>CM077081.1:242402535-243089274 GCA_039513925.1 Platanthera zijinensis | reverse complement strand
CCAGGATACGAGTATTGGAAAAGGGGTGATACAGCTCCTAAAAATTTTGTTTAAAAACGTTGTTCAATTTGTTATTTTTTGCCCCTATGGTTGGGGATTGCATTAATATGACTTTTGGTTGTTGTAAAACTTATGTTTGAAGTAATATCTAAGAGCCTAGGGCTGCTTTTTTTCTCTTCATCTCCTCCGCTTCTTGCCCTCCTCTTCTTCGCTTCTTCTCTTTGGTGTTGCGATGCCATAGGGTATCATTTAGTCCAACCTGCCTCGCATTGCCTACCCTTAATCACCGAGTAATAGTAATTGTGTAACACCCCGCCTGCAGCGACCGTATAGAATGGGTCTGGACAGATCGCACATCATATAATCATCGCGAGTAGAGTATTATAAAGTGATAAAAGAAACAAAATCTTGACAATCAGATTACTTAGTACAGCAGAAACTAGAAGAAAACTCAGAGACTGACCACATCTAATTCAATAAACAAAAGAGAGTTTTTGTCTTAAAGCCTTACATCACATAAAAAGAGTACAAGCTAACAGAGCTCGCAAGCTGGTACAATAAGCAAGATACAAGTACAAGAAATGTAAAGCACTTCATGAGGAATTTTCCTTTTTGCAAGTTAGCACATAATCTCCTCTGAACCAAGTCGTGCAACCAAATCACATAAGCGGGAAAATATGGGTCAGCTATGAGCTGACCACAAACTATGTAACAACACCCCTCCTCTTGACCGCCCTAACGGATCTTGGGAAACTACATCACCTTTTAAGTCAACACTTCGATATATATAAATATAAGTAAAGCAGTAATAGAAGCAAGAAAGCTGTGCAAAACACAACCATGCAGTGAAGTTAAACTGTTGTTTGGGGGCTACCGTCACCGGTAGGAACTAATGCCAAGCGGTACCTCCCAATATCTACACCTTCAGCAATAGGACCTCAATCACTTCTCAAACATCATAGTAAGCTCTGCTAGAGTTCTCAAGTTAGTCTACAGTATTTATAAAATACTAACAAGCTAGACAATCAATATTCAAGCACAATTCGATGTCGCATATGGTACACACCGCACGCATACAATGGGGTACGCACACCCCGTACTAACAAAGAAAACGGATCTGATAACCATTAGGACACCTAACCACACATGGAATCTAAGCATCAGTACACCACAGGGACTCGTAAACTAAGCATGGAGGTCCTCGGTTTCGCTAACCCCACTGGGATCCTTACTCGCGTGTGAAATCTCAGTAACACAGGAACTCGTCCACCAACAAGGGAACAATCATTATCGCACTTACGGCGAATGGTAGAATATCACATTCATAGCACATACGGTAGACATACGGCAAGTCCTGGCGATAGAGTCTCCTCCTAAATCGAGTACATTGCAGGTCATGTCTACAAACCCCTTTTCCAAGTCGAGTTCATACCCACGCATCACGTAAAGTCCTTTATGACTCACTAGGGATCCAACACCTTTTATTACTCAAATGATATCACATCTCATCGAACAAATCACAAATAGTACTAAAAGACATCTCCTCGAGTCACAAGACCATCATCTCATTCCATGAATTGTCTCATCGAGAAGTTTGCCCCATATACAACTAAACTCATGATCATCATGATTAACATTTATCAACCCCCCATTGAGACGCACACTCAATATCATAAATAGACTCATCAAAGCCAATATCAACACTCCATAAGTCAATTCTCATACAGGCCTCCATAATCCCATCCAATAGAATTAGGACAGCTTCCAGAGAGATCCTCTCCAAGAAGTTATTGTCGGCGATAACAACTACCGCCTGACGGGGCTCATAACCCAAGCCATCTAGTTCAGTACTACATCAATCTCTCCAGGAAATTATCGTCGGCGGTAATAGATACTGTGTGATGGTACCTAACATAACCTAAGCCATCTAGTTTGGTACTACATCAATCTCTCAGCATAACACAAACATCACATGGTTAATCCCAACCATCAATAGTGCCTAGAAGTACCTGTACAAGTCAACTGGAAGTTATCACTTGCAGTAATAGCTACCGCTCGGTAGGACCTCCCATAATCAAAGAACTGACCCGATTTTAGCCTTCTCAGGGCTCCGCAATCGCATATCCTTGCAACCACACAACCTTAAAGCCTTCCTAACATCCCCATTGAACTTTCCCCCAAACGAAAGCACATAAATGTCACTGGATCGGGTTGCACGCCACGATATTGGCTTCACACACTCACAATAAAGAGGGAGCATAGAGATATACAAGGAATATAAATTCGAATTCTAATGATCAGAAAGAGAGGGTTGTTACCCAAGGAGAAAGATACGAATCCATGGAATCTCGAGATGGTTGGATGGAGAAGAACCGCATCGATCCAAGGAGTACTTCTCCAACGACGACACGTCGATTAGAGCGGCGGAGCTCCGACAACACCTTCCTCAAGGATGAGGAGAACCCTCATTCTCTTCCTCTCTTGACCTAGACCCCAAAAGAGATGAAACGAATGGAATGAAAGGAATAGGGTTTGATCTTCCTATAATAGCACTCAGGCGCACATATCGTGCCCATTTGATGGGCTTTGATGGAGATCCAATGGACAAAATCGTGAGATTAAACAAAGTCAGTTCATCTGGGAGCTGCCGCGTCGTGGTATCACAACCGTGTGACGGTATTTCCCCAGACACGACCAACTCGAAGTGCACGCTACTGCTTGCGGTAGGACCTACCGCACGACGGTAGCCCCCAAACAGCCCGCAGTAACTAAATAGACAACAGGCTCGAAATGAACTAGTTTTGAAATTAATATGTCAAACTCGCTAACTGATACAGGGGTGCGGTAGCTCGCAAATTACCACTTTTTACTTGCAAAAATCGGGGCGTTACAGATCGCCCACCCAATTGCTCCCTGATCTACCTCTACATTGCCCTAGTTGCTCTGATCTGCATCGAACCCCACGCCCCACCCCTCTCTGGCTCTAATTTTTGTCGTCTCAATGCCCACCTCAGGTGCATGTCCTGTACCCATTCCATGATGAACGCTCTTATCGACAACAGGCAATCCTCACTCATACTCCATGACACCAACGATGAACTCCTATAATTCATCCATCTACTCTCTTCGCATCGACACACAGTTGGAGCATCAATCTCCCAACCATCTTATCCTGTCCTCCGCCTTCATTGTTGTTGAATCCTCATCACTTTTTGGCATGTGTCAGGCCACTCACGACCTACCAATGGTGACCGAAGTCTCCGCCCACGCTCCGTGAGCCCTTGAAATCCCTCCCTTCAAATGATCAAATATCATTGGATGGCTCACCAAGGCCGAGCAATTTTTTACCTCCATCGAAAACTGTAGACATAAAAGGTTACCATTATTCTCTTAGGGACGAAGGATTCCACTCTCCATTGAATGTGGTCGCTTCATCAATCGTCCTCTTCCACATATAGGAGGTCCTAAAGAAAGAAATTTTAAAGCATTATAATGTACGCTATTTGAGAAACGCGGTCGAACGCTTATGGAGCATCTGTCAATCCAAGTCCCTTGATGACCATATGATGAGTACATTTCTCTCATCAGCCACGTTACGGGCTTACCTCTGGACCACTACATGCGCTTCTTTATGCAAGAGCTCCTCCTGCACCTCCACCCAAGCGTCCGCACGAACCGTCCGTTGGCCATCTCTGACATTATGAAAGTGGCTCGCTTAGTGGAAGTTAACTTCGTTGTTCGAGTGCCTACAGCTTAGTAGAATTAAGATGTATTTTGGTTGTTGTAGGACTCATGCATGAAGTAATATCTAATAGCTTAAGGTTGATTTTCTTTTGTCCCTCTTCTCCTCTTCTTCCTCCTCTCATCTTCCCTTTTTCTTCACTTAAAGCTGCAATAAACTAGGAGTATCAAACAAAGATAGTGTTTAGTTAACTATGATAGCAAATTTATTTTCCCAGAACACCACCACAGTCATGCCACTATGGTTAGGTGTTACTGGTTGTAAGCACACAAACCTTGATGGAGTTTTAGAAACGCTACCAAGAAAATTGCTAACACATGTAAATTGTCACTGCTTTATTTACTATGAATCAACTACTGTGTCATATTGTCACCTCTCAAATTTGCAGTGACTCAAATATCTAATAGCTTAAGGTTTGTAAAGAGAGGCATCAAACCTTGTATATACTTCTTGAGTTAATAGTTACAAGTATGAATACATTTATATAGGAAAGGAGAAAGAAGAAATCTCAATCTAACGTGTGGGACTAATACAATGAGGAAAAGAGGGAAAAATGGGCCACTAGATGGGCCCTTAACTAGGCTTCTCTAACACTCCCCACAAGCTGGAGCGTACAAGTCGTAGGCACCAAGCTTGGATAAAACTGATAGTATAGCGGTCGAGAGAGAGCATTAGTCAAGATGTCAGCAACTTGGATTGTAGCAGGGCCATGCTCAACCTCTATCTTCTTTGACTGTACTTTTTTCCGGATAAAATGACAGTCAACTTCAATATGCTTTGTGCGTTCGTGAAAGACCGGATTCTTGACAATATGTATGGCGGCTTGGCTGTCACAAAATAGGGTCGCCGGTGATGAGAGACAAACACCTAAGTCACCCAGAAGGCCCTCAAGCCAAGTTAACTCAGAAACGACAGCGGTCATAGCCCGGTACTCGGCTTCAGCAGAAGAGCGAGCAACCACGGTTTGTTTCTTGCTACGCCAAGTTATGAGATGTCCTCCAAAGTAGGTACAGAAATCCGTTGTGGAGCGTCTATCATCAATGGATCCAGCATAGTCAGCGTCAAAGTACGCGACAAGAGATAGAGATGTGGATGGCGTGTACACCAGCCCTTGTCCTGGAGCGGTCTTGAGATATCAAAGAATGCGTTCAACAGCTTGAATATGAGATGTTCGGGGAGCATGCATAAAATGACTCACGACTCCTACAGCAAAAGAGATGTCTAGACGAGTAACCGTGAGATAGATCAGCTTCCCAACCAAGCGTCTATAGTATTCTGGATTTGTAAGCAGCTCATCGGAGTCAGAACTGTGGGTCGAGAGCTTGTGATTAGCGTCCATAGGAGTATCCGCAGGTTTGCATCCAGAATAGCCGGCATCTTGAAGAAGATCCATACAGTACTTCCTTTGTGATAACACAAGACCATCAGGACGTTGAGCAACCTCAAGGCCAAGAAAGTATCGAAGGTTGCCAAGGTCTTTGGTCTGAAAGGCAGAGTTTAACTGTTCCTTGATATGTTGTATCTCTATAGTATCGACGCCAGTAATGAGGATATCATCAACATAGACAAGTAGGATCACAGTTCCGGTTGCCCGGTGTCGGGTGAAGAGAGAAATCAGCCGAGCTCCGAATAAAGCCACTATCACAGACAACCTTGCTGAATTTTTCAGACCAAACCCGCGGGGACTGTTTGAGACCATAAATAGACTTCCGAAGAAGACAGACCCGAGACTCCCCCGCGGTCTCAAACTAGGGAGGTTGGTACATGTAAACAATCTCCTGCAGATCGCCGTTGAGGAAGGCGTTCTTAACATCCAGCTGATAAAGGGGTCAATGTCGATGAACAGTCAAGGAGAGAAGAACGCGTACGGTGTTCAATTTGGCCACCGGAGAGAAGGTTTCCTCATAATCCAAGCCATGATGTTGAGTAAAACCCCGAGCAACGAGGCGGGCCTTGAGTCGCTCCACGGTGCCATCCGTCGCATGTTTAACAACAAAGACCCACTTGCAGCTCACACAGTGCTGTCCTGCGGGAAGAGGAACCAGATCCCAAGTCTGGTTAGCCCAGAGAGCCCGCATTTCATCGTCCATGGCCGCCCGCCACCCCGGGTGTTGCAGCGCCTCCTGCACAGTGTTAGAAATAGAGATAGAGGAAAGAGAGGTGGCAAAGGTGTAGAGAGGAGGAGTCAGCCGATGGAGAGAAACATAGTTGGCCAAGGGATGAGCTGTAGAAGCGGGAGCCGGATCTGCCGTTGTCGGGGTGTCGCTGGAGGTTGGTAGCTGCTGCAGGGAAGCATCCTTAAAGCGACGGATGTAGACACGGATAAGAGGTGGAGGAACCCGAGAGGGGGCAGGGAGAGAGGTGGTTGGAGATGGCAGGGAAGAGGACGTGACAGGTATAGCAGGCCGGGGAAGAGGAAGAGAGGAAGTCGAAGTGGGTGAAGGTAAGTGGAAGGGCTGATCTTTGCAGAACGTGATATCCTTCGAGACGACCAACTTGTCATCGGAAGAAGAGTAGCAAACATACCCCTTTTGAGTACGAGAGTAGCCAACAAACATATATAGTTTGTCGGAAGGGAGCCAAGAAGATGAACATAACAGACACACCCGAAGACTCGCGGGGTGAGCGAGGTGGGATTCGCGGAAGGAAAGAGAAGTTGAATAGGTATGGCAAAGTCAAGAACAGAAGAGGGTAGGCGGTTAATGAGATGACATGCTGTGGAGACAGCAAAATTCCAATATTCGGTCGGAACCTGCATTTGAAACATAAGGGACTGAGCAACAACAAGGAGGTAGCGATTTTTCCGTTCAGCCACCTCATTTTGTTGAGGGTTGTACGCACACGAAGTTTGATGGATGACGCCAAATTCGATGCAAAGAGTGGAGAATGTGCGACTAGTATACTCGCGAGCGTTATCAGTGCGAATGACTTTGAAAGGGGTAGCAAACTACGTACGCATTTCTGTTACAAAGGCACGAAACACAGAAGTAAGTTCAGTACAGTCATGCAGTAAATATAGTCATGTAACACGCGAGTAGTCATCAATAAACGTGACAAAATAGCGGAATCTAAAGATACTGGGGACTTTATAGGGACCTCATACATCAGAATGAACTAGAGATAAAAGAGTACTACTCCTAGTACATGCAGGGGGGAAGGAAGAACGATGATATTTACTGTAGATACAAGATTCACAAGAGACCACCTGTAGAGGAACATCGGGAAGAGCTCACTTGAGGATCGGAAGAGGAGCATGTCCAAGACAGCGATGCCAGTCGACAATAGAGATAGCGGAGAGAAGAGTGGGTGGTATATCCAGGATGTAGAGTCCATTCACCAGCTGCCCCTCACCAATGATACTTCGGGTGTGGCGATCCTGCATAAGAAAAGATGAAGGAGAAAAGGTTATGCAACAATCAAGTTTGTGTGTCAGGCGACTAACAGAGAGTAAATTGAAAGGCGACCCCGGAACATGAAAAACCGAGGAGAGAGAAAGAGTCGGGGTAAGCTGGAGAGCTGTGACGCCAGAGACGGTAAGGTGTCACCAATGGCCACAGTGATATGCGAAGGATGAGCCGTCTGGAGATACTGGGAATGATTCTGGGAGGTAATATGGTGTGTAGCGCCAGAATCAACGATCCAGCGGGGGCTATGAGAGAGACAGGTTATACCTTCCGCAGAGAAAGACGCAACCGAGACGGAGGAGCGGCCGAGGACACCCTGTAGCTGTTGGAGTTGGGTGTGGAGCTCATCGATATGTTGGCGAGTAGTAGACGCCAAATCCTGAGTACAAGCCCCAGTGGGAGCAGAAGCAGTAGAGGAAGTAGCTGCAAGGTGGGGAGGTAGACCATGCTTGCGGTAACAAGTAGCCTCGAGATGACCATCCCGGCCACAGTAGGTGCATTTCATTGAAGAACGACCCCCATGCCCGCGTCCCCGAGACGGAGGTAGGCCCCCCCGGGTGGAAGAGCCACGAGCAGGAGGAGTGGTCAGAAGGAGAGGCTGCTGAAGGAGAGCTGGTGCAAATCCTGGAGGAACCTCGGTAGGAGGCGTAACTTTAAGCAGCATGGAGCAGACATCGCATAACGAAGGAGTCGTCGTAGAAGAGAGAATCTGGGCCCGAACACTATGCAGGTGGGGAGGAACACGGGATATCATCATCGCGATGGTGACAGCCTCTTTCTGGGCCCGTTGAGTCACGAGATCAGTGGTTGGAGACTGATGTTGAATCCAGGCCTCGGCCAGGGTCTTGGCTTGGGCAACAAAAGATATCATATCACCTGAAGCACCTGGAGTGAGGTTCTGCAGGTCGGAGAGAATATCATAGAGGTGTTGAAGACTGTTGTGCCCTGAGTAAAAAGAGTGGAGTTCCTCCCACATGGCCTTGATCGTGTCATGATACATGGTCATCCTGTAAGGCTCAGTATCCAAAGAATTTAGGAGTCAGGACTGGACCCGACCATCATCGCGAAGCCAGTCATCGGAGGGAGTATCGGGGGTAGCTCGGGTCAAGTGGTGAAGAAGACCCTTGGTCTACAGGACACGACGAACCGAGTGAACCCATTCAACGAAGTTTCGTTTCCCAGTCAGGGAAATGGTAGTAATCTGGAGCTCATCGCGGAGTTCGGAAGCCGTGGTAGCCGCACGGGCTGGAGGAGCAGAGGTGGCAGTGGAATCATCAGAAGCTATGCGGTTAGCAGAAGAGACTGGGCGGCTATCAGGGAGAAGGTCGGGCGGCGAGTAGGAGGAGGCCGGGCGGCTAGCAGGAGAAGGCGTTCGGCTTAGCAGAGAGGGTCGGGCTAGTAAGGAGAAGGCCGGGCGGCTAGCAGGAGGAGGCTGGGCGGCTAAAACAGAAAGTCGGGCGGCTAGAGGAAGGCCGAATAGAGAGATAAAGAGCGGTAGAAACAGAAGTCGCACGGTCTAGGCGAACACACCACCAACAAGAAGAATCGCGACCAGGATGCGGCTTGCAGGAAGAGAAGAGACCGCTATCGACAAGACAAGTCGCAGAGGCTAGCCGATGTAGAAGCAGGACAGGGAGTCCGCACGGTCAAGGTGAGGCCACCAGCGGCAAGTAGAGGTGCCGCGACTTAGATGCGGACACTCGGCTAGAGGAGAAACCGTGGCAACGCGAGGGAAGGCGCGACCAGCGGGAAGAGGTAAGGCCGGGAAGAAGAGGGGGGGTCCGCGCGGATAGCAAGAGAGATCGCGCGGTCAGAGACAGAGGGAGATCGTGGCGACTAGAGAAGTGACGGAAGGCGGAAAGGAGAGAAAAACAGGTCGCGCGGATAGTGAGAAAGACCGCACGGACAGATACAAGAGAAGGTGGGCCCCACGTGAGTTTATAAAAGAGAGGGAGGAGGAGGAGGAGGAGAAGTGGAAGCCACGAGGAGACAAAGTAGAGAGAGCGGTTAGAAGGAGACAGGTCGCACGATACGGCGGCTAAGAGGGAGGAGGAAAGGCCGCGCGGTGTCCAGGTGGACAGACCGGGCAACCAAGTCCGGGCGGACAGAAGCGGGAGACCGCGAACAGTAGACCGAAAAAAAACAAACACAAGGAGTAGACCGGTTCCCTCTGATACCACGTAAAGAGAGGCCCCAAACCTTGTATATACTTCTTGAGTTAATAGTTACAAATATGAATACATTTATATAGGAAAGGAGAAAGAAGAGAAATCTCAATCTAACATGCGGGACTAATACAATGAGGAGGAAAAGAGGGAAAAATGGGTCACTAGATGGGCCCTTAACTAGGCTTCTCTAACAAGGTTGACTATCTTCTCTCCATCTTCTCCTCTTCTTCCTCCTCTCATCTTCCCCTTTTCTTCACTAAGTGAAGCAATAACCTAGGGGTATCAAACAATGATAGTGTTTAGTTAACTATGATCGATAGTGTTTAGTTAACTATGATCGATAGTGTTTAGTTAACTATGATCGCAAATTTATTTTCCCAAAAAACCACCACAGTCGTGTCACTAAGGTTAGGTGTCACTAAGGTTAGGTGTTACTGGTTGTAAACACACAAACCTTGATGGATCTTTAGAAATGCTACCAAGAAAATTGCAAGCGCATGTAAATTGTCACCGCTTTATTTACTATGAATCAACTACTGTGTCACACTGTCACCTCTCAAATTCACAGTTACTCAAATAGATCCTAAATCCAATAATCTCGTAATCCTTAGCAGTAATTACCCATGGGAGATTATTCTGAAAGAGGTGAAATTCCTTTTAGTACTTTATCAATGTATTAATCTACCTCCTCAAAGTACTCCTTTTATAGATTAAGGTTTATGATTTTTTAGGATTTGGCTTTAGGATTTTGGGTTTGAGATTAAAATTTAGAAGTTTCAAAAGAAAGATAAGGAAAAAAAGATGTTCAAGAATACAGAAGCTGCCATATTGTAAATATCTCGAAGAAATAAAAACTAAAGACACATTTGGACAAAGTATATATATGCTTAAGAAGACAGATTATTGGTCGTTGTGATTTCAAAAATGAACCCAAAAACAGGGGATTGTGTTGTATGCACTGAATCAAAAGGTTTAGAGCACAACTCTTACCAAAAAAATTTCTTCTACCAGATGGCAAAGGGCGAACCATCATATTAGCAGCATGTGGATCACAGTGAACAAATCCATGCCTAAATATCATCTCTGCAAAAGCTTGGCTAATCTGCACAATTTTTTACTAAACTTAGCATATGTACATACCATAATCCAAAAGTACATAACAAAACGTATAGTAATAAAATTTTACTAATTTGGAAACATCAGAAAGTTGAATCCCAAGACTCTGAATTGTACTCAAATCTGTTATTTCTGCTGCATCCATGTATTCCATAGTCAGAACTTTGGACGTACTCAAGTCCCAATACACTACTGGAGCATATATGCAGTCAGCAATATGAGGAGAGAACCTCTTAAAGTTGTCCAAGCATTTTTCACTATTCCGTGCCTCAAGCAAGAAATCCAACTCCTGGAAATACAATGTAGTTGGATAAATTTTCAAAGTAGCATTACCATATTACTCAGTCAAAATAATCAAACTGCGTGACAGGATTTATTAGCATGACCTGTCAGAATAAATACAAAAATGGTCTACAAATTGACGCAGGACGAATCTAGGAGGCGGGAAATCTGCGACCTAACCCTACATGCTATGCAAAAGTCTGACGGTTAAATCACAATTGAATAATAAATTAATTCACCACACGCAAATAATTCAAAAGTAAGACAGAATAATTTATTTGGGCAAAAGCAAACTTAGATTTTCCTCCGCGTGGAGGGTCAAAGCTAGAGCGTGCGGCGAAAAAATCCTGCAAATCACAATATTTATCTAACAAACTAGTACCATACGAGATATCCAAACAAATATGATGTCTAATCAGATAAATAAATGCTGAAAAATAATAATTCAATACAACATTACTCACTAAATAGCGGGATGACCGAGGCGATGAAGGTTCCGGAGCCGGATGCGTAGATCGGCGATCGAAGGTGGAGCCGGCGGCGTGGAAATGGTGGCGGTGGCTATCCTCGACGGTGGATGGCGAGATCGGGCCGGAAATAAATAGATATGGGCATGAGGGAGTAGATCAGGGCAAGGGAAAGGTGGATCCGATATTTGGGAGCGGATCCGGACAAAAAAGGAAATATGAATGGTGGAAATAACGGATTGGGGGCTGAAATTCTCAGATCTGAATTGATCTAAAGAATTACGGCGATTTGGAGGTGGTTCCACGAAGAGGAGTGGGCGGTTTGGAGAGGGGAGAGTGTCGAACTGGGCTGTAGGAAGGCAGCAGGCCGGCGGGTCTTGGGAGGAGTTTGGAGGGCTGTCGGCGGCTGGACAAGTGGTGTGAGGGGTGCAAAATGAAGGCTAGAAGTAGTGGAAGGGTTTGGGGAAGAGAAACCAACCTAGAAGTCGTCACCTAAGGCTCCACGGCGTCAGCACCGAGGGGTGATCACTGGAATCCGGGAAGAAGAGTCTCCAAATTTTGCAATGACTTGGTTCAGACTCTTAGACCAATATTTATAATAAAAAGAAGCACTAGGGCATCCCAATCAACGGCTATGATTGGTCGGTGGGAGATGCCACTAAAATACATGATTAATGAACCAAAAATAATAAACTAATATATGTTTTTGACTCGCGACGCGGATCCGGACACATCTGCGAAGTCCGATCGTCGATCCAGGCATGTCATACATGGTAAGTCGCCAAATCAGCTCCGCACGGGCCCAAATCTCGTGTTCTTCTCTGCTCTGCATCAATCTCGCAGACTTGAATTCTCTCGATGAATGCCAGGTACAACTCGAAGAGGTCCGCTGGGAGTCGGCTAAGTGTCGTCAACTGAAGAGTGTCCTCGCCCATCAACTCCCCCTGACTGAAAAACTGTCATCTCCGGTGAATGGAGACGGTCGTGCTGAAGTCGAAGTCCAGGGGCGAATCGATCAAGCTCTGTTGCAAGTATTCAAGCGTCAACTGCATCAGGGCGGTCCCGCCAATGTACCAAGTAGCGACAGAGCGGCCCATCTGAAGTAGGAACAAACTGGTGGAATCTGAACTTTGTGATGCTCTCATCGCTCATCTCTCAAAGGGTGGAACCCGGTGCGATTGGCGGTGTCAGAGGTGAAACCAAAGAAGACGAATTCTCAGGTGGAAGCGTGTCAGTAGTGGATGGGCTGTAGTGGCTATCAGACGTAGGTGAAGTATGAGGGTGGTAAGGAAACGAGGGTGGAGGTGTGGGCGGCTGGAAATCCCCAACGCTTGGGTCCACATACTCGCAAGGCTCGTAGTACGCCGTCATATCCTCAACACTAAATACCAGGTGGATACTTATACTTGCAAGGAAATCAAGATCATAGGTGTTTTGCTTCGATCTATCTCATGATTATATAGGAATCCATTCGTCTAACGCTGAAGCCTTTAGCAAGCCTCGCACGAAGCCCCACAACACAGATTCCCACCATCACCTGCTCGTCTTCATGAAGTACTTGCACTTGTCAATGAACATCTGCATGTGATTTACAAAAATTATTATCATAATGAATTTTTCGCTGGACTCACGACGCATATGCAAATGATGAACAGGCAACACAACAGACTCACGCAAATGTTGACAAAACGACTCAACAGACTCATGCAAATGATGTCTATGACACATGACTGACACAACATGCTTTCAATGTGAAAATCTAATAATGACCTGAAAATCTATCAAGGGAGGTGGCCTATCAGGAGGCTCTCTCGGTGGAGTGTCGAAAACTCATCCCGTGTGAGACAAGTGCTCAAATGACCGTGAGAGACATTTATACCTGAATACGAGCTCGTAAAAAGCCAAATGTCTCTCGGGGAATGTAGTTTATCAGGGGGCTCACCAGGAGGTGTGTATGAAAAGTCATCACGGATAAGACGACCATCTGAGTGAAAGTCATGTACACCGACTAGAAGACGTGACTCTCGAGTGTGGTGCGTGTTCCCGACTAGAAAAAGCTCGTTTGGTGGGTCAGCAGGTGGTGCGTCCCAAAACTTCTCGAGGGTGCGATGCGCCATAAGGTAGGCCCTCAAAATATGAGTATGCCCAATCATACTCAAGGAAGACCCTACATACGTTATGCTCCACGCAAGATTAACATTTCTGGGAAGGGCTATAAATGATAGCGAAAGAGACGCCAATAACTCAAAGCTCATAAACAAACGTCTCACCCAAATCGTATCCTCACCAGGATGTGGCGGCTCATCAGGAGGCTCAACAGGGGGGTCATCGTAAAACTTGTCACTAGGGTCATGATCCTCCATGTGAGTACAATCGTAAGGGGGCGTGTCTCCGTGAATGGGTGACATAGTCACTACAAGATCAACATCATGCACTAGCTCTCAGTCATGATGTGACTCCGGGTAATGACAATGAGAGAGCGACAGACCTACACCCAAGAATGGATCCGTGGGTGCGGTGTCAGGAAATGGGTATGTGGTTGAGGTGCTAACTAACCCGGTGCATAGCAGAGGAAGAGGTGTGGGTGAGGAACACAACACTACAGAGTCTATAGGCCGCTCAGGCTCGCTCTCAGTCGGGGTCACAAGAGACGGGCCAAAAACAAGAGATAGGTCACTCACTGAGCTAAGCACCTTACTGGGGTGAGAGCAATCCGCATCAGGTATCACTTCTGTCGTGGCTGACAGGACAGTGGTAGGCATCGTGGTGACCTCAATATGGGAGGGACTCGTACTGCATAGGTCAAGGTGAGAATCCCATCGACCAGCTCTTGCGGATCTCAATGACCGTTCATAACGAAGGGCGATGTGATATGTCTGCTCGAGGGACTCCGAGCTATGATAAACTACCTTAGTACGAATGTCGAATTGAAGCCCAGACCGAAATCTGGTAGTGGCCATGGTTGGGTCCTCTTGGATATCACTCCTCACAACTAACTCATCAAAGCGATCCATGTACTCGGCGACAGACATGGATCCTTATTGAAGGGAAAATAATTGGTCGCGCAAGCAACTCCAATACAAC
The DNA here is from genome assembly GCA_039513925.1 of Platanthera zijinensis. Taxonomy (NCBI): domain Eukaryota; kingdom Viridiplantae; phylum Streptophyta; class Magnoliopsida; order Asparagales; family Orchidaceae; genus Platanthera; species Platanthera zijinensis. Next base: position 243,075,011 of record CM077081.1, on the reverse strand, counting down.
GAAGGCAGATACCTCAGACCAATGTTGTGAAGATCGAGATCTTAACTAAGATCGGGAGGCATCCCGAAGATCGTAAAACGTAGGATCGACACGGATCGCAAGATCGTATTTTAATAAAAATTAAATCAAAAGCATGAGAAATATGTAACAATCTAGATATCATCATATAAAAATATAATATTTCATACCATACCAAATTATCAATGATACCATCATATTAAAATATTAATATAAAAGACATAGATGCATAGTCGCATACCATACCATCACATTAAAATATTACATTCCGAAAAGTCAATAGTGTTCATTGTTCAATCCTACTTTAAAGAAAATCACTCAAGTCCTTTTCGTCCTCTTCTGCAGCGCCAGCAAGTTCACCAATGAAATCAGGAGTATCCATATCCGCTTCATTTGAAGCTTAACGATCCTAACGATCTTGCACTACGATCCAAACGATCCTAACGATCCTAACGATCTTGCACTACGATCCTAACGATCCTAACAGATCAGCGATCTTAAGAAAAACGTGGATCGTTACCTTGTACAAGATCGTAAGATCGTGCGATCTTACGATCTTGCACGCGATCTTAACAACACTGCCTCAGACACAATTAATGTTTCATGTCCACCCAACTAGTGATGCGACGAAGACGGTCTCGCTCGCGGGTCCTCTCAACGCTGGCCCAATATGCCCTCGCCTGATCTAAAAGTCTATGTTTCGCAAACTTGACGCGGCGCTCACCGAATAACTCAAAATGATCAAAATAGTACTCCATATCCACGAGCCAATAGAAGAAAGACTAGGGACTCGATAAGCCATCAAAGGAAGGGGAAGCAGCACGAAACTAACTCTCAAGATCTCTCTCAGAACAACTATCCTCATAATAATCATTCCTAAGATAATTGAGTCGTGTCGAGGGATCAAAACGATCTGCTCTCGAGTACGGATAAGAACGACGACAATCATCACACTGATCGTCTCTAGCATAGTGGGGTTGTGTCGGTGGGTCAACACGATCTCAGAAAGTGGTGCACTGCGATCGAGAATGATCGTCGTAATAATGTGAGGATCTCCTTGATGAGGTTCGGTGAGAGCGGGTATAAGTGGGATCGGGACCTCTAAATTGAGGAGATGAATAATTGTGACGCCTAGACATGACGGACAAACCAATAAACTCTATAACTGCGTATCGAAAAGCGCACGCAACCTAGCTCTGATACCAATTGACGGAGGACGAATCTATAGGCGGTGAGAACTCTGCGACCTAACCCTACACGCTATGCAAAAGTCCGACGGTTAAATCACAATTGAATAATAAATTAATTCACTCAACGCAAATAATTCAAAAGGAAGACAGAATAATTTATTTGGGCAAAAGCAAGCTTGGGCTTTCCTCCGCATGGAGGGTCAAAGCTAGAGCGCGCGGCGAATAAATCCTGCAAATCACAATATTTATCTAACAAACTACTACCATACGAGATATTCAAACAAATATGATGTCCAATCCAATAAATAAATGTTGAAAAATAATAATTCAATACAACAATACTCACTAAATAGCGAGCTGACCAAGGCAATGAAGGTTCCGAAGCAGGAAGCGTAGATTGGCGATCGGAGGTGGAGTCGGCGGCGTGGAAATGGTGGTGGCGTCTATCCTCGGCGATGGATGGCGAGATCGGGCCAGAAATAAATAGATCTGGGCATGAGGGAGTAGATCCAGAAAAGGGAATGGTGAATCCGATATTTGGGAGCGGATCCGTACAAAAAAGGAAATATGAATGGTGGAAATAATGAATCGGGGGCTGAAATTCTCAGATCTGAAATGATATAGAGAATTAGGGCGATTTGGAGGTGATTCCACGAAGAGGAATGGGCGGTTTGGAGAGGGGAGGGTGGTGAACTGGGCTGCAGGAAAACAACAGGCCGGCTGGTTTTGGGAGGAGTTTGGAGGGCTGTCGGCGGCTAGACAAGTGGTGTGAGAGGTGGAAAATGAAGGGTAGAGGTAGGGGAGGGGTTTGGGGAAGAGAAACCAACCTAGGAGCCATCACCTATGGCTCCACGGCGTCGGCATCGAGGGGTGATCGCTGGAATCCGGGAAGAAGAGTCTCAAAATTCTGCAATGACTTGGATCAGCCTCTTAGACCAATATTTATAATAAAAAGAAGAACTAGGGCATCCCAATCAACGGCTATGATTGGCCGGTGGGAGAGGCCACTAAAATAAATGATTAATGAACCAAAAATAATAAACTAATATATGTTTTTTACTCGCGACGCGGATCCGGGCACATATGTGGAGTTCGATCGTCGATCCGGGCATGTCATATATGGTAAGTCGCCAAATCAGCCCCAAAAGGGCCCAAAGCTCGTGCTCGTCTATGCTCCACATCACAAATTAAAGCAACAAAAAACATAACATTTTATATGTTGAAAACTTGGACCGTTAACAAAGTAGCACTCAGATAAATGTATGACAACAATTTGAAGAAAGCATGGCAACTGTCAGTGTCCATTGCTCTTAAAAAGTTAAAAAACAAATGGGTTTGTTAGTAATATAACACATCTTTTAGCATTAGACTCAGTATAATGTTTTGGGCACTTAAAAAAAGACAGTTTAATCTACAAAGCATAGTATCATAGTTGAATTAAATGTATATTTTATATGTATAGTAAAGTGTTACAATTGGAATAAAAGTAGTAAGGTCACCGGATGGTGGTCCGAACTCAAAAGATACGGGAGATAGGGCATCCTGGCGCCAGAATATTTAACGTAATGACGGACCCAGAAGACCAACTAACACAATCAGGTATAGCAATATGGTATTAGAGAAGGAATCATCACTCTAATCGTCTGTTTGACATTACCTATTCCTATGGCTTCTATATCTCCGTCTACTCTTGAATCTTTTTTCCTCTCGCTTCCTTAACAATCGTCGTCTACTCAACTCTCGCTTGCTACACGCATGAATGCAAATCTCTCTCTCTCTCTTTGATTATGGATGATGTATGCTTTAAATTGTGGTAGTCTGCTATGGTCCCACACCACCAATTATTTATTATCACATATTGCGCATATTTACTTAGTCTCGTTATTTAGCGTCATCATATGTCTTAGGCGTCAATATCAAGAGTCGGTTTTTATTATTTGAGTTTATGTTATGTATTTTATTATTTTACAGTAAGTCAAAGTGTCGGGACTTAGTATGCACATGTCACTATGTAATCTTTTTTAAAGATCACTAGGGTCATGAATGGAGCATTCAAGAATTAATCTATTCTCTTTGTTCCCTTGTAAGAGATTTTGGTGTTCTCCATCTCGTAGGCAGTCATGATTCCCGCTCCCTAATATTCTCCTCTGATCTCCATCTCCAGTCAACCTTCGGTGAAGCGGACAGCATTCTATGGGTGTACCCGTAATGACTTGGTATCAAACCATTCGGTCCACCTCATCTCTTCCGCACATGATGCATCGTACATCTCTCTGTGTACCTCACAACAACAGGACTCGTCGGGACAATCGTTCCTCTCCAAAGACCAAAGTTGTCAATCTTGAATCCATATACCCATTGTCGAACGTCTGCACCATCATTTCAAGTGCACTGATCCGATCAAAAAGACCACCTCGCCACCCACCCAGTACAGCCAGTAGCCCACTCCATCTGTCCACCAATGCGCGACATCGTCATCGTGGACAACTTCCTCTCAACTAGTCATCAATCATTTTTGGATATTGCAATACGCTAACATTAAGGTCCTTCAAGTTGAATCTCTCCCAACACATTCCCACCAACCTCCCACGGCAAATTGAGTAACGAGACTGCTTCGTCCTGCAACATTCCTTCCACCTCTTCGTTATGCTCCCAACAGGGAACGAGCAACCTACTACTTCATTTCCTCGAGCCTCTAGCACGGTTCCTGCCCTTCGAGCCCAGTGCTTTAACTGTTTTTCCTCCAGCCCAATGCCAAAATACCAACCTTTGGCGCCTGAGCCCTACACTGGTTGCACTTAGTAGAAGCGTCATGTATCTGTATTAGGCGTCAATGCCATCAATCAGTTTATTATGTGAGTTTATGATATGCGTTTTATTATTTTATAATAAGTCCAAGTGTATGAACATATTAAGCTCATGCCACTATGTAATCTTATTTAAAGACCACTAGAGTCACGAATGGAGCATGCAAGAACTAATTTATTCTTGTTCCCTTGTAAGAGATTTTGGTCTCTCTCGAGCACACCCCGCTTAGGAATCCGGGGTTCCAACTCCTCAGTATCCTCTTCCTTCGGCCACCCTTCAACAAAGCGACCAACATTCTATGAGTTCTCCCATAACACAAACTAGCGAGTCGTTAAAATTAAATGGTAATAAGCCAGAAATTTGAATTTTGGATAACATGTGTACCAAAGGGATATGTAGAACATACTAATGTTATTGCTTAAATTCTTCCACCATAAAGATGGACTTTTAATATATAGAAATAAGGACCTCCCCCAGCATTTTACACAGAAGATACCACAAAAAACACGAAGTTGAGCAGACAAGTTTGTCAAATGAAGGTCTAGGTATAGGACATAATTTACCGGTACCCGAGTTAGCACAGGCATAAACAAAAGCTAAAAGCATGATCCAAAATAGTTCTTTATCAACCCCTACAAATTCTGGTGGTTAGCCGCAGCTGCAGATCGATTTGTATTTGAAGCATTTCTTGGAACTGAAACCATCCTCATTTTAAGGGCGGGTGACTCTTAACGAGACAAAAGATGGGATAAAGAAAATAGAAAAGACATTTCAAGCTACGAAGTTCCCTGATAAATGAAAGGTGGATCTTGTAACATTTATTGTGAAGGTGAGGCGAAGAGGTGGTGAGGTAGTTTGCTTGAAGGTTTGCTGGAAGAAAGCTTGTTGATATTTCATGGGCAAAATTTCATAAATAATTCATGAGATCATTCGTGACCCTATTTGAGAAAAGATGTTGAAAGAAAATTTCTTAGACTGGTTTAAGGAAGTCGTTATGTAATACAATATCATAACAATATAAGACAGAGTTTACTCATCTAGCATATTATGCAGTACTTCATTTCAATGAAGAATAGCGATGTTTTCACTTTAAATAGAGGTTGAGAGACAAAATACGGATGTATTTAATCTCTAAGAGAATAGAGAATTACAATGATTTCATGGAGACAGCCAAACTAATAGAAATAGATGGCAAAAAGGCTCAGAGAAGAAAGGAGTCCTAAAAGAAAGAACTTTTAAAAATAGAAGAAAAAAATCTGGGGAATGGGAAGTGTAAGAAATGATGGAAGGTACATGGAATAGAATTTTTAGCTGGTAATGGTGTATACTATAAATTTCATCACTCGGAACATCAAAAAACAATTTTCCAAATTAGAAGCAAACAACCGAAGAATATAAGTCAACAAGAGGCTAAAGCAGATGATGTTGCAGTAACAGATATGGTATATGAATATAATTCTCCTTAAATTTAATTGATGTGGGAGTCATTCATTTATTTCTGAAGAGATTGTCAAACAGTTACGGCTAGAATAATATAAATCGACAAAAGAACTGAACATTACGATGCTCGATAACACTTTAATGACTATTAAGTAAAGGTGCAAAATTTGCGTAACTTGGAGATAAGCATATAGCAACAGATTTTGCACTCCTACCATTATTCGAGTTCGATATAATATTTGGTATGGATTGGTTATCCAAAAACGAAGCAATTATAAATTATAAGAAAAGAAAATTAAAATAAAATTCTCATGACAAACTTATGAATATTTATGTGGAATGTGTGATTTATCAAAACAATATCAACACTGAAAGATGCCAAAAAGATATAAAAGGGATGTGAAGCAATGTTGATTATGATAAAGGGTGGGAGAGATAATTAGGAAGAATTGAACGAGGTACTAGTAGTTTGTGAATTTCCTAAAGTTTTTCTAGAAGAATTATCGGGGATATCACTCGATAGAGATATTGAGTTTCCAATAAATTTTATAGAATGAGTAGTCTCCATTGCAAAAAATACCTTATCGCATGCTCCAAACGTAATGGCATAATTAAAAAATCAACTTCAAGAATTATTAGATAATTTTATTCAACCCAGCTCATCGTCACGGGTCCAATCTTATTTGTCATGAAAAAAGATGGTGCTTTGAGGTTATGTATTGACTAAAGAGAATTAAATAAACTCACCATCAAAAATAAATATCCACTTCCTCGTAAAGATAAGTTTTTTAACCAGCTAGTAAAAGTCACAACCTTCTCAAAAATATACCTCAAATCGAGTACTACTAATTAAAAATCAAATAAGAAGTATTTATAAAAACACCTTCATCACCAAATACGGGCATTATGAATTTATTGTGATGTCGTTTTGATTGACAACTGCTCCTGCCATCTTCATGGATTTAATGAAGCGAGAGTTCAAAGAAAATTTAGATAAGTTTGTGATAGTGTTTATAAATGATATCATTATTTATTCCAAGAAAGGCGAAAACATGTTTAGCATTTGAGAGTTGTGTTAATGACATTGAAAGAAAATATTCTAAGTGTCTTCCTGGGACACATAATTAATAAAGACAGATTATTCATGGATCCATCGAAAATTGAATCCACAATAAATTGGCTAGACCTACGGCAGTGACAAAAGTAAGAAATTTTCTTGGCCTTGCTAAATATCAATGAAAATTTGCTAAAGATAAAATTTTCTTGGCCATCGAAAATCTGCTAAAGATTTTAGACATCTAACAGATAAAAAAAACCAGTTTCCTAAAGTTTTTCTAGAAGAATTATCGAGGATATCACTCGATAGAGATATTGAGTTTCCAAAAAATTTTATAGAATGAGTAGTCTCCAAAGCAAAAAATACCTTATCGCATGCTCCAAACGTAAGGGCATAATTAAAAAATCAACTTCAAGAATTATTAGATAATTTTATTCAACCCAGTTCATCGTCACGAGTCCAATCTTATTTGTTATGAAAAAGATGGGTGCTTTGAGGATATGTATTGACTACAGAGAAGTAAATAAACTCGCCATCAAAAATAAATATCCACTTCCTCGTAAAGATAACTTTTTTAACCAACTAGTAAAAGTCACAACCTTCTCAAAAATATACCACAAATCGAGTACTACTAATTAAAAAACAAATAAGAAGTATTTATAAAATGACCTTCATCACCAAATACGGGCATTATGAATTTATTGTGATATCGTTTTGATTGACAACTGCTCCAGCCATCTTCATGGATTTAAAGTTTGTGATAGTGTTTATAAATGATATCATTATTTATTCCAAGAAAGGAGAAACGTGTTTAGCATTTGAGAGTTTTGTTAATGACATTGAAAGAAAATATTCTAAGTGTCTTCCTGGGACACATAATTAATAAAGATAGATTATTCATGGATCCATCGAAAATTGAATCCATAATAAATTGACTAGACCTACGGCAGTGACAAAAGTAAGAAATTTTCTTGGCCTTGCTAAATATCACTGAAAATTTGCTAAAGATAAAATTTTCTTGGTCACCGAAAATCTGCTAAAGATTTTAGACAGCTAACAGATAAAAAACTAGTTTCAACAGAATTAGGGATGCCATGATGTTTTTGAAGAGTTGAAGGAAAAATTAACAATTGTCGATATTCTAGTTAAGCCTTCTAGTATTGAAGGGTTTCGTATATATAGTGACGCATTGCTGAAAGGCTCGAGTTGTGTACATATGCAAAATAAAAGTAATTGTCCATGCATCTAGATAATTAAAGGAACCCAAGAGAAATTATTTGACACACTATTTGGAATTAGCCATTGTGATTTTGAAATCAAAATTTGACGACAATATTTATATGGATCATAAAAGTTTGAAATATATTTTTACAAAGGAGAAATATCTTTGTCAAAGGAGGTTGACGCAAGAGGGATCTATAGGCGGCGGAAAATCGGTGGCCACCCTACATGCTATACAAATCCGACGATTAAATCACAAATTAGATAATAAGTATTAATATCACAAGGAAATAAATTCACAGCAAGGGAAAATAATTAATTAGAACAAAACAAGCTTAGAACCAAAGAAGACGAATCCCCAAGTGGGTGGGTTCAGAAGTGGGTGAATAGTGGTGGCCATCAGACATGTATGGGCTATGAAGGTGGCAAGGCAACAGAAATGGAGGAGTAGGAGGCTGGAAGTCCTCACTGCTTGGGTCCACAAACTCGCGAGGCTCGTATTACGGCCTCATATCTTCAAAACTAAATACCAGGTGGATACTCATACTTGCAGGGATATCAAGATCATAGGCGTTTGCTTCGATCTGCCTCATGATTATATTGAAATCCATTCGCCTAACGCTCAAGCTTTTAGCAAGCTTCGCAGGGAGCCTCGCAACGCAGAATCGCACCATCACTTGCTCGCCTTCATGAAGCACCTGCTATTGTCAGTGAATATCCGCATGTGACTTATAAAAATTATTATCATTATGAATTTTTCATCGGATCGGCTCATGACACATATGCAAACGATGAACAGACCAAGGTTGTCAGGATCGAGATCCTAGATGAGATCGTTTCGAGGTAGGATCGGATCTGATAGTAGGGTTGGATCGAGGATCGCTTTACAAAATCAGGATCGATTTACAAAATCTGGATCGTAGGATCGTAAGATCCTATGATCTGGATCGCGATCCTGACAACCTTGGAACAGACAACACAACAGATTCATGCAACTGATGACGAAACGACTCAACAGACTCAAGCAAATGATGTAAATTATATAAATGAAACATGTCAGACACTACATGCTTTTATGGGAAAATCTAGCAATGACTAGGGTGTCTCTAAAATGTGGTGGTCGATCAAGTGGCTCTCTTGGTGGAGTGTAGAAAAACTCATCTCGTGTGTGATGAGTGTTCAGATGACTGTGCGAGACACATATACTCAAATACAAGCTTGTAAATGGCCAAACATCTCTCGGGAACGTAACACATCAGCGGACTCGTCAGGAGGTGTGTAAGAAAAGTCATCGCGAATGCGACAACCATCCGAATGAGAATCATGAACACCGACTAAAAGACGCGACTCTATAATATGGCGAGTATCCCCGAAAAAAAAGAACTCATCTGGCGGGTCAGTAGGTGGTGCATCCCAAAACTCAACTCATCGAAAGTGTGATGTGTCAGCAGGTGGTACCCTAAAATATTGGATGCTCCACACAATATCCCCCCCTCAGGGGCACGGTCAGGGACGATACTGAAAGAGGCGTCAATAAATTGATACTCATACATGCGGGGCTCGCCGGAATCTCATTTCCACCAGGATGTGGCGGATCATCAGGAGGCTCAACTGGGGGCTCGTTATAGAACTCATCACTAAGTTCAAGGTCCTCCAGATGAGTACCCTCGTAAGGGGTAGTGCCCCCGTGAATGGGCGGCATATCCACTACGAGCTTAACCCTAGGCTTTGGGCTATCTGTTGTGATGTGACTCAGGGTAATGACGATAAGAGAGCGACATAGACCTACACTCAAAAATGGGTATGTGGGTGTGGTGTCAAGAATTGGGTATGTAGTTGGCGTGCTAACTAACTTGGTGTATGGCAGAGGAAGATGTGTGGGTGAGGGGCACAACACTACAGATTCAAAAGGCTGCTCAGGCTCGCTCTCAGTCGGGATCACAAGAAACAGGTCAGAAACAAGAGATAGGTCACTCACTGGGTTAAGCAGCTCACTGGGGTGAGAGCAATCAGCATCAGGTATCACTTCTGTCGTGGCTGACAGGACAGTGGTAGGATTCGTGGTGACCTCAGTATGGGAGGGATACGTACTGCGGAGGTCAAGGTGAGAATCTCATCGACCAGCTCTTGCGGAGCTCAAAGACTGTTCATAACGAAGGGCGAGATGATATCTATGCTCAAGGGACTTCGAACTATGATAAACTACCCACACCTAGGTAAAACAATCTTACAAGAATATAATTAATCTTAAAATATAACAAAAATAAACCTAGGTAGAACAATTTTGCTTTCACCAACACCCAGACATAATACAAAAATAATAAAATGAAGCTAATAGCACTTTCGGTAAAATTATTCTGCTACATAGTTTTTACTTGTCTCAGATGTTTCAAAGCGGAATAGGTTAAGCTAAGTCAGCAGTTGAAATCCTGCACAATATATCTTTAGAATGCATACACATATACTAATGGAAGAATTTAATGCAAAAGGATATATTAGCTCAGTGAATATACTTGCCTTGGGTGCACTTTCACGTATTTCATCAACCAACCACCTGTAAAAAACTATTTTAAAAATTTCACAGCAACAATTATTATTATGTGGATCGACTTCAAAAGATGTGCACTAACAGATCTTTAGCCAATGCTTCATTCCCAAAAACAGCGCGTAGAAAGGAAAAATACGCGTGTTATCATAATAATGTAAATTGACATTTGACAACGAACCTTAAACTTGCCAACATAAAATTTTATCTACGCAACACGAAGTTAGCTAATTTACCAACATAGAAAACTATCTAATCAATGAGGCTAGCATGTCAAGTTCGCCCCTCATAAATCCTGAGATAACAGTTGAAATCTAATAAAACAATTGGTTCAGCAAGGCAAAAAAGTTAACTTTAAGAACTAAAAAAGAGCTACAAATAACTAAGACCAACTAATAACTCTGAATAAAAACAGGATAAAGGATTTTGTGAATTTATGGAACCAAGATGGTGAAAAAACATGAATGAAGAACCCACTGAATAACAATTGGTTCAGCAAAAAAGTTAACTTTAAGAACTAAAAAGAGCTACAAATAACTAAGATCAACTAATAACTCTATGAATAAAAACAGGATAAAGGATTTTGTGAATTTATGGAACCAAGATGGTGAATAAACATGAATGAAGAACCCACTGAATAACAAAATGTTGGAAGAATATATTTAATTTCCTAATAACTCATCAAATAACCAAAATCGCGAATTAATAAGCTGATGAAAAGAAGATACAATGATGTTAGTCATGTCTATCAGATAAATAGGACTTTGACAAGGATAATCACGGTTCAAGCTAGAATGGGCTCACATTTCAAAATTAATGGGCACACATTTCAAAATTAATGGGCTCACATTTCAAAATTAATGGGCTCATTATTCAAAATCAATGGCCAGGGGAAGTCAACTATTGGCATCATGGCCTCTAAGAGGAAAAAGGTATTTGCATGTGGGTAGAATATGAGTTAGAAAAAGGCTTGCCATTGGCCAAAAAACTTAAGGTGGAAACTTGATGAGGCTTCATGATGCATGTGCAGAAAATGTATGTTTATGATGAGGGCTACCCTATCCTTCAATAGGTCCCTTTGAAATTGATGTAGACTCGATTAGGGTTTTGAAAATTAAATATTTTTTTAACCAAAATATTTTATCTTTTATAAAATAAAATCAGTAGTTTTGAGAAACAAGTGGATTTTAATTTTAAGAAGGCACCAAACAGCGAAAATCAAAGCTTTGCGCGCGCAATCACTCCCAACCGTTTGAGCTTCACGAGATCGTTAATCATTAGAAAAATATTCTGCGGCGCCTAACGAATTGAACTATCGCGGGATTTGTACAAGCACAAGCATAACCCACATGCAACAATTTATGGAATAACAGTAATACAAGCAGAAAAAATAACGTCGAAGGCAAGCTCTTAATTAATTAGCATACACACAAATCTAAGACCAATTATTTGCGAGTAAGAAATAGGCAACTTACCACAAGAGGTCGACTCAATCACAAGTTGAGGAGCAGTTGCTATAGTTGTTGTTGGCAGGTCAAATTGGGCGAGTAGGAAGAGATCCCGATTTTGACGTTCTGGACTCTAGCCGGCGGGTTGAGCGACAGAGGGGGTGCCGGAATAGGAAACTGAGGTCGAAGACACCCCTGGTGCAACTGGAGCGGGCGGTTGTCGGGATTGGGAGTCGGAGGCTTCGGTCGTTGGCTCGTGCGTGCGGGAGCGTCACAGAAACAGTGAGGGCCGCAGGAAGCTTCGCTGGACACGATGCGGCAGTTGGATCTTTGGCTGGAGACTAGGGCACGGGCGGTTGTTCCCGGTATAACAGAGGGAACGATTTTTTTAATCGTTCCTCTGTCTTTTTCCCGGTGCCTTTCCTCTTCCCGTTGATTCATTAAATAGAGCAAAGATGTATTTTATTTCATTTTTTCCTTTTAGCAGCTTTCTAAATTTTCCAAACAGATATCTTTTTCCCAAATTTTCTCATGGACTGATATTTTCTTGTATCCCCAAAGATTTGTTTCCAAAACTATTTTCATGTTGAATTGGAAGAATAAGATCAATAGGTATTGATTTAATAATAACACTCCAATATTTTGTCTGAAGTTTATGTGTCCTTTAAATAAATTGAGCTTGCTTACGACGTCCTAACCACCTAAATTACCGCACCTATTTATTCAAGGTCTCGTCGGCCGGTCAAACCGATGAGCCAAACAATTTTAAAAAAATGCGCGAAAGAAATACATGCTAATAAATAAATGCTGAAAAATAAAATGCGAAACTTAAGCTGCGTCGAAGGGCGCATCAATTCTCTTGGGGTTGAAAGAGCTCGACCACGACGAGACTTCGCAAAAGCTGGCAATGAAGAGATCTGACATCGTTGTTGGTGCTGGATCGGGTGGTATATCTGGGGCCTTGACGGGTGGCTCAACTAGTGGCCCAATGCGCCACTGAACATGAACTAGACCAACCCTCCTGCAGTAAGCAATCACCTGCCCTCTCTTTGAAAAATACAACTCATGGTGATAACGACCGGCAATGAGTTTGTAATGTTCAAAGGTTGCTCGCAAAATATTAGTAGTAATTTTATGCAGTTCTTTTAAATAATTAATGTGAGTTTGCGCATCGAAGAAAAAACGTTCATAAAACGAAAAATGATGGCAGTCAGGTGGACGGGGCAACGCATAGAAGATTTTCCAAAGAAGATATATTAAGAGAGTGGCTTTTAGAATTATTACAAGTGAAATTTATTTGTGGAGGTACAAAGTCTCATTGCTTTAGATTCTCTCCGATTAAACATCTAAGAAGATTCTCCAAACTATTATTAACGGTTTCAGTCAGTTCATCAACTAGAGAGTGATAAGTGATACTAAACTCTAATGTGATGTCCTCTCAACCTCATAATATGCTCCAAAAATTTAATATTAAATATTTATCATAATTATGCAATTTTACAAATCCAGTTTCATGTAACTTAGTACTACAAGTATTAACATTGATTCCCATTTTATCTTTTAAAAGTTTCTAAAGAAATCCTTTAAAATGTGTATCCTTATTGGGAGTGAAAATTTTTGAGGTTCTTACTATCCTTAAAACATAAGTTTTCTAAAACATATTCATAATTTGAAAATAATTTGTTTCAAATATATTTATATTTATAGGATGATGTAATGACATAAAATGATTTTCTCCAAATAAGAAGTCAACATATGGTGGTGACGTTAATGCTATGGGTGGGTGACCATCAAACAAAATGTCAATAGACTCGGGTGTTGGTGGTTGTAGTGGCATATGAGACACGAGACATATGTAGCTCGAGTCTGTCACCTATGGTGTGGGGCTCATCACTAGGCAACTCCATCTTCGGGGGAATTGGGATTGAAACTGTGTCATCCAAGGTGAGTGTCTCATCGCTATTACGTTCTTCCTAGAGCAGGGGCTCAGGAAGAGACTCAGTGAATACAGTTGGTGATTCAGTGGGAGCAAGTGGAGTCTCCACTTCAACTGGGATGACATAAATAAGCTCTTTTCCTATAGTTGGGGCTCAGGAAGAGGCTCCTCAACTAAAGGGAGTGCTACTGTGGTGCGAAGTGAGGTCAAGGTGCATAGAGGTAGTAACACTAGGGGAATATATATCCTTAAAATGGGGACAACGACGTAACAAGAGAGAGGTCAATCAATAGACCTAAACTCAGATTCCACCCTATGAGTCATACTAGAAACTTCTTCTAAACTGCGATAGTGGTGCTACTCTAATTGATCTCTAGTAAAATAGTGTAAACCGTGCAAGTAACGGAATATGGTCATCATTTCACCCACTTGAATATCTAATCTAGACTGGAGGACTAGAAATTCTCTAGTGCACTCATCAATCGACAAACCACTTTGTTGTAAATTTTGAAATCTACGATATAAAGTTTGGAGGAAATCAGGGGAGACATAATATCTGTGCAACTCCGTTTTAACTCAACTCAAGTATTTATTAGAGGCAACCATAATCTTCCTCTCATGCTTTCTAGTTGTTTCCACCAGTCAAATGCGGGTCGCTTAAGTCTACGGATCACATACTCGATTTGCGTACTCAAAGGTATTTGACTAATTCTCATAAAACATTCCATAGTATGACACCAATCTAAACAATCTCCGGGTCCTAAACGTCAGCCAAAATCACTCGTAGGTTTGTGCCCTAGGCGCTTAGGATCAATGGACTCATCATGCCATGGGTGTTTTATATTAGTGAGAAACGCTACCATGTCAGATAATTTTTTAATACGAATATTTAAATCTTCTATGGTGCTCTCTAAACCTACGGTGTTCTCCATTAATTTTTTTTTAATGCTTAAATTTTTTTATTATGATTTATTTTATAATAGTTGACATTTTAATGAGAGGTAATATTCAAGTCAAAATATTTGGAAAAAAATTAAACTTACTTATATAAATTTAAAAGAAGGAGAAATAAAAGTTTTTTTTTAACACAAAGGGCAAATATAAAAATTTAAAATGAGAGAGGATATTTAATTTAGAATGATTTAAAAATGATTCATTTTTTTAAAACACGGATCGTTCGATTCGTGATAGGAGCGAACCGAACCTACCTCTGATACCAAACTGATGTAGACTCGATTAGGGTTTTGAAAATTAAATATTTTTTTAACCAAAATATTTTATCTTTTATAAAATAAAATCAGGAGTTTTGAGAAACAAGTGGATTTTAATTTTAAGAAGGGGCCGAGCAGCCAAAATCGAAGCTTTGCGTGCGCAACCACTCCCAACCGTTTGAGCTTCACGAGATCGTTAATCGTTAGAAAAATATTCTGCTGCGCCTAACGAATTAAACTGTCGCGGGAGTTGTACGAGCACAAGCATAACCCACATACAAAAATTTATGGAATAACGGTAATACAAGCAGAAAAAAGAATGTTGAAGGCAAGCTTTTAATTAATTAGCATACGTATAAATCTAAGACCAATTATTTGCGAGCAAGAAATCGGCAAGTTACCACAAGAGGTCGGCCCAATCACAAGTTGAGGAGCAGTTGCTATAGTTGTAGTCGGCGGGTCAAATCGGGCGAGCAGGAAAAGATCCCGATTTTGACGTTCCGGACTCTAGCCGGCAGGTTGAGCGATAGAGGGGGGTGCCGAAATAGGATACTGAGGTCGACAACACCCCTGGTGCAACTGGAGCGGGCGGTTGCCGGGATTGGGAGGCGGAGTCGACGGCGTCCGGCGAGGTTGTGGCTGGCGAAGGCTTCGGTCGTTGGCTCGTGCGGGAGGGAGCGTCGTAGAAACAACGGGGGCCGCGAGAAGCTTCGCTGGACACGATGCAGCGGTTGGATCTTCGGCTGGAGACTAGGGCACGGGTGGTTGTTCTCGTATAACAGAGGGAACGATTTTTTTAATCGTTCCTCTGTCTTTTACCCGGTGTCTTTTCTCTTCCCGTTGATTCATTAAATAGAGCAAAGATGTATTTTATTTCATTTTTTCCCTTTTAACAACTTTTTAATTTTTCCAAACACATATCTTTTTCCCAAAGGACTGATATTTTCTTGTATACTCAAAGATTTGTTTCCAAAACTATTTTTGCGTTGAATTGGAAGAATAAGATCAATAGGTATTGATTTTAATAATAACGCTCCAAAATTTGGGCTTAAGTTTATGCGTCCTTTAATGAACTGAGCTTGTCTGCGACGTCCTAACCCCCTAAATTACCGGACCTATTTATTCAAGGTCTCGTCGGCCGGTCAAACCGATGAGCCAAACAATTAAAAAAAATGCGCAAAAGAAATACATGTTAATAAATAAATGCTGAAAAATAAAATGCGAGACTTAAGTTGCGCCGAAGGGCGCATCAGAAATGACCATACCTTGAGTGCTAATTCAAGAAGCCATCAACCTATATGCACAACACATGGGTGTATGAATCAATATAGAAAACTAGTCTTTTGAGTGAGTGAAGTACAACAACACTGAATCCATTAACACACCATACTTAGGCATTAATGAGATTATGACCAAAGATAGGGAGCAATTGTGACAAATGATCCCCCGTTTAACATGCCCAAGTAGCTAAACTAACACAATGCCTAACAGGTGCCTCTAACGGTCTCCTTTATATGTGTACGAACCATCTTATTCGAGCTTTTGCATCTCTACAATTGGTGTCACTCATGTCTTATCCCTGATACATTCATTCATAATTTTATCCAGTCACGTGTGTCCACACATCCACCTAAGCATTCTCATCTCCGCAACTTCCACTTTTTGATTATGTACATAATTCACTGCTCAACACTCAGAACCATAGAGTATTGTTGGTCCAATTGCAGTACCGTAAAACTTGCCTTTAAGTTTTAATGGTACCTCACGATCACATAAAATCTCAGACACGCCTCTCCACTTCAACCAACCTTCTTGGATTCTATGTATCACAACTTTATCTACACCTCCATCTTTTTGAACTATCGATCTTAGATATTTAAACCACTCGCAGTGGGAAATATTTTGATCACTCAACTTTATGATGGAGTCATCCGACCTTCTTGCACTACTAAATTTAAGCTTCATATACTCTGTTTTTTTTTACTTGCTCAACTTAAAACCATTCTTTTTAAAGTATCTTGCCAAAATTAAAGTTTCGCATTTACACCCTCACGCGTCTTAACGACCAAAACAACATCATTTGCAAACAATAAACACCAAGGTATTGCTTGTTGGATATGTCCCGTAAGCTCATCTAAGACAAGGTAAAAGAGATAAGGGCCTTGATGTAAGTCGACGGTGATAAGGAACTGATGTGTTGATCCTCCAGATGTGCTCACCCTCATCACTAAATTTGTGTACATATCTTTGATTACGTCAATGTATGATACATTTACATATTTCTTTTCTAAAATTCTCCATAAGACCTCTCTTAGAACCTTATCATAAGTCTTCTCAAGATCGATAAACATATGCAAATTTTGTTTTTTCCCGATAGTTGTCAATGAGTCCCCTCAAGATGTGTATAGCTTCCATGGTCGACCACCCTAACATAAATCCAAATTTTCTGAGATACTAGCCTCTCGACTTACTCTTCTCTCTATTACTCGTTCTCATAATTTTATGGTATGACTCATTAATTTAATTCCTTTGTAATTGACACAATTTTGAGTGAAGTGCAATGCAATAAAATTTTTAAGGAAGAAGTTGAAAAGCAAGCATATTATCTACATAGGACTTGTTAATAGTTTTTAATGTTTTTTCTTCAGGGCAACACTCAGAAGTAAATTATCATCCTTAAATCTTCTTCCTGTAAATTGGTAAAGAAATGAATACACATATGCAAGGGACATGAATGAATGTACAAGTTAGTGTCCATGTATATTTGTGTACAAGTTAGTGCTCATCTAGTCATGTAAATTTGTATTTTTTGTCTTCGTGTTTGTGCTAGTCCAACATAAGCATTTATCAAGTAAAATATTATTATGATAAGAACATTTAGATCGGTATGATAAATCATCCCAATTCATACCTATAATCAAACTCAGGGAAGCACCAGTTCAAGCCATTCACTAACAACTTCACAGTGGCAATATCTGCAATTGCAGTGTCAGTGAGATGTGTGTGCTGAATCTGTCACCAAAATAAATAAAACTCATATATTAGCACCAAATGTTACACCTATGTATCCATCAGTTTCAAAATCAGTGATAAATATATCAATATACAACCATCTCATGAAATCTTTCATAAGAAGTGGTAAACCTTCACAGCAACATTTTTTCCATCATGAGTTCGAGCAGCATGAACTTGTGCAAGAGAAGCACTTGCCAAAGGTTCGGGATTAAACTCCTCAAAAATCTAAAAACACATTAAAAATTAGATAGACAGACAGTTTAGATGTATGCACAGTATAATATCAGTCGAATACAACTTCAACTTACATACAGAAATTAAGGTCTTTAACATCAGATATAAAAGAAATAGAGAAACTCTAAAATGAATAATTCTATGAAGGCAAGAAAAACTGGATGAGATGCAAGAGAATATACTTCCTCAGGTGGTCCTCCAAGCTCTTTGATTAAGACTTTACGCACTTGATCATATGAGGAAACTGGGCATCTTTTCAACATGGAGGTTCTCATAATATGTACATATTCTTGAGGGACAACATACTCCTATAGGGGAGTTGATTGATCAGGCACAATAGAAAGAAATGGAAAAACAAGGAATTTTAAATTGCGCTACTTGTGAAGAAAATAATTTGTCAATGGCAAGCTTTAAAGCCATACACAAATGAATTATTTAGGGGTCATTTTCATAATTTTACCTTCAGATACATTGCTACTAGTCAACTACACTTATCCATATTT
The DNA here is from genome assembly GCA_039513925.1 of Platanthera zijinensis. NCBI lineage: Eukaryota > Viridiplantae > Streptophyta > Magnoliopsida > Asparagales > Orchidaceae > Platanthera > Platanthera zijinensis. The sequence continues at coordinate 243,056,385 of CM077081.1, read as the reverse complement.
GTGTTACGCTATGTTTGATCCATTATCATATGGAGGTAGCATATGCATTTCATAATTTAATTTGACGTTATCATGAAATATAACACAATTCATGGTTTTATCATGAATTATAACACAATTCAGGGTTTTCAGATTAAGGGTCATGTAAACATTGAAGTTAATTTTTAAATCTCCTCATCAAAATTTGTGACCAGTAATAATCATTAGAAGACAAGTTTGCAGCACCATAAAGATAAACAGACATAACATTCACATATGGCACTCTATACACACAAGCTGAAGTTCTTCAGGTAATAGGAGTTAGAAACTATAGTAAACACTAGAAAAAAGTTGAAACAGTGTATAAGATTTTGAATAATTCCAGCAAACAGGTAAAGCCAACACATAATTAAAATATAGTTAGCAATATAGCCCGTCAATCTGAGCAGCGCTTACATACTTAATGTCATGGACATGCCTTCTGTAAATCATATCAATTTACTCAGGATTATATTTCTTTGTAGGAAATAGTACTTGATCCATCTTTAAATAGGTACTTAAAAAAATTAAACAGCTTAGAGGATTATTTAAAAGTACTACCACTCTGAACAGTTGAAACAAGTTGTGCAATGGAAGTAACTTGTAGCAACTAGCTTATACAACTCAAAGATAATTGACTAAATTATAGCATAAGCAATCAAGCTTTATAAGATTATAACCCAAATGATTGTGCATAGCTTACTACAAACTAGTTAAACGCAGCCAATTCAATAAAGTTGGCATGTAATGCATAAGGATTCTCGCTAATATCAGAAGTTTACACCTACATAAGTCGTGTATATTGTATAGAGAATGTAGCTTTGGGCTTACCACTATTTCATCTCACTAATGGTTTTACAGAATTGCACTAAAGGAATAATGCATATATGAACAAGATCTCACTACATGGAATTCAATCCTACCAGTTGGCCAAGATGTTGACCAAGCTTGATATAGATTCCCCCATTACGAAAGCACAATTCTCGTAGCCTGTAAGCGCATCTATTGTGCACTTCATGTTTGGCTTTAGACCACTCAATGCTCCCATCCTTAAGCCCCCGCATTGAATATTCATAGTCTGAATAAAAAAGAGAGTGAAGATGAATATTTCAGAGGAATAACGATATTGATGTAACAAATCAATCCTAAAGTTAAACAGAGTAAGTGAAGCAATAAATTTCAGTAAATAATAGTTTAATCAAAGAAAATGAAGGCAAGAACATTCCTAAACACACACACACACACCCAACACACACACACATATAGAGAGAGAGAGAGAATGACAATGTTAACCATATTAAAATAAGACCAACCAATAACTAATTAAAACAAAAAATCAACCAAGAGAATATTATTCTTTAGGTTGTTTGGTTTGAGGAACAGTCAGTGCAACATGAAATGAATGGGTGCATTTTAAGTTTGTAAGTGTTTAGCAAGGTTGTCGGGATCAAGATCCTAAGTGGGAATGTTTTGAGGTTGAATCGGATCGGATCGAGAATCGTAAGATCCTACAACATTCATAAATTAAGACTAAAAAAATAAAATTGAATTTTATATCATTAAATTACATGCTCAAATAACAAAAAAATCAATAATTTGAGTAGTATGTGAATAAGTGAATAACTATATTAATTTTTTTTGAATAATTAAATCAAAAGGATAATATCAAATTAAGTTCAATTTCAGTTTCAGGTAAGACATCAAATGTTTACAAATAATAAAAATAAATTTGGACTAGAAGTGGCCGAAGAAGCCGCTCTTGCCCTCAGTTTGCAGTCGGCAATCGACACTTGGGATACGATAAAGCAGCATGATATGATTCTGTGATGGAATATAGGGTGGGATTGTGATAAGGTTAAACAATGGGTTATGGGTGTTAAACCATTTGAATGGGGTCGGGATAGGGTTGCAAATGTTTCTAGTTACCTTTGGCCTGACCGGTAGAATTGGGTCAGGATCGCGATCCTAAGATCCGGATAGCGATCCTAGTCATAGATGTGTCGATTTAGATCCTAGGTAAAATCCAGATCGATTTTAGATACTCGTAGGATCGCGATCTTGATAATCATGGTGTTTGGTATTAAATAATAAGGCAACATTACATTAATCCCCTAATTTACATGCATACGAAATTCGGACAAATAGGTTGAGGCTTGCTTGCACTTGCCAACCATTACCCTATCTATTCATATTTATCCTATTATGTTCCGCATTTCTCTGAGTTATTTGCTTACCAGAACATTGCAAGAAGCAAGCTTGTTGCTACCAGAAGTTAGTACAATACTGCTGAAAGCTAACTTCAATGTTGTCTGAATCCATCATCACCCATCACGAAAATCCAATGTCGTTGCTGCCCCTCCAAGGATAATCGCTCATGTTTTGCTTGATGTCATGATGAAGAAAGTAAAGTGGGTGAAGACAGCATATTTAGAGAGTTGAGGAATACCAAGTTGAGTCGCCTTAGGCGAGCACCTTCAATTGTCTAAAGCTAAGTCATCATTTGTCGCATGTCTAGTGCAACAAGTGAACGTTGTCCATATGATGCAACTACTGCATGAGAGGAACATAGCGATCTAATAAAACAAGTCTAATGCAACAAGTTGTATTAAAGGGACTTGAGGATTTTTTGATTCTCTTGTGAAAAATCTCTCAGACTCCGTCCGTTTCACAAAAATTGGAATTGACTTCAATTCCAATTCCCGTAGGAATTGGAGTCAATTACAATTCTATTGTTCGGCTGAATGCGGGAATTCTATCACAAGAATTGGAATTAATAATTCCACTGTTTGGCTGCATATTAGAATTTTTGCCCGAGCGGCCATTTTTCGACCAGGCGCGCATTTTTCGGCCCGGGCGCGTATTTAGCTTCAATTTTTTAGTAAGGAGTAGCACATTACCACTCATGCCTCCCAAAAGATCTTCAAAGGTAACATGTTTTATTCTATTAAGGCTCTATTTGTTTGGGCGTTTCGCTGCTCCGTTTAAGGAAAACGTTGCCGGAAGGAGGGTAAACAAACGAACCCCCGGCGGTGTATACTCCGTTTCCACCCGCCCGCCTTGAGAAACACCCCCAAAAAGCTCCGTTTGGAGCAGCCACCTCCCCCCTCCGGTTCGAACACTCGGTTTCCACCCGCCGGATCGACCCGCCACCGCCGAACCAAATGGAGCCTAAGTTCAGGGCTTTCCTTTCTTTTTAGTGAGGAATGGCATTGCATGACACTCTTTAACTTTCTATTCAAGTATATTATAGTTTTGATAAAATTAGTGTTTTAGGTGATATATTAGAGTTACTTTGGTTTTACATCCACCATAAGAAAATATATAACAGATCATGTTTATATATAGTTATATACATAATGAGGGTGAATCGTTTAGGAACTATTACCAAGCATATTATAGAAAGTAGACTTGGAGACTTCAATGTTGTTTGCCTTCACTTAAATTGTCATGAATTACAAGACCTATTGTCCATGCATATGTTGAAGAGGTGAGATAAAGGTTCTGTGTGGCTGAAATAATCTATTAGACAATTTTATACTTCAGTTAGAAAGATATTCCTCATTAAAGGAAGATGAATATTTTGAGTCCTTAAGGGAGGATGCTTAAAAGTAAAGGAGAAAAATTTATATGGGACTCAATAAATTATTCATAGTTGTAAAATGTATTTGGGACTCTGGTCCAACACTATAAGTATGGTGAAAGGAAGATAGGATCTTCTTCATGGTCTTAGACAAAATGATTTCAGGAACACAATTCATTATGCATGCGCGTACACTTCTGTTTGTATGTATTGAATGAATGAATGTATGGACTTCTAAACTCCTATAAAATAGACATCTTTGATAAATAATCAAACTTCTTGTTTGGCTTTAACTCCTAAGAAAATGGAATCAAAAGAAAATGGGATAATTGTGAGTGATATGTGTTAAAAGAAACTTTAGTGAGGAGAAAAATGGTTACTCTACTATATGCATAATCTATTATATAGAAAGTTTATTTGGCATAATCTAAGAGAAGTGTGAATTTTTGTTTTACTTTGGGATAGGATATCACATATTGAAGTAAATGAATAAATAGCATGATGATACATACATGGGATGTGTGGTCCTTACAGAAACATGTAGTAGATATGAATATTTGGTTGGCAATAGTGGGTGTGCACATTGAAATTTTGAAAAGGGAAGTGTAAACTTTTGATTTGTTATATAATGTGTCATGCTTAGCAAGAAATGAGAAGCTATTAAAAACATAATAGTTGTCGGTTTCTTTTCCTTGCAATGAAATGCATGTAGATGCTGTCACATGTTATGGTACGATATTGTATGCATGAATTTAGTGTAAGATGAATGATGACCAAAACATACAATAGTATATAATTTAAGTGCTTCCTCATCTTTAATAATGCATGAACATGGGATGAAAACATGTGCTTACAAAGTCTTTAAAGGGTGTATTTGAAAGCTAGCACTAACGCATTTGTATTATATCGCATGATGCATTAAGCTTGAAATTACATGAATTTTAATTCTTTTGGCCTAAAGTGTCGTGATTAATTATAATGCCTTTAGCTTATAAATTTTGCGGGATAACAGAAGTGAACTAAACAGTTGGAGTATTCGTATATAATTACTGATGCGTGAGTGTTTGTATATTGGAAAAGGTTGTAATTGAATGTTGTAACTTGTGGTCACAATTATAATGTAATAGAGTTATATGTAAAGCACCTATAAATGTAGTAGTTCGCTTTGTGATGTTTTTAAACTAAATCCTAAGTATTCTTAATATTGTAGTATTTACTTTAGCTACAGCTTGACCATGTATAATTTGTTATAATAAATGAAAAATATGTTTAAGTATAGCTCTATATATCCTTGTATGACTTCTTTCTGCCTTATAATATGAATTGCATAGCGGCTGAGTTGTGAGTTTAAAAAGGGCGATACAACTTCTACAGGTCATCTAATTATTAAATTACTCTGCAGTAAAATAATAAAATTTTCATTAACTAAATAATAATGGTAACAAATCTTACAACCAAACAACAATACACATTGCCCTACAATTATTTCACGTCAAGTGAAACGGTTTCAAGTTAAATAAACATAATGCATTTAGTTTATACCGCATGCTTAAAATACATGAACGAAAACAATCATACACCAACATCTATCTTCCAACATCATTTGCCGAGTAACCTCTACTAAGTACCAAACGGCAAACTTCTTTTGTTGACTATCATTAACAATTAATATAAAATGTAGTATGTTTAAGCATCTTTTTTATAAATCATTACAACATAATATATGAATAAAAACTCCTCTTGCTATAAAGACAGTAACATTTAATTTAATTTTTCATTCTCCTGCCCTCAATCCAAGGATATGCCCTCTTGCTCGAAAAGAGATTCTAACAATTTATCTTTATTTGGATCATTTAAGAGATGTGCGCTCAAGACATCTGAGAGGGTGTTAAATGAGATAAAAGGAAAGATGATGCTTTCAAAAATTCTTTTTTTTAATATTGAGTCGTTGCAAGTTTAAAAGTTCTTCATGAAAATTAGTTGTTTAAGTAATATGCTTTTATAAGTAACTTTGATTTCATCACACTCCTTTTAAATATGCAAAGTAACTTTGATTTCCTAGCAAACTGTCGGTGACGTGCCAATTCAAGTGACAAGGAATATCATTCTGAATCTATAACCTAGCAAAAGAAAAGTCAATGATTTCCCACTCTAACTGAAAATATCTCATGCTATTAGAAGACATTTGATATCTCTAAATAGCTAAAAGGTGTCGGGAACAAACAAAATTCAAACAAATCCACCATTCAATAGGCATAGAGGTTCAGAAAAATAAAAGTGGGAAAAACTAAATCTACCCTTAAATTGATCAAATATAGGGCTAGTTTGGCAGAGCGGTCGGGATTATGCGGATTTCTTCCGCACGGCCGGACTGCCAACGCAGTTCCCGCGGTGCGGAAGAAATCCGCAGGAATCCCGCGGTAGTTAGCCCGACCGCCCGATGGCAGCCCTGCCAAACAGACGGAAACCGCGGCCGGGCGGTTTCATCCGCGCCACCAGCGATCCGCCCCGCCAAAGGAAGCCATAATCACAAAGTATTAGCAATTAAGGACTGGAATAGAAGCATAAATACTCATGCGAATAAGAAGGACTGGAGGCATGGAGAGAGAGAAATAGGGTTTTGTGCGCAAACCGAAGGCGATGGTAGCAGCTGTAAATGCGTCGCGAAGGAGGCGTGCGGGCACCACAGTACAGATCTTGAAGGCAGTGGAGAGATCATCGGAGGAGGAGATAGCAACGGACGCAGCACCACCGCCGATGAGCGCTGCCACAGCGGCCAGCTTCGCCCCGACTCGCCACATTTGAAAGGCCTTAAACCAACCCCAGCCGCGAGCATCTGTTCGCACTCTGGTTCGTAAATGTTTTTAAAAAAATTTGGAAACGCTCGTTCCAAAAGGAACGTTTGAAGTACCATTTGCAAACGGCCATTTTGAAACGTCCATTTCCTCTCCGTTTTATTTCCGTTTTACCTCCGTTTTGCCGCTATTCTACCGGAAATTCGAGCTCCGTTTGATGGTCGTTTTTAAAAGGAGGTTTTCAAACGGCCGATTTGGGCCCATTTTGTTAGCGTTTGGGCTCTGTTCGGCCTCTGTTTGGGCTTACGGGTTGGGCTTGTTTAGACCTCTAATTTGGACTTAGTTTTGGCCACAGTTTTAGGCTTGGTTGTGGGCTCAGTTTTGGCAGGTTTTGGGCTCAGTTTTGAGATTTTGGGGCACAGTTTTGACAATGTTTGACTTACGTTCATCAGCGCATTTTAACACTGTTTCAGCAGTGTTTTGCCACAATTGCAGCGTCGTTTTAACGGCATTTTCGCGCCGTTTTAACGTCGTTTCCGCGACGTTTTAACGTCATTTTCGCATCGTTTTAACATCATTTTCGCATCGTTTTAACACCATTTCTAAAGCCTTTTGCCACCATTTTGGTTGTGTTTAAACACCGTTTTAGTAGAATTTTAACAACGTTTCCGCAAAGTTATAATGCCGTTTTTGCGGCTTTTTAATGTCGTTTCAGCACTCTTGTAATTCCATTTCAGCACGGTTTTAACGTCGTTTCAATAACGTTTTAACGGCGTCTCAGTAGCATTTTAATGTCATTTCTGTGGCGTTTTAACGTAATTTCAGCAGCGTTTTTACATCATTTCCGCATCATTTTAACGTCATTTTATAAACGTTTTGCCGCCGTTTCGTTTGTGTTTTAACGCCGTTTCCGCAGCATTTTGACGTCGTTTCCGCAGCATTTTAACATCGTTTCCGCGGCGTTTTAACATCGTTTTCGGACCGTTTTAACGTCATTTCCCTACCGTTTTAACGTCATTTCCCCACGATTTTTACTCCGTTTTCGCAGTGATTTTACGCCATTTCACCACCATTTAAACACCATTTTAAAGCCGTTTCATCAGCCTTTTGACGCCAATTTAGCAACGTGTTACCACCACTCTTTCAGACTGGGCTTTTCAAAGCGAGGGTTTCACCGGCATTTCTGGAGCATTTCTTACGAGTTTCACAAGTATTTTACCATCATTTCAACAACGTTCTAAGACTATTTTAGAAGCTGTTTAGTCTTGTTTCGGAAGCATTTTTAGCTTCGTTTCAACAGCGTTTTAACCCAATTTACCTAAGTTTTATTAGTGTTTCTATCCGTTTTAACTTCATCTCGACTCTGTTACAATAGTATTTCATCTCCATTTATCAGTGCTTCAACACTTGTTCAGTAGCATTCCATCAGCATTTCAGCGGATACCAACTTCATTTCAACATCATTTTAAGCATGTGGCAAAAAGGAGTGTGCGCACTGCAAACAGCACGGCCCCGAAAGAGCGTCCCGAATTGGCCACAGCCAACTCGCCCGCAGGCAACGCTCCACTGTCCAACAGGACTACCGCCGCTGCCGCTCCCACCGATTCAGTTGAGGAGTGAGTTCGACTAATGGAGGAACGCTAGGATGAAGTACTCACCCTCCTACGGGGTATGAGAGTGTCTAATCCTCCCCGCACAGCTAACACGCACGAGGCGCAACCGGCAGTGGCACCAGAGCGCATCCCGCTTCAGGGAGTGGCTCGCTCTGAGGATCCCCCGCCGAGGGGCTCTCCGACAAAGCGAGCTCCATGCATGGCACTCGAAGACCAGAGTCGCATCCCGACCCTCGGCCAATGGAGGTGGATGCCTAACAAGGCGATTATAAACTCACTCGTCAAGCGATCAGGGATATGATTGAAGAGGAGTACGCGCATGAGCATCGTCGCCCCGTGAACGCACGATGCCCCTTTCACCAGGGATCCCCACTCGCCCCTCATGGTCAGGCACATCCCGTCCCACATGGATTCATACTGTCACACATTGAGGCCTTCGACGGCGTAGAAGACCCCCTAGAGCACGCAAATCACTTCGAGACTGTTGGGAAAGAGAGCGAACAATCCCGACAAGAGCACATGTTGTAAATTTGAGCGAGCACCTGTGCGACCACGTTCAGCGGTATGCAAGCGGAAACAACAATACAATGCCGAAATTAAATGCAACAAAACACAGAAAAAACCCAGGAAATTTTTAACGTGGAAAACCCAATTGGGTGAAAAACCACGGGACGATTGGAGTCCAATCCGGAAAGCCTCCACTAAAGATGTGTGATAATCACACGCACAGATTACAGGCTTTCCCTCCACCGATCCACACAGGATCTCCACTCCTCCACCACAAATACAATCCACACAGGATACACAACCTTCCTTCCAATCCACACACACAAGTACAAGATTGAAAAAGAAATACAAGAGAGGTGAGAAGTGTTACCCGGGCGGATTGAACAATCCGTCCCAACGTCGAAGATGACGTCGCAAAACCACGAAGAAGGACGGCTATGCACAGCCCCTTCCAACTCTGTCTTCAACTTCCAAGCCACGAACAAGGGTCGGCAACAAGTGGCCCGATCCTATTTCTTCACGGGCGACGACAGCAATCTCTGCAAGCGACGGCGGAGAGATCTGGACGGTGACCGCGGCGGGATCTGGACACCGGTGACGGCAGCGAAATCTAGACTCCGGCATCGGAGGAGGACCACGAACGGGCGGCGGCTGGAGGCGATTTCTCCAAAAGCGGGATCGTCTTTCTTCTTCCACTGAAAACCTAAAACTCCTCTCTACGCTCTCTCGCCTTCAGAGAATGATTTAGTGATGTATGTTCCTTATCATAAATACCTCCTAAATCACGTCCAAGAATCTCCAAGAGACGCACTGTACAACCCCGTATTTGAAGAGTAGGGTCCCCTCGGCAGACGCAGGACCAGCTTTATGTTTTTTAAGCTTTTCAGATATTCTGCACTCTTGGTGGCCAATTTTGGCTTGGCCTTGGAAATATACTAGTAGGGGGAGGAAATATTTTTGTCCCCCCGGCCCCCTCGGGGGGTCACCCAGCATCAAGCTCGCCCAACTCCCCCAAGGCCGCCGAGTATTACCCAGGCCGCCGAGTACCCCCCAGGCCGCTGAGTACCACCCAGGCCACCGAGTACCACCCAGGCCGCCGAGTACCACCCAGGCCGTCGAGTACCCCCCCAGGCCGCCGAGTACCTCCCAGGCCGCCGCGTACCCCCCAGGCCGCCGCGTACCCCCCAGGCCGCCGCGTACCCCCCAGGCCGCCGTGTAACCCCCAGGCCGTCGCGTACCCCCCAGGCCGCCGCGTACCCCCTAGGCCGCCGAGTACCCCCCATGCCACCGAGTACCACCCAGACTGCCGAGTACCACCCAGGCCGCCGAGTACCACCCAGGCCGCCGAGTACCACCCAGGCCGCCGAGTACCACCCAGGCCGCTGAGTACCACCCAGGCCGCCGAGTACCCCCCAGGCCGCCGAGTACCGCCCAGGCTGCCGAGTACCCGCCCAGGCCGCCGAGTACCCCCCAGGCCGCTGAGTACCCCCAGGCCGGCGAGTACCCCCCCCCCAAGCAGCCGAGTACCGCCCAGGCAGCCGAATACCCCCCATTCCTTGTCTCCTGCTCGCCCGGCTTGAGGGTCTGCCCCTGGTGGACTGCATTTAGATTTTTGGAACAGCAGGATTTGGCTGTTGGCAGACCAATTTGGGGGCATTTCAGTAACTTCAGAGCAACGGAGGTTGGATATTGGCAGGCCATCCCCAAAAAACTATAAATAGACCCTTGAGGGTGCCTTGGAGGGATCACTTCTTCATCACTTGAATCTCCTTGCTTTCTTTCTCCAAGGCACCTAGCTCAGCATTGGCTAGGGAGGGGTAGACCTCAAAGGTCTTTCGGGTGTGAGGTGGGACCTCCACGCTAGAGCCGAGGGTCTGTTCCTAGTTTTCTGAGTCTTTGGTCCGTGACGTATTCCTGAGTGTAGTAGGTGTGAGGTCACCCCTCTTTTAGGACCCCGAACTCCACAAAGACCAAGCTTTTGGTTACAACATTTTGGTGCGGTGAGCGTGGAGAGTAACCTGTACAGAAGATCTCGGGAGAGTGTCATGGCCGGAGATCAGGGAGGTGGTGATGATCTCGGCGAGCTCCCCAACCCCGGACCCTTCGTAGGAAGGGAGGAGTTCATGGCTTCCATCCAAGGCATCATGGAGATGCTGAGAAGTATTGCCCCTCGGGCTGACAGCTCAACCCCCACCCCCGGGCCCCCAGGGACTGGCTCCCAGGGGTCTCGGTGAGCTGACCTAGAGTGGTCTCGGCGAGCTGCCTTCCAGGGGTACATGCGAGATGACCCCAGCAGGGGGAGAAGGAAGTGCACCAGGTAGGCGACCTGGGAAGGAAAGAATGGGAGAGGGGGTTGAGCGAGACCTCCCCGGCCGGGAGCTGTTCCCCAGCCCGGTGAGTGCTAACCCTCCAGGCGAGCAGGTCGCGCGAGTAGAGGTTGCGAGAGAACCCCTCAGGGGGTCACCCTTCAGCGAGCTGATCATCTCAGCTCCCGTTCCCGAGGGGTTCAGAGAGCCAGACATGGCTTACTATACTGGGAAGGATGACCCCGTCCAACACCTGCAGTGTGTAACGCCCCGAAACTCAAAAGAAGGATAGGTGACTTTTTGTAGCCAGATCTGGGTTTTGCTAGAGGTGACACAGCCTGGGACACGGGCGTGTCCCAGGGCGTGTCAGCCACTCAGAGCCAAACACTCAACGATCGTTGAGTGAGGGGTACACGGCCTGAGCACAGGCGTGTTCGGGTCCGACACGGGCGTGTTAAATTCGACACGGGCATGTCGAATGTCGTGTCCTCCTCGGGTCGTGCGGCGTTTTGTGCTAAGGAGATCATACGGCCTGGGACACGGGCGTGTCCCAGGGCGTGTCTAGCACGCGGCATGTGACACGGGCGTGTCACATAGTAGTGTCCTTCTCGGGAGAATCGTGGATTTTGCACATGGGCTTTGACACAGGCCATGACACGGGCGTGTCACATTGTGACACGGGCGTGTCAGTGGTCGTGTCAGAGGCTGTGTTCTGGTCGGGAATTTCTGGAGACGGCGAATGAGTGACACGGCCATGCACACGGCCGTGTTGAAACCCGTGTTCGGCCCAGATTTTCTATTTCCAGCCTAAATCGTAGCCGTCCGTTTCCTTGGTTTGGGATCCAACGGCTGGGGGTTGTTCCAGCTGAGTTTAAACCAGAAATAGGGTTTGAAAACCCTTATTTCTTTTGGGCTCTCTCTCTCTAAAACCTAGAGAGAAGGGAGAGCAAGGAGGAGGAAGAAGGGCTAGATCCGGTCACCGGCGGAGCTTTGGGGCTCCAAATCGCGAGCCGACTTCGGATCCGTGGAGGCAAGGAGATTACGGTGCTTTTCATCCGCATAGATTTCCATTGCGCCACAGAAGAACGCTAGGGTAACGATTTTCATCTCGAGCATGTGAAGCTCTTCTTCTTTTGCATGGGAAAACCCTTCTCCCGCGAGTGTGCTGCGAGATTGCGGTATTCCTTGGGGTAGATATGTAAAGTCCCCCTTGTTAGAGTCCGGAATCGTAGTACGGACATAGGCATGTTGTGTGAAGCCAACCCGGACAAGTTGGTCTGGATCGGTGATGTGCATTGCATTTTAGCCGGAGAAGACTCCGTGCCCTTTGTTGTTTTCGGGTTTCTACGGGGTAGATTTCAGCAGGGATCCTTGGGGAGTAACCCTAAGGCGCACCCGGAAAACTGGGCGGAAATGCATTTCCGCCATCTTGCTGGTCGGGGATCCAACCATGAACATAACTAGGTTATGTGCTTGTGTGATCGAACTTTGGGATCTGGGAGAAGCTTGGCCCGCACGTACGTCCTAATATGACTATGTGATGTGAGCAACGGGCAAGTGGATGTGGACCCGGGCTATGTGGTTTGGTGACAAACATATGAAAAAGAGACTGGCCATTGGCATGGTCGTGCGAATCTTAGGCTTAGACCGGAAAGACTAGAATGCTCATGAGATTTTCCGTCCAAGGGATGGTGGTGAGACAACGGTCACGACCGGGTTCACCGAGTTAGTGCCCTGAGAGCACGGGGTGTGTGGCCGTTTGAGCCCGCACCTGTGATGTTATGCTTATTTTCTAATTGATTGGCTAGGCTAACAAGTGCAGGGAAGAAGCTTTGCCGCCCCGAGCTTGGGGGCGGAATCGTTATAATTTGGTCAGCATAGCTGACCGTTGCCTTTGTTTACCACCGTGCGGTGGATTGTTGCTTGCAGGTGCTGCGGAGCCGAGCGGTAAATAGCGGGCTAAAGCCCAAGTTGCTGTGCCGGCCCTCGAAGGCCTATTTTGAGTATTTTCTGTTATTATCATGTATGACCGGCCTGCGTGCCGAGGTTTGGAAGACATTATCTATTAAGCAAACTTTTGTAAGGCCTTAAGGCCATTATCTTTGTGTATCGTACATTCCTATAGAACTTTTGTAGTGGACATTCATGCTTTGGCTGGGTTCTTTTATCTTGCGACTTAATAATTTGCTTCCGCTAGGTGCTCTGTGTAGGACGTTGTGATTGGTTGAATGGTCTCAATAAGTAACCAACCGGTCTGTCCGTAGTATATGGCGTCGGGCCCCGACCGTACCTACTGCTATATGTTATGTGACGGATAGGGGTGTTACAATTTGGTATAAGACTACCGGTTTCGGTCAAGCTTAAATGAATTCGTGGGCGAATTCAATTTAAGGGGTGGTGAGCACATGTGTGTGCGTCATCGTTATAACATGAAAAGAACCCATGAATGTCCACTTAGGAATGAAAATACACATGTTTAAGGAACCTGCGTGTTCCTATAATTGCTGTTTGCAATATTGTTCGGTCGTTTATCGGTGTTTTGCACGATTATAGGTGACCAGGAGTGGTGTTGGGCCGTCGGAACGGCCAGGTTCTGAGGCAAGCAGCGCACCAAATGATGCGCTTACATCACCTCCGTCAGCCGAGACCATTAGATTGGTGGCAGAAGCTGTCTTTGCAATGATCAATGCGCAGCCTGCGAGGCAGGTGCAGCAGCCTGCTCCTGCGGTGGAGCAAGTGCCGCTCCAAGCGGCGGAGCCTAGGAGGGTGGAACAAGTGGTGTTGGAGCTGGAGTTGCCTCGGAGAGCAATTGAGAAACAACTAAAGCATGTGATTGGCTTCCATCCGCCAGTGTTCTCGGGAACAGGAACCCTGACTCAGGCAGAGGATTGGCTATCGAGAGTCAAGAGAGTGCTGACAGCAACGGAAACCGAAGAGTGGCAGAAGACCACGATTGCGACGTTCTTGTTGGACGGGGACGCGAGGTTATGGTGGGAAGGGCTGGAGCTACACCACCTAAGGGGAAGGCAGTTGGCGGATGTCTCTATGGAGGAATTTTCGAGGTTGTTTATAGCTCGATACCTCCCCTCAGCGCAGAGGATCGCGTTGGAAAACGAGTTTCAAAAGTTGGTGCAAGGAGATAGCACTGTGGACGAGTATCTCCACGAGTTCACTCATTTGGGAAGATACGCTAGCGCTACCTTTACCGATGAGGAGCGCAAGACGAACCGCTTCTATGAAGGGTTAAGAGACGATTTGAGGTTGTTACTTTCGGGGCCTATGGCGCAGGGTTTCATGACCTTGGTCAACTCGGCCCGGTCCTTGGAAAAGGACATGAAGAACGTGCAAGCAAAGAAGGAACCTGGTGGCTGGAAACCGGATTTTAAGGTGCCGACTTCAAAGTCGGGCTTTCGAAGATGGAATAAGAAGGCTAGGATGTCGGGTCCAGCCCCTTCTTCAGGTGCCTCGGGGGCAACTACTAACCGAACCCCGGGCGCTTGCTTTACTTGCGGAAATACGGGGCACTTTGCCCGCGATTGTTGGAGCGGACGTCTGAAATCCGAGAGAAAGCAAGGAGCTACTTATGAAGAAAAGGGCAAGGCAGTGGAGTCAACCGCGTCCCACTATGCTCCGACTCAGCCGAGAGTTTATAACTTGGGCCAGCAGGAGGCCATTAAACAGGCCGACGTGGTGACAGGTACGGTTTAATTTATAGCAAGTTAGCTTTAAATGTTGTTACCTAGTGCTTGTTAGCTTAATACTGTTTGTGTAGGCTTTGTTCTGATTGGCGTTAGTCCGGCACGAGCACTATTCGATACGGGAGCGTCACACTCCTTTTTGTCCGAGAGTTTTATATCGCGCATCGGAGTCCCTTCTTCGATGACAAAGGACAAATTGTATGTGCTACTACCGAATGGGTGTTCGATGCGCGCGGACAGAGTATGCGCCGTGAAGGTTCATATTGGAAGCCATGACTTCGACTTGCTAGCGTCATTGCTGCCGCTAGTAGAGTTCGACGTTATCTTTGGTATGGATTGGCTTTCGGAGCAGAAGGCTTATATTGATTGCAACCGTAAGGAGTTCAAGCTGGGTATTGGGCAAGAGACGACGTTTGCGGGCTTGAAGGGGTTGAGCAAGACGCTGATGTCTGCTCTAGCTTCAGGTGGTGAAAGCAGTTCATGCTGGAGCAGAGCTGTTCTTCACATTAGTGGAGGCTGTAAAGCCTAAGGCCACTTTGGATTCTATCCCAGTGGTGTGTGAGTACCCCGACGTGTTCCCGGGCGATCTCCCCGGAGCCCCACCGCAACGAGAGATTGATTTCACCATCGAGCTAGTGCCAGGTGCCAAACCTATGTCACGTTCTCCTTATAGGTTGGCGCCTAAGGAGATGGCGGAGTTGAAGGTTCAGCTAGAGGAGTTGTTGGAGCAAGGGTATGTGCGTCAAAGCTCGTCGCCTTGGAGCGCACCGGTCCTCTTCGTCAAGAAGAAGGACGGGAGTTTGAGGCTATGTATCGACTACAGGGAGTTGAACAAGCTAACAGAGAAGAATAAATACACGATCTCAAGGATTGATGATCTCTTCGATCAGTTAGTCGGATCGTCGGTGTATTCAAAGTTGGATCTGAAGTCTGGTTATTATCAGCTGAGGATAAGGGAGTGTGATATCCCGAAGACGGCATTCAGCACGAGGTATGGGCATTTCGAGTTCACGGTCATGCCGTTTGGACTGATGAATGCGCCATCAGTGTTTATGGATTTGAAGAACAGGACGTTTCGAGAGTACCTAGATCATTTTGTGATCGTCATCATTGACGACATATTGGTGTACTCGTAGTGCGAGGAAGATCACTTCAAGCATCTGCATCTAGTTTTGGAGACGCTGAGAAGGAATGAACTCTATGCAAAATTCTCCAAATGCGAGTTCTGTCTACCCTCAGTAGCATTCCTTGGTCATATTGTCAGTGGAGAAGGTATAGCGGTGAATCCGACGAAGATTGTTGCGATACGGGAGTGGCCTATGTTATCTTCTGTAGCGGAAGTCCGTAGTTTCCTCGGGCTTGCCGGCTATTACAGGCGCTTCATGGAGAACTTCTCGCGGATAGCATTACCTCTCATGAAGTTGACAAGGAAGGATCAGAAGTTCTTGTGGACGCAGGAGTGTGTGCAAGCGTTTGAGGAGCTGAAGGGACGGTTGACCACGGCGCCAGTGCTAAGTTCGCCGAGTGGGACCGAGGGCTTCGAGATTTATAGTGATGCCTCAGGTAGTGGTTTGGGCTGCGTGTTGCTGCAGCATGGGAGCGTAATAGCGTACGGATCGCGTCAGCTAAAAGTGCACGAAAGAAATTATCTGGTCCACGACTTGGAGTTGGCGGCCGTGATATTTATGCTTAAGCTGTGGAGACACTACTTGTACGGCGTAAAGGTCGATATTTATACCGACCACAAGAGCCTGAAGTACCTGTTGGATCAGAAGGATCTGAACATGAGACAGCGGAGATGGATGGAGTTCCCGGGGGACTATACGTTCAAGATTCATTATGTACCCGGCAAAGGCAATGCAGTTGCGGATGCGTTGAGTTGCAGGGCTCCCGCCCAAGCCAATTGGTTGTCGGTGCACGATGAGAGGCTAATTCGGGAGTTGGAGGCGTTGGAGATCTGTTGCATGGACAAGCAGTCTAGCGCTAAAGCATTGTTGAACTGGACAGAAGTTCAGTATGACCTGGCCGATCGTGTTCGGCAGGCATTGGAGTTGGATGGTAGCATGAAGGAGCTTATGGATGCAGCGTTGGATGGGTCAAATTCCCAGTTTTCAGTCGAGGATGGGTTGTTAAGGAAGGATCATCGTTTGTGTGTACCAAGCGGGGGAAATCTACGGGCGGAGTTGATGTACGAGGCTCATAATACCAAGTACTCAATCCACCCAGGGAGCACGAAGATGAACCGGGACCTAAAGAAGCTGTTTTGGTGGCCAGGGCTAAAGAAGGACGTGGCACTGTTTGTGGCTAAGTGTCAAACGTGCGCCTTGGTAAAGGCGGAATGCCAAAAGCCGGGAGGAATCTTGAAATCCTTGCCTATTCCGGAATGGAAGTTCGACGACATATCGATGGACTTTGTGCATGGCTTGTCAAGGTCGCAGAAGGGAAACAACGCTATCTGGGTGATCGTAGACCGATTAACTAAGGTATCACACTTTATCCCGCATATGAAGGATGATTCAATGGAGAGACTGGAGAAACTATATGTGGATAATATAGTCAGATTGCACGGTGTGCCTTGCAGCATCGTGAGTGATCGTGATGGGCGTTTTACGTCCAATGATTGGAGGTTAGTGCAACAGATGCTGGGGACTAAATTGAAATTCAGCACAGCCTTCCATCCACAGACGAATGGGCAGACCGAGAGGGTCAACAGAACTATGGAAGACATGCTCCGCATGTGTGTTCTAGACTTCGGGAAGCATTGGGAAGACCACCTATATTTGGTGGAGTTTGCGTACAACAACAGCTACCAGGCAAGTATTCAAATGGCGCCCTTCGAGGCCCTGTATGGTAGGAAGTGTCGCACGCCATTATCGTGGCTAGAAACGGGTGAGGTAAGGTTGTACAAGAAGCAGGAGGTGGAGAGTGCTACTTCTTTGGTGTGGATCATTCGAGAGCGTTTGCTGATCGCTCAGGATAGGCAAGCTAAGTACTACAATGCCAAGCACCGGAACGTGGAGTTTGCGGTCGGCGATTGGGTGTACTTGAAGATAAAGTCGTTCAAGGGTGTTTCGCGGGTGAGACGCTTGAAGAAGTTGAGCCCAAGATACCTTGGACCCTTTGAGATTCTGGAGCGGGTCGGCGAAGCGGCTTATCATTTGAAGCTATCGGTGGAGTTGAGTGGACTAAACGACGTATTCCACATTTCTGTATTGCGGAAGGCGGTGCAAGAGCCTTCGCAGGTGATCGCAATGGATCTAGTGTCGGTGGACGAAGGGTTGACGACTAAGGTCAAGCCCGTTCGTATTGAGGACTTTGAAGTTAAACGACTCCGTAACAAGAAGATCCGGATGGTCAAGGTCCGGTGGGATAATTGCGGTCGGGAGGAGCTCTCTTGGGAACGGGAGCAAACCATGCTGGAGGAGTACCCGGAGTTATTCCGCTCAGGTACCGCTTAAAGTTTTCCGTTATCTTTCCTTTGGTAATTTCGTGGACGAAATACTTTTTAGAGGGAGAAAGTTGTAACGCCCCGAAACTCAAAAGAGGGACGGGTGACTTTTTGTAGCCAGATCTGGGTTTTGCTAGAGGTGACACGGCCTAGGACACGGGCGTGTCCCAGGGCATGTCAGCCACTCAGAGCCAAACACTCAACGATCGTTGAGTGAGGGGTACACGGCCTGAGCCCAGGCGTGTTCGGGTCCGACACGGGCGTGTTAAATTCGACACGGGCGTGTCGAATGTCGTGTCCTCCTCGGGTCGTGCGGCGTTTTGTGCTGAGGAGATCACACGGCCTGGGACACGGGCGTGTCCCAGGGCGTGTCTAGCACACGGCATGTGACACGGGCGTGTCACATGGCCGTGTCCTTCTCGGGAGAATCGTGGATTTTGCACACGGGCTTTGACACGGGCCATGACACGGGCGTGTCACATTGTGACACGGGCGTGTCGGTGGCCGTGTCAGAGGCCGTGTTCTGGTCGGGAATTTCTGGAGACGGTGAATGACTGACACGGTCATGCACACGGTCGTGTTGCAACCCGTGTTCAGCCCAGATTTTCTATTTTCAGCCTAAATCGTAGCCGTCCGTTTCCTTGGTTTGGGATCCAACGGCTGGGGGCTGTTCCAGCTGAGTTTAAACCAGAAATATGGTTTGAAAACCCTTATTTCTTTTGGGCTCTCTCTCTCTAAAACCTAGAGAGAAGGGAGAGCAAGGAGGAGGAAGAAGGGCTAGATCTGATCACCGGCGGAGCTTCGAGGCTCCAAATCGCGGGCCGACTTCGGATCCGTGGAGGCAAGGAGATTGCGGTGCTTTCCATCCGCATAGATTTCCATGGCGCCACGGAAGAACGCTAGGGTAACGATTTTCATCTCGAGCATGTGAAGCTCTTCTTCTTTTGCATGGGAAAACCCTTCTCCCGCGAGTGTGCGGCGAGATTGCGGTATTCCTTGGGATAGATATGTAAAGTCCCACTTGTTAGAGTCCGGAATCGTAGTACGGATATAGGCATGTTGTGTGAAGCCTACCCGGACAAGTTGGTCTAGATCGGTGATGTGCATTGCATTTTAGCCGGAGAAGACTCCGTGCCCTTTGTTGTTTTCAGGTTTCTACGGGGTAGATTGCAGCAGGGATCCTTGGGGAGTAACCCTAAGGCTCACCCGGAAAACTGGGCGGAAACGCATTTCTGTCATCTTGGTGGTCGGGGAGCCAACCATGAACATAACTGGGTTATGTGCTTGTGTGATCGAACTTTGGGATCCGGGAGAAGCTTGGCCCGCACGTATGTCTTAATATGACTATGTGATGTGAGCAACGGGCAAGTGGATGCGGACTCGGGCTATGCGGTTTGGTGACAGACATCTAAAAAAGAGACTGGCCATTGGCATGGTCGTGCGAGTCTTAGGCTTAGACCGGAAAGACTAGATTGCTCACGAGATTTGCCGTCCAAGGGATGGTGGTGAGACCACGGTCACGGCCGGGTTCACCGAGTTAGTGCCCTGAGAGCACGGGGTATGTGGCCGTTTGAGCCCGCACCTGTGATGTTATGCTTATTCTCTATTTGATTGGCTAGGCTAACAAGTGCAGGGAAGAAGCTTTGCCGCCCCGAGTTTGGGGGCGGAATCGTTATAATTTGGTCAGTATAGCTGACCGTTGCCTTTGTTTACCACCGTGCGATGGATTGTTGCTTGCAGGTGCTGCGGAGCCGAGCGGTAAATAGCGGGCTAAAGCCCAAGTTGATGCGCCGGCTCTCGAAGGCCTATTTTTGAGTGTTTTCTGTTATTCTCATGTATGACCGGCCTGCGTGCCGAGGTTTGGAAGACATTATCTATTAAGCAAACTTTTGTAAGGCCTTAAGGCCATTATCTTTGTGTATCATACATTCATATGGAACTTTTGTAGTGAACATTCATGCTTTGGCTGGGTTCTTTTATCTTGCGACTTAATAATTTGCTTCCGCTAGGTGCTCTGTGTAGGACGTTGTGATTGGTTGAATGGTCTCAATAAGTAACCAACCGGTCTGTCCGTAGTATATGGCGTCGGGCCCCGGCCGGACCTACTGTTATATGCTATGTGACGGATAGGGGTGTTACACAGTGGTTCGAGGATGTCGTCTCCATCAGGCCGATGACGGATGCCTTCAAGTGTCGCCTCTTTGCGATCCCGTTGAAGAAGTAGAAAAGAGCAGAGAGCTCAGGAGTTCCAGGGATAGGAGGGTCCGGAACCAGGCTTGAGGAAGCAGGGAGGACCTACCCAGGGTCCAGGAAGAGCTCTCATCTAGGGTGGGGGAAATTTTCACGGGGGCCAGGGGAGGTTCAACTTCCAGAGGCAAGCCCCGAGACTTCTCCTACCCCCACCACAGCAAGCCTTGGCAATATGTGAAGGAGGAAGAGGCAACAAGAGAGATCGTCGGACCCACCGAAGGGGAGGAGGAGGAGCGTTGTCGTACTGTGATTTCCACCAAGCGGAGGGTCACGCCACAGCTACCTGCCCTGAGTTCCTAGAGGTGAGGGGGGCGAGAGGCCCTGCCCAGCCTCAGCCGCTGGCGTAGGTCGAAGAGGTTCCACCCCGAGTGGGGGAGGAAGACATATGTGAGGATCGGGCCGATGAAGAACACCGAGGAGGAATAGCAGTGATCCATGGTAGAGTGGGGATCTAGGCCACTCGGAAGGCGAGCCTCCATGTTATGTACCGACGGAGCGTCGCTTCGACATCCCAGACCCCGCCCCCGGAAGAGAAGATCACCTTCTCGGTGAAGGACCTGCCGGACCATGAAGATCCGTTCTGCGATGCGCTGGTCATCAAGACAGCCATCGAAGGCTACACCGTCTCCCGGATCTTGGTTGATAACGGGAGCTCCTTTAACGTCGTTTTCAAGAAGGCGTTTGACGAGATAAAGGTGGAGCCAAGGAGGGTGTTGTCCTCAGACGGACCCCTGTTCGGATTTTCAGGGGAGAGGAAGGAGGTGGAAGGCGGAGTAGGACTCCAAGTAAAGTTGGGAGGGACGTCAAGGAACTGTCGGTTCGTTATAGTTGACGCTCCAAGCAGCTACAATGCCATCTTCAGAAGGCCCCTCATCAGCGCCTTCCGTTGCGTGTCGTCTTCTTTTCACCAATGCCTCAAGTTCAGCTCAGGAGGGATCCAGGTCAGAGTCAAGGGAGACTCCAGGATGGCGAGGCAGTGCTATGTCACGGCCGTCAACACCATCTCTATGTTGGCCAAGGTAGAGGAGATGGAGAAGATCATGGAGAGCCTGAGCCAGATGGAGGTATCCGAGGAGAAGGATGACGACCATCATGCCCAGGCCCCCTGAAGAAGCCTCGCCTCGGCAGAGTCTTGTATTTTTTCTTATGTTGTAATGAGTTCAACCCCCGACCAGTTGAGTCGGGGGGGTCATGTAACCCATTATGTTTTCCCCTTTGGAGGATGTTGGATTTGGTAAGGTTTGGTTGAGATGCTTAGTCCCCCCCCAAGAGAACCTCCCCATGTCAGGCTCTCACTGGTTGGATGGGTTGAGGATACCTTGAGGAAGCCATAGTCTTTTGCTCTGATGACGGTCCCGCTGTTAGGCTCCCACTAGTTGGCAGGACCGGTGGTACCTCTCGTGGAAGCCCAGTTCCTTCGCTCCGATGATGGTCCCGTTGTCAGGCTCCCACTAGCTGGTAGGTCCTGTGGTACCTCTCGTGGAAGCCCAAGTTCCTTTGCTCCGATGACGGTCCCGCTGTCAGGCTCCCACTAGCTGGTAGGTTCGGTGGTACCTCTCGCAGAAGCCCAAGTCCTTTGCTCCTATGACAGTCCCGTTGTCAGGCTCCCACTAGCTAGTAGGTCCGTTGGTACCTCTCGTGGAAGCCCAAGTCCTTTGCTCCGATGACGGTCGCGCTGCCAGGCTCCCACTAGCTGGCAGGTATGGTGGTACCTCTCGTGGAAGCCCAAGTTCCTTTGCTCCGATGACGGTCCCGCTGCTAGGCTCCCACTAGCTGGCAAGTCCGGTGGTACCTCTCGCGGAAGCCCAAGTCCTTTACTCCGATGACGGTCCCACTGCCAGGCTCCCACTAGCTGGTAGGTCCGGTGGTACCTCTTGTGGAAGCCCAAGTCCTTTCCTCTGATGACGGTCCC
The DNA here is from genome assembly GCA_039513925.1 of Platanthera zijinensis. Classification (NCBI taxonomy): domain Eukaryota; kingdom Viridiplantae; phylum Streptophyta; class Magnoliopsida; order Asparagales; family Orchidaceae; genus Platanthera; species Platanthera zijinensis. The sequence goes on along the minus strand of CM077081.1, from coordinate 243,034,258 downwards.
GCTGTCAGGCTCCCACTAGCTGGCAGGTCTGGTGGTACCTCTCGTGGAAGCCCAAGTTCCTTTGCTTCGATGACGGTCCCGCTGCAAGGCTCCCACTAGCTGGCAGGTCCGGTGGTACCTCTTGTGGAAGCCCAAGTCCTTTGCTCCAATGACGGTCCCGCTGTCAGGCTCCCACTAGCTGGCAGGTCCGGTGGTACCTCTCGTGGAAGTCCAAGTTCCTTTGCTCCGATGACGGTCCCGCTGCCAGGCTCCCACTAGCTGGCGTGACAGGCTGACCCCTCGGAAAGGCCTTGTAATCTTTCCAACCGCGATAAAAGGCCACTCAGCGAATACGTTGGGTTGGATCTTTCTTTCCGAGTTTGTGCCAACCTCAAAAAGAGCGGGGATTGTGTACAACCCCTTATTCGCAGAGTAGGGTCCCCTCGGTAGACGCAGGACCAGCATTATGTTTTTTAAGCTTTTCAGCGATTCTGCACTCTTGGTGGTCAATTTTGGCTTGGCCTTGGAAATATACTAGTAGGGGGAGGAAATATTTTTCTCCCCCTGGCCCCCTCGGGGCGTCACCCAGCATCGAGCTCGCCCAGCTCCCCCTAGGCTGCCGAGTACCGCCCAGGCTGCCGAGTACCGCCCAGGCCGCCGAGTACCCCCCAGGCCGCCGAGTACCCCCCAGGCCGCTGAGTACCGCCCAGGCCGCCGAGCACCGCCCAGGCCGCCGAGCATCGCCCAGGCCGCCGAGCACCGCCCAGGCCGCCGAGTACCGCCCAGGCCGCCGAGTACCCCCCAGGCCGCCGAGTACCGCCCAGGCTGCCGAGTACCCCCCAGGCCGCTGAGTACCGCCTAGGCCACCGAGTACCGCCCAAGCCGCCGAGTACCGCCCAGGCCGCCGAGTACCGCCCAGGCCGTCGAGTACCGCCCAGGCCGCCGAGTACCCCAAGGCTGCCGAGTACCCCCCCAGGCCGCCGAGTACCCCCCCAGGCCGCCGAGTACCGCCCAGGCCGTTGAGTACCCCCCAGGCCGCCGAGTACCGCCCAGGCCGCCGAGTACCCCCTGGCCGCCGAGTACCCCTTAGGACGCCGAGTACCCCCCAGGCCGCCGAGTACCCCTTAGGCCGCCGAGTACCCCCCAGGCCGCCAAGGGCCGCCGAGTACCCCCCAGGCCGCCGAGTACCCCCCAGGCTGCCGAGTACCACCTAGGCCGCCGAGTACCACCCAGGCCTTGTCTCCTGCTCGCCCGGCTTAAGGGTCTGCCCATGGTGGAATGCATTTAGATGTTTGGAACAGCGGGATTTGGCTATTAGCATACCAATTTGGGGGCATTTCAGTAACTTCAGAGCAATGGAGGTTGGATATTGACAGGCCATCCCCAAAAAACTATAAATAGACCCTTGAGGGTGTCTTGGAGGGATCACTTCTTCATCACTTGAATCACCTTGCTTTCTTTCTCCAAGGCACCTAGCTCAGCATTGGCTAGAGAGGGGGAGACCTCAAAGGTCTTTCGGGTGTGAGGTGGGACCTCCATGCTAGAGCCGAGGGTCTGTTCCTAGTTTCCTGAGCCTTTGGTCCGTGACGTTCTCCTGAGTGTAGAAGGTGTGAGGTCACCCCTCTTTTGGGACCCCGAACTGCACAGAGACCAAGTTTTTGGTTTCAACACGCACCTTTCCATATTTTAATTCAGCGCCAGATTTCAAAAAACGGATTTTAATTCCACCCCCAAGTTGTTGCAACCTCATTTTTTTGGACGTTGCAACCTTTTTCCAGGCTATGAAGATTTTGGCAAATTTCCTTCTCGAAGCGAATTCCTAGCGCGTGCCCGGTGGTTTTTACCGACTTGGATGGGAACCACACCCAACAAATCTCCCCCTTCACATCGAGGCGGAAGAAACCGTCATCTCGGCGATTCTAACGCAATGCTCGAACTTCCCTCTTGGCACGGTCTTGGTCAGCATGTCTGCCCCATTGTCATCAATGTGTACCTTCTGAAGATCAAGCTCCTTTTGCTCCAGGACATCTCGTATCCAATGATATCGAGTGTCGATGTGCTTCGACCTCGAGTGAAAAGTGGGGTTCTTCCCCAAGTGAATAGCGCTCTAACTGTCACACATGAGTGTGCATCAGTCCTGAGTGAACCCAAGTTCTTTTATGAACCTCTTCATCCAAAGTAACTCCTTTCCAGGCTCAGTTACCGCAATAAACTCAGCCTCCGTGGTGGACAGTGCAACGCACTTCTGCAATCTCGATGCCCACGAGACAGCTCCCCCTACAAACAGAATCATATATCCTGGCGTCGATCTCCTGGAATCCACATCTCCAGCCATGTCAGCATCAGTGTAGCCCAAAAGCTCAGTCTTACTGTCCTCAAATCTCAACGTCAAATCTGAAGTCCCATGCAGATGTCTCAGTATCCACTTTACTACGCTCCAATGCTCTCTCCCAGGATTGGAGAGGAATTTACTGACTGTCCCAACGGCATACGCAATGTCTGGACGTGTACACACCATCGCATACATGAGGCTCCCAACCGCAGATGCATACGGAATCTTCTACATTGCCTCGATCTCATCGGGTGTGCTGGGGCACTGATCAGCGATAAGCCTGAAGTGAGTTGCAAGAGGCGTGCTCACCTTCTTCGCCTGATCCATATCAAATCTCTGCAAAACTTTGCGGATGTACCGCTCCTGTGATAACCAAAGCAATCTGGCTCCTTTATCTCTGCGAATGTGCATCCCCAAAATGGTCTTCGCAGCACCCAGATCCTTCATCTCAAAAGTGGAACTCAACTGCTGCTTCAACTCAGCAATGCGAGCAGTGTTCCTCCCGACGATCAACATGTCGTCCACATACAATAGCAGAATGATGAAATCCTGTGGAGCATACTGCTTGATGAACACTCAGTGGTCAAGGGTGGTCCTCCTGAAGTCAATCTCCCCCATGAAAGAATCAAACTTCCTATACCATTGCCGCGGAGCCTGCTTCAGGCCATATAAACTCTTCTGCAAGCGGCACACTAGACCTCCCTTCCCTCTAACACTAAAACCCTCAGGCTGCTCCATGTATAGCTCCTCCTCAAGATCGTCATGCAGAAAGGCTGTCTTGACATCCATCTGCTCTATCTCCAAATCAAGCCTCGCTGCAAGTCCAAGTACAACCCAAATAGATGACATCTTCACCACAGATGAGAAGATCTCATCAAAGTCAACACCCTGTCACTGTCCAAAGCCCTTCACCACCACCCTGGCCTTGTATCTGGGAGGTGTGGAGGAATAAACCTGCTTCACCCTGAAAATCCACCGATTCTTGAAGACCTTCTTGCCCTTAGGCAATCTCACCAAGTCATACGTGTGGTTCTTCTATAGCGACTGCATATCCTCCTGCATAGCAACCTCCACTGACGCTTCTTGGTGCTCTCTACAGCCTCGGTATAACTCTCAGGCTCCCCCGCATCAGTAAGCAATATGAACTCTGATATAGAATATCTAGCGGGTGGGTGTCTGGCTCGATAAGACCTCCGTAGGGCCAGCTCTGGGGCCGGTGCAGGTACATCATTAGCAATATCCTCGGCGACTACTAGTTTCACCATCAGTGGTGATATTATGATCTGGAAGGGCATCAGTGCCCTGTGTTGGCTCAGACTCAGTAGCCTCCTCAGTATCCTCAGCTCCAACCATAGGTGACTCTGCAGCAGTACGAGAGTCAACCTCCAACTCAACAGTCCCCTTAGGATCACCAACAGTCTGATCCTCACAGAAAACAGCATCACGGCTACGTACAAGCTTCTTCTCAACTTGATTAAATAACTTGTACCCAAACTATCCACTGTAGCCGTACCCCAAGAAAATACATTGTCGGGTCTTCGAATCCAACATCGATCTCTCGTCCCTGGGGACGTGCACAAAAGCTTTGCAGCCAAATACCCGTAAGTGATTGTAAGAGGGGTCTTTTCCATACCAGACCCTATCCGGGACGTCCTCCTGCAATGCTGAGCTCGGCGAGAGGTTAATGACATGTGATGCAGTAAGAAGAGCCTCGCCCCAGAACATCCCTGGCAGCTTCGAATCCTCTCCAACAGTGTCCGATTCATCCTCTCAACTACGCCATTCAGCTGCGGCGTCTTCGACAGGGTCTTCTCATGTCTGATGCCATGGTCCCTGCAGTACTCTTCAAATGGACAATTGTACTCTCCCTCGTTGTCGGACCAGATGCATCTCAGCTTCTTCCCAAACTGTCTCTTCACCTCAGCGTGGAATCTCCTGAAAGTATCAAGGACCTGATCTTTGGTCTTGAGAGCATAGACCCAAAGCTTTCTCGAATAGTCGTCAATAAAAGTAACAAAATAAGAAGCATATCCTCTAGTTTGGACCTTCAGCGGTCCGCAAACATCAGTATGAACTAGCTCCAAAGGCTCCGATCTCCTGGTGGACGTATGGCTCTGGAATGAAATCTTATTCTGCTTCGCAGCCATGCAGTGGTCACACCTCTCCAAATGGTCGCCAGAAATTTCACTGATCAGCTTCTTCTTCACCAGGTATCCCAAACCCTTCTGGATAATGTGAGCCAGCCTCCTATGCCACAAGGAAGTGAATGCCTCCTCCCTGACGGAGTTGGCCTGAGCAGCTTCAGGCCTCCCCTCCATGTAATACAGTCCAGAATCTCTATAACCTATGGCCATCACGAGTGATCCCCTGATCAACTTCCAGAAGTCTCCTCCAAAGACACTCAGGTGTCTTTCGTCTCCAAGTCAGCCAACAGAAATCAGATTGAAGTGAATGTCTGGCACATGTCGTACATCCCTCAGAATAAGTAAGGCTCCAGTACTCGTCTTCAAATGCATGTCTCCGCGCACAAGCACCTTGGACGTAACCCCATTGCCCATCCTCAACACCCCACAGTCATGAGTGGTGTAAGTGGCAAATAACTCCCTATTGTGGGAGACATGCGCAGAGGCTCCTGAATCAACGATCCAGCATCGATCATCACATGCGAGTGCAGAAGTGATGTCATCTCCAACAATAATGACGTCGTCCTCCTCAGTCGAAACGGTGGTTGCTGTGTGACCTTCATCTTTTCCCTCAGTGGCAATTCCCTTCTTCTTCTGATCGTTCTTCCAAGAATAACAAAACTTCTTGATGTGCCTCTTCTTGTGGCAGTAGTGGCATTCCACGTTGTGATAGCGTGTTTTCGACTTGCCCATACTCTGACTCCTGTCCTCCTTCCTTCCTCGGCTCTTACTCCTTCCTCTCCCCCTGGGCTCCGTAAAGAGAATGTCGGCTCGTGAAGAAGAGCCCAAAGTCCCCTGAGACTTTCGTCTCACCTCCTCATTCAAGATCCCACTCTTGGCGATCTCCATGGAAACAATCCCCTGGGGGGAAGAATTGATTAGAGAAACTCTGACCATCTCCCACGAGTCTGGAATTGACTTGAGTAGCCACAATGCATTCACCTCATCTTTAAAGGTCACCTTCATAGCAGTCAAGCGATCTATAATCCCCTGAAACTCGTTGACATGATCCAAGATAGGTGAGCCCTCCCGGTATCTGAACTCTCCAAGCTTCTTCAGCAAGTACAACTTGCTGATGCCTGTGCTCTTGGCATACAAGGTCTTGAGAGTCTTCCACAGATCCTTCGCATCATCGATGCTAGCCACATGGTTGTAGACGTTCGGCTCCACGAACCGTCTGATAAACCCACACAGCTTCTGATGCTCCACCTTCCATTTTGCCGGATCCGTGTCCTTTGGCATCTCCTCAAAGATAGGAGTGTGTCATCTCTTCACATATATCAAGTCTTCCATCAGTAGATGCCACTGGTGATAATTGGCACCATTCAACTTTATCATCTGCTCTGAACCTGATGAGTACTCCATTCTGCTCTGCCAACTGGCTGGACCGACCATTGATCTTTGAGTCGACTATCGCAAAGTATGCAACTGGAGAGGATAGCCAGCGGGCCAATGGTCGTAAACTACAACTCCCAATTACACACCCGAGATCCCGATCGACTCGTCCTGAAACCCTAAAGGTCAGCCTGATATCTGCTCTGTCACTAAACGGCTCTGTCACTGAACCTCGCTCTGATACCACTTGTTGGAAAAGAGAGCGAACAGTCCCGACCAGAGCACCTGTTGCAAATTTGAGCGAGCACCTGTGCTACCGCGTTCAGTGGTATGCAAGCGGAAACAACAATACAGTGCCGGAAATAAATGCAACAAAACACAGAAAAACAAAGGAAATTTTTAACGTGGAAAACCCAATTGGGTGAAAAACCACGGGACGATTGGAGTCCAACCCGGAAAGCCTCCACTAAAGATGTGTGATAATCACACGCACAGATTACAGGCTTTCCCTCCACCGATCCAAATAGGATCTCCACTCCTCCACCACAAATACAATCCACACAGGATACACAACCTTCCTTCCAATCCACACACACAAGTACAAGATTGAAAAAGAAATACAAGAGAGGTGAGAAGTGTTACCCGGACGGATTGAACAATCCGTCCCAACGTAGAAGATGACGTCGCAAAACCACGAAGAAGGACGACTATGCACAACCCCTTCCAACTCCGTCTTCAACTTCCAAGCCACGAACAAGGGCCGGTAACAAGTGGCCCGATCCTATTTCTTCACGGGCGACGACAACAATCTCTGCAAGCGACGACGGTGAGATCAGGACAGTGACCGCGGCGGGATCTGGACGTCGGTGACGGCAGCAGAATCTGGACGTCGGCGTCGGAGGAGGACCACGAATGGGCGGTGGCTGGAGGCGATTTCTCCAAAAGCAGAACCGCCTTTTCTTCTTCCACCGAAAACCTAAAACTCCTCTTTACGCCCTCTCGCCTTCAGAGAATGATTTAGTGTTGTATGTTCCTTGTCATAACTACCTCTTAAATCACGTCCAAGAGTCCCCAAGAGGCGCACCTTTCCATATTTTAATTCAGCGCCAGATTTTAAAAAACGGATTTTAATTCCGCCCCCAAGTTGTTGCAACCTCATTTTTCTGGTTGTTGCAACTTCTGCGCCTGCGCCTGCTCCTGCTCCTGCTTTGCCAAACCGAGACTTGAACGTTGCAACCAATTATTTTGGACGTTGCAGCCAATTATTTTAGACGTTGCAACCTTTTTCCAGACTATGAAGATTTTGGCAAATTTCCTTCTCGAAGCGAATTCCTAGCGCGTGCCCGGTGATTTTTACCGACTCGGATGAGAACCACACCCAACATAGACAATTATGCGTCTCTTCAATGCGCTCGATCAACTGTTGTGCCAAGTGTTCCCCACAACTCTGAAGTGGAAAACACACACTTGGTTCCACTCCCTGTGAGAGGGGACAATCAATGACTTTGGGGAACTCATCCGCCTCTTCATCGATCATTTCATAGTCAACCGACGAATCGTCAAAGACCCCTCTCACCTCTCCGGTATCCCCCAAAGCGAAGGAGAGTTGCTCAAAGAGTTCTTTCGCCGCATCACCCCCGAGGCGCGTTAGATCCCGGGAGTCGACCCAGAGCTTCTTCGCAGCGTCTTTCTCGAAGGCTCCACCCAAGCAGATTCTACTCTACTCTGATGAGGGAGAAGGTTCCAAGCTACGCCGACCTCATTCACCGGGTGGAAGCACAAATCGTGGTCGACGAACCTATTGTGGCCCATCGCTAGCAATTTGAAGGGTCTTCCAAGAAGAAGAGGGAGTCAGAACCCGCGTCCTGACGCACTGCCGGAATGATGACCACTGCGGCCTCTATGCGTGTAAACGAGTCAAGCTCGACAAAAATTTCAAGCTCTAGCTCGAGCTTGTTATTTTGAGCTGATGCTCTAGCCGATGAGCACGCATACATGCCCAAGCACAAGACTTGTATATGGAGCACGAGCTTAACTCATGAGCTCGCGAGCTTTAGTCATGCTTAAGCTATTCACAATTTTTTCTTCTCATGAGTTGTATTATATATATATATATATTAAAATAAAATAAAAAAAACTCGTGAACTTTTTCGCGGGCTCATGAACAATAATCATATATGAGCTCAAGCTCGGCACGCAAAGAAGCATGAGTTAACTTTTTTAGACTGTCCCTTGAGCTCATGTGCGGACATAACTTAGCACCTCTAGACTAGACTAAGTTAATCTTTTATAGATAATAGATGTTGTAGCCAAGTTTTAAACATATTCTGACCATGTGTTGGGTTTGTGAGGACTTTTATAATGCTGCATGTTTACTTTTCTTGTACCATTCATTGCAGGTTCATTCAAATTTCAAAGCCAGAGTTCCACCTGGTACGGCACCTGAAAGCTATATTTTTCCTATTTATTGAAATCCATAAATATATATAGTGGCCACAAATTAAATATTGATGAGTTCAATCATAATTCATAGGAAAATCGGGTTGTACATAACAAAATCACCATCTCCTCCCACTAAGGCTATGAGAAGTTACACCAGTAACCACCGCACGTGCGATCCGTACACCCGATCCACACAATAATCACCGTGCACCGGATACCCAAACATGGTGCATCCAACACCAACCACCGTCACCGGCCGGCCCTACCTAGGCCGGCCACCTCCCCTCTCTCCCTCTCTCTCTCGTGGTGGCCGCCCGAGCCCGGGCGGCCTCGCCGTGGCCGGCGCCGGCAAGGGCCGCCCAATCGAGGGCGGCCTCGCTGTGGACGGCCCCAGCAAGGGTTGGCTGAGGCAGCCCGATCCCAGGCGGCCTCCCTTGGCTGGTCGCCCCTCCCGATCGCTCACCATGCAGGGGGGTCGTCAGCCGCGCCGTTGTAACGCCCCGTAAATTTGGCGCGCGAGTTTGAACGAATTTGGGGCGCGTTTAGGGCGTGGGCTGCCGATAGCCGATTGAGTTTAGGTTTTATATATATATAAAAAATCTATAACCTAACCTAATCTAACTACCCAGCCGCCTCCCCCGATCTCTCTCCCTCTCGTGCGATTTCTCTCTCGCCCACTTTCCCGATCGGCGAAACCAGGAGCCGAGCCCCGCCTCCTTCGTCCCTCCCGTCGCCGGCGCCGGAGGAGCACACAGCTCCCTCCATCTTCTCCGTCTCCCTCCGATCCTCCCTCTCCCGTGCGCTCTCTCTCTCTCGACGGGATCCGAGCTCGATCGGTGAGACGAAGTTCGATCGGCGAGATCGCCGCCTCCGTCTTCTCTCTCGGCCGCCGGCTACAAGGAGGACTCCGATCCTCCCTCTCTCTCTTGCTGGTTGGAAGAAGCCCGAGCCTCTTCCTCTCCACTTCCTTCACCTCCTCCTTCTCTTGGCCGCCGGCTGTGAGGAGATAGCCCGAGCCTTTTCTTCCCTCTTCCTTGCCCCGGCCGCCGCCGGCTAGGGTTGAAGCCAACCTACACCCTCCTCCTCTTGGCCGACCAAGGGTTAGGGTTAGGGTTAGGGTTTCGTGTTGGAAAGGGGAAGCCGCACCGGAAGGATTCGTCGTGGAGATTTCTTCGGCGTGAGCAAGCCGGATACGTGCGTGGAAGCCGCTACAAGGATTGTTCGTGACCGAGCCATGCCTCAGAAACGCACGTCAAGGGTAACGACTTTTCTTCTTGGGCAGGTGAAGCCCTTATTTAGCATAATTGCATGGAAGTGTCTCCCCACCATCGCGTGGGGGAAAGGTGCTCTCCGACGGGTCGATGTTGACATCCCCGCTAGTTTAATTGCATTAGTACCGGAAGCGCGAGTACGGTTTAGGCATGCTGTGTGAAGCCCATCCGGATGCGTCTGGATTGGTGATGTTTATGATTGCCCGGAGAAGACTCCGTGGTTGTTTTACGCTTGCACTAGGTCGTTGGATCGTTGGCATCAACTCCCGAGGGGTTTTTGTCGTATTTGTGCGAAGCCCGTCTCTCGGAGACCGTATGGCTAGTGTGTGGAGTTGTGCTCCTTGAGGGCCCAACTTAGGTGGCCGCGAGTACCACCCTTGTTACATAACAATCGGTTATGTATGCGATAACAGGCAAGGGGAAGTCGACCCGCGTCGTGCGTGTTGGGTACGACGATTTGAGCAGCGGGCTCGACCGAACTGTACCTGCACTATGTGGTGTAGTTCGACCACCTAAGATAATTGGTGGGTTGCTACAGGCATAGGAGAGAGTCGAGACCTTTGAGTCACGACTAGCGAATGCTCATTATGTAGCCATCCAGTCCAGGACTGAGAATGGTAGTGGGACCGGGGATATCCGGTACACCGATAAGGTGCCCTGAGTGCACGAGACGTTGGGCCGGTTGAGCCAACGTTTGTGGTGTTTTGATGCTTTAAATGCACTTTTTAGCTTTATGTGATTATGCTAATCCGCTTGCAGGGAAGAGGCACCGCCACCCCGAGAAAGGGGTGGGGTCGTTATAATTTGGTCAGCCTTTGCTGACCGTTACTTTGTTTGCCACCGCTCGGTGGAATGTTTGCTTGCAGGTGCTGCGGAGCCGAGCGGGAAATAGCGGGCCGAAGCCCATTTTGCTGAGCTGGCCCTCGAAGGCCCAACCCCTTTTTGTTAGCTAGTTTCATGTATTGCCGGCCTGCGTGCCGATGTATGCAAGCTACTTGTATTTTCAGTTGAACACTTTCATGTAAGGCCTTAAGGCCGTTTTGTGGACATGTGGTTGTATTTTCATTCCTTTGCTTGTTTAGTGGACATTCGCCGTTGGGCGCGGTTTTTCGTTAAACTCCTTTTATGCTTCCGCTAGAATGATTCTGAGTTAGGATACGGTTTTAATTAAATGTATCGGATTATGGTATTTCAAATTTAGTAACCGTTCCGTCTGTTCGCTTAATATGACGTGGGGCCCCGGCCGGACCTTCTGTTATATTACCCGTAACGGATGGGGTGTGTTACAATTTGGTATCAGACCCCGGTGTCGATCCTCCTTATTCGAATTCGTGGTCGAATTCCTTTTAAGGGGTGGTGAGCACTTATGTGCGTTGCCATTTTAACATGAAAAGACCCGTGAATGTCCACTTAGGAATGAAAAACATGCATGAAACACATTGAAAAACATTGTTTGTGGAACCTGAGCGTTCCTTTGTTTGATGTTTGCTATGTCTTTTAGTCACGAATGTGTGCGTTGCAACTATAGGTGATCAGAAGTGGTGCTGCGGAGTCCCGGAATCAGCACACTGCAGAGAGTAATGCACCGAGGGATGCGCCTACACCTCCTCCTTCTGCCGAGACTATCCGATTAGTTGCGGAAGCGGTGTTTGCAATGATCAATGCGCAGCCCAGAGAGCAGGTACACCCTGCGGTGGTCCCGCAGCAGACTGTTGTAGCCGAGCCGATGGCGGCGAGGCAAGTGCCTGCTGAGCCCTTAGTGCCAAAGCGAGCAAATGACAGGCAGATGCAACATGTCATGAGCTTCCATCCTCCTACATTTTCGGGAGTGGAATCACCGACTCAGGTCGAAGATTGGCTCTCCCGTATCAAGAGGACCCTGACAGCGACAGAGACTGATGAAGCTCAGAAGGTGACCATAGCCACTTTCCTACTGGATGGAGAGGCAAGGCTTTGGTGGGACGAGGTAGAGTTGCATCAGCTTGCTGGCAGGCAGCTATCTGAGATCTCGATGGAGGAGTTCTCGAGACTATTTCTGGCCAGGTACCTCCCCTCCACGCAGAGGATTGCGTTGGAGAATCAGTTTCAGCGTCTGACTCAGGGAGAAGGTTCAGTTGATGAGTACTTGCACGAGTTCACGAGGTTGGGACGGTATGCCAGCTTCACGTTTGCGGACGAGGAGCGAAAGACCAACAGGTTTTATGAAGGACTGCGGGATGACCTGAGGCTACTTCTCTCAGGCCCGATGACGCAGGGCTTTCAGGTTTTGGTGAACTCTGCCAGATCGTTGGATGTAGACATGAGGAGAGTGCAGAGTAAGAAAGATCTGGCTGTGAAGAAGCCAGATTTCAAGGCAAATACCTCTTCGAAGTCTGGGTTCCGCAACAGGTGGAACAAGAAGGGTAGGTCGTCTGGACCCGCCCCTTCTACTGTTACTTCTGGAGCTACTCCGAGTAGAGGCCCGGTTACTTGTTACACTTGCGGCAAGGTGGGGCATTATGCCCGGGAGTGCCGCAGTGGCCCTCCGAAGACTGAGAAGAAGGCAGGGGCATCTTATGCCGAGAAGGGGAAAGCGGTGGAGTCAACAGCTTCTCACTATACTCCCGCTCAGCCTCGAGTTTACAACCTTGGCCAACAGGAGGCTATAAAGCAAAACGACGTGGTGACAGGTATGTCGTAGTATATAGTTTCTACTGCTTTATATACTTGCTACTTTGTGTCATGCTTAACATGTTTGAGTTAGGTTTCGTCCTAATTTGGGACTATCCGGCGAGAGCACTGTTCGATACAGGCGCTTCTCATTCATTTCTATCCGAGGACTTCATATTGCGCATCGGAGTGCCTTCCGTTGTATCAAGTGATAGACTGGATGTTTTACTACCTAACGGGTGCTTGATGCGTGCGGATAGGTCTTGCTGTGTCCAAGTGCGGATTGGTAGTCGTGATTTTAAGTTGGAAGCAGCTCTACTGCCGATATCCGAGTTTGACGTGATCTTTGGCATGGACTGGCTTTCAGAGCAGCATGCGTGTATTGACTGCAACTCGAAGGAAATCACTTTGGGGCAAGGTACTGAATGCGAGACCAAATTCGCTGGCATGCGAGGATCGAGCAAGACGCTGATGTCTGCTCTCCAAGTGGTAAAAGCAGTTCAGAAGGGCGCAGAGTTGTTCTTCACATTATTGGAGGCTGCAGAGCCGAAGTCCCGTTTGCACGACATTCCCATTGTGTCAGAATTCGCGGATGTGTTTCCTAAAGATCTCCCTGGGATTCCACCCCAGCGAGAGATTGATTTCCCTATTGATCTGGTGCCAGGTGCGAAACCTGTGGCCCGTGCACTGTATAGAGTGGCGCCAAAGGAAATGGCAGAGCTAAAGGTTCAGCTGCAGGAATTGCTAGAGCAGGGGTATATACGTCCAAGTGGTTCACCTTGGAGTGCGCCGGTCCTTTTCGTGAAAAAGAAGGACGGAAGTCTGCGTCTATGTATAGATTACCGAGAACTGAACAAGCTGACAGAGAAGAATAAATATCCGATTCCAAGAATCGATGATTTATTTGATCAGTTGGCTGGATCAACGGTCTACTCGAAGCTGGATCTGAAGTCCGGTTATTATCAGTTGCGTATAAGGGAAAGTGATATTCCCAAGACGGCATTTGGCACACGCTATGGCCAGTACGAGTTCACAGTGATGCCGTTCGGGCTGACAAACGCGCCGTCGGTATTCATGAATTTGATGAACAGAACTTTTCGAGAATATCTGGACCGATTTGTGATTGTCTTCATAGACGACATTTTGGTATATTCACAGTCGGAGGAGGATCATGCGAACCATCTGAGATTGGTTTTGCACACCCTGAGGAGAAGTCGACTTTATGCCAAGTTCTCTAAGTGCGAGTTTTGGCTATCGTCTGTAGCATTTCTCGGTCATGTCATTAGTGGAGAAGGTATCGCTGTGGATCCAGCAAAGATAGCAGCTATACAGGAGTGGCCCGTACTGACTACAGTGGCGGAAGTCCGGAGTTTTCTGGGACTTGCCGGCTACTACAGGAGGTTCGTGGAGAACTTCTCGCGGATTGCGTTACCTCTCACTACCCTGACGAGAAAGGATACGAAGTTTGTGTGGTCACCGGAGTGTGCACGAGCTTTTGAGGAACTGAAGAGTCGTCTGACCACGGCGCCTATTTTGAGTTCGCCATGTGGTACGGACGGCTACGAGATCTATAGTGATGCCTCAGGGAGCGGCTTAGGTTGCGTTCTCCTACAGTTTGGACAAGTTATAGCTTACGGCTCGCGCCAGCTGAAGGTGCATGAGAGAAACTATCCCGTCCACGACTTGGAGTTAGCGGCGGTGATATTTGCCCTGAAGCTGTGGCGGCATTATCTATATGGCGTGAAGGTTGACATCTTTACGGACCATAAAAGTCTTAAGTACCTGTTGAACCAGAAGGAGTTGAACATGCGGCAAAGAAGATGGATGGAATTCCTCGGAGATTACACATTCGAGATTCATTATACACCCGGGAAGGGGAATGTGGTCGCTGATGCTTTAAGTCGCAGAACTCCAGCGCGAGCAAACTGGTTGAGCAGGCATGATGAACGTTTAATCCAGGAGTTGGAAGACTTGGGTATTACCTGTGTCGACAGGAGTACTAGTGCAAACGCATGCTTGAACTGGACGGAGGTGCAATGCGACCTTGCAGACAGAGTTCGGAGAGCGTTGGAGCTCGATGAGAGCATGAAACGTTATGCATCGGAAGGGTCAAATTCCCAGTTCTTGGTTCAAGACGGTCTTCTGAGGAAGGATAATCGCTTGTGCATCCCAAAGTCTGGCACTCTACGGGAAGAATTGATGTACGAGGCTCACAACACCAAGTACTCAGTTCACCCTGGGAGCACAAAGATGTATAAGGATATGAAGATATTGTTTTGGTGGCCAGGCATGAAGAAGGACATAGCTCTCTACGTGGCAAAATGTCAAACATGCGCGCTAGTGAAGGCCGAATGCCAACGACCTGGAGGCTTCTTGAAATCGTTGCCAATCCCGGAGTGGAAATTTGATGACATTTCCATGGATTTTGTGCACGGTTTGCCGAAGTCGTTGCAGAAAAATGATTCCGTTTGGGTGATTGTTGATCGGTTGACCAAAGTTGCGCATTTCATTCCAAATCGAAAGAGCGATCCAGTGGAGAAGCTAGCAAAGTTGTATGTGGAGAACATCGTTCGGTTGCATGGAGTCCCTCGCAGCATAGTCAGCGACCGTGATGGACGGTTTACGTCCGGTGATTGGAGGCATGTTCATCGATCGTTGGGCACGAAGCTCAAGTTTAGCACAGCCTTCCACCCGCAGACTGATGGACAAACTGAGAGGACTAATCGTACGATGGAAGATATGTTGCGCATGTGCGTTTTAGATTTCGGACAACATTGGGAAAATCACTTGCACATGGTTGAGTTCGCCTATAACAACAGTTATCAGGCAAGTATCCAGATGGCCCCGTACGAAGCGTTATACGGCAGGAAGTGCCGCACTCTGTTAGCATGGGCAGAGACAGGTGATACAAAATTACTGAAGCGCAAAGATGTTGTTGAGGCAAATGAGTCTATACGGATCATTCGAGAGCGGTTGTTGACCGCCCAAGATCGTCAAGCAAAGTATTATAACGCAAAGCACCGGAACGTGGAGTTCGCGGTTGGAGATTGGGTGTACCTGAAGATAAAGCCTTTCAAAGGAGTGTCAAGGGTTCGTCGCTTGAAGAAGCTGAGTCCAAGGTATTTAGGGCCATTCGAGATCACCGAACGCATCGGCGAGGCAGCTTACCGACTTGCTTTGTCGACGGAGCTGAGTGGGTTGCATGACGTCTTCCATATTTCAGTGCTGAGGAAGGCGGTGCGGGAACCCGATTCTGTGTTGGAAGCCGGTGTGGTGCCGGTGGATAGCGGCCTATCTACTAAGGTGAAGCCGATTTGCATTATCGATAGCGACATCCGACAGTTGCGGAGAAAGACAATCAAGATGGTGCGTGTCCGTTGGGACAATTGTGGCCGCGAAGAGCTCTCTTGGGAACCTGAAGAGGTCATGCGCGAGGAGTACCCCAATCTGTTTAACTCAGGTATGACGAATTTCATTTCGTTATTCGTATTTTGAATTTCGGGACGAAATTTCTTTTTAGGAGGAGAGAATTGTAACGCCCCGTAAATTTGGCGCGCGAGTTTGAACGAATTTGGGGCGCGTTTAGGGTGTGGGCTGCCGATAGCCGATTGAGTTTAGGTTTTATATATATATAAAAAATCTATAACCTAACCTAATCTAACTACCCAGCCGCCTCCCCCGATCTCTCTCCCTCTCGTGCGATTTCTCTCTCGCCCACTTTCCCGATCGGCGAAACCAGGAGCCGAGCCCCGCCTCCTTCGTCCCTCCCGTCGCCGGCGCCGGAGGAGCACACAGCTCCCTCCATCTTCTCCGTCTCCCTCCGATCCTCCCTCTCCCGTGCGCTCTCTCTCTCTCGACGGGATCCGAGCTCGATCGGTGAGACGAAGTTCGATCGGCGAGATCGCCGCCTCCGTCTTCTCTCTCGGCCGCCGGCTACAAGGAGGACTCCGATCCTCCCTCTCTCTCTTGCTGGTTGGAAGAAGCCCGAGCCTCTTCCTCTCCACTTCCTTCACCTCCTCCTTCTCTTGGCCGCCGGCTGTGAGGAGATAGCCCGAGCCTTTTCTTCCCTCTTCCTTGCCCCGGCCGCCGCCGGCTAGGGTTGAAGCCAACCTACACCCTCCTCCTCTTGGCCGACCAAGGGTTAGGGTTAGGGTTAGGGTTTCGTGTTGGAAAGGGGAAGCCGCACCGGAAGGATTCGTCGTGGAGATTTCTTCGGCGTGAGCAAGCCGGATACGTGCGTGGAAGCCGCTACAAGGATTGTTCGTGACCGAGCCATGCCTCAGAAACGCACGTCAAGGGTAACGACTTTTCTTCTTGGGCAGGTGAAGCCCTTATTTAGCATAATTGCATGGAAGTGTCTCCCCACCATCGCGTGGGGGAAAGGTGCTCTCCGACGGGTCGATGTTGACATCCCCGCTAGTTTAATTGCATTAGTACCGGAAGCGCGAGTACGGTTTAGGCATGCTGTGTGAAGCCCATCCGGATGCGTCTGGATTGGTGATGTTTATGATTGCCCGGAAAAGACTCCGTGGTTGTTTTACGCTTGCACTAGGTCGTTGGATCGTTGGCATCAACTCCCGAGGGGTTTTTGTCGTATTTGTGCGAAGCCCGTCTCTCGGAGACCGTATGGCTAGTGTGTGGAGTTGTGCTCCTTGAGGGCCCAACTTAGGTGGCCGCGAGTACCACCCTTGTTACATAACAATCGGTTATGTATGCGATAACAGGCAAGGGGAAGTCGACCCGCGTCGTGCGTGTTGGGTACGACGATTTGAGCAGCGGGCTCGACCGAACTGTACCTGCACTATGTGGTGTAGTTCGACCACCTAAGATAATTGGTGGGTTGCTACAGGCATAGGAGAGAGTCGAGACCTTTGAGTCACGACTAGCGAATGCTCATTATGTAGCCATCCAGTCCAGGACTGAGAATGGTAGTGGGACCGGGGATATCCGGTACACCGATAAGGTGCCCTGAGTGCACGAGACGTTGGGCCGGTTGAGCCAACGTTTGTGGTGTTTTGATGCTTTAAATGCACTTTTTAGCTTTATGTGATTATGCTAATCCGCTTGCAGGGAAGAGGCACCGCCACCCCGAGAAAGGGGTGGGGTCGTTATAATTTGGTCAGCCTTTGCTGACCGTTACTTTGTTTGCCACCGCTCGGTGGAATGTTTGCTTGCAGGTGCTGCGGAGCCGAGCGGGAAATAGCGGGCCGAAGCCCATTTTGCTGAGCTGGCCCTCGAAGGCCCAGCCCCTTTTTGTTAGCTAGTTTCATGTATTGCCGGCCTGCGTGCCGATGTATGCAAGCTACTTGTATTTTCAGTTGAACACTTTCATGTAAGGCCTTAAGGCCGTTTTGTGGACATGTGGTTGTATTTTCATTCCTTTGCTTGTTTAGTGGACATTCGCCGTTAGGCGCGGTTTTTCGTTAAACTCCTTTTATGCTTCCGCTAGAATGATTCTGAGTTAGGATACGGTTTTAATTAAATGTATCGGATTATGGTATTTCAAATTTAGTAACCGTTCCGTCTGTTCGCTTAATATGACGTGGGGCCCCGGCCGGACCTTCTGTTATATTACCCGTAACGGATGGGGTGTGTTACAGCCGTAGTCGTCGGGCCTCCGCCATCCGCGGAAGGGCCCTTTTCCGGCCAGGGGATAGGGTCATCATTTTCAGAAATATGATGATATGTGTGCTCCGATCCGAGCGATTCTATTGGCTGGCCCGATAGTTATTTGGCAAAATTACCAGACCGCTCCTTCAAAAGTCTATAAATAGACCGAATTTCACTTCATTTGGATATCTATTTCAGACTTGGGAAAATTCCTCAGTCACTTCACCTCTTTTTCTCCTCCTTTTCTCTCTGCAGGATCTCCGCCCAAAACCACCTCCGCAAAGCGTGGCTAAGGACGCAAAGGGAAGGTGAGGGTGGCAAAGAAGCAGGACGAGAGCGTGACACTTGGAGCCGTCTCCGCCGGCGAGTGGAGTCGTCTCAAAAGAAAAGGAAGCGCCTGAACCTACAACACACAAGCACCGGAAGACGGCGGAAGCAGCCAGACGGCCAGTGGCACCGTCACTCTCCTCCTAAGAGCTCTGTAATAAATGCTCATATAGTGGATGTTAGGCCGACACCGTACCGGCCGCGTGGTTTTTCACCCCGATTACAGGTTTTCCACGTCATCAAGTTCTCGTCCCAGCATCCAGCTTATCTTTGACTGTTGGTACGCTCGGACGCTTGCAGGGTAAGGCGGTTCAGTAGGCCCGGTCTATTAAGAGTGTTGTGCGGTTCCCCAACAATTATATTTTTAAGGGTTTTAGAAATTTTTAATTTTTTTGAGAGAAAAATATTAATTAAACGTTAAATTAATAATAGTGGTCTCCGTGTGAGTAGGACTCTAGTGCATGTTATTCGGTCTCTAGGTATGGTTGAAGAGACTTTAGCTGGCAAATTTTTTTTTACTCCTATAGACTTACATTCATTATGAAATTGTGTGGCTGAAGTCCGCCTTTATATAGTTATTACCTATATATAAAGAGTACGATTTCCTATTAGTTGTGAGTTACTTTTATTAATGCTTTTGTCACAAATGGCGTTCCTAATAATGATGGGGTTGACCCCAATTTCTGTTGGGAAAGAGAACGAACAATCCCGACCAGAGCACCAGTTGCAAATTTGAGCGAGCACCTGTGCGACCCGCGTTCAGCGGTATGCAAGCGAAAACAACAATACAATGCCGAAAATAAAAACAACAAAACACAGAAAAACACAGGAAATTTTAATGTGAAAAACTCAATTGGGTGAAAAGCCACGGGACGATCAGAGTACAACCCGAAAAGTCTCCACTAAAGATGTGTGATAAATCACACGCACAGATTACAGGCTTTCCCTCCACCGATCCACACAGGATCTCCACTCCTCCACCACAAATACAATCCACACATGATACACAACCTTCCTTCCAATCCACACACACAAATACAAGATTGAAAAGAGAAATACAAGAGAGGTGAGAAGTGTTACCCGGACGGATTGAACAATCCGTCCCAACGTCGAAGATGACGTCGCAAAACCACGAAGAAGGACGGCTATGCACAACCCCTTCCAACTCCGTCTTCAACTTCCAGGCCACGAACAAGGGCCGACAACGAGTGGCCCGATCCTATTTCTTCACGGGCGACGACAGCAATCTCTGCAAGCGATGGTGGCGAGATCTGGACGGTGACCGTGGCGGGATCTGGACGTCGGTGACAGCAGTAATCTGGACGCCGGCGTCGGAGGAGGACCTCGAACGGGCGGTGGCGGTTGGAGGTGATTTCTCCAAAAGCAGCATCGTCTTTTCTTCTTCCACCGAAAACCTAAAACTCCTCTCTACGCCCTCTAGCCTTTAGAGAATGATTTAGTGTTATATATTCATTGCCATAACTACCTCCTAAATCACGTCCAAGAGTCCCCAAGAGGCCCACCTTTCCATATTTTAATTCAGCGCCAGATTTCAAAAACGGATTTTAATTCCGCCCCTAAGTTGTTGCAACCTCATTTTTCTGGACGTTGCAACCTCTGCGCATACGCCTACTGCTGCTTTGTCAAACCGAGACTTGGATGTTGCAACCAATTATTTTTGGACGTTGCAACCTTTTTCCAGGCTATGAAGATTTTGGCAAATTTCCTTCTCGAAGCGAATTCCTAGCGCGTGCCCGATGATTTTTACCGACTCAGATGGGAACCACACCCAACACCGCCCACCCCCATACTTCGCTCGTTCCTGCTCTTATCTCTGGGGACTTTGGGGTGGAGGGGTGGGGAGAATGATTGGGTTGACCCCAATTTATAGAAAAAAAAACCGGGCTGTGAATAGCCGAGTTCCCTTCAACCCCAGTAAGCATCATTGAAGTTACGTGTGTAACGCCGCACGCGCGATCCGTACAACGTATCCTCACGGTAACTACCACGCACGTGATCCCAACCGCCGCACGGGATCTCGTGCGCCGGACTGCTCATCGCAACTGGCGGCACTGGCCGGCCCCGCGTGGCCCCCCTCCGTCGAGGTCTCCCAGAGTCGCCTCGGTCGTGGCCAACGCCACGAGGGTCGGCCGCCCCTCCTCCGAGGCCGCACGGAGCGTCCTCGGCCGTGGATGCCCCCACGAGGGCTGGCCGCGCGCGCCCCCTCCGTCGAGGCTGCCCGGAGCGAGCTCGGTCGTGGCCGACCTCGCGAAGGTTGACCGCCCCCTCAGTCGAGGTCGCTCGGAGCGGCCACAGTCGCTGCCGACCCCACGAGGCCCGGCCACCCCATCCACCGAGGCCGCCCCGAAGCGGCCTCGGCCCCCTCTCCACCAAGGCTGCCCCGGAGCGGCCTCGGCCACGGCCGACCCCGCTGGGGCTTGTCTCTCTCTCCGCCAAGGTTGCACGGAGTAGCCCTGGCCGACCTGCGAGGGTCGCCCGCCTTCTCTGCCGGGTCGCCCGGAAGCGGCCTCGGCCGCGACAGGCCTCCTGAGGGCTGGCCACCCAAGGCGGCCTCGACCACGACCGGGCGTCAAGGGCCGGTGGCCCTCCTCGCCAGGGCCGCCTGGGATGGCCGACCGTGGACGGCCCCTCCCGACCGCCCGCTAAGCACGGGAGGTGCGGCGGCCACCGCCGTCGCCTGGTCTCGAGCCGTTGTCTAGCGTTGGCGGGTCTCTTTTTGGCCCGGTGGCAAGGTCGTCATTTTCCCAAAAATGACGATCCGCGTGCCCTAAACCGAGCATTCCCATTAGCCGGACTGGTAGTTATTAGACAAAATTACTAGACAGCCCCCGTGCGTAGAAGTCTATAAATAGACCGATTTTTACTTCATTTGGATCCTTTTTCCGGTTTGAGAAATTCTCTAATCACTCTCCTCCTTCTCTCTCTGCACTCACTCTCCCTCTCTCCTCTCCTTCTCTCTGCAGGATTTCCTCCCCGGAGCGCTCAAGTGGAGCGGCGACGAAGCACGTCGAGCCTAGTGAAGTGAAGCCGTCCCAATGGCGGGACGAGCGTTGGGAAGCGCGCAGGCACGCGCTCGAGATATAGAACCTCTCGCCGCTCGCAAGGCGGGGAGGCTAGAGACAAGCCCGCACACCGCCAACACGATAGGACATTGACCCCCAACGCAGCAGCAGCAACCAGTGGCGGATCCATAAAATTGATAATGGGGGTGCACAAATTGATAATGAGGGTGCACAATTTTTTTAAAATGTTTTTATCTTATCAGTGTTGTTTCTCCCTCATCTGGCCACCGTTTTTGACGTATAAGTAGTCAAATTTCATTGCCTCGACGAGAGGAATCCAAATACACTAAATATTTTGAAAAATAATGCGGGGGAGGCAGTGTCCCTCGGGCCCCCCTCTGGATCCGCCCCTGGCGCAGCAACAACCTGTGATGCTGCCAGAAGGCCACAGAGACCTGCCAAGCCCAGAGTTGTGTTACTCTTATTTCTCTAAGTGTAACCAGAAGCGACCTGTTGCACTCGGCTTCGTCCAAAAAAGGCATGTAATAAACTGTCATAGTGAAAGTTATGTCGGCACTGTACCGTCATCAAGTCTACGTCTCACTATCATGTAGATCTTTGACTGATTGCACGCTCGACCGTTCAGCGGGCTAAGACAGTTCGGAAGGTCCGATCTACCAGAAGGCTCCAACAATCCGCAATAAAAAAAACCTTGTTTAAGAAAACGTATTAATTTCATAAAAATTTATATCTACATAAATCGAAATATTTATATTAATATAAATTTGAAATTGTGCATGCATATTGCGTAAGGACCCCTTTCTCTTTTTGCAGCCCTCTTTTTTTATTTAATTTCATTATAAGGGGGCTGCAGAAATATAAATCTTTATGCAGCCCCTTATAATGAAATTAAATAAAAAAACTCATGAACTTTTTTGTAAGCTCGTGAACAAAAATATATGAGCTAAAACTCGGCATACAAACGAGCTTGAGTTGAGTTTTTAAAGACGGTTGATCGAGCAGGCGGACAAGCCGACTCAACTTGCACCTGTAGACTAGACTAATGTTGACGTTAGAGGTAATAGACGTTGCAGTCTAGTAGTTTTGTACATATTCTGACCACATATACGTTTTGTTTGTATACTTTTCTCGTACGATTCATTGCAGGTTGACAGGTTTATTCAAATTTCAAAGGGCGGGCAGGCGGAGTCATCCAAGCAAGAAGAAGGAAGAGCAGGCGGAGTCATCCAAGCAAGAAGAAGGAAGAGAAGCCAGAGTTCCAGAACATTGACCCCCAATGCTCTTGAAAGCTACATTTTCCTAATTATATTTTAAGGGTTTATAAATTTTTTTAGGGTTTAGAAAATATTAATTAAATGTCAAATTAATATTTGTGGTCTTGGTGTGAATACTCTAGTTAGTAAGGGACTTTACTTTTTTTTTTATGACAGGACGTAATCCGGCAATCTCCCCACGATCTCTCTATTGGTAGGTTGATAGTCTTTAGGATTTGTTGATAGTCTTTAGGATTAGGTATGTGGGCGGCCGAAGGAAAAGCGGCGGAGTCTACAGTATCCCGCTTTGCCCCTCTCAAATTGTGCGCGTTGAGGGGATTCATGGACCCTAAACCCCTATAGGGTATGTAATATGCAAGTCATTTTAGTTCAAAAATAAATGCAGGCTAAACCCTAAGTCATAGAAAATAAATCATCATGAAATTGTCTGCCGCTTGCATATAGTTATTGCCTATATATAAAGGATATGATTTCCTCTTTGTTGAGAGTTATTTTCATTAATGCTTTTGCTATAATGTCGACTCATAGCTTAAGGCTCCATTTGGTTCGGCGGTGGTGGGTCGATCCGGCGGGTGGAAACGGAGTGTTCGAACCGGAGGAGAGAGGTGGCTGTTCCAAACGGAGTTTTTTGGGGCATTTCTCAAGGCGGGCGGGTAGAAACGGAGCAAACACCGCCTGAGGTTCATTTGTTTACCCTCGTTCCGGCGACGTTTGCCCAAAACGGAGCAGCGAAACGCCCAAGAAAATAGAGCCTAATCGATCGGAAGCCATGCAGTCATGGTATATATATATATATATATATATATATATGTGTGTAACTTTGCCTTTCTTTTTGGAAGATTCTCTTGTTGACTGCTTTGTAGTTTTTTTTAAAAAAAAAATATTTGACATGTGAATACCACATTTTCTTCATATATAATTTCAAAGTCACTGTATGTTATTAATAATATACTAATAAGAAGTCAAACAGTCAAAGAGAATTTGATAATGTCTATCACCCTATTAAATAAATAAACATGTGATATTTAGGAACCATCTAGATTCTAGACTAGAATGCACTGCTGAATAGAATATATATATATATATATACATACATAAGTGAATAAATAAATAATAAAATAATAAAACCGGCAAGGGGGCGGGCGGAAAGGCAGCGCAGCCGCTGGCCACCACATCCTGTATGTTCAAAGGAGTTCTTTCTTTAATTAGTATTTACTATTTACAACCCCTCGCTCGCTGCTGAAAAAATCGTAGGAAGCTGAGGGCCTGATTTGCCTGCTCCGGCCATCTGCTCCGGCCATCTCCCCCGACCATTTCTGGCCTTTCCGCCTCTCTATCCCTGTTCGCATAAGAGATTGAAAAGTGCTCGGTCGATTGAAAAGTGCTTGGGAATTAATCCCTGCTGCTGCTGCTGCTAAATACAATTCCATTGCTGCAAGGAAATAGTTTTTCAGAGCATGAGGATCGGAAACCATGGCCTATGCCGGAGACTCCCTGATCAGAAGTTCCGCATGGCCGCCGCCGCCGCCAACCCATTAATGTCCGTTTCTAAGATGAAGGCGTTGATATTCCTCTGTATCGGCCTCACCGCCTTCCTCATTGCCGCCACCGCGGCCGCCTTCTTTGCCATTCTGGCCCTCCACCACCTTCATCGCCCCATGGCTTCTTCCATCATTCCGGCTTCCGCCGCTGCCGCCTGGTAGGCTCTTCCCTCTCATCCATCCTTTTCACCCCCTAATATATATATAATTTAAACCTTTTATTCCCAAACTCTGTTTTTTATATGATGATAATCATATTTACGAAGTTTTGGCACTTTGCACTCTTAATTATTGATTTCTCGCACTTTGCACCCTAAACCTGAATTTCAAGGGTATTTAGGTCTGAGCAACATCAAAAAAGTTCATTAAAGAGTATTTAAGTTCGGACATCACCAATAATCCGGAATGCAAAGTGTCAAAATGAACATTTTTGGTGCTTTTCGGACCAAAAATTTCCTTGAAATCTAAGGCCGGGAATGCAAAGTGTCAAATAATAGTAACCGAGGGAGTATCAAAACCCCATATTTTGGAGATAGCAAGGTGCCAAAAAGCCCGTTAAAAATTATTTGATAAATTTCATGCTCGAAAGATATCACCGATTTATGCTAAGACAACAACTACAAACAATTTTTTGCATGGTAAGATTAGTCTACATTTCACCCTTGTTGTTGTGATGTGTTGTGCGGGGATGTTTTGTGCCCGGGGGGGCTGTACATTACAAGAATATTGTTGGGAAATTTGTATAGTGTTTGTTGAATTAGGCGCAGGTATTTAGTTTTGTGAACTGGTTTGCTGTGCAGGAAAGGATACACGATATTGATCAACACATGGAAGAGAAATGATTTGCTGCGGGAGTCTGTTCTTCATTATTCCAGGTGTGATAGAGTCGAATCCATTCGTATTATATGGAGCGAGCCCGACCCGCCCTCCCATTCGCTCCGCCATGCTCTGAGCGAGGCCGTGGATTTGAATTCTAAAGTCGGCGGCAATGTGGAGCTGGTCTTTGACTTGAATCAAGAAGACAGTTTGAACAACAGATTCAAGGACATCGAGGATCTCAAGTCCGACGCCGTGTTCTCGGTCGACGATGATGTTATTTTCCCCTGCGAATCGGTCGACTTGGCCTTCACAGTATGGAGAAGTGCCCCAGAAACAATGGTTGGATTTGTTCCGCGAATGCATTGGTTGAATTCCCCGGTATGCTTCAATACTCCATCTGTTAAAGCTCTAACATACACTCTTTTGATCTGTATACGCTGTTATCTCTAGCTCAATGGCTTTACGTGCGGCGCGGTTTTTACTTGGTCCTTTAGTTAGTTGGGTTTGCCTCTTATTATGTTTGAATGCATTCACAACTATTCCATTTGTTGAGACTGTTTTTGCGAATGCGAAGGAGATAATGAAATTTGAGAATGGAGGCGGAGTTAAAATCTTCTCTAAGCATCTTGTTGCTTAAATAAAGTGATCATCTTGACCATTCATAGGCTGAATGAAGCTATCTTTCCTATCAAATTACTCCACCTTAAAATTTGTTGAAATCACCTATGACGAATGTTAAAACCTGACTCTGATACCAGTTGTTATGATGGAGATAATAAAAGAGTAGAGAGAATGAACTAAAATAAGAACACGAGACCACACGAGAACTAGAAAGAAGAGAACTCGGGAATTGAATGTCTTGCACATGAATATTCCATCCTCTTTTATGACCATTCAAAAACAGTATTTTATTTACAAGTTTGTATTATTGCTGATCTCATTATATTATTTACATCATTTTTACATCATTGCTGCTGACATCTTACAATCATTTACACTAATAAGCATATTGAATATAGAAGAATTGAGGAGAAATAACTTTGTGCAGAATAGATCTAACATATCATGCAAACACTGGTGAGAAGAAGGATTGTGAATTCAATTATATATGTCCTGTTTGTTTAAATGTAATGCATTATTATTATGCGCCTTTTATATGGTTAGTGCATTAATTAGGATTTCTGTTCATGCAAAGATTTGATAGGTGATTTCTTTTTGCCAATTTGATTTTCCGGCGTCTTATGGTAGAGAACTTTGCCTCTGATTTCCGATCAATGTGGGAAGCAATCTCGCATTCTTTATTTCTTTCTTCGTGTGCGCTACCAGTTCTATGATTGTAATAGCTCATGTTTCAGGAATTAAGTAATCTTACTAGCTCCTTTCAGTTGCAGAAGAGTAATTCAGATTACTATTTCTACGGCAAGTGGTGGTCAGTCTGGTGGACGGGCACTTACAGCATGGTTCTTTCCAAGGCAGCTTTTTTACATAAGAAATATCTTCATTTGTACACCAATCAAATGCCTCAATCTATAAGGACTTATGTGACCCAAAACAGGTGAGCATGCCTGCCTTAGTTTGATGTCAACCAATTTCCTACTTCATATGATTCGTCTGCTCCGGCATATAACCTTTTTTCCGCCTCTGATGCTCTCCAGAAACTGTGAAGATATTGCGATGGCGTTCCTCGTGGCGAATGAGACCGGAGCCCCGCCGATATGGGTGAAAGGTTAGAAAAGGCCTGATGACATGGCTGCAGGTAGCTGAAGAAATGATTTTGATCGGGCTCGCTCTTTTTGTTTTCGTGCAGGAAGAATACGTGAGATAGGATCAACGGGAATCAGCAGCTTGGGAAGCCACGGGGAGGCGAGGACACGGTGCATCAATGATTTTGCCGCTGTGTACGGTCATATGCCCTTGGCCTTGACCAACGTGAAGGCTGTTGACGGGCGAAGCAGCTGGCTCTGGTGAAGGATATATAAACTCCCAAGTGCTCTTGTATAGATAGATATGTGTTCATCATGTAAATTTGTTGCTGCTTCACTGGCTGGAGGCTTTGTTGCATTCATTGTGAGTCTGTGCCCCCTCCGAGAAGAGAGGTTTATTGTATAAAAAATTAACAATGTAAACTCAAAATGGAGATTTTTTTTGTTGGGGATCCCCATAGTTATGGAGGTACTACAGATTAACCATTTATATTAATTATTCAACTCACAATTCATCATCAGCTAGAATCATGCTTCAATTTTAAGTTAGAAATTTATAGTTGAAGTGCTTAGGTCACAAACAATTAATAAAAGTACTAAACACCGGGCTATAAAATTAAATGCTGAAAATAAAGTGCGTACTATTTTTGGACTCGGCTTCATATCGCATGGTTGCCGGCATTCTTAATAACGTGTTTGTATTTCTTCGGATAAAGTTTGATGCACGTGATGAAGAAGTGGACATACACAATATAAACTCGAACCTGATTCATAATGAAGTGGATTGTGCGACCACAAAGTATTTCAACTGTATCCGAATTCAGTCAAAGAAATCATTGTTTCTCTTTGCCTTGGAAGGAAGGAAGTGCGCATACGCACAAATTTTTTTTTTTATTTGTGAATGGCTTGAAAACAGAGTGGAGAAAGATTCTGGAAAACTGGATCCCACACTAGAGAGGTACGGCAGCGATTAAACCGTAATGGTAGGCTTCCTTCTTCGATCGGGAGGAGGATGATGATATTGTTCACTCACAGAACTCAAGGCTGCTAGGTCACGATTTGTAGATGGAACTTCACCGCAAAATTCCTGCACCGAAGATCGCGATATCTGCTATTCCATAGATCACCAATGGCTTCGATCCTTTTGCAGGCTGAAGAACGTAAAAACTTGCAATGAATTTCTGGGATGGAAGAGAAGACAAGACGTGCGAGGAGGAATAACCGCTCGCCACTATTCGCACTAGTTCACAAATGGACTAACTGATGAAATAATTGGCTCTTAATCCCTTAATAGGAGAGCGATTGAGAGAGTGAAGGAAAATTACTAAAAGCACTACACTCTTTCTTAATGTAAATTTGACCGTACGTAAAATAAATCAAACGCATGAATTAGAACCGATCGATCTGAACGTGTCAAGGGAAGACCAAGCTCGGGTAATGAAAGTCTGAATTAGTCTAGCCCACCTATCATGAGTTTCGAAAACCAAATTTGACGCAGTCTCGAGGGAGATCCAAATGAACACCAAATAATACATACGCTAGATCGAGACGACTCGATTGAATTAATCCACTCGTAATTTATGTCGATCTTGAATCAAAATATTCCACTTAAATTAAGGGTACCATAGTGAAACTTGCATCTTGAGTTCTCTTCATGCGTCAATCCGGTCTAACTGAAACTTTCACTCCGAATTATGGCGGCAACCGCATCATTATTTGACATGAGACCTTCCATGATCACAAAAGTATAGATTCAATCGATAAGGACATAGTGTGGTCATAAAGAGTCAAAACAATATACCGAAATGTGATCACTAATTGTTGTTCAACTCAGTGGTCAATTGATTTATCTAGTGAATGCAGTAAATCATGTTTTGAGAAATTTCTTAATACTCAAAAGAGTGTGTATGTCTCTGTGAAAAAAATATCTTAAGATTTGATTAATATGTCAATCAGACACATGATCAAGGCTTTATGAATTGAATGAATGTCTTAAACCTTATGTTTGAAACTGACACCAGCTTCAAAATTTATTTATGAATTGTGACTTGTCACATGAAGGTGTGAGTATCGGAGCTGATATCAAATATGAATATAAAATTTATATTTAAATTCAAATTATATTCATTTACAAAAATCAATCCACATATAAAAGTTTGAAGTGCAAAATAAAATGACAGATACAAAGTTATTTTAAATAGAGATATAAATAAAGCCTCCCACTAAACATGTACATCAATGGACTCACCAAGACCCATACTGCAGGCATGCTTCTTAAATATATTAGGCTCAAGTCCCTTTGTAAGTGGATCAACTACCATATATCACTTGTCCCAATGTGCTCCACAATGACGTCACCCTTCTTAAGCAATTCTTTTACACTCAAGAACTTAATTTTCATGTGCTTACACCGCGTGATACTTTTGTTGTTCATATAGAACATTACAGCTGAAAGCCTGAAATATTATCACAGCACAAACGAATAGGCCTAGCGACTGTATCAACGACCATCAATTGAGGGACGAAGTTCTTGAGCCAAACTGTGTGAGTAGCGACGCCAAAAAGACCAACGACTCTACATGCATAGTGGAGGAAATGATTAGCGTCTACTTGCCGCTCTTCCATGAAACAATCCCTCCAACTAACTTGAAAATGTATCATGATGTTGACTTTCGATCATCCTCACAACCCGCAAAATCTGAGTCAGTGTATCCCACTAATTATAAGTTTTGTTCTCTATAATAGAGCAATTTAAAATATTCATTCTTCGTAAATACCGAAATACCTTCTTAGCAATCACCCAATGATCAGGTCATGAGTTTGACTGATATTTGCCTAGAAGTCTCACTACAAAGGCAACGTCCAGTCTGGTGCAAACCTAGACATACATTAAGCTACATATTGCATTGGCATATGATATATTCTTCATGGACTCTCTCTCAATATCATTTCTGAGGCATTGTGACCGACTTAACTTATCACCCTTAATTACCAGCACATCACCAGCCTTACATTTGAGCATGCTAAATCGCTCAAGTACACGCTCAATATAAGCCCTCTGAGAGAGTCTTAATGTATGACGAGATCTATCCCTAAGATCCATCATATCAAAATGTTTGGATAACAACTGTTTAGATTCATGCAGAAATTCCAAATCACTGTTCGAAAGCAAAATATTATCTACATAAAGATTTAAGAAAATGAATTTGATCCCACTGATCGTGAGGTATATAGAATGATATACTTTGTTTTCAACAAAACTCAATGAAGTAACACCCTCATCAAATTTCAAATACTATTGTCTTGGGGCTTGTTTTACATCATATAAAGATTTATTGAGCTTGCACACAAGTTGATCAGAACGATCAGACATGAATCCCTCAGGCTGCACCATATAGACTTCTTCATTAAGGTCTTCATTCAAGAATGTGATTTTAATATAAATCTGGTGTAGCTCCAAACCATAATGAGTTACAAGTGTCATAATGACTCTAAATGAATCTTTAGATTAAATGGGAGAGATTTTTGTGGTAATCGATCCCTTCTCTTTGAATGAATCCTTTTGCAACCAGTCTGGCTTTAAACTGCTCGACCTTTTCCTTAAAGTCTTTCTTAGTTTTAAATATTCATTTAGAACTAATGGGTCTGCAATTTTCAAACAACTCAACTAATTCTCAAACTTTATTATACCTCATAAACTACATTTCATCTCTCATCACATCCCACCATAAATTCGACTAAGGTCTAAAAACAGCTTCAGTAAATGTCATCGGGTCAACCACATGACCTATGGGTCAAAATAACTCTCACCCAAATAAACTTCATAGTTAGAAGAAATTATAGACCTCCTCGACCTATTGGATTTTCTGAGATGTACCTGAGCCACATCGACCTACTGAGGTAATTGTATGGGAGGAAGAAAATTGCCTTAATAGTCGATATACGTCCACATGATCTGAGCCGTCCGATTTCTTCCTCGCGAAAATAACATTTCATCCACCCACATGTGACTCCCCGATTACAGCCCTAGTGCTCCTGGCTCCTCCCCTCTCCTCCATGCATGATGATCCAGCCTGCGTGAAGCTCCTCCACGGTGACGGTTCCTCAACAACGGTATTTCCACCTCGCTGGAGATTACAAGCACGTCATCGCGCCGAGGCTCATCCTATTCCAGAGCACCAGATCTTCACAGGTATGAGATTTGATCTCTTTTTCTCTCGCCTCATTCACATGCTCTATTTAGTTTTGAACAATGGAGCACATGTGGCATGCCCGCATGCAGAGTTCTGGGTCGTGTGATGCTAATAGGGGGACATTGTCGGGAATGCGACCAAGTGTTTCGGCGAAGACCACTACTTTGTAGTGAAGAGCGGGCAAATGTATGCTGAGGTGATCACAGAGGGATTGGTGAAGGGCATGCGGAAGATTGGCGAGGCTGGCCTACAAAACAACTTGAAGTTAGACAAGACCTACTAGTCCGCCTACAAGGTGCTCGACATATTGCAGAAAGTGTTCTACCTCCAACTCTGCCCAGGAGGCCTTCGTTGAGATGTGCAGTGATTGCTATGTGCACAAGATGACTTTGTCACACTCCTATCTACTTTAACATCAATCAACAGTCCGACTGAAATCCGTGATAAGAAGTAAACTAAACAACAATATATAAATTGATACATAACAGGTAAATTCTAAAGTAATAACTAAAAACTCACAACAGAAGTAAAATATAAAACTAAGGGTAAAAGGAAGACTCAAATTTTGATTCACAGAACAAACTAGAATTGAAAAGAAATCACACATATGTAATACTAAAATCTTAAACATTGTCTGATACATAGAAATTTTTTAGATATTTCAAATACATTGTTTTCTTGAATGAAAGGTACAACATATAAAATGAAAGACAACCGGAAGAAAAACAAACAAAAGTGAAGAACCGAGAACGATTATCCTAGGCGCAACTCCCCACTTGTGTCCCCTGAAAAAATGTCTGAAGACGGGTGAGCCCACTAAAGAGTAAGAAAAATCATTCCACTTAATGACACTAAAAATAATATGAAAGAAAAGTGTGTGCATGCTTTTAAATAACAGTTTAAAGTGAGGAAAAATATACTACAATTCTATGTATGTTTATTTACCAAAATACTTTAAACATAAATGTATGTTTTAATGCGATCATAATCTAAATTTTCGCTCAAGTTTCATAATCGTTAACCTATAAGGATTCTAGATTTCGGCATATAGTTGAATTCTAGATGTCTAAAGATTCATTTTCATCTTGTTCCAGGTTAATTGGAATATTATGCGCATTCTAACAATCTGAGTTCATACTAGCGAACACAGGTGTTCTAGTTTCTCACAGATACAGACTTGCATATACTAATTTTTGTGGGGGTGTCATCTCCCCAGCCTGAGGCTTATAAGGTCTTGTAAGCCATATGAGAAAGATAGTGCGCATCAATCTATCACGCGAGGAAACCTTGATTGTACCTCATAATTATTTTCTATTAGACTTTGGATTGCATGCTTGTTCACCCTTATGCCATATGTTGGTGGTTTGACAATTACTTCTCTAAAGAAATACGTGATTTCATATATATTATGTAACATCTAAAGGGGATCCTAGCACACATCTAGACTTAATAAGTTGTAAAACATAATCACCCAGCTTTGCATTAATTAACAATGTAACAATAAGCAACTATACGTAATGATCTCATACCCCATGAACACATAGAGAGTCATCTAGTAAAGAATAACATTTATTATTCATTAACTTCACAGTATATTTATGCATCATTTGCTTATAAACTATTACATAGGCACAACTTGGCACTTAGGCCACATTAACAACTAAAATGAAACTATGAACTGACATACTTCTAATCTGGGTCTTTGAGAATTTCGATCATCATAAAGCTTAGGGGCACCTTCTAAGCACTGAAATTTTTAAAAAATAAAGGGTGAGTATAACATACCCAATGAGGAATTCTTCTTATTCTAACTTCTGCAATATCTTAGGATTACGCTTTCATATTTAACTTGTATTCCCTCTTAGTTTTATATTAGGCTTTTCATCTTCCTTAAAGCATTTCTCTTAAAACATTTCTTAAAGCATTTCTCTTAAGTTGGTTCTTGGTGAAACCCCTTAGGAGTAAAACCCATGATTAACCCTTGCAGTTAAATGAGTTCTTTCATTTGACATAATCTTTAAACTATGGTAAGATAATCTCACCCCCGGTTGGGAATAATTATGGTGAGAATAATCTCACCCCCTTAGGGGGGCAAGAAGCCTAACCGTCAGAGGGTTTAACCCCTCCTGAGTAGTCAAATCATGTTATGAACTATGACGGGGCTCCACCTAATTATGGCAAGGTGTAACCATACCCTCATGGATTTACTCCTAAGTGCATTCACTGGTAAGCTTACCATTTTCCTAATCATACTCTTTTATTATTCATTCTCTTGAAAGTTACTAACTTTCTTATAGACGTAAACACTTCTAATTGAGATTTTTACTCAAATTTAGCCTCTTTACGTGGCTATTTGCTTGTCCCTTACTAGAGTGTACAAAAAGGGACGGTTCAAGAAGTTGGGAGGCCCTTTAATAACTTAAATAATTCTATAACAATATTTAGGTTGCTGGTCGAGCCTTAGATACATGTGTACCTCATAAAATTTGGGTTCCTTACATGCCATTTAATTACAAAGAACACTATTTGCTGCTGATTGACCTCCTAAATTTATGAAAAATCATATTTAATAAGCTCCGTAAGGCTTAAAGAATACGAGAACAGCAGTAGGGTTTGCTGATCGGGATTTTAATTAGTGTATTTGATCTTTTTAGGCACCCAAAATTTGGGGACATTACAATCAATAATGGGGAATGCTGGTTGGCAATTCAATTCATGCATTATTATACACTAAAGCATCTTTAAGGTACTGTAGCTAGGATTTTAAAATTTCAAACAGTGATATATACTGTAAATACATGTTGCATATAAATTAGGAAAGAGAATTCATTAACATAAATATAGATCTTAATAATCTGATTCATATAATTTCACAAGACTTATTCATATAAGAAATTTCAGATTTTATTAACAGTAAACCTACATCACAATACCCTTAATCATGTAATTTATATAGAACTATGAGTCAATTGCTACGTTAAGCATGTTGGAATGACATTATAGAAAATTCTTATCATAAAATTTGATAAGGTTACATAGTGTCAAGAACTTTCATAGAGCTCTCTAATTTTTGAAAAGATAGACTAATCTTTACTTGATCATAGTTTTAAACATACAAGAAAAGAAAGCTTACATGAGAGTCATTTAACATTTTTTAAATAAAGCATCATTCATGATAGAAATTAGAACTCAAAGACATCATTCTTGAATAATATACATGATGGAGAATCATATTTCACCCATTTACATTTTTAAAACAACATACTTGAATTCTATTCATGGTAGAATAAATACGCCTATCAGTTTACAAATTTTGGCATATGAAATCAAAAACCCTAAAATTGAATAATCCTTAATTTCTTTTACTTATAAATTTAGAACTCATAGGGTAGATTCTCTATCAAATGGAGAATATGTAATCAGGGTTTAGGGTTTTGCTGGAAGAAAATTCTATCCATCTACGCCTATCAGTTTACAAATTTTGGCACCTAAAATCTATAATACTACATAAACCCTATCTAATTAAATATAAATCTTTTAGGGTTTTGCTGGAAGAAAATTGACAATCTAAGTCGGAGGTATTAAATCAAAGAAAGACAACGTAAATGGTCAATACCTCGTTCCGACAACGAAAACTCCACAAAAGTTAACTTGAGGTCTCCAATTCCTGGAAACGAAGAGGTATGGAACATAAGATGACTAAAGGAAATCAATAAAATGCCCAAGGATTCACTAAAATGGAAAATTTCGGCAGTTACCTGTTAGGAATGAGGGAGAAAGGTCGGTTGCCAGTGGAAGTCGACGAACGAGAGTCGATTGTTGAACAAACTCCACTAATAGGAGTTGAAGAGGGTTGTTGTAGTTTCTGAAAGAAGAGAAATCAACTCCATATTATCTGAAATTGGTCAAAGAAGGGAGGAGAAATCCTAGAACAATCAAAATACTTGTTTCTTGTGGTTAACCTAGAGAAAACAGAGGTTGGGAAGATCTGACTAGAGCTAGGGATGTTGAAGGTGTGTTGTTTAGCCTTCTCACGCCGAAAGGGAGAGACATCGAGAATTTCTGGAGGAGGCGTGAGTGGTACTGATTCCCGTCGTCGAACAGGAAGAGAGATGTGCGTGCATTGTCGGTAGGCTGGAATGAAAGGAGGAGAAGCCCTATTTTAATTTCTTGAGCCGTGGGAGGAAAGTTAAATGCGAAAAAGAGCATGCCTCCCTCTGTAAGGGATCGTGGGGGGGGGGGGGGGGGGGGGGGGCTGTGTCTTGGTTTAAACGAGGGGGAATTAGAATATTCAATATAATTTATGTTACAATATCGTATTTATTTCCACATTTTGTTTATCTCTATGTATGGGTTATTTCTTTGTATTGGTGGGTCCACCTCTATATAAAGAGGGGACAAGCTTCATTATAATAGAATTGCAAGTTATTCAATATGGTATCAGAGGGGGAACCGGTGTCGAGGTAGAATCACTGAGCACCGACATAGTTGCCCTAGAGAGAAGGGCACTTAGCACCTCCTCTGCGTGGGAGCCATGATCACAATACTCCGCAGATTACCACTATTCGCTTGGATGACTCAAATTATCTGTCCTGCTCGCGGTCCATCACCCTTGCTCTTAAGAGTCGTCGTCTTTTTGGATATGTCACTGGGACAACTGTGGAACCAGAGAAGACTTCCCCTGACTGGCCTCAATGGGATTCCGAAAATTCCTTAGTCATGTCTTGTCTAACGAATTCGATGCAGGAGTCTATCGCTCGTCATTACCTTTTTCTGGATACTGCCATGAATATTTGGCATCATGCTGAGACCACTTACTCTCGTAAGGGCAATGCTGCTCAGATCTTCCAGTTGCGGAGAAAGATATCCTCTCTCCGCAAGGGCGATTGCCCCTTCTGCGTACTACTTGGAATTCAGCCAGCTATATTAGGAATACGACCATTTCGATTCCCTCATATTTGTTAGCCCTATTGATGAGGCTATGGTCCGTGCGAGGGAGGATCGCAACCGAACATTTGAGTTTCTTCATGGCCTCCATCGGGACTTGGATCATATTTGTGTTCACATTTTGGGCCGTCTGCCATTGCCCTCTCTTCCGGAGGTTTATAGCATCGTCCATCAGGAATTTGATCGTCGGCAGTCTCTTCAAGATTCCACTCCTAAAAGTTCTGCTCTCGCTGCTGGTACCCTTTCGTTACTAGGGGCTCGTCCTCTCCGTGATTCCAAGATGAAGGGTTCTGAAAAAGACCATCTCCTCTGTTATTATTGTGGCAAGCCCTGTCACACCAGAGACACCTATTTTCGGCTCCATGGTTTCCCTCCATCGCGAGGTGGTGTGTGTTCTCGTGGTGGTCGTGGCTCTGGCCGTTCTGCTGGTCGCTCATCTCCTCGTTCTGCCCATCTCACAGATGCTACTGTCGACCCTTCTTCCCTCCTGCCGGATACTTTCTCTGTCGATGAAGTTCTTGCACTTCGCCGAATGATGCGCGGTCTCTCTACGGAGGCTTCTGCATTGTCTTCCTCTGCCCACACCGGACCACCTGGCGCTCACTCTGTTGTTGCTGCTTCCTCTCCTTGGATCATTGACTCCAGAGCCACTGATCATATGACTGGCTCTGCCTCAGGTTTTCTTTCCTATACTCCTCTTTCTGGTCATGATAAGGTGAGCATTGCTGACGGTCCCCTTTCCTTTATTGTTGGGAACGGTTCCATCTCTTGTTCCTCTCTAACCTTATCCTCTGTCTTACATGTTCCAAATGTCACTCAAAATTTATTATTTATTAGTCATTTGACTAATTTTATGAACTGCTCGGTAACTTTTCATCCTTCCTCTTGTGTGTTTTAGGACCTGAAGACGGGGAT
Organism: Platanthera zijinensis; assembly: GCA_039513925.1. Classification (NCBI taxonomy): domain Eukaryota; kingdom Viridiplantae; phylum Streptophyta; class Magnoliopsida; order Asparagales; family Orchidaceae; genus Platanthera; species Platanthera zijinensis. Next base: position 242,997,694 of record CM077081.1, on the reverse strand, counting down.
GATGATTGGCTCTGATAGTTTGGTCAATGGTATGTACGTGCTTGACTCCTGCCCGGTGGCGCCTCCTCAGGCTTTCCTTTCCAGCACCTCGGATCTTTATTCCTGGCACTGTCACTTAGGACATCTACCTATCTCTGTTATGAAACTTATGCTACCTTATTTGTCGGCTACTGCTTTTACTTCATTTGTTTGTGATGTTTGTACTGCTAACAAACATTGCCGTACTTCATTTAAGCATGTTTCATTGTCCAGTTCTACGCCTTTTGCTGTGATTCACTCGGATGTTTGGGTTCCTGGACCCGTATCTTCTATTTCTGGTTATACTTGGTTTGTCACTTTTATTGATTGTTTTTCACGTACTACTTTGTTATACTTACTGCGAAACAAGAGCGACGTCTTTCCCACCTTCAAAAAATTTCATTACATGATCTTCACCCAGTTTAACGCTAAAATTCAGATACTTCGTAGTGATAATGACCGTGAATACTTAGATTCCCAGTTTGGGGCATATCTGGCTGATCATGGCATTTTACACCAGACTTCTTGTGCTTATTCGCCTGCTCAAAATGGGGTGGCGGAGCGGAAGAATCGACACCTTCTGGAAGTTGTTCGCTGCCTTCCGTCTACCATGCATCTTCCTAGGTATTACTGGGGGAATGCTGCCCTTGCGGCAGCATTCCTTATCAATCGCATGCAAACTCGTATTCTTGGGAATGACACCCCCATTGGGACACTTCGCGTCCCCTTCTCTCCATTTGTCCCTAAGGTATTTGGGTGTGTTTGCTTTGTCCACATCCATCATCCTCCTCCCACCAAACTTGACCCTCGTGCTCTCCGGTGTGTATTTATCGGTTACTCTCCTACTCAGAAGGGGTACAAATGTTTTCATCCTCCTACGAAGAGGGTGTTTGTCACCATGAATGTCACGTTTCGTGAATCTGAGGTCTATTATCCTGCCTCAGGTACCTCTTCCCTTGTGCCCTCTTCCTCTTTGTCCTCCTTGTCATTATCTCTCCATGTTCCTCCTTTGTATCCCTCACTTCAGGGGGAGCCTCTTCCGTCGGAAGTGAGTGATATCCCCAATACTATTTCTCTTATCATTCCCCCTTTGCAGGTGTACACTCGGAGGAGAAAGATGTTAATCATTGGACCCGGACTCAGGGTCTTCTGAGCTTCCAATTGCTCTCCGCAAAGGTATCCGGTCCTGTACTAAACACCCCCTTTCTAATTACGTTTCTTATAATTCATTCTCCACATCCCACAAGGCCTTTGTGTCTTCCCTTGCGTCCATTCATGTTCCGACATCCTGGCAGAGTGCCCTGGAGATTCCTATGTGGTGAGAGGCAATGTTTGAGGAAATGGATGCTCTTGAGAAAAACAACACATGGGACTTAGTGTCTTTCCCTTCTTGGAAGAAACCAGTTGGATGCAAGTGAGTGTTCTCTGTTAAACAAAATCCACAGGGCATAGTTGAAAGGTGTAAAGCACGATTGATGGCACGTGGTTACACTCAAACACTTGAGATCGACTATCGGGAAACGTTTGCACATGTAGCAAAGATGAACACTATTAGAGTTCTTTTATCCTGTGCTGCTTGTAAAGGGTGGGATCTTTGACAACTTGATGTCAAAAATGTCTTTCTCCATGAGAATTTGAAAGATGAAGTGTATATGTCCCCACCACCAGGTCTTACTCCCAGGAGCTCAGTGGGACTCGTTTGCAAGTTAAAGAAGACCCTATATGGACTAAAACAGTTTCCATGAGCGTGGTTTGGGAGATTTCATAAATCCATGTTGTCCTTTGGATATTACCGGGGAAATTCTGATCACACTCTATTTATCAAGCACAGGACTGGTAAACTTACTGCTCTCATTGTGTATGTTGACGATATTGTTATCACAGGTGATGATGTTGAAGAAATCACGTTTCTAAAGAAAAAATTGGCCACTGAGTTTGAGGTAAAAGACCTGGGTGTTCTCAAATATTTCTTGGGCATTAAAGTGGCAAGGTCCAAACGAGGGATCTTTATCTCTTAGAGAAAGTATACTCTGGATCTCCTTGAGAAAACTGGGATGAGTGGTTGCAGGCTTGCGGACACCCCTATTGAAGCAAATCACCGAATAGGTCGTGACGATGGTGAAGAGGTTGACGATATACCTGAGTTTCAAAGGCTTGTAGGAAGATTGATCTACTTGGCTCATACCCGTCCACATATAGCTTATGTTGTGAGTGTAATAAGCCAGTTTATGCATGCTCCGAAGGTTCGTCATGCTGATACTGCCAATAGAATTCTCTGGTACCTCAAGTCCTCACTAGGGAGTGGAGTCCTGTTTTCCTCCAATTCATCCCTAAACATTGAGGTGTACACTGATGCGGATTGGGTCGGGTCTATAAATGATTGGCGATCTACCTCGGGGTATTGTTCCTTGGTTGGTGGAAACCTTGTTACCTGGCGGAGTAAAAAACAACATGTGGCAAGATCTAGTGCTGAAGCAAAATTCCGTGCTATGGCCCATGGCGTGCGTGAAGGCCTCTGGCTGCGATCAGTACTGAATGACCTGGGGCTTCTTGGAGATGAACCCCTTCGGTTGTATTGTAACAACAAGGCTGCTTTAGCATCGCACACAATCCTGTCCAACATGATCGTACAAAGCATATTGAAGTGGACCGTCATTTCATCAAGGAAAACATTGAAAATGGGCTTGTGTGTATTCTGTTCGTTCCATCAGATAGACAACTTGCTGACATTCTCACGAAAGGTTTAAGTTAAAGTATCTTCGGAAGTATGGTTGTCAAGTTAGGCATGATCAACATCTCACGCTCAACTTGAGGGGGAGTGTTACAATATAGTATTTATTTCCACATTTGGTGTATCTCTGTATGGGTTATTTCTTTGTATTGGTGGGTCCACCTCTATATAAAGAAGGGACAAGCCTCATTGTAATAGAATTGCAAGTTATTCAACAATTTCAATTATGTCATTCCTCTCTATGACACTATTATTTTGAATCACGAAACTTTAAATCGTCCCGGATAAAATTCCAAATAACTTTATTTAAATGTATTCATTTAATTTATTGATTAACAAGCAACAATTGACCATAACAAAATCATACCTCGATATGACGCTCACTCCATCAATTTCACTCGTGATCGTACCCTAAAAATGAAAGAATGCAATGTAAATTTTGGACAAATCTCCCCTCTTAATAAAATTTTCGTACTCGAAAATTACAATCATATCTGGTCAAAACGGAAGGCATAGTCTCCATTGCTCTGAAGTTCGTCTTCTCTTTCTCAAGTATACTCTGGTCGACCATAGTTCATCCACATGAACTTTACAAAACATATCTCTTTGTTCTTGAGCTTCTGAATCTTTGAATCAACTATCCTGACTGGCTTAATACTGATACTAAGGTTTGATTCGATTGGTGCATCATCAGTATTGATCACCTGACTAGGATCTATGACTACTATTTTCCAATAGGATACGTGAAATACATCATGTAATCCACTCATTTCCTCGGGTAAGACTAACCTATATACAACATCACCGATGTGTTCACGTACTTCGAATGGACCAACGAATCTAGGACTCAATCTATTCATCCGCTTGATTCTGGAAACGCCCTTAACTGATCTGACTTTAAGATAAACATTCCAACGAAAAATTCCACCGATCTGTGTCTCTGATCATAATACTTGGTCTGACGATCCTGAGTTATTTTCATGCTCCTGAATGAGCTTGACTCGAGTTGTGCTCTTGTAAATCCATGATTTTTTATTAGTTATCCTCTCTTCGCTTTCAGCCCAACATAACGGTGTCTGACAACGTCTGCCATAAATACCCACAAAAGGTGTCGATCTCAATGCTTGCCTGAAAATTGTTACTGTAGGAGAATTCTACCAAGGTCACATATTTCTCTCACTTACCTCTAAAGTCTAGAATACACATACGAATCATATCTTCCATGGTTCTATTCGTGCGCTCTGCTTGCCCATCCGTCTGGGGTAGAAAGTTTTACTGAATTTTAAATTAGTGCACAAACGCTCCAGAACGTCATTTCAATACTTGGAGGTAAATCTGTCATCTCTGTTTGAAATGATAGTATTCGGAGCACCAACATCGGGAATGCAAACTCTTATGTCGTGTAGTAGTAAGCCCTCCTGAATTATGAACTTTTCTTTCCGATCTATCTGAGTCAACTCCAAAATCTCTGTTATCTTCAGATCTAAGGGTAAGTCTATCAGATTCTATCTTTAATGTCACAAATGAGTTCTATACAGCTTAAACTTGCAAAACTCATATCGGTACGTTGAATCACACTGATCTCCAGTCTCTATAGAGCTCGCGCTAGATCCTCCTACTAAGAAATGAGGGAATAACTCATACTTCTTCTGCTAAGAGCATCTACCACCACATTTGCTTTCCCCTGATGGTACTGGATATCCACATCATAATCTGACAGAAATTCTATCCATTTACGCTGCCTCATATTGAACTCCTACGGATCAAACATATACTTAAGACTTTTGTGATCTACAAAAACTTCACAACGAACTTCGTAGAGCTAGTGCTTCCAAATCTTCAGTACGTGAATGACGTTTGCTAGTTCCAAATTGTGCACTAGATAATTCTTCTCGTTATTCTTTAATTGTCTGGAGGTGAAGGCAATGATTTTTCATACTGCATAAGCACACATCCCAAGCCTTGACTCAATGCGTTGTTAACTCTTTATAAATCAAAAATTCATCTGTACCTAAAGGTAAACACAATATTGGTGAGGGCATCTGTCTAGTTTTCAACTCCTCAAAAGCAAACTCGCATTCAACAATCAAACTAAAGACTTTTTTCTTTTCTGGTAAAGAAAGCGTGATCATCGATAAAAATATCTTTGAAAAGTCCTTAATGAATCTTTTGCAGTAACCTTCAAAACCCAGAAAGCTGTAAACTTCAGTGATTGGCTTCGGCCTTGGCTAATCTCAGATTATTTCTATTTTCTCTGAATCCACTGTCAGACCTCTCTGACTGATAGTGTGTCCCAAGAAGGCAACCTCTGAAAACCAGAACTAGCACTTAAAAAATTTTGTGGACAATAGATTTCCCCCCAGAGTGCCCAAAACTATCCTGCGATGCTCAGCATGATCTTCTTGACTCTATAAATAAACCAGAATATCGTCAATAAAAACGATAACAAAACGGTCTAAGAATATTCAAAACACTCTGTTTATGAAGTCCATAAACGAAGACAATGCATTAGTAAGTCTGAAAGGCATGACTACAAACTCGAAGTGCATGTACCTCGTGCTAAACGTTGTCTTCCACCTCCTCCAGATGAGCTCGCTCGTCTAGTGAATGGCCTGGGAGGTGTCGAATTTATCCACCTCCTCCAGTAGAGCTCGCTCGTCTAAAGAATGGATTGGAAGGTGTCGACCTTAGTTATTAAAGGTGCAAGGCGCACCAAGACACAAATAGGTCTTGGAGCCTAGGCGCAAGCTTCAAGAATCAGGCGCGCGCCTGACGAAAGCAAGACGCAACCACATCCAATTTTAATAATCAACATCAAACATCATTTCATCTTCTTAATCAAATTCTTCATCTATTATACTAATTAATCATTCATTACTATCGTTCTCTTAAAAATAGAAATAATGTGCTCACTTGCATCATATCTAAGTCTCAACGTACAATTTTCTTTTATAAACGTTAAATCAATAAAAAATTATTAAGTGCATCCCCTCTTTAATCCACCATGGCTCTCCTTCTGGACTAAGTGCATCCTCACTGCGATTGAGTTGAAGCCGCCCTGGATACTCTCCTCGCCATGGCGCTTGAGATTCGACATCAGCTTCTTCCACATGCACCCTCACAGCCCCGGACGACCATTTTGCTTACCGATGAGCCACCTCCTCTATCAATCCCACTGCCACCCCTTAGTGGGTCTTCGACCATTAGAACCTCCCACACTTTTTCCTTTTCTGACACCCTCTTTGTTATCCCATTGTCGACCTCGGTACACACCCCCATAATTCCCCTCATCTTGATTCCCACCATAATTCACCCCCCACCATTTCTTGGAGACCCGCGACCTCCTGTCAACTCTCCTATCTCTCGATTCATCATTTCCCACATCTCGCGAGCTCACTGTTACCCTACCCTCACATATTGGCACTCTCCTACTTCGAACATCCTTCCCATCGGTTCTCCTTCAAAATCATCACTACCTACTGATCATCGACCTAATGCATGACCCTACGACCCTCATTCAGGACCTAGATGGGTTTCTCCCACCAGTATTCATAGCATCTAGCCTCCGACTGAGACCTTGGCCCAACTGGTGTGTCCATCGCTCTCCTTGAGGATGAGCTATTTTGCGGGTATGACTATGTTTCACCTATTAGGCAATCTCATGCCGATTTTTACAGTCGTTTCAGTCACCTGTACAACAGCTCTGCAGCAACTAGCCGCCCCGATGCCTCTACGCTTGTGATGTTTCACCTGGTGCGCCGACCAAAGGAGACGCCTGAGTCTCGACGACACACCAATGACACCTTGCCCGACTCGACCTTGAGGACGATGTCGTTTTTCAGGACGGGTGTATTGATACGCACGCTAGATGTATTCGGTCATATAGTCTTGTCCGGTAGTGGACCTTAGGAAGTTGTTATGTATCTTTTTGAGTCTTAGTGTCTTGAGATCTCTTTGGAGAGACGAGTGCTTCAGAGGATCCAGTCTCCGGGTGATTGGAGAGATCTTACCTCTCGATTGTATCTTTCGTGTTTAAGCATGCAATTTCAGTTCTTGATAACGTGAGTCTATCAACGACTCTTCTTCACCTCATCCAGTTGAGCTCGTATAGTGAGTATCCTGGGAGGTGCCGACTTTCTCAACCTCCTTCAGTTGAGCTCGCTCGTCTAGTAAATGACATGGGAGATGTCGACTCTTCTCCACCACCTTCGATTGAGCTTGCTCTTCTAGCGAATGACTTGGGAGGTGCCAGCTTTCTCCGCCTCCTCTAGTTGAGCTTGCGCGTCTAGAAAATGACCTGGGAGGTGTTGACTCTCTCCAACTCCTCCAGTTAAGCTCCACTCCAGGAAGGTGTCGACTTTTCTACAACCCCACCAGTTGAGCTCGTTTGTCTAGTGAATGGTCTGGGAGGTGTTGAATCTCTACACCTCCTCCAGCTGAGCTCCACTTCTGGGAGGTGTCGATTCTTCTCCACCTCCTCCAGTTGAGCTCACTCGTCTAGTGAATGGTTGGGAGGTGTCGACTCTTCTCCACCTCCTCCAGTTGAGCTCTACTACTGGGAGGTGTCGACTCATCTCCATATTCTCCAGTTGAGCTCACTCGTCTAGCGAATGACCTAGAAGGTGTTGACTTTCTCCACCACCTTCAATTGAGCTCGCTTTTCTAGTAAATGGCCGGGGAGGTGTTGAATTTCTCCACCTCCTCCAGTTGAGATCCACTATTGGGAGGTTCTCTACCCCCTCCAGTTGAGACTGCCCATCTAGCGAATGACCTAGAAGGTGTCAATTTTTCTCCATCTCGTCCAGTTGAGCTCCACTCATGGGAGGTATCAACTCTTCTCCACCTCAAGTTGATATCGCTCGTTTAGCAAATGGACTGGAAGGTGTCGACATTTCTCCACCTTCTCCAGTTGAACTCCACTCATGGGAGGGACCTCGGGTGACATATCATTTGGTGTCCATCTCTCTGAACCGTGAGTCCTGCATTGTTTTTTCGCGCTCCTATCGAGCCCGAAAATAACCCATAATTCGTCGAGATTAAAAATAAATAAGGCGGAGACCTCGTCATCCTAACCTCGGCAGGCTCCAGCTCATCATCCTGGCCTCGGCAGGCTCCGACTCATCATCCTGACCTTAGCAAACTCAGGATGACGAGTTGAAGCCTGCTCGTCATCCTAACCTCGACAGGCTCCAGCTTGTCATCCTAACCTCGACAGGCTCCTTCTTGTCATATTGACCCCGACAGACTCCAGCTCGTTATCCTGACCTCAGCAGGCTCCGACTCATCATCCTAACCTCGGAAAGCTCCAATTCGTCATCCTGACCTCGGCAGGATTCAACTCATCATCCTGACCTCGTCTAGCATTCAGCCCAGCTGAATTCACCTCGTCAGGGGCGGATATTCGCATACAATGTACCCCCCTTGGATTGCCTATATAAATAGGACCTTAGGGCACAAGAAAAAGGCATGTCCTCCCCCCCAAGATTCAATCTAGACAATTTCTTGCCTTGTGTCAAGCTCAACCTTGGCTTGGGAGGAGAAGTTCCTTTACACTTCCGGGTAAGAGGTAGGATCTCGACTCTGCATCCCGAGGTCTAGTTTATAGGCAATTCAAGAATATTATAGCTCTTCAGCTCTATCTAGTCTTACTTCCCCGAGTCTACCGCGATACAAGTGGTTTTTGGTCCCCCTTGGTCTGAACATTTGGAACTGGGATTTTTTTGGTTCCAACAGAGCGACCTTGAGAGGGAGATATCTCGAAAAGCATCATCCCGAACCTTCCATGACATAGCCTTCCCAATGATGGGAGATACAACGGGAGTCAGGCTTGACCAAGAGAGGAGATAGGGCAGCCTTGTTCAACCCTAACTCTAGCTTAGAAGATGGCAAGAGAGGGAGAAGATTCAAGAGAAGAGGAAATTAGATTGTTTCATCCATACCACATCAAGCCCACCCTCCTCACCTATATATAGTGAGAGGAAAAGTTTCACAAAATTTACCAAAAATACCCCTCATCTAGGCTACATAATGCACGAGTAATAAGAGTGCGTGAAATACAACAAAGCAAAAAAGTAAAGATACTATGCAACAGAATATACACGTCATCCTAGACACGCGTCATCACCTCCTGCATGGGACCATAACAGTGCTCTCCTAGGCGATCATGTCAAAAATCATAAAATCAGACAAGTTGGAGGTAACTGAAGGCCAGCAACTGAAGATCTTCATTTTCCTTGTAATATTTTTATAGTCAACTCTTACGTATAATTTGATTTTTGCATTTTTCTTTTGTTGTGTAATATCTATTTCTCAAAGTAACCTTTTCCAGTTCTTAATGACAACAGTGTACATTTTTCTCTAATAAAAGGCACTTCTTGTCAAGACTATTGATTCTTCTATTATTGATTAAAGTTTAATTCACAAACAAGGGTACGAGGATTTTTAATCAACATCACAATTTGCAAAGAATGTTAAAAAACCTATAGCAAGTAAACTAGGAAACTTACACATCGTATCTATCTACAAACACTGAGAATTTGCCATTCACCAAAGCCAACTGCTTCGGCTATCAATGGTCTTTACGTTGGTCAAAACCAATGGCATATGCCCATACACATCAGTAAAATCATTCACACATTGTGTCCTCCTCTCCTCATGACTTCCTAGGCTGCTAATTCCTGTTGATCCCATCTCAAATATTCTTCCTGTAATGCAACAAAAAGCAAGCCCAATTATCATTTCTTCAGTAATCTGCAGCCATTGCATTAAGCATTTTCTGACCTTTTACCCATATAGGCGGGGATCCAGTCTCATTTGCTATGAGGAGTGCCATTGCAATATCTTCACAGTTTCTGGAGTGCATAAATATGCAATAGAAAAGATTATGCCATGAGTAGCCAAATCATATAAAATAGAAAATTTGCTGATATCCAAGTCATATTCACCTATTTTTGGTTACATAATTCCGTATATACTGAGGCATTTGATTACTATACAGATGAAGATATTTCTTATGGAAAAAAGCTGCCTTGGAAAGAACCATGTTGTAAGTGCCGGTCCACCAGACTGACCACCACCCACCATAAAAATAGTGCTCTGAATTACTATTCTGCAATAGAAAGGAGTAGGAGAACTTCAGGATTAAAATGCTTCCATAAAATTATTTAAGACAAATTTACCGAAATTATCAAAAGAAATTCAATGTAGTGCTCTATTATAATGAATTTGATTTATAATATGTACATCAAGGGATTCAAGATGGTAATATGCTTAATGACAGGCTATTGAAGAAATAAAGTACAAAAATACACTTTCACTGTCAATAATATCTTGGAAATGAGCAATGTAAAAGTACACAGTTTTCTTCCCATATTGAATGAAAATAAAGTGAAATTGGAAGCCCGTGACAAAGTTTCGTGCTATAAGACATGGAAGAATGAAAAAAAAATAACCTATTCTCCTGGAAGCCTAGGTACTAACTGATTCAATATGACGGTAAAAGATGTGTTGGTACACTGTAAGAACCATAAGGTATTTAGGAGACGTGGGAAGCATTTCCCGAAGAATATGAGTGATTCAAGCTTGTTGCCAATCTCGCTCTAGAGGGAGGTGATTGTGGATACACTATGAGTATGCACCTACATACACAGTAGTACTAACAACAATGTGTAGGCAGAAAGGGATAATGGGCACGAAAAGGGAATCATTATTTCATCAATTAGAATATTCTGTTTGGGGTTGTATGAAGAGGAAATGGAATGAGACTATCAAGCTTTGCCCTAATCTCTTTTCTTTCTCCCTTCCTCTTAACTCTCTACCTCTCTTTCTCGGTCCGCACAAGTAGCCAAGGTCAAAACACCCATCGTGGGAAGCTCCCTCCCATTCAACGGTGCAAAACCCTTCCAGACTTCTAGCAATTCATCGCTCCAGATTCGTTTGCACTGTTAGTATTCATTGGGTGTTGTACTTGAAACTTAAAATGAGGTTAGAATGATATAATCTTTTTGATTTATTTATTCCATTACTTTTTGATGTAATTATTCACATAATGATCAATTTAATGATTTTTTTATTAATTGAGCATGTAATTGGATGATACAAATTTCAATTATATATTTTTAGTCTTAATTTATGAATGTTATAGGATCTTGCGATCCTCGATCAGATCCTACGATCCTATTCGTTCTAACCTTGAAACAATCTCACCTAGAATCTCGATCCCAATAACCTTGATTAAGTGGGTTCGAATAGTCAGGCAAAGTTTGGGTTTTGTTATCACGATTGCATGTTCGGACAAGCTAATTGATCATCTAACACACCGTGTGCTCTTAGAGTGTGATAGAGACGGTCGTTACTGAGGCAATCAAAAAAGGAAGGCCTTTGTAAAGAAAGGCATTCAGAAAGACGGTCAGATCATGACGATGCAAAGTTGATCGAGGATATGATGTGGTACATGTACTAGGCGATGGCCATTGTGGATTTTGGGTTATTTGTCGAGACTTGAATAAAGATGAAGATTGGGTTCAAGTAAGGAATGATCACCACTTAGAACTTGAAAATCATAAAAACTTATATGACGCAGTATTCGGCAAAACTAGACGACAAGAGTTGTTAGACTCTATTGATTGCAAAACCTCTTCTGCCCCGGTTGAAAAATGGATGTCATTATCTGATATAGGTCTTCTAATTGCATCTTTCTACAATGTAGTCGTAGTAGAGCTTTCAAGTGATCAATGTAAAGCATTGTGACGTCACTCCCCAAACCACGCAGTTAGGGGAGGAGCGATCACCCAGTTCATACACACAGGACCAAGGAGCACGGTAGGCAGTGTGGGACTAAACCTCCACCTTTTACGAGTCGCAACACACGCTTGGACATCACCGTCCATTCCACATGGTGCACTTAACATTCTCTACATGGAGATGGTTTCATGAGGAAATTGCACAAACATGGGCATCTGCATACATGTCACGGATTACACTACCACCAGCAAACAAAAAGAGTTGTTCAACTATAGTTTTGGAGGATTTTTGATCAAGACAAACAAGTATTACTTTGTGTTTTTTTCAATTCTATATTACATATTTACTTATATGCCTGTGTTGTTTTCTTTTATTTTTTGTAGGAATATGAAGACCATAAACATCAATGAAGAGAATATTAAAGACTTTTCTTTCCAATATTTCGCTTTTTTTGCTAACAAACATGTTGTAGTTCTGTGATTTCCAAACTTCAATAAAAGAATCATGTGTGATGCTTCAACAATTCAGTAGTGTAATTAACAATTAGGAGTGCCTCTTAACAATTCTAAAAAAAGTGTGGTGCCTTTAACAAAAGAGTGTGTCAAGAGAAAAGTGTGGTGCTTCTAACAATTCCCTAAAAAAGGAAAATTATTAGAATAATGCAAATATCATCATAGTAAATTTAATAAACTGATGGTAGAATACAATAATGAACTGTTTAGTGTTCAATTTGATCATACCAAGCCATCCGGCAGCAAATAAAAGTAAATGAATATGGAGAATACTATTTTACGATAACAAATAGGAAGTTGTATGCATGGAAAGGCGACAAAGGAATTGATGAGGAAGTATTGAAGCATACTGACGTGTCCAACCAAAGCATACGTGGAACAAATCCCACCATTGTTTCTGGGGCACTTTTCCATACAGTGAAAGCAAATTCAACCGACTTGCAGGGGAAAATAACATCATCATCAATTGAAAATATAGCATCAAAGTTTAGATCCTTGATTTCTTGGAATCTGTTGTTTAAACTATCTTCATCATTCAGGTCAAAAATTAGGTCAACATTGCTGCCAATTTTAGAATTTGAATCTACGGCTTCACTTAAAGCATCGTAAAGTGAATCGGAGGGAGGCTCAGGCTCGCTCCATATGACGTGGATGGAATCAACTCCGTCGCATTTTGAATAATGAAGAACAGATTCATGCAAAAGATCATTTCTCTTCCATGTGTTGATCAGTATCGTGTATCCTTTCCTGCACAACCACCATTTCACAAAAGTACTCAGCATGAAAGTAATCTTAACTGAATAGTTGCAATTTGGACAAAACAGTTTACAAAATTCTCAATAATCTTGTATTTTCTTAATTATGAATGCTTTGTACTTGGGCATTAGTGAGATTACGACTAAAAATAAGGCACAATGATGACAAATGATCTATATAGCAGACCCCACTAATAAAGGCTTGAGTGTTGTTGTTGTATGAGATATAATGCTTATTTATTACTATTAATAAAATAGGCATTACATCAAATGCATCAGAGCCATCCAATAAATTTATTTTTTAATTACATCATCTTTAAAGTTGAAGGGGAGCCTTGTTGCACCGGTTGAGGTGTTGCCATGTGACCTTGAGGTTATGGGTTCGAGTCTTGGAAGCAGCCTCTTGAAAAAATGCACCTTGCTGCACTTTTACATCATCTTTAAAGTTGTAATAAAATATAATAAATTACATGAAACTAATATAAACTATTAAAGGAGAGAAAAAGTAAAAAATAATGAAAAATAAATTAGACAAATATAAATGATAGAGAAAATAAAGTACTATAATGTAGAAAATTATGATGTGATTGAACATATTGTTGCCTTAGACACTGCGCACGGGGAACATCTAAAACAATCAAAAAATTAATGTCATTGGCTGGAGAAGCAATCAATATGACGTTCTCTCTAATGCCCATGTCTTCAAGGAGATCAGGAGGATATAACCACAACTTTGGAGAAAAGAAGAACAATATCAGCTGGAGAAGCAGACACTAAAGAATCTCTCTGAGGCAAGGAGTAACAATCTTTGAGGACAAGTTTTATTCGGTCGAGTAAAGTTTACACACATTCGCCAATTATCAATGGTTTTTTTGACAATTACAACATTTGAAACTCACTCGGGGTATTAAATTTCTTTAATAAACTTGGCCCTCAACAACTTAGAGACCTCCTCCCGGTTGGGTTCTTCAAGGGTTTTCGCCACAGCCTTAGTTATTAAAGGCGCACCAAGGCGCAAAGGGGTCTTGGAGCCTTGGTGCAAAGCTCAAGACGCAGACACGCACCTGACGAAGGCAAGGCACAATCGCATCCATTTTAAATAATCAGCATCAAACATTATTTTAGCTACTCAATCAAATTCTTCATCTAATCTACTAATCAATCATTCATTACTATCGTTTATATCTCTTAAAAAATAGAATTAATGTGTCACTTGCATCATATCTAAGTCTCAACACACAATTATTTTTCACAAACACTAAATCAATAAAAAATTATTGAGTTCTTACATTATTTTTTAATTAATTTTTGAAGAGAACATTTACAACAAAAATCTCACTCAAACGTACATTTTATATTCCAAAGGCGCAAATAAGGTGCACGGAGGCGCAAAGCTCTGAGTCTGGTGAGCCTTGATCCTTAGTCGCGCCTTTAATAACATACCCACAACACTTCTTTTGCATGATCGACTTGAAAGATGGATCAATGTTGAGACGGTGGCAAGCGACATCGAGGTCCACCCAGGTCATATTGGTCGCTGACCAAGCAAAAACATCAAGGTTCTTGAGGAAGAAGGCAACCAACTCAAAATTCTCCTCCTCTCACAGCTCATCATTGACGGAGAGTGCTCTATCTCCATTTCCTCCAGTAATAGGAGAAAGCTTTGGATTTCCTGTGAAGGTTCCGTGTGAGCACCATCTCTATCTGCTTCTACAATACATTTCTCTTCAGTAGATTCAACTTCAACTATTTTACTGCACTCCACAACAACAAGAGGCAGGGAAAATTTAGGTACTTATTCAGCTGTAGGAGGAGGGGTTTGGATGACATTAACAGAGTTAACGTAACATTGTGTTGATATTTTTGGGTCACTCCTGACCAGAAACTGCTTTCCCTTTATGGAGAATTTAAACACTTGGTGGAAGGTTGACACTATTGGTTGATACTCATTTAGGATAGGTCGCCCAAAGATGGTGTTATAGCTATCAGACACATCTATAATGAAAAAGGTGGCAGACCTTGTAACCCCTCCCATGGTCACTGAGGGTGTGACTCTTCGATTTTTTTCCCCCAGAGAACCAATAAAGTGGTTTATCACTTGCCCAAAAGGCTTTCCCAATCTTCATCGCCTTGAAGGTGGGTTTGAACAACACATTAACTCAACTATCGATGTTTATCAAAATTTGTGACATCGTGCAGTTTTTCAAGACTGCCTTGATGACGACAAATCGTTGAAAACGTTGGCAGTCTTTGAGAGGTCTCCTTGGTTAAAGATGACCACTCCCCACAGCTGGGCTAAGGATGAGGTTGCATTGACGATAAATCCTTACGATGCTCGCCATGCAAGGACTCGAGTTCGATTTCTCCGTGAATGCAATTAATTTGGCCCAACTGGCCTTCATCAGCTATCTTTATGCGCTCATCAACATAATTAATACTCCCGAGGGAGCCTGCATCTTCCACTTCGACGCACTCCCACTGGGTCGGGAGGTAAACTTCTTCAACCTGCTTCCCTTTGTCGACGGTGGGCTTGGCGACCGGCTTGCTGACCAAATCCTAGAGTTTGCCCTCCTTTAGCATTTTTTTCAATAAGGTTGCAGAGGGAATGACAATTGTCAGTATAATGACCCATCTCTCTGTGGAACTCACAGAAGAGTTCCAGATTGTGATTCCTTGGGTCAGTGATGCAACCCATGTTGCATCTTTTTATTTTTATTTATTGTACATGTATTTTTTTCTTCGCCGCGCATGTCTTGGCGCTTAGTTGGGAGATTATGTTCTGTCGCGCACGTTATTAGCGCTTTTGATGTAATTTTGTATCGCGTATGCTATCGCACAATTTTCTTGGCTCGTTGGTGTGACCGGCCAACGAGACCCAAAATGCATAGGTTCGGTAATTTAGGTGAGGTTAATTAGGGCAAGCTCGAATAATTGATTATTTTCTTAAAATTTCCCCTATTCCTATAGCCGGCCTCACCTTGAATTAACTCTTCACATTTCCTTCGTAGTGCCATTTGTAGAACCTGCCAATTTTAAAAGAGAAAATCCTTGGTTGTCATTAGTAAAGCAAAACCCTAATCCCTCTATATAAAAGCATCCCTTAACTCATGTTGAAGCTCGGCTAGAATAGAACAACAGGAATTATTTTCCTGTTGTCGTTCTCTCAGCACCGCTCTCAACCCACGAACCCCCCCCCCCCCCGCCTGCTCGACGAAAGGGGCGACACCACCGCGCCTTTCCTCCAGTCTCGGTTCCTTCTTGTGTCGACTCCAGAAGCTCGCCTCCTTCCCGCGCCTCTCCTCCCCGACGGAAATCCCTGCAACTTCGTCGTTCCTTCCAGTCCTCCTCTTCACGGACGGAAAAACACCAGGAAGCCCCTCCCGCCTCCAGTGCGGCTGCCTGAAGCCGCTCCAGTCGTCGTCTAGCTCGTCAGAGCCCTCCTAGGGCACTGTCGACGGCCCCTGCTCCCTCCTTTGACGGATTCAGAGTTCCTCTGGCATTTTCCTCACTTCCAGTCGGCTCTCCCCTGTTCCAGTGCTTGCTACCGCCGCCAGATCAACTACTTGCTCCCAGTGACTCTCCCACGGTCAGCCTCCCTTATTTCAGGCAACCACCAGCCGTCCATTGCCTCTTCCCCTTTGGTATACCTCCCTACCTCTCTCGCTCGCAACACTTTAGTTATTTTCATGCTCAAATATAAAATGGTTAATTAATAGAGCTTGCCCCACTAATTTCATCGCTTGATTACTGTATTTTCTTACGTACGATTGTCTGCCACTGTATTTTTGGGCCTGTGGAATTATGTCTCATGACGTCGCTACAATTGTGTGGTAGCCTTGCGAGTGTTTGCGATACTTAGGTCGTTTTAGTTGTTGAAATATCCCGCAAGATTCCCTTCGCGCCACAACTATTAAATAGATCGCAATTATTTATCGTTCAAAACTACACCCCCCACTTTGGTTCACATCAGTCGGACTTGAGGGGGGAGGCCTTTTGAAATCAGGCAGCCTCTAGAGGAATTGCACGACTTCCTCCATGGGAATGTTTGCGACACTTGGGTCGTTTTAGTTGTTGAAATATCCCGCAAGATTCCCTTCGCGCCACAACTATTAAATAGATCGCAATTATTTATCGTTCAAAACTACACCCCCAACTTTGGTTCACATCAGTCGGACTTGAGGGGGGAGGCCTTTTGAAATCAGGCCGCCTCTAGAGGAATTGCACGACTTCCTCCATGGGAATGTTAAGCTCAGTATATGACTCTCATGAGTCATCATACTGGCCTTGGGCAGGGTATGTTGGAGAGGGAGGCAAGGTTCGAGAGGATGAATGCTGAAAAGAGTGAGGAATGTGTTGCAAGGGAGGATCAAGCCTATTCCTTGGAGGGGAACAAGGTCGATGGGGACTCATCTGTCGGAACTGATGATGAGGAAAAGGGGGATGATGATGATGGAAGATCCTCCCATGTTGTACTGGTGGCGAAGGGAACTCTTGGCGAGGATATCTTGGCGGAAGCTGAGGAGCAAAAGATCTGGCATAAGGACATCATTTCCTCTCCATAATCAACTCACTAAGAGAAAATAAGAAATCGGGGTTGGTAGCTTCTCCCTCGATAAAATGGTTGTCCATGTTGACCAACTCTTGATAAAAGTTTGGTGACCTCCTGCCCACCTCAAACTTGAAAAGCCATTGTTGAAGGCCACAAGTGAGCGCTACCTGATACATAGCGGGATCCACATCATGAATATCCAAGATCTCTTCCTGAAATCTGTCCACGAAGTGGGCCAGAGTCTCATTGGCATCTTGAACAATTTGGAAGACGATTGAAGGGCCTCTGTTTCGTTTCTTTGAGGTTGTGAACCTCAGCAAAACCTCCCTTCGGAGAGTTCCGGAGGAAATAGAACCAAAGGGCAACTTGTAGAACCACTCTTATTGAAGAAAAATCTGTCACCCAACATTCTACACTCAACGACAGACTGGGAGAGTTCGGTGAAGAGATCGAAAATCGCAATTGACCGGTTACTAATAAGTGAGGGCATGGCGAACAAAAGACAAAACAGAAAAGAGTGGGTCGCTGGCAGCGGCGAACACCAGACTTACCCGCCGCAACGAATACCACTTGTGGCGGGCAATATTACCACTTGCTCCAGGAAATATTACAAGTTAGTATAAAGTGTGCTAGAAAAGAAGAGGCAACCGAGAGACGAATTTGGTAACCGCACCTACAACATGGTAGATTCTGGCCCAAGTACTCTATCTCTTTCAAGCACCCATGATCCTTTATTTATACTTGAGGGTAGGATACCTGAACGGTTGGGGGCATTTAATGCGCATCCCCCCAAGGTACACGAAAAGTCGAGCGGGAGATGAGAGAAGAAACCACACGGTGGTCGCGCACTCCGTTGTTGAAGGGGAGAAGGATCAGCGCGGGCTCTGAGAAGTACCCATCGCGGTTTCTCTGCAGAGTAGCTGAGGAAGCTCCTGGGGGACCGCGCGTTGTTGAGCGTAACTGTGCGCACCCTTGGTGGAGGAACATGCAGACTCATAGGGAGTGCCCAAGAACATTTCTGAGATTCTGCTTGGCTCCTTTGTGACCGTTGTCGATGGATGTTGGTTGTCGTCGCAAGATTTGGGTTAACAGCTCCCTCGACTTGCCATCAAAGGTTGTGGCAAGTAATTTGCACCGAATTACGTCGGTCAAAATTCTAATAGAGATGGTGGACTCAAAGACCTAGAGATAGTTGGAGGGATCCTCTCTTCCAGAGAAACGAGGAGGATGAGGCTCGCTGAATCTGTTAGGGACAGCTTCCCAACGGACATTCAAGGTAAAAGGAGAAGACTCTTCTTTTTCAGCAACTGAGGGGAGACAACACCTCCCTAGAAATTAAGCTCTCTTGCAGGGCTAGAGTTCGCGGTCTCCCTGAAAAAGTCACTACAAGTAGTGGCGAACACGTCTGCTGAGACTGTAGAGGCGGCGCAGTCACAGGGTTTTGCAAACAGACTCTGGGAGTCACAAGAACTCCTGAAGAAGGGGCTAGCCTTTGGGTTAGCCGAGAGATCGCCTGCAACGTGATGGTCATTTGTTGCGAAGTCTCTTAACGGGCATGCACAAACCTAAGATCAAAGTAATACAAAGAGGTCGCGCCCTCCGAGGTAGGAGGGGGCCCTTCAGGATGATATTTGGCCACCCGCCTTCATGTGTCTGTTCCTCCTAGTGCGCGCTACCCCTTGCGCTCGCCACTTCGTGGGCCCGTTCCTTCTTGCATGTGCTCCCCCTTGCGCGCGCCTCTCCTCCAACGTACGTACGCCCCTTCATGTGTCTGTTCCTCCTAGTGCGCGCTACCCATTGCGCTCACCTCTCCTCCAACGCGTGTACACCCCTTCATGCGCCTATTCCTCCTTGTGCGCTCTCCCTCTTGCGCGCGTCTCTCCTCCAACATGCGTCCGTTCCACCTTGTGCGTGCTCCCCCTTGCGCGCGCCTCTCCTCCAACGTGTGCATGCCCCTTCGTGCACACATTCCTCCTTGCGCGCGCCTCTCCTCCAACGTGTGCACACCCCTTCGTGCGCCAGTTCCTCCTTGCACGCACCTATCCTCCAACGTGCACACACCTCCTCGCGGCGCTCCCCCTTAGTGCATCTACTTTTGTGTGCACGTCTCATCGTGCACATTCCTCCTTACGTGAATTCCTTAGTACGCCCGTCATTCCAAGTGTGTCGATGTGCACACCACTCTTCAAATCGCTCCTGCTAGCACTGCGTCTAATCGGCCAGAGACTATCTAGTTCGCTGAAGCTCGTCTCAACTATCAAAGCCTCCTGCAAGATACATTAAGCATTTTGAAGACCGCAAGAGATCCAACAAAAGCCTTCAGCCATCAGTCGTCTGTGTGGCGGCTGAGTCAACTTCGGGATTCCTCAGTGCGAACAGACCAAGCTCACCAGAGCTAGCAGCTGTCAAGACGCTCCCGAAGTTTATGTGCCCCGCTCTGCTAGCAGCTGTCAAGAACAACCTCAGAGCCCTTCAAATATCACTCAACTACAGTCAAGGCGTGCCGAAAACTCAGTACTTTCAGCGCCCTCAACTCAGCAACAAGTTTACTAGTCGACGACAAGTCAGCCACTTCAGACTACTCAAAGCGCAACAGAAGACAAACTCCAGAGGATAAGGCGCTCTGAGCGCGCCACCCGAGCTTCCATGCTCCAGACATCAAAATGAGTGCAACAAGCTGCTCTTGCCTCTGAGCTAAAGTCGAAGGTTCTCAAGCATCCATAGTGCGAAGCTCCCTATTATAGTGGAAAAAAGAATTAGCTCTATGAGAGGTGGTCTGTCACCCTCCTAGCCCAACACACACAATCTCTCTCAAACTGTCACGAGAGACGGTCTGTCACCTTAGAGTTCTCCAAAAAATCATTTACAACAACTAACAAGTAGTGAAGGTTTGGCCGGCACAGATCCGGACACGTGATTTTTCACCCGGTTGACGGGTTTTCCACGTTAAAATTTTTACTTTTGCAGCTTTCTATTTTCTATGACTGTTTGCGCGCCCGACCGCTCCCGGGTTAAAAAGGTTCAATTTAGTCCAGTCTACCAGGGCCTTGAGCGATCCGCGACAATAGTAATCCTACCTAATTTTTCTACAATACATATAATATGACACATGACAGCAGGTTAAAGAAAAACAGGTTCGATTACTATTTATTTGTTTAGGGGATGAGAAAATTTGCCCAGGGAAATAAAGATCGAGAGGGAAGAGCTGACCGGGCGGCTGGCGCTGTATCCCGAACGATGGAATCCACGGGACTGCGAAGCCTGGAGATGGCCTGAACGGCCACCGACGAGGCGGCGCCGGCGGCAATGAGTAGGGCGGTGAGGCCTACACATAGGCAGATCAAGGGTTTCATGTTACCGGCGGATGATGCGTTGATGCCGCCGCCGCCGCCGGACACAGAGGGATAATATGTAACCAACCGGAACCTCTGAGGGAGCCTCCGAAGCAGGCCATGATTTCCCGACCTCATTCTTCTTCCCGCTCCTCCTCGATTTCCGGCGTGATTATTCCGGCAAGCGCCGCAGCGGTAGATTCCTTCTTTATTTCCTTCCCTTTTTAAGAAGAAAGAAAGAAGAAGCGATTCGCGCATTGAAATGCGGAAAAGAAAGAGGGAAAAGGAGAAGAAACCCTAAGCGAGGGTTGGGGGAAGAGGATCGGGCTAATAAAAACTGTGAAGAGATATTATTCTTGCACGCTGAGCGCGGCTGCAAGCCTGCAACACTGCCCACGCTCACCCCCATGAATAAATATTTTTTCTTCATTAGAAGAAGAAGAAGACCGACCCCGGTTGAGCTCACTAATTAAGGCTCCATTTGGTTCGGCGGTGGCGGGTCGATCCGGCGGGTGGAAACGGAGTGTTTGAACCGGAGGGGGGAGGTGGCTGCTCCAAACAGAACTGGCGTTTCTCAAGGCGGGCGGGTGGAAACGGAGCAAACGCCGCCGGAGGTTCATTTGTTTACCCTCCTTCCGGCGGCGTTTGCCCAAAACAGAGCACCGAAACTCCTCCCAAACAAATAGAGCCTAAGTGGCGGATCGATCCGGCAGGTGGAAACGGAGTGTTCGAATCGGAGGGGGGTGGTGGCTGCTCCAAACGGAGCTTTTTGAGGCGTTTCTCAAGGCGGGCGGGTGGAAACGGAGCAAACGCCGCCGGAGGTTCATTTGTTTACCCTCCTTCCGGTGACGTTTTTCCAAAACGGAGTATCAAAACGCCCAAACAAATAGAGCCTAATAAAGTAGCCACGGCCACTGCAGATTAAATAATTTAATCAAATCGTAAATAAATAAAATCTAAACTAATGAAACTGAGTTCCATAACGGCATCCAACTACTTGGGGAAATTTTTGGGAACCATCTCCGTCTTCAAATTTTAAAAAATGATCTCCTAAAAGACTGAATTGATCTCCTGAAAGATCAAAATGATCTCCTAAGAGATATCCAAGAGAAAAAGAAAATTAAATTTGGGCTCCGTTTGGGAGGACTTATTTTCACCGGTCAAGCGGTTACGACTGCATGAACCGGATCATAATTAAGATCCGGTTCATGCGGTCGTAACCGCTTGACCGGTGAAAATAAGGCTCCGTTTGGTGGGACTTATTTTCACCGGTCAAGCGGTTATGATCGCATGAATCAGCCTTTACTAACGGAGCCTAAGTCTTTTCAAACGGAGGCTTTTTAAATACGGGCAACGCATATGTACAACCCTGCGGAAAATCAAATTTGATTCATATTTGTTTTTTTTTTCACAAAATAAATCATGAATTATTGATCCATGCATTTTTATGATCATTTTAACTAGTCATATGTATATATTTTGAGTTGAAAATATACTTATAAAAAATGATTTTTTTTGAACTATTATTACAACTGCATTTTACACTGAAAGCAGTGCACTTGCAACTGAATTTTACGTTGCAGTTGCATTTTACATTGAAAATACAGTTTCGCAGGATACTTTATATGCGTTATACGTACATAATTATTGCTCCCGTTTGGGAGGACTTATTTTCACCGGTCAAGCGATTGCGACCGCATGAACCGGTCCTTAATTAAGGTTAGGTTCATACGAAAGCAACCGCTTGACCGGTGAAAATAAGTCCTCCCAAACCGAACCTTTGTCTACTAACCACCGGCCAGATCAGTTGTCTTGTTCGTCAGCCCGGGCAGATTATGTCATGGCTGACGTAATATTCAGCTCAAGAGTTGAATAATACGGCTTTTTTATATTACTTATATATGCACCTACAAAAGTGAACAAACGGCGTCCGATCCGGGTATGAAAATTATGAGCTGCTTTATAAGCAGAATATTCTTTCTCTCAACTGTGATTTTATGTGAATGCCGGCCGATCCGGTCGTGCTATCCCTCGGGTGACATTGACACTTAGGCTATATTAGGTTCGGCAATAGCGGGTGCATCCGGTGGGTCGAAACGTCACTTCGGAACCAGAGGGGGAGAGGTGGGGGTCGAAACGGAGCGGATCGGGGTTATTTCCTCCTTACTGCGGGTGCAAACGCCGCCGGAGGCCGTTTGTTTACCCGCCTTCCAGCGGCGTTTGCTCCAAACGAAGGCGGCGTTTGCATCCGATGGGTCGAAACGCCTCTTTGGAACCGGAGGGGGAGAAGTGGGGGTCCAAACGGAGCTTTCGAACAGGAGGGGGGAGGCAGGGGCAAAATGGAGGGGTGGGGGACGTTTCCTCCTTGCTGCGGGTGCAAATGGTGCAAACAGAGACGGGGCTTCATTTGGTTACCCACCGTCCGGCAGCATTTGCTCCAAACGCCGCCCGAAAACGCAGAACCAAATGAAGCCTTAATTTGCTCGACTTCTCATGGAGGCTCCAAGGTTTGTGGTTTTGCTCATTGACCGAAACGCAAATGTCGTCGCTGCTCACGTTGCAAAGATTGCATGTGACGTGAATTTTGAGCAAGAAAGAGGAATGCCTCAACCCCAAGAGCTTTCGCGATTCAACGTGCATGATTGTACTACTGTGTAGCATTTTTCGAAAAAATGGTCAACATGAAAGTTGTAGATCTCGACGATATCTACAACTTTCATGTTGATCATTTTTCCTAAAAATGCGTTTTGAGGGTGTATTTTCAAAAATAGCGGAATCGGGCGGATCAGAAATCTCATGAAATCTTGGAAGTAAATGTTTTAGGACAGAATGGTTACCCTTGAATTTTGTATAATTTTTAGTTGAGTAAATCCAGTACTTCCTTCACAAATGTTAAAAAGGGGTTCTATGCTTTGAAAATTAATTATGGATGATATTATTACTGAAAAATTACGAAAGTGACCCAATGCTATTTTTAAGGCTTTATCTGCATAGTATAATTTATTTTTAATTTTTGAAAGAATATTAATGGATAGTATCTACATTAATTCGTGGTTGATGTTGCTCTCATTAAATTTAACTTAATTGTCGAAAATAAAAGTACTTATGTGAGCGTTAACGAATGATAATTTAACTTATGTGAGCATTAAATTTTAATTATGTGAGCGTTAACGAATGATTAAATTGTTGGGTGATCCTTAACCAAACGAATGATTAAATTTTAATTTAATCACCCGTACTTTTACGACAGCCGCCACAGTGCCAAACGGACCCAAAGTCCCGAACATGGTGATTAAATTAAAATTTGATCCATAAAATATGCTGTAATGCTTCTGCATGATGTAAGCTAGGCTTATTGGTTGTTGGGTTGTAGGCTCATACGCGTGCTAAAAAATGCTTTGCTGTCAAATAAAGAATTAAAGGTAGAGGTTTATTACTGTAGTATATTCATGTACTACACATTTTTACAGGAACAAGCTTCCATATATTTTAGTGATTTAAGGCCCTAAGGTTTCGTTTGGTTCCGCATTTTGCCGCCTCCGTTTGGAGCAACTGCTGCCGTACGGCGGGTGAATAAACGACCGCTGGCGGCGTTTGCTCCGTTTGCACCCGCAGCAAGGAGGAAACGGTCCCGATCCGCTTCGTTTCGACTCCGGCCTCTCCCCCTCTGGTTCCAAAGCGACGTTTCGACCCACCGAATGCACCCATCACCGTTGAACCAAATATAGCCTAAGTTTGACAAAGTATAACTTTTCTAATTGAAGTTCAATTAGGATGATACTTAAGCCTTGAGTTCTCTATCATAAGGGAAACATTTATGTCCTTTGGGGCAAGGTGAGTAGAGGATCATAATTAAGGGTTCTCTAAAGAGCAAGAGCATATATGCCTTTATACCGAGGAGGAATTAAGGCCTAGAGATCTATGAAAACCCAACTTTAAGAATCCAAGCCCAATTTTTCATATTTTTACCCTAGACTCTCTCTCCCTCAAGTACGCCATAGGCAGGTGATCCTTCCAATGGCATCCCGCTATCGTCGAATAATGTTAAACAACGAGAAGTTCCACACCACCACCAGGAACTCGTCTTTCCGGTGGCAGTGCCACCTCAAGGTCCTTCAGAGAGGGTCATGGACCCCTCAGTCTAGGCAGAATTGTCTCGGTGATCCAAGAACGGTCAATTGAGTCTATTCAATCAAAGAGGTCAATTGAACTAGCTAGGCTATGTTATTGTTGCTCGAAGCATCCGGATGAGGATCTAGGTGGAATCCCCTACCCGTTGCCCCTAGGTGGGTATAAATAGACAAAACCCTTAGGAGTTACTACGGGTATGAGTTAACCGTGTATCTGAACTGACCCGTTATGCCTCCGAACCCATTATTCGTCCAAATATACACGAACAGGCTACACCATCTCCCCCCCCCCCCCCCCCCACAAAGACTACCTCAGGGAAGTCGTCTACCCAGTGCCAACAGTTAATTATGGCAAAATGTCTAATAAATCGGTTGGGGAACAACAATTACAATTCATTCTATATAGAATTTTTGTGATGCAACCAAGCTGGTGACATTATGTAACACATTAATTTAAATAAAAAAATATGGTGGGGTGTGGATAAAGGATCTGGTGTGCAGAGAGCAGATTTAGGTTAGGGTTTTAAATAAAAATTCCCTTTTGTTCTACTTTCACTCTATTTGAAAGTCATGTAAGACCTTAAAGCTAAGTTATTTCATTGCTTTATATTCCTAATAATTGGGGGACATTCAGACCCTTTGTCTTGGACATTCATTTTAGTTCCTAACTCTGAGTTGTTTGGTAATCTTCTTGTATCAATTATTAACATTTTTAGTTTGCGGATATTGTATGTCGTGAGGTCCCGAATGAACTCATATTATTATACTATTTGCAGGTCAGAAATGTTACACATTATCAAGAAACATTTGTATCCATTTCACGCATAAATGGGAGAGTAAAAAATAGCATAAAAGTAATAAGTACGCTAAAGCCACGACGAGTATCACATAGTGAAATACTAAAAAATAAAACAATAGAGACAAACAAATAAAGAAGAGGCAAGAAGGTATATCGCAGTCCAAAGTACAACAAAGTTTAGAGAACAATTTTTGATAAATCTGGGGGGCTCACAAAACAGGCCAGGAAGGATGAAAATAAAGTAAAAGCAGCTAAAGATCACAAGATCCTCAAGTTAGCTACCGCATTCCCTCCGGGGCAATGCCTCGAACGGGAACCTTGCACCTCGTCGACAAGCCGCATGGGCTTGTCCCGGTGGTGGATCTCCCGAAAGTATCAAACACGAACGCGCAAGTCATAAAGACGCGGTGACATGAAACGCCAGCTGAACTCCCTAAATGTTAAAGGAATGGTGGGTTATAATTTTTTTGCAGTAAATATAACTACATAACAATATGTATATATACTGAAGGAAATGGTAACAAAGTGCAAGTAAAGGACAATATAAATAAATACATTGATAAAATTACTAATGTAAACTCGGTTGGGATTTTCAAAAATGATAGTGATTTTTTTTTTTAATGAGATAAATTGAGGAAACAAGCGGGCTGAGCGGCCAAATCAAATTTTCGGACGCACAATTCAAATTCGTCGCTCTGGATTTTAAGAGGTTCGCTTATCTCACTCAAGTAGAGTTCTCACGCGTTTTATGATTCGAACCCACCACAAAATTTATACGATCACAAACCAAAGTTACACGCAATAATTTATGAAAATACGGTAAATAAGTAGTTGAACAATTGACAGCAAGCTTAGAATTATTTGCAAGAGCACACAAAAATAACTATGTAAATCGGAGCGAAGGTACCCAAAGCTTTTCCAAAAAGAGGTCGGCCAGCCCAAGATCCGTCGGGCAAAAGAAATAGAACGGTTGTGGCACTCCTGTGTCGCGGCAGCACGGTCTCTGAAGGATGCCGGAGTCGGATGTTGTGGTCGACGGCAATCCGCACATAGAGACAAGGAGCGGCGCCGGGGAAAATGGACGGCGTCGGCGGTAGGAATGTGGATGTGGACGGTGAAGCAAGCGCTGGAGGGAGCACGTTGTCGGAAGGAACACGCCGGGAAATGGAAGGCCCCGCAGCTAGAGGAATCACGCCAAGAAGTAGGAGGCGCGGGCGTCGGCGTCGGGGAAGAGGAGCGGCGGCCGGCGCTATGCAGAAACCGAAAATGCTCGTTTTCTGCTCTTGTCCGGATTGGGGCAATTTCTCTTTTACGGGACCTTTTTATAACAGAGAACTGTTTTTGGCATAAGATTTTTTTTGCATAATCATTTCAATTCAATTAATTTGGCAAGTGCAATCAACCAATTAATTGGTCGGCTCCTCCGTTGGATTTTAATTTTGGGCAAGAGAAATTTATGTCCGCTTACACAATGTTTCTTATGCTCCAATGTTAATTTAATTTTATGTTTTCCTGAAATAATCTAATCTTGCCGCTACCGTCTTAATTACTATATTACCGGACCTCTTTATTAAAAGTCATAATGAACGGTCAACCTGAAGAGCCGCAAATGGTAAATGGTTGTGCAAAAGAAATATATTTAAGCAAAATATACGACAAATGCAAAAGAATAACAAAGCTAAGATGTGTCGCAGGGCGCATCAATTACACAACAGTTCTGTCATAGTGATGTTCCCACAACTAGTGGCGGATCCAGAAAATTATAAATGGGGGTGCGCATAAGAAACTCTAAACACAATAAAATATGATATGTTACATTGAGCATGGGTGAGTAGGCGGGTCGTGGGTCACGAGTTGGAAATTAATTTTGGGGGTACACATAGCCGAGTTTGATCTGCGAATAGCCAACTTTGGTCTGCGAATAACAAAATTTGGTTTGGAAATAGTCGAATTTTGGTCTACTTATAAGAAAATCACAAAAAAAAGGTGTAGTGTCCTTTTGGCCCCCCTCTGGACCCGCCCCTGCCCCCAACATGCACATCTTCCAAGTACATGTACTAATTACATGATAACATATCCCCAACTAGATTGTCATAAGCACATCAATCATAATGATGCGGAATTTGGCCGGAGTTGGGAGGTGTTGAAGGAGTGATGATGATTGGGATAGTGGAAGGAGTGGAAGTTTGAGTGGTTGGTTTTGTCGTGGTCGGGTTTGTTTGTGAAAGGGAGGGGAAGCAAGTTTCATTGAATGTAACGTGTCGAGCAATGTTGATTTTGGAGGAGTTTAAGTCATAGCACGGGTAGGCTTTGTGATTTCCACTATAGCCAATAAACATGCTCGGGGATGATCGAGCATCAAGTTTTGTAGGAGCTTGATGCTTGAGCAAAGGGAAGCAAAGGGAAGCAAAGGCATCCAAAGGTTTTGAAGAGAGAGTAGTTTGGTGGTTTATGATAGAACATTTCATAGGGTGATTTGTTTGGAAGTAGAGGTGTGGGAAGCCTGTTGATTAGGAAATTAGCTGTTTGAAAGGCATGTTTTCAAAATTAATGTGGTAAATGGGATTGAATTAACTGGGTTCGGCCAAGCTCAGAAATATGCCCGTGTTTTCGCTCTGCGAGCCCATTTTGTGTTGGGGTGTAGGAAGCAGAGAATCTGTGATGAATGCCGTGTTGGGTTAAGTGAAGTGTGAATTTGATGTATTCATCTCCATCAGATTGAAAAATTCTTATATGGAGATTAAGAAATTTTTCAATCATAGTTCGAAACATAATGAATCAGACTATGTTTCAGATTTATCATTCATAGGGTAGAACCATGTATATTTTGTATAAGCAACAAGAAAGATAGTATTTAAACTCAAATAAAGAAAGACTGGGTGCAGGACCCCATACATCGGAAATGATAAGTTGTAAGGGAAAAGTGTGTTTGCTATCAGTAGAGGGAAGATGTTGTTGATGGCTCCTTCCAAGTTGGCAAGAAGTGCACATGAAACTTGATGAGATGGATGTTGTAGGTATGATATTTTGCTTGTGGAGGAGGCTGAAGAGTATGATTTGATGGATGTCCAAGTGTAGAGTGCCACAAGGAGGTATTTTGAGCTGTAGAGGAGTAGGCTGAAATGTTGGTGGAGCTTGGTAGTTGGTAGAGACCTTGTTTAAGAGTCCCATGGAGTAGTTTGAGGCCAGTGGCTTTGTTCACTACCATGGGTACATTTGATGTTGTTAATAGGTTTGGGTGGTAAGTGGTTGAGATATTATGACTTAGTTATTAATTATGTAAATACACAAGATTAAGTGGGTATACATGTAAATCCCAAGTATATAGAAAAAAAATACTAAAATAAGAATTCGATAAACTGACCTTAATCCATTTTAAACTCAGACCAAAATCTTCGATGCTGCACAGTGCTTCGATGCTGGACAGAGAGGCTTATCGGCTTTAGTACTAAACTGCATGCCCACACACCTAATACAGTTGCTTCAATAGGAGCAAGCCAATACACACATATATGTTCTTTTGAAACATGTGTTCCCTGAACATATGCCCAGCCAAAGGCCTGCCAAATAGAAGCAATTTAATACAAGTTTCTCCTGCAATTTTTCTTTGATATTAAACTAGGTGACTTACTATTCTGCCTCTAAGCTTTTTTTCAAAAAAACAATAATTGAATTTATCTTATTGTTTGAGTAGATGTGTGAAATACAAAGAACAATAATTTTATTGCTTCATATTAACTTATCTTTATTATATAAAACAATATAGCATTGTTAAAGCACACCATCGGTTGAATCCGGACCATCCGATCTTCAGAAAATCCCATATAGCCATTGGATCTATAAAAACAGTTGTGCCAATATCTAAATCTAAAAAAAAACACTGTTCAAAGCATCAAAAAACCCGATACCCCTCCGTGCCTTCACCGCCTCACCCCGCCGCCGCCGGCGGAGCCGCCGGCGGCCACCGGATTGGGAAATTAAAAAAAAATGAAATATTATTTCCTTTCTCTTAATCAATAAATACAAGAGAGTGTACATTAATATAGGAAGAAGAAAAGGAAGACACATCCCAATCTAACATGTGGGACTGAAGATATAAGGAGGAAGAGAGCCCTAAATGGGCCTTTCTTTGGGCTTTTACAAGATTCTTTTCTAACACTCCCCCGCAAGCTGAAGCGTACAAATCATAAGCTCCCAGCTTGGACAAGAACTAATAATACAACGGACGCGGTAATGCCTTAGTGAGGATATCAACAACTTGATCAATAGCCGGAACATGCTTCAACTCTAGCTTCTTCATTTGAACTTTCTGCTGAATAAAGTGACAACCAATTTCAATGTGTTTAGTCCACTCATGGAACACAAGATTTTGGGCAATGTGTATAGCCGCTTGACTGTCACAAAATAAAGTAGATGGTGAGGAAAACTTTACTCCTAAATCATCTAGGAGACTTTCTAACCGTGTAAGCTCAGATACAACGGATGTCATCGAACGATACTTGGCTTCGGCCGAAGAGCAAGCAACCACAGATTGTTTTTTGTTGCGCCAAGTAATAAGATGTCCTCCGAAGTATGTACAAAATCCACTTATGGAACGTCGATCATCCAGGGAATCAGCATAATCAACATCTAAATAAGCAACCAACATCGGAGTGGAAGAGGAAGAGGTTTTGTATACAAGCCCTTGTCTCGGAGCTGTCTTCAAATATCTTAGGATACGCTCGACCGTCTGGAGGTGATACATCTGTGGAGAGTGCATGAATCGGCTAACAATCCCAACAGCAAATGAGATGTCTGGTCTTGTAACAGTAAGATAAATCAACTTCCCTACAAAACGTCGATAATACTCTGGATTTTGAAGAAGTAGATAGATGTCCGAGGCATGAGCACGCAATTTGTGATTGACGTCCATAGGAGTATCAATAGCTTACATCCAGAATAGCCAGCATCATGAAACAGATCAAGACAATACTTCCGTTGGGATAGAACAAGGCCATTAGGACGTCTTGCAATCTCTAGGTCAAGGAAGTTCCAAATATTTCCCAAGTCTTTTGTCTGAAAAACTGAATTCAGGTGTTGTTTGATCATTTGTATCCCTTTTGAATCATTTCTCGTAATTAGAATGTCATCAACATAAACTAAGAGGAGAACGGTGCATATTGTTTGATGACGAGTAAAGAGAGAGAAATTCGCCGAGCTCCGAGTAAATCCAACATCACGGACAACCTTACTGAACTTGTCAAATCATGCACGCGGAGATTGTTTGAGACCATAAATCGATTTCTTCAAGTGACAAACAAATGACTCCCCTGTGGTCTCAAACCCGGGAGGTTGTTGCATGTAGACAGTTTCTTGAAGCTCGCTATTGAGAAAAACATTCTTAATATATAACTGATGTAATGGCAAGTGGCAATGGACAGCCAAGGAGATCAGAACATGAACAGTATTTAACTTTGCAACTAGGGAGAAAATCTCATCATAATCGAGACTTTGTTGTTAAGTAAACCTACGAGCCACAAGACGAGCCTCAATTGTCTCATTGAGAGCATGTTTGATCGCAAAGACCCATTTAGATCCAACACCAGTCTGCCCCGGAAGAAGGGACACCAGATCCCGAGTTTGATTAGCCCAGAGGGCAGTCATTTCCTAATCCATGCCCGCACACCATCCTGGATGCTAAAGAGCCTTTTGCACAGAGTTAGGTATAGAGATGGAGGATAAAGAAGTTGCAAATTGGAGAAGCATCGAAGAAAGGCGATGCAAGGATACATTCGCTAGGGGATGTGCTGTGGAGACAGGAGCCGGATCAATAGACCGCGAGGCACAAGAGGTTGAAGACAACTGTGATGGGGCGTCAGAGTGAGGAGGACGGTGAGTGTAGACACGAAGAAGGGGTGGTTTCTACGGTATAGGAATCGGGGTTGGGAGGAGCGGTGGAAGAAGAGTAGTAACAGGAACGGCGGGGAGGGGCAATAACAGCGGTAGAGGAGGAGAGCAGAATGGTTGATCTTCCAGAAATGTAACACCAGCAGACACACCGACCTTGCGATCAGTGGGGGAATAACACACATGGCCTTTCTGATTACGAGAGTAACCAACAAACATATATTTGGTAGTCCGAGGAGCAAGCTTGTCAGTGGCAAGACCATGATTATGGGCATAGCAGGTACATCCAAATACCTGAGGTGTAAGAGAGAAGAGCGGTGTGGAGGGAAAGAGAAGACTAAATGGAGTGACATAGTTGAGAACGAATGAGCGCAGACGATTGATGAGATAGCATGTCGTAGAGACAACAAAATGTCAATAAGCCTTGGGAACCTATATTTGAAACATGAGCGAGCGAGCAACATCAAGAAGATGTCGATTTTTGCGCTCCGCCACACCATTCTGTTGGGGGATATAAGCACAGGAGGTTTGATGGATGATCTCAAACTCAGCACAGAGATGATCAAAGGCATGACTGGTGTATTCTCGTGCATTGCTTGTATGGAGAGTTTTAATGATGCGGGAAAATTGAGTGTGGGTCTCAAGAATAAATGCACGAAACACGCGAGTAAGATCTGAGCGACCATGAAGTAAATATAATCACGTCATACGAGAGTAATCATCAATAAATGTAATGAAATAGTGATAACCAGAAAGACTTGCAATTTTATATGGGCCCCAAACATCAGAATGCACTAAATCATAAGGAGCAGCGCTCCGAGTACATTGAGAAGGAAAAGAAGAACGATGTTATTTTCCAAAAATACATGACTCTCAGGTAAATGCCGGAAGAGGTAGGTCGGGAAGAGCCTTCTTGAGGATGGGAAGAGGGGTATGCCCGAGACGCCGATGCCACCCTGCAGAGCTGACTGATGAGAGAATGGTGGGAGAAACATCAAGAAGGTAGAGCTCGTTGCATAGTCGTCCCTTACCAAGGATAGTCTGTGTCCGTCGAACCTGCATTACAAAAGAAGAATACGTGAAGGTGGCAGCGCAGTCAAGGTCATCCGTGAGACAATTAACAGAAAGAAGATTGAAATGGGAGCCTGAAACATGAAGTACCGAGTGAAGAGAGATAGAAAAGCTGAGAGGCATATCAGTAGAGCCGGAGACAGCAACGGTGTCACCATTAGCTACGGTGATAAACTTGGGATGCAGAGATGTCAAGTACTGAGGTGGTTTCTGGGACGTAATATGATGAGTAGCACCAGAGTCCACAATCCAACGTGGACTATTGGAAAGAAAGCAATACCTTCATTAGAGATAGAGGCAACGAAACCAGGCAGACGGTTGAGTAACCAATGGAGATGTTGGAGCTGAAAACGCATTGCTTCAATGTCGACACGAGTGGCAGAAGATGTGTCAGCAACAAAAGAGACATTGGTCGGAGGAGGCGGACCATGTTTACGATAACAATTGGCCTCAAGATGATCATCCCTACCACAGTGAATACACTTGAATTTAGGCCAGTTGTGGCGACCCCTCCCACTGTAGCCGGTGCGACCTCCGCGGCTAGATGGAGGGGAGTAAGAGACAAATGAGTGCTGGAGAAGAGCCAGAGAGGGAGGTCCGGGAACATCTGAAGGTGTCGAGGTGGTGTCACTTTTAACAACATTGAGCAAACATCGGAGAGTGAGGGAATAGTTGAGGAAGAGAGTATCTGAGCCCGAACACTGTGAAGATGAGGCGGAACACAAACCATCATAATGGTGATACCAACAACCTCCTTTTGAGCACGCTGAGCAGCAAGAATAGTAGTAGGCGGCCGATGTTGAATCCATGCCTCAACCAAAGTTTTGGAACATACAACAAAGGAGGTTAAGTCGCCACCACCTCCTAAATTGAGAGATTGAAGATCCGTGATGATGTTAAACAAATGTAGAAAACTGTCCCTGCCCGAGAAGAGGGAATGGAATTCGTCTCACATTGCCTTGGCTGTCTCATAATACATGATCATGCGATAAGATTCGCTATCCAGGGAGTTGAGGAGCCATGTCTGGACACGACCATCATCACGAAACCAGTTGTCAGAAGGAGCAGAAGGGTGTCCTTAGTGACATGATGCAAAAGGCCCTTAGTCTGAAGAACACAACGGACGGAAAGCAACCACTCAACAAAATCCTTCTTCCCACTTAGAGAAATAGTAGTGATTTTTAGCTCATCGCGGACTTCAGGAATAGGTGGCACAACACGAGCAGGTAGAGAAGGCGCATCAGTAGACGCCATTGAGCTCACAGGCGGCTAAAAAAACTCCAGGTAGTCGGCGAACTGGACAGGAGTAACGGTCGAACAGGGCTAAACCGCAGCCAAACATTGGCGGCCAGAAGAGCTGAAGCGGGTGGCCAGAGTTTTGCGGCTACACCTTGAGCAGACAGACGACAAGAAATCAGCGGCTAGATAGGAGGGGTCCAATAGAACAGGAGTTGTGGTTATAAGGCATGCAGCGAGACGGGCGGCGTGGCACAGGTCGGAACTGAAGTGGCAAAGATACACAACAAAGTCGTGGATCCTACGGACTGGGAGAAGAGAGACAACATAGACCGCATGCGGCAAGAGCTGCAAGCACTGCGACAAGGAGAAGCGGCTAGCCAAGCGACAAGCAGCAATAGCAGGAGCAGGGCCAGTTCACTAACGATGGCAGAATAGAGGCTCTGCAAACAGGGAAACAACGGCATCAACAGAATAAGCGGCAAGGGTTGCAAGCACTGCGACAAGGAGAAGTTGCTAGCCAAGCGACAAGCAGCAATAGCAGGAGCAGGGCCAGTTCACTAACGATGGCAGAATAGAGGCTCTGCAAACAGGGAAACAACGGCATCAACAGAATAAGCGGCAAGGGTTGCGATCAAGGATAGCAGTTGAAAGTTGCGACAAGCAGCAGCGGTAAGGATAAACCAGGTAGCAGCGGTGGCAAGCGGTCAGTGGTCAGCGTCGACTGTGAGTCGGCGACTAGGCACACGACAGCGGGTAAAAACTGAGGAAAGAGGTTGCGGGCAGCTGCGGGCAGAACCACTGTATGAGAGAAGGATGAAGAATAGAGGTTGCAAGCTGGTTTGTATAAAGGTGGAATTGTCGCCGAGAGAGGAGGCCGTGAACCGGAGCTGGAGAAGAGGTCGCGAGCTGGAGAGTAGTTTGCGCGAGCGATGCAGAGGTAGCAAGAGTGTGGGGTCCAGCGACTGACCAAGGAGATCCTATAAAAACGAGAGGGGGGAACAGGGAAAAGGAGGGGGCGGGAGGGGGAACCTGCGGCTAGAAAAGATCAGGCCGCGGACAAAGGGGTGAGCAGAGTGAGAAGGTCGTGGTTAGAGAAAATCTAACCGCCAAAGAACGGGAAGAGAACTCTCGGCAAGAAAAAAAAGGTGAAACACCCGAAATGTTGGGAAATAGAAAAAAATGAAATATTATATCTTTTCTTAATCAATAAATACAAGAGAGTGTACATTAATATAGGAAGAAAAAGAGGAAGATGCATCACAATCTAAGATGTGAGACTAAAGATGGTGCAACCTGAGCCAACATCATGTCTCTTATTTTATGTCCTGCGATATTATTTTGGTATTTGTAGCGCATGTATTAGCGCACGTGTATTTCATTTCACACATTTTTATTTTGGTATTTGTAAGCGCATGTGTTAGCGCAGGCGTATTTTATTTGGCGTACTTGTTGCGGCTCATTGGGAGTGATCATCTAATAAGTCCCTGAATAAAAGAATCGTCAAATTAGGGGATAGGTTAATTAAGGCAAGTATGCTCAAAATTTAAGATCAAATAAAAGAAAGAATATTTTTTTATTAAAATATAAAATAGCAATTCCATTAATTCCTTGTTGCCCGGATAGGCCAAATAAGAAAGATTCTATATTATGTATCTCTATATATTTGATATTGTTGAGAGAAGCCAAAAACGTGTATGTATTGCTTGTGTACATAAATACAAGGAGAGAATACAATTATATAGGAGAAGAGAAGAGAGGAAACAATCCTATACAAGATGTGGGACTAAAGAAGAGAGAATACACTTGGGCCTTTATGGGCCTTTATACATGGGCTTTTCTAATACTCCCCCGCAAGCTGGAGCGTACAAATCGTATGCACCAAGCTTGGACAGGCATTGATAGAAGAGGGTACTTGACAAGGCCTTTGTGAGGACATCCGCAACTTGTTCAGTACCAGGAACATGTCTGAGGTCGATCTTCTTTAGTTGAACCTTCTCCCGGATAAAATGGCAGTCGACTTCAATAT
The DNA here is from genome assembly GCA_039513925.1 of Platanthera zijinensis. Taxonomy (NCBI): domain Eukaryota; kingdom Viridiplantae; phylum Streptophyta; class Magnoliopsida; order Asparagales; family Orchidaceae; genus Platanthera; species Platanthera zijinensis. The sequence continues at coordinate 242,961,904 of CM077081.1, read as the reverse complement.
GTTTAGTTCTCTCGTGAAAGACTGGGTTCTTGGCAATGTGTATAGCAGCTTGACTGTCACAGAGGAGAAGAGCCGGTGAAGGAAGCTTTACACCCAGATCGGTGAGAAGGCTTTCAAGCCACGTTAGTTCCGACACCACTGATGCCATCGCCCGGTATTCTGCCTCAGCTGATGATCGAGCAACGACCGCTTGTTTCTTGCTCCGCCAGGTAATCAGGTGTCCTCCAAAGTACGTGCAGAAGCCACTGGTGGACCTTCGATCATCGAGGGACCCAGCATAATCAGCATCAGAGTATGCTACCAGAGTAGGAGTGGAAGAAGAGACTTTGTACACCAGTCCTTGCCCAGGAGCCGTTTTGAGGTATCTGAGAATACGTTCAACCGCCTGAAGATGAGAGCTTCTGGGGGCATGCATATATCGACTGACGATACCAACAGCGAAGGAGATATCTGGTCTGGTTACTGTGAGGTATATCAATTTTCCAACTAGGCGACGGTAGTATTCTGGATTTTCCAGTAGGATATCTGAGTCAGAGGCCTGCGCGCATAACTTGTGATTGACATCCATTGGGGTGTCAATTGGCTTACAGCCTGAGTAACCCGCATCATGAAGAAGGTCAGTACAGTACTTTCGCTGAGAAAGGACCAAACCATCTGGCCGTCTGGCAACTTCTAGGCCCAAGAAGTACCGAAGGGGCCCCAGATCTTTTGTTTGAAAAACGGTGCTCAGATGACGTTTGACTGCCAGTATTCCATTTGAGTCGTTCCCGGTAATAATGATGTCGTCCACATAGACTAGCAGAAGGACGGTCCCGGTAGATCGGTGACGAGTGAAGAGCGAGAAGTCGGCTGAGCTTCGAGCAAAACCAATCTCCCGGAGGGCCTTACTGAACTTGTCAAACCATGCCCGGGGGGACTGTTTGAGACCATAAAGAGCCTTTCGAAGATGGCAGACTTGAGACTCCCCCGTGGTCTCAAACCCGGGAGGTTGTTGCATATACACTGTTTCCTGGAGATCACCGTTCAGAAACGCATTTTTGACATCCAGTTGAAGTAGGGGCCACTGGCGATGTACTGCAACAGAGAGGAGAACCCGGACTGTATTTAGTTTGGCCACCGGGGAAAAAGTCTCTTCGTAGTCGAGTCCCTGCTGCTGGGTGAAGCCACGAGCCACAAGGCGGGCTTTTAGGCGGTCAATAGTGCCATCAGCAGCATGTTTAATCACAAAGACCCATTTACACCCAACGGGTTTCTGACCGGGAGGAAGAGGGACGAGAGTCCAGGTCTGGTTAGTCCAGAGAGCAGCCATTTCCTCCTCCATGGCAGCCCGCCAGCCAGGATGTTCGAGCGCCTCCTGCACAGAATTAGGAACAGAAACCGAGGAAAGAGAAGTAGCAAAAGCGTGAAGATGGGGAGATAGGCGATGTAGAGAGACGTAGTGAGCCAGAGGATGAGCGGTGGATGTCTGTACCTGATCTGCCGGGCGCGGAGTAACCATGGTTGAGGCGGACTGCAGGGGGGCCGTAGAGCAACGGGGGCGACGGGTATAGACCCGGATGATGGGTGGTGCGGGGGGAATAGGAGGTAGTGCTGGTGGAACCGGTAGCAGCGGCGTTGTAACGGGGAGAACTGGTCGTGGGATGGAAGGAGGGGAAGGAGCCGAAGGGAAAGGAGTAGTGAGAGAATCCGAAAAAAATGGTTGAGTCTCGCGGAAGGTGACATCTGCAGAGACGGAGAGCTTCCGAGTGACGGGAGAATAACAGAGATACCCCTTCTGAGTACGGGAATAGCCCACGAATATGTGTTTAGCAGCCCGGGGATCCAATTTGTCCGAGGGCGGGCCCAGATGGTGGACATAACAAGTGCTGCCAAAGATACGGGGCGGAAGAGGGAAAGCCGGAGTCGAGGGAAACAACAGGCTGAACGGAGTAGCATATTGGAGGACGGAGGAGGGGAGACGGTTGATAAGAAAGCAAGCCGTGGAGACCGCAAAGTTCCAGTAATGCTTGGGCACATGCATTTGAAGCATGAGGGAGCGAGTTACATCAAGTAAGTGACGGTTTTTACGTTCGGCAACGCCGTTTTGTTGAGGCGTGTAGGCACAAGAGGTTTGGTGGATAATCCCGAACTCAGAGCAGATAGTAGCGAAGTCGTGGCCAGTGTACTCACGAGCATTATCAGTGCGCACAGTTTTGATAGTTGTGTTAAATTGGGTACGAGTTTCAACGACAAAGGCTCGGAAAATGCGAGGAAGCTCGGAGCGATCACGAAGTAAGTACAACCACGTCATGCGAGAATAATCATCAATGAAAGTAATAAAATACCGGAAACCAGAAATACTAGTAGTTTTATATGGTCCCCATACATCAGAATGCAATAAATCAAACGGAGCAGAGCTCCGGGTACAATGAGCAGGATAAGATGAACGCGGCTGCTTGCCGAGGATACAAGATTCACACTGAAACGGATGGAGGGAGATATCAGGGAGAGCCCGCTGGAGAACAGGTAGAGGAGCGTGGCCAAGACGGCGATGCCACTCGGTGGAGGAGACAGAGGAGACGGAGGAGAGGATGGTAGGAGGTGTGTCGAGAAGGTAGAGCCCGTTCCGTAATCCGCCTTTACCAATGGTAGTCCGCGTCCTGCGATCCTGTATGACAAAAGAAGAGGAAGTGAATATGACAGAGCAATCCAGATCAGCAGTAAGGCGACCAACAGAAAGTAAATTGAAGGGGGAACTCGGAACATGAAGAGCCGAGCGGAGAGGAAACGACGGGCTGAGAGAGATGTCCGTCGATCCGGAGACGGGAACAAGGGCCCCGTTAGCCACGGTGATAGACCGCGGATGAGGAGAGTCCGAGTATGTGGCAGGCTGCTGGGACGTAATGTGATGAGTGGCACCGGAGTCCATGATCCAGGTCGGACCGGTGGAGAGACAAGCCGTACCTGCTTGGGAGACGAAGGTGGAGGCCAGGGAAGCAGGAGGCGGGTTGAGCAGTCCCTGGAGGTGCTGGAGCTGGAGGCGGACAGCTTCGAGATCCGGAGAGGCAGTAGAGGAGGCATCTGCGGCCACCGAAGCCGTTGGTCGAGGAGGATAGCCATTCTTGCGGTAACAGGTTGCTTCAAGGTGGCCGTCCTTGCCGCAGTAGGAACACTTCGGCCGCCCCCTGCCACCACGCCCGCGGCCCCGAGAGCCTGAGCGGCCACCACGAGCAGCGGGAGGCAAGGGAAGCAGGGGCGGAGGGGCCTGCTGAAGAAGGGCCGATGAAGTCGGCGCAGGAGCATCTGGAGGAGGCGTCACGCGGAGGAGCATGGAACATATCTCAGAAAGGGATGGAACGGTGGGAGAGGCCAGAACCTGAGTCCGGATAGTCTGAAGGTGAGGCGGAAGACGGGCCATCATAATAGCAATGCAAACCGCCTCCTTCTGAGCGCGCTGGGCAGCATGATCACTGGTTGAAGGCTGGTGCAGAATCCAGGCCTCGGCCAAAGTCTTAGCCCGAGCAACAAACGACGTCATGTCCGGGGCGCCACCGGCGTCGAGAGCCACGAGATCGGTGAGGATGTCGTAGAGGTGCTGAAGGCTGTCCTTGCCGGAATATAGTGAGTGCAGCTCATCCCATATAGACTTGGCCGTCTCGTGATACATGGCCATTTGATAGGGCTCACCATCCAAGGAGTTGAGGAGCCAAGTCTGCACACGACCATCGTTGCGGAGCCAATCGTCCGTAGGGGGGGCCGGAGGAGCCTGGGTGAGGTAAGACAGGAGACCCTTCGCCTGGAGAACCCGACGCACAGAATGCGCCCAAGGGAGAAAATTTTTCTTCCCGGAGAGAGAGATGGTAGTGATGCGTAATTCATCGCGCAGGTCGGTAGGACAAGTCGGGCGGTCTACTGGCGGACTAGCGGCCTGGCCGGTGGAGTCAACAGAGGAGCCCATAGTCCTGGAAGACAAGCCGCACCGACTTGGAAGGAGGCCGCCGCGACCAGGCAGGGGTCCGCTGAAGAGACAGACCGCAGAGACGGGAGGAGACCGCGGCGACTAGGATCAAACCGCAGCGACGAAGCAGCGAGAGAAGGCCGGGAGAAAGAACCCGCACGGTCAAGATGCGAACACCAGCAGCCAGCAGCCAGACAGGCCACGACCAGAGCGGGAAGGAACAGACCGCACGGTCTGGAGGCCGCAGGAAGTCGGCGAACAAAAAGAAAAGAGACCGCGAGTAAACGAACTCGAGCGGATCGGAGAGAGAAGCCGCGAGTTGACGAACTCGAGCGGGAGAGAAAAAGGAGACCGCGAGTTAACAAACTCGAGCGGATAAGAGAGAGAAGCCGCGAGTAAACGAACTCGAGCGGATAGGAGAGAGAGGCCGCGAGTTGACGAACTCGAGCGGATAGGAGAGAGAGGCCGCGAGTTGACGAACTCGAGCGGATAGGAGAGAGAGGCCGCGAGTTGACGAACTCGAGCGGATAGGAGAGAGAGGCCGCGAGTTGACGAACTCGAGCGGATAGGAGAGAGAGACCGCGAGTTGACGAACTCGAGCGGATAGGAGAGAAGCCGCGCGGATATAGCAGGAGACCGGCGAGACGCGCGAGGGGTGGGGTCCACGGGATAGAGAAGAGAAAAACTATAAAAAGGTGGGAAGAGGAGAGAACCTGGATCCACGGAGAGAGGCAGCGGACTGTCCGCAGAGGCCGCGGACAGTTAGCGAGGAGCGGCGGATAGACAGCAGAAAGCGGACTGTCCGCTGAGACCGCGAGAAGGAAACCGCAAGGAGGAAACCGCAAGGGCAGACCGCAGGAAGGCGGTGGGTAGAAGCGGTTAACAAGCGAACAGGACGGTTAGAGATCGGAACCTGCCTCTGATACCATGTTGAGAGAAGCCAAAAACGTGTATGTATTGCTTGTGTACATAAATACAAGGAGAGAATACAATTATATAGGAGAAGAGAAGAGAGGAAACAATCCTATACAAGATGTGGGACTAAAGAAGAGAGAATACACTTGGGCCTTTATGGGCCTTTATACATGGGCTTTTCTAATAGATATGTTAATTAATTCCTAAAATAAAATTTTATTATGTTATAAAACCCTCCCCTCCTTCCCGTTAAAGGCAGCTGGGAAAATCAGGATAGAGAATTTCTCTCTGTTCCGGACATCCAGCCCCTCCCCCTTTTGGAGCTCCGCCGCATGGCTTCCCCCCTCTCTCACGCACGCCCTAGCGAGCTCCCAACTGCCGGCGAGCTCCCCTCCACCAACGCAGGCATGTTCGACAGCTTCGGCATCGGCCCTTGGAGGCTCCGTCATCATCCAGTCGAGCGACTCCACCATCCCTCTGCTCGGCTCCATTTCTCCGTCGGCCATCCTCCACCACCGCTCCAATCCCGCAGTCGTTAGCCTACATGGGCTCCGGCAAACCTTACACCTCCAGTCCCCGTCAGCTTCGACGTCTTCGGCGAACCTCCCGCCTCCAGCCCCCCGTCAACTTCGACGCCTCCATGTTCGGCCGCTGACGCCAGTCTACACTGCCTCCTACGAGGGCTAGTGGGCTCCCTGGTTTGAGAGATCAATCCGTCCCCGATCTCCAGTTCTTCGATTCCCCCGTCCCATCTCTCCATCTGTGGGCAAAACAGATTTGCAAGACACGTCTGGTACCAGTCGGACATTTGTGCTGCCTTAACCTATGGTATACCCCAATATTTCTCTCCGAGCTTGTTTCGTGTTGGTATTATGATATGTCTGTTATTTATTTCATCTTAAAACTCAGAGCAAGTTTGCCCTTGAATAATTTGAACCTATTTGTCGTTAATTTTCATACCCGCACATGTTCTTTTCCTCTCGTCTATGCTTGTGGGAGATTTAATTCAAGTCGTTGATTATACTTAAGTGTTAGACTTATATGCGTATTTATGAAATTCAGATCAGTGGTCGCTTACCCTTTGCTCGAGAAAATCACGCTAGCGCTACGACTATTGAAAGAGAAAACGAATTTATTTATTTAAAACCGCCTCGGGGAATCTGGTCTACATTAAGGCTTCATTTGGTTTAGCGTTTTCGAACAGCGTTTGGAGCAAACGCCAACGGACGGAGGGTAACCAAACGAAACTCCGTCTCTGTTTGCTCCGTTTGCACACGCAGCAAGGAGGAAACGCCCCCCCCCCCCACCGCTTCGTTTCGACCCTCACCTCCCCCCCTCCGGTTCGAAAGCTCCGTTTGGACCCGCTTGCTCCTCCCGCCACCGCTTAAACAAATGAAGCCTAAGTCAAAGAGATCACTAAAAGATCAAATTATTTTCAAAAACCTAGTTTTATTTTATAACTCACACTGCTTCTTTCTTCTTGTATATACTCTCAACTCCCACTGGGTGTGAGGTCCACTTTCCACAGTTGCATTTTGCTCATGCACTAGTATCACACCTGACTTCATGCTTAGAAACACGGAATAAGGGATACTTATTACTTGCTTCTCACCACTACTGCTATCATCCTGTTTCTGCCTCGTACTATCTGTAATTATTAAGTCCCAAATGGTGAGTCAACTGAAGAGGATTAATATGGCTCATGCTCGCGAAATGTGACATCCATACTAACAAACAATCTCCTCTCTGCTGGGCTCCAACATACATACCCATTTTAAATAGTTGAATACCCAACAAAAATACACTTCAGGGACCATGGATCCAACTTTCCCACATTTGGTCTATTGTCTTGCACAAAACATACGCATCCAAAGGTTTTAAGAGAAAGAGTATCTCCACTTTTTCCTCGCAGAATCTCAACCGGAGATTTCCAATTTAAAACTCGCGAGGGCATCCTATTGATCAATTATGTCGCTTACTTGCTGTCAGAACAGCTTGCCCCCACAAATGCTTTTGCACATTCATCAAAATCATCATGCTCTGGGTTACTTCAAGAAGGTGTCGGTTCTTCCGTTCAACTACTTCATTCTGCTCTGGTGTGTACGGGCAAGTGGTTTGGTGTTGGATCCAATGAGAGGACAAGTACTCCTCAAATGTCGTGTTGGTGTACTATGTCTCATTGTCCGACCTCAACACCTTCACCACTGCGTCGTATTCCATTTGAACCCCTTTATGAAAATCTTTGAAGCAGGAAAACACATCACTTTTGTTTTTCATTAGGTATAGTCAAGTCATTCATGAAAAGCAATCAATAAAAGACACAAAATATCAAAATCCATTTACAGTAGGTGTGGAATATGGTCCTCAGACATCAGAATGAACTAGATCAAATAAATTAAAACTCCTACCAGAACTCGGGTAGGAGTTTCTAGTATGCTTTCTCAGTTCACAGGCATTGCATACAAATTTTTCTTGATTAACTTTTTCAAATAAAAGTTGATATATTTGACTCAAAATAGAAAATAAAGGATGATCCAGACGCCTATGATAAAGTATGAGTTGGTCCTCCAGGCTTCTTCCAACTCCTACAGTATCCTCTATCAGTGTGGAAAGGGCCGAGTCCAAGCTTTCCCTATCCAGGTACCACAAGCCCTTACGTCATGCGTTAGTCCATAGTTTCCTGTCAGTCTCCTTTTCCTGGAAGATCACCTTTGAAATATCAAATAAGACAACACACTTTAACTGAGATATAATGACACTAATAGATAACAGATTTATGAGAAAAGAAGAGGCATACAAAACATTGGACATAGTCAAAGTGTAGGTACACTGTACGGCACCCTTACCAACCACAGGTCAGCGATGAATAAGCGAAGACACAAAATAATTCAAAGCAATCACGCAATAAATACATTCATGTCATGTGAGAATGATCATTAACAAAAATAAGAAAGTAACGATATCTAAATAAATTAGCAATTCTATAATCCCTTGAATGCTCGAAGGACCTAAGCGACGGGGATAGAGTTCCTAGAATGATGGTGTTTCTCGTAGATACAAGATTCACATATAAATTCAGAAGAAAAAAAATCAGGGAAAGCTTTTTACAATATACAAAGAGGAGCATGGTCAAGACGCATGTGTCAATCAACAGAAGTGATAGAAGATAGAGTCATGGTGAGGATGTCTAAAGTGTAGAGTTCATTTGACAGTCATCCTCTACGAATGATACTTTGCACGTCAATCCTGCAACACAAAGAAAGAAGAGGTAAAAGTGATGGAGTAATCATGATCATGAGTAAGAAAACTAACAGAGAGAAGATTAAATTGAAAGTCAGGAACATGAAATGAAAAATGTAGAGAAATGCACTGAGTGAGAGATATACCTACAGATCCACAGACCGGAGTGGTTTCTCCATTCGAAACAATTATAAACTTGGAACAAGTAGTGTCTGTATACCACGAAGGTTTCTACAGAGTAATGTGATTTGTAGCATCGGAGTTCACCATCCAGGATGGGCTATGGGAAAAACATAATATACCTTCGTTGGATATGGAGGCAATGGAGTTGGAAGCACTGGTAACCATCCCTTGCAGATGTTAGAATTCATCCCGCAAGGTGTCAATGTCTGAGCAGGATGAGGTAGGAACATCCACAATCGGAGAAACATGGTGTTGAGTGTTAGAGGGTTGTTGCAGGTACCTATGCTTCCTGTAACAGGTGGCTTCAGTATGATTTGTTTGGCCATAATGGGTATGTAAGCGAGCGTTTTGTCTATTGGGACAATTTTGGCCATTGCACCCACCGCCCTGAGACCAATCTCAACTCCACGGTGCCCGTTAGTTGGTGGGCGAGCTTCAGCAGAATTTTGGAGCAAGGAAGGAGTCCTAAAGACATCAATGAGAGAAGTCATCTTCATAACGGTAGGAAATCATGAAAGGGAAATACTTGGTGCAATATATTCTTCCACAAAGGGGCATAATATAGGAGATACAACAAGACACCCAACACCGATAGGCGGTGTGGGACTACAATCAATAATATAAATACTGCTAACTCTAACACTCCCCCTCAAGCTGGAGGGGAAACCTATAGCCTGAACACAACATAAAAATGAAGGTAAAAGAAGGTTGACAATGTGGGACAAAACAACAACCACCGAGGCCCAACCGCATGTCACCGGGGATACTTCAACCGGGAAAAAGCCACACGACGTTAGTCCACAAACCGACCATGACCACGCTGGATGCACCCGAAGCTGAAACAAGGTCAACCACGAAAGGCCAAACCAATCCTACCTTAACTTGAAGAAAAAAAAACGGGGAGACACAAACAACAAACAAAATCAACCTAGTGGTCATGTGTGACTAAGGCACGAGTCGGGAAAGAGGCATCTGAGTCGCCGTTATCACAAACACACTCCCTAACGTGGAATACGTGCATGAAGGCATAGACTATGTCTGGAAGCCGTAACGTACACTCCCCCTCACGTAGATCACATGCAAGAAGGCGGAAATCGCATAGAGACGCAGACAAACACAACAACAAACAACTTTAAAAAAAATACAGCAGCTGCGGAAAAGCTAGACCGGAAAGAAGAGGAGGAGGCTCATGTGCAGCAGCAGCAAGGCACGACCAGCAGATCTCGGCCGAAAGACAGCAGCGGCAATACCGGAAGAGAAGAGCAGCAGCAACATGGATCCACCAAGCCGGAAGAGGAGGTGGCAAGCCAGAGGAGCGGGAGGAGGCACGGCCCTGCAAATCTAGCGCAGATGGAGGCGCCGGAGGAGGCGCGGGAACCAGCAGGAACAATGGAGGAGAAGCTCTCGCAAGGAGAGACAGGCAGCGAAAGCGACGACGAGGCCAGCCGGATCTCAAACATCTTCAATCGTCGACGATATCGCGCAGAGAAAAAGAACGACAGAGCAGGAACTCGACGGGAGAAGCGCAACAAGTTCTCACCGGAGAAGAAGGGGGGAGAGAGGAAGCAGCAGGAAGACGCCTGGACAATCGTCTTCGATGAGCAGCGGCTGGACGGGATCGTCGACGAAGGCGGCAAGTACTGTCGGAGCAGGCGGGGGGAAGGACCGCTCTCGTTGATGGAGTCACCGGACGATCACGTCGACGGGAACGAGAGCGGAAGCATGGAACGGAAGGATGGATCGCGGATTGCGGCCTGCGTCTTAAGGCGGAGTTTAACCGAGAAGCAGATCGGGAAAATAATTAGGGCATATGGGATTTCACGGGAGAGGATTTCACGGTGATTCAGAGAGAGGAAGCCGCGAAAAATTAGGTCGCCAACAATCGGACAATGAAATTTTAGGAGGAGTCAATTTGATGCAGGACGACGCGTAGGGTTTACGCGCATGTCGGCTTTTTTTCTAGGAAACCCTAAAAGCACGCGATGAATAATTAATTTGGTCAATTTTAGAGCGGGTGCAGCACTTAAGAAATTACGCAACTTGGATTTTGAAAGCACAAAATTACTTCTTTTATTTCAAAAAAAATGAATTTTTCTTAAATGATGGTTCAAATTTAAATCCGGGGAAAGAAGTTCGCAACTTTCGTTCTGTTCCCCTTGTCGTAGCACAACGAAAATCGTGAATTCCAAATACGTTTCCGTTTGAAGTTTTTGACATAGCGTTTGCTGACGAAACTCTGGCAAAAACCAAACAATGAGACTATTATCCTACGAGAAATTATAGAGGCACACACAAAGGAAAAAGAGAGAAACAATTACCCACGGAAAGATGTGTCTTTCCATATCTGAAGTCGATGGCGATCACGCGAGGAACTCCTCGTCATCTTCGTTCTCCGCTCCGAGGTCGGCCGCTATCGCACACGGGCACCAAGGAATTAAATTTAACCTAACTCTAACAACAGCAAATTCAATACATTCATCAAATATATATTTATATATATATATTTATATATTTATATTCTTATATATATACATATATATTTCACGCAAAATACAACACAAACACAAATAAAACATGTAAATTCAGGGCCGATCGAGGTCCGATCGGGTGCGGCATCGAGCATTTTTTTCGACCTGTTCGGGATTGGTCTCCACCACAATTCCTTCCTCTTATACCATGTAGGAAATCATGAAAGGAAAATACTTGGTGCAATATATTCTTCCACAAAGGGGCATAATATAGGAGATACAACAAGACACCCAACACCAATAGGCGTTGTGGGACTAAACTAAATAATATAAATACTACTAACTCTAACAATAACCATGGAAAAAACATCGAATAACAAGGGAATCGTTGGAGAGAACAAGATATTGGAGCGGGCATTATAGAGATGAGGAGGTAGACGTGTCATCATTATTCTTATGCCAACGGAATACTTCTGAGCATGTTGCGTATCTAAATCTGGAGTCAGAGGCCGGTGTTGAATCTACACCACGATAAAGGTCTTATATTGCACCACGAATGACGTCAGGTCAACGTAGGAACCGGGTTCAACAGTTTGGAGGTCCCAAAAAAGAATTTATAGGTGTTGATGGCTATCCTCCTAGAGTAGAGGGACTTAAGTTCATCCCCCATAGCTTGGCAGTTTCATAGGGCAAAGTCATTTGATATGTTTCATTATCTATGGAGTTCAAAATCCAAGATTAAGCACGACCGTCATCCCGGAGTCATTGCACAATAGGTTCATCTGGGGGTTCGCGAGTCAGATGATGATGGAGACCTTTAGTCTGGAGTAATCGGTGCACAGAGTGAACCCACTCAACAAATTTTTCTCACCAGAGAGGGAGCTAGTGGTAATACAAAGTTCATCACGAATTTCATAGACGGGACCAGTAATGTGGTTGGGACGGTTAACGAGGCAGGCGTGGTAATGGTTCCCATGTTGTGCGAGTACAAGCTACGGGTAGTGGTCTAGGTGAGCTTTTGCAACACAAAAAGGCGTAAGCTGCACGGGGGAGCACTGGATAGAAGGGTTGAGATCTTAAGTTACATAGTGAGATCAAGCCACGGGGAAGCAAGAATGTGACGATTTCGGGAAGCAAGGGACACGGCAGAGCCTAGGAGGAGGTGGCGAGTTTTGGAAGCAAGGAATTCGGCAATGCGCAAAAATCGAATCTGGGGAGGGTTGGTGTGTGCGAGCCCTGGAAGGCGGGCTTGGCGAGTTCTGGATGTAGCGAGCCCTGTAATAATGGAGAAGCGGCAAATCCACGACGGTCGAGCGTGGTAAGCTCGTTATGCAGTAAGCTCTGTAAGGCGGGAGAAACAGCGAGCCCTCCGGCTGGAAGGATCGGCGAGTCATGTAGGAGGAGGAAGCAACGAGCCTAGGTATGAGAAGAGTTGGTGTGTCCAGCAATAGATGGAATTTATAAGACCTGTGCTAGACAAGTCGGCGAGCACACCAGTGGGATGGGGTCACGAGTTCATGGTCAGAGGTTGGCAAGCACAACAACAGTTTTTTCTCCTATAAAAGCGGGGCGAGGTGCTAATTTCAACAGCAGGTGAAAAGGGGAAATATGGCAAGCTCCTAGCTAGGTGCCGCGAGCTTCAAACATTGGAAGGCGAGCTTCGTGGGCCCAAACCAACAAGGTCACGCGGTGGGAAGATTTCATAGAGGAAGGTTGCTCAATCAGTAAGAGCGAAGTCAATCATCGAAAATTTTACTTCAGGAATCGTGAAGCTTTGATATCGTCTAGAACTGTGAAATACAAAGCACAATAATTTTATTACTTCACATTAATTTAAAAAATACAGGAATTTGTACACATATATTATATAAGAGGGAGGATTGAGATCTTACCAAGGTATGGAACCAATCTATATATGATAGGAGAAAAATAATGGGCCAAGAAAATGGGCATTTACATTGGGCTTATACAATTCTCTTATAATTTATTGTTTCCTCCTACATCTTATCTTTCAAATCTCCTACAAAAACTTCACCGCATCCATCTATTTCTTTCATTTTCTGCTACTGCTTTTTCATTTCCTTTCTACAATCGATCTCTAAGGATCCTTTTGGGGGGACTTATTTTCACCGGTCAAGCGGTTACGACCGCATGAACCAGACCTTAATTAAGATCCGGTTCATGCGGTCGTAACCGCTTGACCGGTGAAAATAAGTCCCCCCAAACGGAGCTTAAATCTCTTGCATACCATTATGAGCTTCTTTGGTTGTTTGTAAAGAAAAATCATGTTTTAGAAATTATTGAATTTTTCTCCCTCAAGTTTTGTATAAAAATGAATCGTAGCTTTTAAGACAGTTTTAACTAGTATGTTAAATTTGGATTCAATGTTAGTGTTTAGAACATAAAAGGTAAGTATGTCCCTCTAACCATGCTAATAAATACATTATCACTACTGCTTGTACATCATTGTATTTTATATCAATTCTTTTATAATGTGAGGAGTGGCAGCTTATTTTTGCACCAACCAATATTACTTGTACCAAGATTACAATTAGGGGCAGCCTGGTGCACAAAGCATCCCTGCATAGCAAGGATTCGGGGAAGGATCCCGCCACAAGGTGAAATGTAGGCAGACCTTATCCTGCATTTTTGCAAGAGGCTGCTTCCAGGACAATTAACAAAATAAAATAAATGAAAGTCATAGCATGACTCTTTTTATAGTACATGGTACTTACAGTAGCAGGGTTCATTATCCCACCGGTAATGTCAGATCCTAAGAGATGAAGGATAACTTTGGAAGCACTTGATATCCAGGTTCTTATAGCAGAGTTTCCAGGATCCTTCTTCTTAAGACTTAAAACAATAATCACTATCATAAATGTAAGAAGTCCCTCTGTGAATGTTCCACGATTAATATCGACGTTCAAGTGTGGCCCATGAAATTCTCCAGGAAAGGTTGAATTGGTTAACAAGACCCCGAGTACTGATCCAACAACCTGAAGCAAAAAAGGTAGGTGTGAAAAGTAGTGTTTCTTCGCAACAAAATATGTTCACAAGTTCCATGAAGTGAAATCTTGTCTGTGTAGTAAGGTGAGCAATGTATTTTTAAGATAAAAAAGAATAAAATCAAGCAAAGTAATAAACTCTCAAACATTACTTCAGCATGCAGAAGGCATAAGTTCTAATAGAAGAAAATTCTCTAAGAAAACCATGCAAAAATACAAAAAAAAAGTAACATGTTAGTCTGGGGCGTTCAAGCCCAGAATTGAAACTCACGTGATAATGTGTTATGTATACGCTAAAGATGGATTGGCCCCCAAAACAAGAGAAGTTTGTGACAATAGCAATATTAAATGGTTTTTACGTATTAAATAGTTGTTGGTGTATTTATTTATGTTACTTGCCTAAAGAGCCAACTCAAGTTGTGAGTTGCAAGGAGAATGAAATTCCAGTTTTTTGAATGTCATCGAACTTGTATTGGGCGAGGGAATCAGTCCTAGACTTTATGCTTGATGGGGAGTGTCAATGTAAATGCCTCGTCTTCACGCAATCTCCTTTCTCTTCTTCTCGCTATCTGATTGTTAAAACTCAAGATTAAAAGTCCAAAAATGACATATTATACATTTTGTCCTTCGTATATTTAATCTCACGTCTCCAAATATAAATTCTTCCACCTCCTCTATTTTATGTAAAGAATTAAGCTCCCATGTAATAATTTAGATATTTTGAAATAATAAATATCTATACTTCTCTTCTTCTCGCTATCTCCTTTCTCTTCTTCTCTCTATCTGATTGTTAAAACCCAAGAATATGTTGAAATTGTTGAAGCGAAAGTGGATGGTTTGATTGGGTAGACAACACAAACCGCAGAGTCCGCCGCCGGTTAGGCAGCTTGGTGTTGACGGATAGTCGGGTTCTGGCTTTTGTTCTCTATTCTGCGGTCTGACTCAGCAAGCATCCTGAGAGGTAACCGGGCGGTTAGCAATGGCTACCCGTGGGTGTCGCGGTCTGGGTTGAGAGACCGCGGAGTCCGCTTGGACCTGACAAGTTCTCTGGCTTGCATAGAAGCAGGCGGTTAGCGCTGATAGCGGAGGCTAACCACACAGTTCGTTGTGCTCTGCCCGTGCGGTCTGGTGCCAGAGTTCGCTGGTGTGTGTGGATTTGGTCACGGTGATGTGCCAAGTCCATGGTGTTCCCTAATCGCAGAGATCGTTGGTTGCACGGTCTGCTTCTGGAGTTCGCAGAGACCGCTTATGCTGCACGGTCTGGATGTGAAGTTCGCAGTTCGTCATGGCACGGATTGGCTCAGGACCCGTGGCTGTCAGCTTGATTGCCTAAGTCCGCACGAACTGTGGATGTTGTTTGCATAGCTATGCGGACTAGTGAATATTACTACGTGAGCGGGTAGGTGTTTATCATTCGCGGTCTGACTCTGGCATTCGCACTCTTGTGCGGATTGGTGATGAATGATGATAGTTGCAGGATGACGGGGGGTTATCCTATCACTATGGACGGTGACCATACTCCCCTTATCGCCTATAAATAAGGGTCACTGACTCGCCATATATAATGCGAACAGTGAGAACTCAGCTCGCGCTTTGAACTTGCGGTTAGATTTTTCTAACCGGACGGCTAAGTGAAGTTGACTTGTGTTGTGCAGCCTGTGCGGCTAGCACCGAGTGACTAGGCAACTAGTTGGGAAGCTCAGTGTGGAACAGTTCGCAGATAGCAGTCTGTGATATACAGCAGCTTGCGGTTAGTGCGGCCAGCAGTCTTCTTCCTTTGGGTTGCAGATAGTTCAATAAGCAGTTCGTCTGGTCTCAGCGGGTAGACTGTTTCCTCGTTCAGCAGTTCTATTCGCGGTTAACTTTGCGGTCAGGCAACCTAAAGTGGCAGGCAGAGTTGTTTTCTCAGCATTTCAATAACAGGCAGTCTGCGTGGCTTGAGTTGCGGTTTGGCGACTTGGCGGATTCGGCAGACAAGCTTGACGGTTTGCGGCTTGGGCAGTTACTGTTGTCAGTCAGCTAGTTTCACTTGCTTGTACTTTTTTGCTTCCATCGGGTGCATTGCGAATCATGTCTCGCAATGTATACCTCGCCCTGTAAAGAAGTTTGTTGATTCCATAGTGACTCTTGTGCTTCTGTTGTTACTAATTTTTACTTGACTTTGATTTGGTTGAGTGTTCATGCGACCTTGCTCAGCTTCCGAGAATTTTTCACAAATTAAAAGTCTAAAAAGGACTCATTATGCATTTTCTCCTATGTATATTTAGTCTGACATCTTCAAATATATTTTTTCCACCTCCTCTAATATATGTAAAGAAGGGAGCTCCCATGTAATAATGTAGATATTTTGAAATAATAACTATATATATTTCAAATTTTCACATGGTGTTAGAGTCAGGGGAAATCACTCCCTGCTCTCCTCTCATGTGAATACTCCCGGTCTCGCACGAAATATTTTTGGTCTCGTGTGAACACTCCCGGAGTTAGCAAGACAAAAAATTAACTTGCAATAAAACTCGAGAAATTGGATACGCTCACTAGGAATGCTCGTGACTAATCTCAGGAGGCTGGTTCCACCTTGAAATTACTCTCACAAAGAGAGATCTCAAACCCCAAACATAAGGATAACTAAGACTCTCAAACCTCCTCCTTATATAGGGAGTGAGACTCACATACATATTACCATAACGCCCTAACAAATTAATGATAGATTCCGATCAAAAATAGAATATACGATGCTGCGTGGAACTGTTGTCTTGCGTGCGTAACAATATATCCTGCCTAAAACTCGACTTTGACCCCAAAGTCCAGGTGTCGCCCGACATCTAGTAGTGATATGCCCGCGGGTTGGCTGTCGTAGAGACCGATGGGGCTCCTTCCGACATTGCATCAAAGCCAGCTCAAAGACCCACGAAAACCGCTAAAACAGCCATCTTCCATGATCCATACAGTCAGAATAGTCTTCACAGAATTTCGATTACTTCTCTCAGCTACATTTCATATAGTTTATATAAATCCCACGCATTACATTTCCAGAGCAGTAAACAAAACAAAAAAATCAGTCGTTTGCACTTTAGATGAACAAAAAACTACAATGCAACTGACTGTGGCATAAATTAGTACAAATTGGGCAGAACATGTTCGCCACCGGACTGTAAAAATTGTTAGAGGAACTGAGGAAGAACAGCTTACCTGAGCAGGAATTCTAGCAAGTATGGAGAAGAGAAAAACAACGAAATCTCCAGAGATAGCGTAGCATAGAACAACAAGCGGATTGTAAGATCCTCCCTTCGTGGCCCTGCCCAACCAGGCGAAGAAGACGAGATACGGTACGGCGATCGAAGCCTTGAGGATAAGAATGCCGGGGCTGTTTCGAACTCCCAGAATCCTGAAGGCCAAGCTCCTGAGGAGGGATCCGGACCATACCCACAGAAACGAAACGAAGAAATCCGAGGCGATGAGGCGAAGCCGAGGAGACAGCATCGAGTAAGCCGGATCTTCCTCTCACCAGATCGCCGCGTCCCCTTGCGATGATTTCGAGTTCCTGTTGGGCGCTGGCAGCTGCGTGTAGAGAATATTGCGTCGCCGGCGGCCGCCGAAGTGCAGGGATGTGGGATTGTCGACGGCCGCCTTTTCTGCTTCAGGGTGTGACGAAACTCAACTTATTAGCTGATGATGATGGGAGGGGAAGAACTTCAAAATATATACTTCTCTTAAGACTTAAAATGAGAATATTTATTAGAGACATTAAATTAGAAAATTGTTATTGATACTTCATAAATGATATTTGTAACTCATTCATATTTGTATTCAAAATGAATATTTGTACCCATAATTTATATTTGTACTCATACATAATTAATAATATTAAAAAAAACGATGAGCTCTCCTGAGAGCGTTAGCCGCGCCCGCACACCATTCATGAGGTGCGGATATCCGAATCTTCCCCGGCTTAACTAAAATCGTTGTCACAACCCGCATTTTTTCCCAATAATTTAATTATATCAGAGCAAGGGAAAAATACGCGTCGTGATGCCACGCCGTGCAGGGGATAACTGCAGACGTTCATGCAAGACTCCAAACTCAACAGTTTTAAAAGAAGACATAAATTGTTATGAATGAAATCAAGTTTAAGTTATGATGGTAGACGTATTTCTCGGCTTAGTGGATCATCTAGTCTACGATTTAAAATATAAATTATACGCTTGCGGAAGATACTTATTTAATTTGACTCTAACATCCCACATGAGTATAAATATCCCTGAGGAACAACTCATGCTAAACAGACTTTAGATTTATAATAAGTATAGAAAAAATCTTTACGATAAACAGGAAAATAGTGACTTAGTTTTAAAAGAGATTGCATAGATGCCTTACTAATAATAAGTTTTTTTTATAAGCTTGAAAATATCTAACATGCAATCCTAGCAATAAATAATCCCAGAGAGCAAGTAATCTAAACCAAACATAAAACAATCACATCAGCTAGCAAGTGTCAAAATCAGCAATCCTGTGGGCGTCAACAACCTGACACGAACCCACAGTACAAAGTATGTCTGAAACTAGGTAAAGAAAACTAAAACAACAAACTACCTCGCTACTGTTGTGAAATCGGATCGAGTTAAGCCGCGGTAGCGCAACGGAATTTCACGAATGAGCAAGAACCAATATCGCGCAAAATAAAATACGGAACGAGATTCTAGCATACACAGACGACACAAAAGATTACGTGGTTCGGAGTATGGGACTCCTACTCCACGGGGAGAGCGCGCCGGGCAAATTCCACTAAAGTCAGAAAGTAACCGATTACAATAGACCTCAATGAGTCCAACAGAGAAAGGAAACAAAACAAAAAACTGAAACTGGAGTAGTCGGATTCCCGACAACGCTGTCGCCGGAACGTTGCTCCTCCTGAGCAAACCAAAATGCGTGCGCCAAGCTCGGCCGGAACTCCCTCCAGACCACCGTGCTCCTCCGCCGCCGCGCCTGATGCCTGTCTCGTTGCTGCTCTGCCACCGGGCCCAAGACCCGCCGCCGCTGCCTGAGACGAAGCCGAAGCCGCCGGAATTGCGCCGCCTGAAGCTCTCTGTTCACAAATTGGATCTCACGGATTACCTCCTCTCAAAAAGTGTGTATTCGGTCAAGGCTGGATCCTCATTTAAATAGCAACAAAATCACTATCAAATTAGGACATAACTCCTAATTTGGGAATGGAAATAACCGGTCACCTAAAAAAATTCCAAAAGATTAGGATTGCCCAAAAAGATTTGCCCGAATTAGGAATGAGGAGCCCCAAAATAAATTCTCCTCTAAATGATATTCCTATATTGAGATAATCCTAAACTAGGAATGAATAACTCCCACGGATCGGTGACATGGCGCGATCCAAGACGATCCATGCGCGTGTGAGGTGTCACGATCCTAACAATCTCCACCTTGACGCCTCACGCAAACGAAACTCCACCTACAGCTTAAATCTCTACTACCGGCGACTACGAGCCCCCCTCTCCCTGGGGCCTTACCGCGATCAACGCGCATCAGAATGAGTCAAGTCAAGACCGCTCTTAAACTTGACTCCAGTCACTGGACTTCCTCGCAAGTCCGTATTAATATCCCTCCAGGATATCTCCCGCAGCTTCCTGCCTCTACCTCTACCGAACTCCCTCAACTCCCGGTGGCGCACCCCGACGTGCTTCGCCCTTGCCCTATAGACCGAGTCTTTTGCAAGACGACTCGCACTCAACCTCTCACTGTGCGACTCCACCTTCTCCTGAGTGATCATGAGTTCCCTGGTGGGACCCTTGAGCCGGATGGCTCCCTTTGCGGCGTCTGGGCTCTCCTGAGATGACTCTCCGCCCACGGATGCGAAAAATTTACCTCCATTAAGGTCCTCTCTCTGCGCACACGCCCTCGCCACGAAACCTGCCCACTCCTCCGCCGGTCCTTCCTAGCTTTCTACTGAGAGCGGATCCTGCTCTCTATAGCTCTATCGAAGGAACCGCGATCTGGGGAGATCGCATGAAATGCATATGCTACTGTGCCCTGTAGCTCGAGAGACGGTCTGACCTCTCTCCTCGCATCTCCCCTGGCAATCGTGGTGCCAATCAGTCTATAGAGCGACCCGAAACGCTCTCCTCTCAAGACTGTCTGCGCGCCTCTTCTAACCTCCAAATATCCGCCGTTACTGGTAAAGGAATACCCGGCGGCCTCTAGAGTGCCTAACGAAATCAAACTCTTCCTCAAATCGGGCACATACCGAACGTCGGTGAGGGTCCTAACCACTCCGTCAAACATCCTGATCCTGATGTTACCGACTCCCAATATCTCGCACTCTGAAACGTTCCCCATCCAAACTCGACCACCATCATATTGCCTAAAGCTGGAGAACCACTCTCTGTTCGGGCACATGTGGAACGTGCATCTTGTATCCAAGATCCAGGAGCCTGTGGTCTCAATGCTGGGTGCAACATGAAGAGCGTCGACATTGCTCTCATCCTCAGATGCCACCGCAGCCAAATCTGGCTCATGCGCCTGCTCCTTGAGCTTCAGCTTTGGACACTTGTCCTTCCAGTGCCCTTCCTCTTTACAGTAGTGACACGTGTTCTTGCCTACAGACTTTTCCCTAGGTCGGTTTTCCCGCTTTCCTTTCCCTCTCGATCTACCACTCAATGTGTCCTTGCTCTTCACGAATAAGCCTTCGTCGGCCCTAGGGCCCGACTTGCTCCTTGTTTCGTTCGAGAGCAGCATCGTCATCACTTCTTCCATCTTCAGAGTATCCTTCCCGTAGAGGATAGTGGTGACCAGATGATCGAAGGACCTCGGCAATGAAGACAACAAGAGCAGAGCCTGGTCTTCCTCCTCGACCTTAACGTCCATACTCCGCAACTGTGAGACGAGCTTGTTGAACACGTTCATGTGATCTAGCAGTTGCGAGCCCTCCGACATTCTCAGGCTGTATAGCTGCTTCTTCACATACAGCTTATTCGTCAGCGACTTGGACATATATAGCTCCTCGAGCTTCTTCCACAAGTCCGCCGTCGTATCAGCATCCACCACGTTGTACATCACCTCATCGGCCAAACACAGCTGAATCGTGCTGATGGCCTTCCGATCGAGCTCCTCCCATTCGTCGTCCTTCTTCCCGGACTTCTCCTTGCCGAGGAGAGCCTTGTGAAGACCTTGCTGGACGAGAACGGCCTTTATGCGCTTCTGCCAAAGGCCAAAATCAATCTTGCCGTCGTATCTAGAAATCTCGAATTTTGCCGACATTGTCTTGCTCGCAGAGCTACTGGGCGATAAAGATGATATTCGCGGAACCGATCTGGGAAGATAGGGAGCGGACCAATGTTGTCACCCACCGTTGACCCAAATCAGAAAATCGGAACGTCCAGACGATCACCCCCGCGGAGCCTGGCTCTGATACCAATTGTTGTGAAATCGGATCGAGTTAAGCCGCGGTAGCGCAACGGAATTTCACGAATGAGCAAGAACCAATATCGCGCAAAATAAAATACGGAACGAGATTCTAGCATACACAGACGACACAAAAGATTACGTGGTTCGGAGTATGGAACTCCTACTCCACGGGGAGAGCGCGTCAGACAAATTCCACTAAAGTCAGAAAGTAACCGATTACAATAGACCTCAAAGAGTCCAACAGAGAAAGGAAACAAAACAAAAAACTGAAACTGGAGCAGTCGGATTCCCGACAACGCTGTCGCCAGAACGTTGCTCCTCCTGAGCAAACCAAAATGCGTGCGCCAAGCTCGACCGGAACTCCCTCCAGACCACCGTGCTCCTCCGCCGCCGCGCCTGATGCCTGTCTCATTGCTGCTCTGCCACCGGGCCCAAGACCCGCCGCCGCTGCCTGAGACGAAGCCGAAGCCGCCGGAATTGCGTCGCCTGAAGCTCTCTGTTCACAAATTGGATCTCACGGATTACCTCCTCTCAAAAAGTGTGTATTCGGTCAAAGCTGGATCCTCATTTAAATAGCAACAAAACCACTATCAAATTAGGATATAACTCCTAATTTGGGAATGGAAATAACCGGCCACCTAAAAAAATTCCAAAAGATTAGGATTGTCCAAAAAGATTTGCCCGGATTAGGAATGAGGAGCCCCAAAATAAATTCTCCTCTAAATGATATTCCTATATTGAGATAATCCTAAACTAGGAATGAATAACTCCCACGGATCGGTGACATGGCGCGATCCAAGACGATCCATGCGCGTGTGAGGTCTCACGATCCTAACACGCTACGACGAGGGGAAAAGCCACATCCAACACTGCTGCTTCAAGAACTCCAAACTCAGCTCCACTACCTGCTAACGCTCCGAACCCGAGACATTCCAAAGACAGAACAGCTCAGCAAGAAGGTACAAATGGTGGCAGCAAAAATAAGCAAAAGAATACAAAGGTTAAAAAGGGTACCAACCCAGGACCAAGAGTACTGAAGTAAAGTACTTAAATAAAACTCAAGAAATAAATCAGAAGAAAAGAACTTACGTGAATCGTCACGTACAACAAAACATGTCGGATACCCAAAGCAAGGGGGAGAGCATGATTAAATCATAAGAAAAAATACTCCAAAACTTTATTAGTCACTTGTAGTCAATTCTACCCATAAATACAGACAGGGTGGTCACTTCTCTAGATACACCCATCACAGATGTTAAAATCCGTCTAACCGCGGGGGAGACTTGCACACTCCACCAATCACCGCAGATGCCCAAAACCAGTAGAATTTCACGAGGTACTAATAAAGGAAACAAACCTTGCGGTCGGTGGATTTGCCCATTAACACGCAACGAAGAAACACCATGAAATAAACCTCAGGACTTGGCGCGTCGAATTCTACATGATATTTCTAAATTAAAGACACGGTTGATCAACCTTTTGAAACAATTTACAATCCTATATAGACACTAACACGTCCAACAACGATAGACGAAACAATTTAATTCACCGATAAAATATTCTAAGGACGGTTATACACGTCTAATGAAGATCGAAATTACCATAATCAGATTTTATAATTTTGAGTGATCTTCAAGAAAGATTAAACATAACCATATTTTGGAGAGACAACACAAAAAATAAGAAAATTAAGGAACAAAGGCATAACGGTTACCATCAAACCGAACAAGGAATAACGAAAGAAAACCACCACTTGCCTTGGTTGTACCGGAAAAGTCCTCTGAATCACTCCACGTTGTAGATCGGGGCAAAAGAACACGGGAGGAGTTGAAATCTAAACAAAAATGGCCGAAAAGAGGGTTAGGGCCAAAAAACCCTAACGAGAAAACTCAAAGAATGGGAAAAAATTTACCACGATAGCGAAACTCTCGGTGAGAGCTTTCCGGATCTATATTTGAATAAAGATTTCGAGCACCAGAGCACCGTCGGCGGCCACCGGAAGGTTCACGAAATAAAACTTCTCTCTCGCTCACGCCTCTGGTTCAGAAGAAAATTAATATCGGAGAAGAAGTAGTCTTGTTCTAAAACTTAAGTCTAAGAATATATATATGTAAAAGTACTTATAATTTTTTTTGTCTAAATATTGGTTTATTACGAGCAGTATTGATAAAATCGAAATTAGAGGTCAAGGATGGCTCCAAATCGAAAAGTGTCCAACATGAAAGTCTTAGATCTCGTCGAGACGAACAAATTTCATGTTGACCATTTTTTTGTATGACACTGTTTTGATTCTCAAAATGATGCCCGAACTCTGACTGCACAGGACTACTCGAGAGGAAAGGATCTACTCGAGAAATAGAGCATTAGTTCTCGAGAAGAACATATAGTTCTCGAGAAATGGGCTATGGTTCTCGAGAGGAACATTGATTCTCGAGATGGAGAGGCTAAAGTTCTCAAGAGAAACCTTCGTTCTCGAGAATAAGACTATAGTTCTCGAGAGAAACAATCAAACGGGCTACCTATGAGCAGTTTCGGGAAAATAGAAAATAGGAGTACAAGATGGCTTGAAATCGAAAAGTGGTCAACATGAAAGTTGTAGATCTCGTCGAGACGAACAAATTTTATGTTGAACAATTATCTATACAATGCCATTTTGACCCTAAAAATACGTCTGAACGTAGACTGAAACGAAATTCTTGAGGGCAGCGCAGGACTTCTCGAGAGTGAAAATGATTACTCAAGAACAAGCACTCGAGAACTAAGCAACTACTCGAGAAATCAGACAATTCCTTCGCATGAACAGTAATTTTTTTACAAATATACCCAAAAATTTAAACTATAGAGATGCATAATGAATCACATTTTTGAATAGTGCTATAATATTAAAGTATTCATATTTCATATTTTTGAACAATGGAAAACGGGTTCAAAACGGAAACTCAAACGCACACCGAATTACACGAAACTCACACCGTAGGCGAACACTGATGCTACGAACACAGCGACGAAGTCAAAACCAAAATCCGACAAGTCATTCCCGAGATATTAATCTTCAAAGTATTACGGTTAACATAAACAATCCAAAACTTCAATCGCGCACCGAGACTTCAAAAATGCTTGGATTGCGACGAAACCTTACGAGCAAGTCAAAAATTACTTAACTTAAATTCCAAAAGCAAAATTTCCTATAACAACTAGAATTCGGCCGACTCGCCCGCACGGACGCGAAAATGCCTTAACGACATTGCGTCGTCAACTCGACGTTAAAAGTAACGTCACAACGTCACAAATATGACGTTGCTAATTTAAATAAAGTCATCGAAAAATCGAGGGCGTTACAATCGTCGTCGCCACAAACCGCCTTCGCCTCCGCCGCGCCAACAACCATCCTGGCTGCCGCTGCGCCAACCGTCATCGCCGTCCCCGCAAACCGTCATAGTCGTCGTCGCAAACTATCATCGTCGACGCTAGACCGAAACCGCCGCCGCCGTAAACAGTCATCGTCGTCGCCGCAAACCGCCTTCGTCGTCGCCGCAAACCGCCTTCGTCGTCGCCGCAAACCGTCATCGCCTCCTCTGCACCGAAACCGCCGCCGTCGTAAACCGCCATCACCGTCGCCGCAAACCGCTATCACCGTCGCCGCAAACCGCTATCACCGTCGCCGCAAACCGCCAGCGTCGACGCCGCACTGTCATCGTCGTCGTCGTAAACCGCCACCGCCGTCACCGCAAACCGCCAACACCGTCGCCGCAAACCGCCATCGCTGACGCTGCACCAAAACTGCCGCCAGCGCAAACCGTCATCACCGACGCTGCACCGAAACCATCGCCGCCGCACCGAAATCGTCGCCGCCGCAAACCCCCATCGCCGACGCTGCACCGAAACCGTCGCCGCCGCAAACCGCCATCGCCGAAGTTACACTAAAACCGCCGCCGCCGCAAACTGTCATCGCCGACGCTGCACCGAAACCGCCGCCGCCGCAAACTGTCATCGCCGACGCTGCACCGAAACCGCCGCCGCCGCAAACCGCTGTCATCGTCGTTGTCGCCACAAATCGCCGTCTCCGCAAACAGTCATCGCCGACACCACACCGAAATCGTCATCGCCGCCGTCACGTCAACCGCCATCGCCGCCGCCGCGCCAACCGGCATCATGTGTCTTCGGCTTCTAACTCGTGGACTTGGGAATGGGTTATTATTGGACTTACCCTACTCTGTTGTTATGATAGAACATACACATACGACCTAAAATGAACTATGTATAGGTTGACCGACGGCGAAGAGATGGGCGGGATGCGCGAAGGAATAGAGGGAGCCACGGGCGGCAAGATATTATCGGACCGCCAACGAGAGACTGCGAGCGGAGAGGCGAAGGTTCGGCTGCGGGAGTTCAAGGTTCGAGAGAAATAGAAACGAAATTTGTGTTGGGTACAAATATCAGATAAGTTTAGGAAAAAAATATGCTAAAATTTGTATTATTTTGAGTATGAATATCCAATTGTGAGGTGTGATAACAATTCCCTTAAATTAATCTGATTAAATTTATTTTGAAAGGTAAATATTTTTTAATAAAAATTAAACTAATAATTTAAATAATTTTCTCAGGCCTAGCACTGCCAGGTTTTGAGAGAAAAAGAGATTTTGTTAGGTCCCTTATGTAACATCACGATTTTTATTTGGTCATCAGGACTCTAGTTGACAAAATAAAAATGACACAATCACATATATGGTAGTTTGGAAGCTAGGAGATGACTCATATTGTATATTGAGCATACGTGCTCTGAATTGAGTTTCGTCAGTTACATTAGACTCGTATGGTCGATATAAGTGCAACAAAATTTATTTTGTTTCAATCCGAGTTCATTTGAAGGAAATGACCATTTTGAGTATCGTAGTACGTCGCGGTAACGCCGATTTAGTATATTGAGCATACGTATTTCGAATCAATTCCCGTCAATTTTATTGGACTCATATAGTTGAAACTACTGTAACAAAAATTGTTTCGTTCCAATCTGAGGTCAATTGGAAAAAGTGACCATTTCGAGTAACTTTGTGTGTTACGATGACTTCAATTTAGTCTATTAAGCTTACATGCTCTGAATTGAATTTTGTTAATTGTATTAGACTTACATAGTCTGAATTGAATTTTGTTAATTGTATTAGACTTACATAGTCAATACGAGTGTAACGGAACTCGTTTCGTTACGATCTGAGGTCATTTGAAGAAAATAACCATTTTAAGTATCGCAGTAAATCACAATAACGCCAATTTAGTATATTAAGCATGTGTGCTCCAAATAGACTTCCGTCAGTTTCATTAAACTTGTATAGTTGACACGAGTGCAACAGAAAGGTCATTTAGAGAAAATGATCATTTTGAGTATTATAGTGTGTCACGACGACGATAATTTAGTATATTGAGCATACATGCTCCAAATCGATTTTCGTTTGTTGCATTGAACTCGTACAGTCGACATGAGTGCAATAGAATTTTTTTGTTCTGATCCGTGGTCATTTAGAAAAATGACTATTTCAAGTAGCGTTGTGGGTCACGACGACACCAATTTATTATATTTAGCATATGAACTCGAAATTGACACATGTAAATTGCATTGAACTCGTATGGTCAATACATGAGCAATAAAATTCGTTGCTTTTGATTTTAATGTCACGTCAAGTTATGTGGTACATCAAAATCGGGTCAATTTGATCAAATCGGGTCACGTCAAGTTAAGTGGTACATCAAAAAGCGTGCACACACCGATATTACTTTAACACGCAGACATTGGCTCCACCCCCTCGGAGTTAGAAGGTGACCTAAGAATTTACCCATTCCTATTCTGAAGACGCACTTTGTCTGGTTGAGCCACATCTTGAATTTTCTTAGGGTTGCGAAGGTCTCCTCTAGATCCTTTACGTGTTCAACGATGCCCTTGCTCTTAACAAGAAGTTCATCCACGTACACTTCTAGATTTCGCCCATTTTGCCCTTTGTAGACGTGATTCATCATCCTTTGGTAAGTCGCTCCTACGTTTTTAAGTCCAAAGGGCATCATCTTATAGTTGTAGCAGTCATCACTCGTGATGAAAGAGATGTCGCGGCAGTCGGGGGATTGCATCCGGATCTTGTGATATCCTGAAAAAACATCAAGGAAACTCATCACAGGAAACTCGACGGCTGAATTAACCAGCGCGTCGATTTGAGGCAAGGGGTAACAATTCTTCGAGCAAGCTTTATTTAACATCAAAAAATCGATACAAAGTCTCCAGCCCCCTCCGGGTTTCTTAACCATTACAACATTGGAGATCCAACTAGGATACTGGATCTCCGAAATAAAAAACCTGCCTCCAGCAACCTCTCTACTTCCTCCAGGATCGGCTCGGCCAGCACGGTGACGCTCTTCCTTTGCTTCTAACAGACAGATGCAATTTTGGGATCCAAGTTGAGGCGATGACAGACAACATCAGCATCAATCCCTAGAATATATGTGACACTCCAAGCGAAGATGTCCACATTATCCTGCAGGCATGCTGCCATTTCCAACTTCCCCTCTAGCGTCAGGGATCCTCCGATCTTCAACAATCCCGGCTTTCCTCTCTGGGAGATCACCTCAAGCTCCTTCAGCTCCTCGGCAGCGTTCAGACCTTCCTCCTTCCCTAACACCTTCTCCAGCCTCTCTGCGTCCTCCATCCAGCTGATGGTACTGACGGCGTTCAGGTAGCACTCCCTGACGACCTTCGAATCGCCACCGATCCGTACATGGACGTCTCCCCCTGCAGTACTTTAGGCACTGATGATATGACGATGAAACCGCCTTGAAGTAGTTGATGAGTGGTCGCCCAAAGATGGCGTTGTAACAGCTTGGGGCATCGACAATGACGAACCGACATCGGATCAAAGTACCCCTGAGGGTCACCAGAAGATCCACTCCTCCCTCCACCTCTTTCTTCCCTCTAGGGAAGCCAAAGAGGGGTCCGTCTGCAGCCTTGACCCTGGTTGCTTCCACCTGAAGCCCGAAAAAGGTCCTCTTGAAAATAACATTCACCGAACTCCCGTTGTCGGCCAGGATTCGATTAATGGTGAAGTCCTCAATGGCAGCTTGGATGACAAGGGCGTCGTGAAAAGGATTTTCATTCCACAACATGTCCTCCTCGAAGAAAGTTATCTCATCCAACGATGACGGAGCTTGAGAGGTCAAGGCGACGTTCTTCCAGTAAATCTAATGGAGACTTACATTACGGGAAGCCCCAAGACCGGCCCCTTCGTTGATCACTCCAACCTTCCCACCTCCTGGGTCATGGACCACTTCCCCGCGACCTCCCAGGTCGATCTGATCCTCGTTCCTCCTCCTCCCTAAAGCTTGGAACGCTACCGGTCCTGCTGGCGCCTCCTGTCTAGGTTGATCCCTTTCGACCTCTCCAGCTTCCAACCTCCTATTAGCCTCCCAAAATTCTGGGTAGGACATGGTCCCATGCCCCTCTACTTGATGTAGATAGCAGTAAAGTGGAATCTCTGCCTCCTGGCACCTCGCCTGTTGAGCCTTCTTGCGATGTTTATTGTCTTGTCGGGCAATAGCCATCGCCTCTCCTTACGCTCTTCCTTGTCTTCAACCCTGTTAGTGTTCGTTTCTCCTCTCATGTTGTTAGTACTGAGGCCTAATAGATAGCCTCCACGGGGGCCGATTCACAGGATACTGGAATTGCCTCACTTCTTCCCTCCTCTCTAGAGCCGATACGGGCCTCTTATCCTCTTGCCTTCGAGGCCTCTCTTACCTCCTCAACTCTTCCGCCCTCTTGGGATCTTCTCTCATTCTCAGATTTTCCCTTCTTCTCTCCACCTGTCTCTACGACACCACTCCAACCCTAGCCTCTGAAATCCCTCCTCTGCCTCTACTTCCCAGGTCTTCTCCATCCGGTCTCGCCAAGAAGTCTGGATTCTTCTCCTCCCCTTGAACGAACATATTCGCTCGTTCGATCATCTCTTCAAAAGACCTCGGGGGCTTAGACCCGATCTCCAAGTTGAATAGGCCCTACTTGATATCAAACTTCAGAGCTTGATTAAGGGTGAAGCTGTCCACCTCCTCTACTTCCAGGACCTCCTCCTGGAAATGATCGATGTAATGGTCAAGACTTTCGCGCTGCCCTTGCGCGATCTTGAAGAGAGCAGTTGTCTCCTTCTTCATCTTCTTGGACATCGCGAGCATTGCCATCAGGCCCTGACGCAGATCCTAGAAGTAATGGATGGAGACGGCAGGAAACTGATGAAACCAATCTCTCGCATTACCCTTAAAGGTAATGGAGAAGAATCTGTATTTGAAGCGTCAGTCATGTTGCAGATGGATACCACGTCCTCGAACCATTGGAGATACCTGATCGGGTCATCTGTACCAGAGTACTAGCTCAGGACGGACTCTCTGAAGCCCTCGGGGACTAGGGTTGTGAGGATCTCATCACAGAAGGGGTTACTCCCTCCCTAGCGGTGGCGAGTTTCATCCTCGCGAGTATCCTCATCATACTCGCTATCATAGTGTGTATCACGGTATCTCGCTTGCTGTTCCACATCTCGAAACCTAATTCCATGGTTGCTCGGTGGATGGTGCCTCGATTGCATCGGTCGCTCTTCTCCTTCCCTGACTCGCTCCTTCCCAGTTCGTCTTGGTGGTGCTTCCTCATCTGACGGTGTCACGCAACGAGGCGGGGTCGTCATGATATCGGAGCGAGTAGGGAACCCTACGAGGATGCTACTCTCGATCCTCCTCGTAAACTCTTCAAACGTCGCCATAATTACAAAGACGCCTCCTCGCACAGAGTTACTAACTCCTGCTGAGTTACTGACTATCTCCTCATGTTTGTCTTCATTCACCATCTCACCTACTCGCGAAACTTTTCCTCCTCGGCTGCGATCCTCGCTCACCGCACCAAAGTGTTGAAGCCGGAAAATTCCCTTACTCCAAAAATTCAAATCAAGATAGCCAAAGGTTACTGATTCGGCGGTCAGGCTCGACGTCTAACGGGTTAAGACACAAAAACTGTCAGACAACTAAAAGGACCCCAGACATTGCGTCAGAGAGGTCCCACCACGTACCCGGAAGCTTAAAAGAAGCAACTCCTCCACAACCAAAAATGGTCGAGCAGGGTATGAGGTAGACTGGTTGATAACAAAGTCGCGGCGACTAAGATAGATAGTCACAAACTCGCGATATCCAAAGACTCAGCTTGATTATAGGAAAAAGGTGGTCGAATCTTTCACGAGATTTTGAAGTCCTGATCCTCGTACCTCTGGGATTCTATTTATAGACAAATCCAACGAGAGGGGAGGTCTTATTTATAGCCCCATCCCTGGCGACTAGGCGACTCCCAAGGGGGAGCTCGCTCGGCTGAGCGAGTAATCGGCCTAGTTGACTATATGGCGAGTATGCGATGGGAGCTCGTCATACTCGCCCAGACCTTCTGCCGCCTTGTACGTTGACTCTGAATGTTGTCTTTACTTGCTGACTTTGACTTTTGCTGACCTGGATTTGGAGGGGTCCACCCTCAACGAATATGAGTTGTACAGTCTTCATGTTCATAAATGAAAAGTATACAACCAAAATTATGAAATAAATATAATTAAATAGTCTACCCATAATATCTTTGAGTGCACAAATGGAAAGCATTATACCACATTAATGAAATAAATATAATTAAATAATCTATCATTTTCATGGTGGAAATCATTTCTCCTACATCTAATGGATGATATTAAATGAGCTATTGATGTGCTTTTCACACTTGACCAAACTACCATTGCCTTTTCCAAGTCTAATCATTAATATCATCCGTTGAATGTAGCAGAAAGAAACGATCTCCACCATGAATTGAATAGTACATTACATGTTATATGGAGAGGATCTCGATCCTTGGCTTGGTTTGGTTCAGTAATGCCTTTTCGGTGAGAATGGACAGGCTCTAAATATGCCGTTTTGGAGCGTTGGAAAATGGAAATCAGAGGTTTACCAAACATATTTTATCAACATTTAATGGAGAAAAATTCTGAAACAAATAAAGCCTAACAGGAATGTATCACCGACAACAAAGCGATTCGGCGAGCTCCATCATCATAAGCGTCACCATCGAGATAACAATCGCAACATCAATGTATGATGGACTACCACGGTGAACTACCGCGAGAACGAGATGCATAACCCTTCTCGAATCTCAGACCGCGATGCACACAATTTCCTTCTCAAGCTTCCTCATGCGGCCAGAACATAAAATAAGGACATAAACATTACATTTATGAAATGGAGAAAACTGAAACAAACAAAACAAACTTTATTCATAAGATCATAACTGTACAACCCCGTGTTCGCCGAGTGGGCCCACGACCCAGGTAAGAGGACCAGGGAAGCCCGTCCGCGTCAGATCAGCAAGCGAGCAGGTTCAGAACAGCCATCTCGCTCTCGCCGAAGCTAGGCGGACAAGCTGCGTGAATTGGTCCGCCCAGCTCGCACCTGCCTGGAGTTCGTCGAGTTGGGCTTGGCTTTCGTCGAACTAAACCTCGGACTCGAGATCGTACCGCAGAGCTCGCCGAATGGAACTGGAGGGGGGTCAGAGTTCAGCAGTCTCGCACCTGTCGATTCGTTAGGGGGCGAGTGGAGTGGGCTGGCTCGCACTCGCCCCAGGGGTGCTCGGCAAGAGGCAGGCGAGTAGAGCCATCCGAGCCCGTGATCGCCAAGGTTCAGGCAGAAGCGGCGAGTGCTAGCTCCATCGAGCACTCGCCACCCCGGGTGAGTGGAGGTATCAGAGGGCCACTCGCCTTGCTCTTTTATGAGGCTTCATTTCCATTTTACCCCCGCTGGTGCCCTCCTGGATGTGGCGTCGAGTTATGTTGCTCTACTCAACGCCCTTGGCACCTTCCTGGCAATGACATCAAGTGATAATTCTCCGCTCAGCGCCCTTTGGTTCTTTGGCTCCCGCTTGAGGTAAGTAGGCCGGCTCGCACTCGCCCAAGGATTTATGATGTATTTTCACCATTTTGCCCCCGCTAGCTTGCCCATAGTCAGTTAGAACAGCAGAGTTACGTTGTTGGCAGACCCAGATGGGCTATTTGCACACCGTTTTCAGAAATCTATAAATAGACTCAAGGTGACACCTCAGAAGTCATGCTTTTCTTGTTCTGAGACCTTCTTGCGCTTTCTGAGGTAGTCTTAGCTCGGTCTTTGGCTAAGGGAGGGGAAGGGCTCTAAGATCTTCCGGTCATGTGATGGGACCTCCGCGCCGAGCCCTTGGGTCAGTTTTATTTTCCTTTCATTTTGCTTGCAGAAGGGAAGTAGGTGCGCGACCACCCCTTCCCCAAGGGTGAACTCCGCAGGAACTGAATTTTCGGTTTCAACAATAACACCCACCCACAAACCCAACGAAAATATTAAGAATACATATATTTAACTACTAAATTCATGAACACACTCACGCGTGCACATGAGCTCGACCTCGAGGAACTAATTCGCCTTTGAACAAGATATAATCTTGTTCTTATTTCCCAAACCCGACACACCGTGGGCACACAACCGTACATCGAGAAATCATACTCATTTGAAATCCATCAGCCGCATCCGTAAGAGCAAAGGTAGTTGCTAAACCAACCAAAGATGCACCGCCCATAGATTGCCCGTTGTTGCTTACATACGTCTATGCAGCCGGACTTCGTGCAAAATCCCGGAGATATCGAACTTCTGAACCAATTGCATTCCAAAGTGTTGTTGATATTAGCAAGTGCGGCCGGCGCCCACGCCTTTTCACTCGACTCCGGTCTCATCCCTTCATTCAGACAATCAAATTGATATATGCAGTCGTTTATAATCAAATTGTGAAGGAAGAGTTTAGTAGGAGAATAGATAATATATGCCAGAGCCGACCGCGAGAATCGCGAGGAGGGCGATGTTGGGTTCGGGTTCCCTCCTAGGTGGATAAAACCCGCGACGACGAACGTCGAGAGGTTCGTAGCAGATTGAATTGCTCATTTTATAATATTTAATATATAATTATATATATAGAGAGAGAGAGGGCGAGAGATTAAGGCTCAGTTTGGCTCAGCTGCAGCGACTGCAGAAGCAGTGGTGGGAAGCAGTGGTGGAATAATCAGCTGTTTAGCAGAGTGGTGGCAGAATCTGTGAAACTGTTTGGATGCACAGCTTTTGCATAACTGTTTCAAACGGAGAAGCTGTTTAAGGCTCTGTTTGGCTGAGCTGTTTGGTAAAACAGCTGTGCGGTACACAATTTATTTTTCTAATTTTAAACACAAGCAACACTAACACAAAACGAAAAGGTAATCTTAATGAATTCACAATGGAGTTATACCTTGCAATCTTTGGCTTTGTCCGAGAGAGGATGAAGAGATCGGCCAAAATTTTGGCCCTTGTCTCGATCCACAGATGGAGGAAGAAGACCGAATGGAGTGAAGAGGTGTGATCAAAAAACGCAGATGGAGGAAGAAAACCTCCTAGCCACGGATCGGCAACGGCTCTGGAGGAGGAAGAGGGGGCGAGAAATGCCGCCGGAGTGGAGAAGAGCAGCTTCGGCCGGAGTGGAGAGTTGCGATCGGCAGATCCCTGACCGGCGATGGACGCGATCGGCGGATCTTCTCTGTCGGCGGAGCGGGGGTTAGGGCAGAGCCTATCGCGATTTTTCCGCGATCCTGGAGTCGTGAGAAATTTTCGCGACTACAGATCGCTATTTTTCCACGATTATAGCGCGGCAGCGATTGCAAAATCCATTCCCTTTTTTCTGTTTGGCGGGGCGGCACCAAAATCTGCGGTGGACTGGAGCCTAAACGTGCAGCCAAACAAAGCCTAAAGAAAAAGAAAAGGAATAAAATTATTCCTATATCTACCTCCTCCCGTACAGCCACTATAAAAGGAGATACAAAACCTAAATAGACCCGCTGCTCTCCCCGTGAAGAAAAAAACAGCGGGCCGCCTTTGTTTCCCCAAGGAGCTATGCATGTCCCGTCTCCTCCATCTTTTCTTCCACCTCCGGATTGAGGTTTTTCTCGCCGGCGAACGCGGGTGACGGCGGTGTGTCGAAGCAAGTGGAGTTGGAAAGGTGGTCGGAGCCTTGAGGCCGCACGGAGTCGAAGTTTGACAGCGGCGTTTGTCGCGGGGGCGGAGACGCCGACGACTCTTTGTACGGGGGCTGATTTTGGAAGCGATGTTGGCGTCGTGCTTGTGTAGCGGGGCAGAGGTGCACGTGTGCGGGGGAGCGGCGTTGGCGGAGGCCGATTTGGGCGAAGCCGGAGTGGCGTAGGCGGAGGCCGATTTGGGCGAAGCCGGAGCGGCGTAGGCGGAGGCCGTTTTTAGAGTGCGCATCTTGGCGCAAAGAACGGTGACGTATTATTGGGGTCGCATCTGCTGCTAGCGGCGGTCAACGCGAGAAGGCATCTTAGCCTCAAGTGAACATTGACGGCGAGGCATCTGAGCCTCGAGCGGGGCAACCTACTGACGGGTTGCGGACTGATCGGAGTGCGCCAACAACGTCGTGTGTCGACGTAGGCGGACAGCTAGGCACAATATTGGAAGATCTTGGAAGACTACAGAGAATTCATAGAATCAGTTTGGAGCGAGTCTCTCTGACTCGGACTTGGTCATCTTTGTCGGTATACCTGCATTTTTCTTTTTGTCTTCATTTTGTGCTAGCTGTAAGATCCATCTGAGGATCGCGGGGGGAAAGTCATTGTATTGTTGAACATTATTTAGTGGTGGCTTTCCGGGTTGGACTCTGATCGTCCCATGGTTTTTACCCTGATTTGGGGGTTTTCCACGTATACGCCTGTGTGTCTGTGATTGTGGTTGTTCTAACGTATTTCACTGACGTTTTGCAGGTATCTCAGCTCGCGTCCTCGCGTGCACTCAGGTTTGTGTGAACGTGTTTCTCACAACAAGTGGTATCAGAGCCAAGTTCAGTCGAGTCGATTGGATATTTCGGGTTTGTGAATAGGTGCGGTAGGCGACGATCCTTAGTCCGCTCCCTATCCTCTCTAGTCACATTCTTTGAAATAGTCGGCTCCAAGATCAGTGGTCAGAGTTGACAGTGGACTGAGTGCAAATGGATTCTAGGTTTGATATGAGTATGATGTTGAACGGGGCCAACTATCATGAGTGACACATGATGATGGAAGACTTGATTTATATCAAGGGTTGTCACTCGCCTATCTTTGAGGAGATGCTTAAAGATACGGAACCTGCGAAATGGGTGATTGAAGACCGCAAGGTGTGTGGCTTTATCAGGTGATTCGTGGAGCGCAATGTGTACAATCATGTAGCGAGTATTGTTGATGTCAAGGAGGTATGGAAGACATTGGAGTCTCTATATGCGAAGAGCATGGGTCTGAATAAACTTTTGTTGCTGACAAAGATTAGTGAGTGCAAGTATCAGGAGGGCACATCTATACTTGATCATGTGAATGAGTTTCAAGGAGTGTTGAATCAGTTGTCTGCTATGAATGTGATCTTTGATGATGAGGTCAATGCTCTGTGATTACTGAAGTCTCTCATGCCTCTTGGGAGATGGTTCGAGTTTCACTAATTAACTCATCTCTGTGAGGTGTTCTAACTATGGAGATTGCAAAGAGTGGGATTCTGAATGAGGAGGTGAGAAGGAAATCTCAAGATGATTCGTATGAGAGTATCCCTTCTACCCACTCAGGTGCTTTGTACACTGAGTCTAGGGGAGAGATAAGTGCAGAGATGATAGCGGATCTAATAGGAGCAAGTCCAGACCGCGAAAAAATATTGAGTGCTTTCATTGTGGCAAGAAGGGACACATTAAGAGGAAGTGCAATGCCTGGAAGAAATTGCAGATGAAGGAATCAGGAAAGCAGGACGAGGCCACAACATCAGTAGTGACAGCCTATGATGATGTTGTTATATCACTCTTTGCGAGTGATGAGGTGGCGGCTAACCTCGCTCGTAGAGATGGTTTGTGGTTGGTTGACTTGGGGGCTTCAGCACACGTTTCGAGCGATATAGCACAGTTTGCTACCTACACCTCACGTGATTGCGGGGTATTGAGGATAGGCAACGGGACAGTTGCGAAGCTATCGGCATCGATGATGTGCACCTAAAGACAAGCACAGGTTCTGTTTTAGTGCTCAAAGACGTTCGTTATGTATCTGACATCCGATTCAGTTTGTTGTATGTTGGTCGATTGGATGTAGATGGTTATGCTAGTAGATTTGACGACGGACGATGGACATTGACCAGAGGTTCATTGGTCATAGGCCGTGGTAGCATGATGTCTGACCTTTATGTTTGGAGGCTAGAGCTGCAGGTGCGGGGGAGCACAAGGTCAGAGGTGACAGGGCCACCGGTGTGTGGCGCGGGCAACGTGGATTTTTCAGTGGGAAGAAATGTTACAGGCAGGTGATACATCAGGTCTCAAAGTCGACGGTGATAGGACAGGAGAACGATTCTCATATTGTTGCTGGCCAGCGGCGTCGGGTGACCTTTGATTGTCACGATCCTACATCGAGTTCGACAATTTGCGCAGGACAGATGCATTGTTGCAGTGATGGTTCTCGCGGGGAGGTTGTGGGTTACCGCCGCATGGTAGATCCTATCGCATGCAATAGCTTGCGCTCTGCATGTATCATGTATTTGGGGAGATGCCATTGCACGATTGTTTTACCGCGGAACGGCAGCTCCCTGATGGGCTGGCTTGTTTAAGTATCGTGTTTTCAGTCGTTAGATCTCCTTCAAGTCCAATATCGTACGACTACGATAGATGCGCCTCAGTGTTGTTTTGGGAGGTTCAAATCATATCCTTCATTATCATCTTTTTAGAGGCTAGGTCAAGAGAGGGAGGGCTAAGAGTGTGTTCCTCTTTCTTAAGGAAGAATAAGGTTTTGTCGGAGCTTTGTCGTTCGGATCGGTAGTTTTCGTCGTGCTAAGTATTTTGATGCTAAGGTTTGGTTTCTTATATTACTTTATAATACCATTCTTGTGACAATTGTATGTTGTGGGGTCTTATCAGACTCATACTATACGGTCATTGAAGGCAGGGTGTTACACCCACAACTTGCTCAAAATGGCGCATATGACTCGTCAACGATCTCCTTCCGAGATCGCATGTGACCTCGATCAAGTGTACGTTGATCCCATTTTGAGATTGCAGATGACCTCAAGTGTCTATCACCTTCAGAGATCGCTGTCGGGCTAAAATAACACGATCTCCGGTGGGCTCAAGTGGTGTGATCTCCTTCTCAGATCGCTGGTGGACTCAAGTGGTAATCTACTTCTAATATCACATACAGCCTCAAGTGTGAGACAAGCTCCCCCAAAGAATGCTGGTGAACTAAATTGGAAAATTTAAATCATGTCGCCGGGTCAGGCTTTCTCAAAATTAATTAGTTCGCTCGGGGTAAACAGATATCACGGATTAAGCTTACCCTAATTTAAGGACCGGTTCATGTGATCGTAACCATTTGACCGGTGAAAATAAGTCCCCCCAAACGGAGCCTAAGACTCCGTTTGGCACGACGGTGGCGGTCGTAAACGCATAGGTTAAACCGTCATCCGTTAAGGATCACCTAAGAAACATCATCCGTTTGAACATAAAAGTGGATGAAGTTTCTTAGGTGGCCATTAACAAATGACAATTTCACCCTCATGTTCATGACCGTCACCGCCGTGTTGTTGGAAACAACTACTAATCTGGACCGTTCACATTCTGCACCTGAAGTTGAATGCACAGAAATCAAAGCAGTTGTTATGTTTAGATTAAATCAAATAAATATGTGTAACTTTTATTTCATTAAAATATGTGTAACTGCTGTATCCTATTAATAGCAAGTATTGTCCTATTTAAGGGCTTGTATTCTACTGAGCCAAATGTGGAAAAATAAGTTTTGAATTATAAGATTTTTTTTTTGTTTCTTCCAGCAATTTGATTTAATTATATTTTTCGTGATTATGTTCTTACTATACTCTTAAGATTTATTAAATGCAATATTTTTTTATTATTTTTGAATTAAAAAAATTATCAAAAATCTAAAAAAAATTGATGCTCAGATCGGACAAAAAATTCTAGGTCCACCCATGATTCAACACGTGGCGAAAGAACAGGAAATACATAGGCGTGACATACATAAATAGAAAGTATACAACCACATAGGATAGAAATGCCGGTGCAATGCGACGACGGAGTCTCTGTTTGATTCGGGCCGTTCCGCGGTGGCGTTTGGAGGGACCCGATAACAAAATGGAGGGAATTTATTTCATCATTTAGGAGACAAGATAAGTCTAGAAGATATCTAGTGAACAAGATTTTTTTTTATTAAAGAAAATAAAAAAAGATGGAAAATGCTGAACCCGTCGGATCAAAAAACATTCCATCATGACCGTGAAATGGAGGGATTCTGGAGCCGTTTGGAGTGTCAGAGAACACGGCATGTGAGAATGGAGAGATGGAAATAAAGATTTAAAATGACATTTTGGAACGTTGTGAATGGAAAACGGAAGCTTACCAAACAAAGAGATTTTTAATTTTCAACATCCAACAGAGAAAAAAAAAATGAGGAAACAAACAGAGCCTAAATCCTAAGTCATAAACCTTAAGACAAACATTAATCATAAAAAATAACAATTAATTAATAAAGAGCAAACCTTCATTCATAAGATCATTGAATTAAACACCCTCCCACAAACACATTGACAATATTAAGAATACAAATTAACTGCTACATTCGTGAACACACACACAAACACGCGCACACGAGCTTAATCGAGCTTAATCGAGACGTCATATTCATTTGAAATCCATCCATCAGATGCAGAAAGCGCAACGGCACTGGCCACGCCAAACACGGGTGCACCCGCCGTCGATAAAATCCGGCTGTTCCGCCAAACACGCGGCTTTGCATGCGGACCTCTTGCAACGTCTGGCCTGATATGTATGGCTTTGCACCCATAATTTGTTGCATTCCAAATTAGCCTTGTCAATACTATTAGAAAGTGCGGGCAGCTCTGTCATCGTCGTCGTCGTAAACCGCCACCGCCGTCACCGCAAACCGCCAACACCGTCGCCGCAAACCGCCATCGCTGACGCTGCACCAAAACTACCGCCGGCGCAAACCGTCATCACCGACGCTGCACCGAAACCGTCGCCGCCGCACCGAAATCGTCGCCGCCGCAAACCGCCATCGCCGACGCTGCACCGAAACCGTCGCCGCCGCAAACCGCCATCGCCGAAGTTGCACTAAAACCGCCGCCGCCGCAAACTGTCATCGCCGACGCTGCACCGAAACCGCCGCCGCCGCAAACTGTCATCGCCGACGCTGCACCGAAACCGCCGCCGCCGCAAACCGCTGTCGTCGTCGCCGTCGCCACAAATCGCCGTCTCCGCAAACAGTCATCGCCGACACCACACCGAAATCGTCATCGCCGCCGTCGCGTCAACCGTCATCGCCGCCGCCGCGCCAACCGGTATCATGTGTCTTCGGCTTCTAACTCGTGGACTTGGGAGTGGGTTATTATTGGACTTACCCTACTCTGTTGTTATGATAGAACATACACATACGACCTAAAATGAACTATGTATAGGTTGACCGACAGCGAAGAGATGGGCGGGATGCGCGAAGGAATAGAGGGAGCCACGGGCGGCAAAATATTATCGGACCGCCAACGAGAGACTGCGAGCGGAGAGGCGAAGGTTCGGCTGCGGGAGTTCAAGGTTCGAGAGAAATAGAAACGAAGTTTGTGTTGGGTACAAATATCAGATAAGTTTAGGAAAAAAATATGCTAAAATTTGTATTATTTTGGGTATGAATATCCAATTGTGGGGTGTGAATAACAATTCCCTTAAATTAATCTGATTAAATTTATTTTGAAAGGTAAATATTTTTTCAATAAAAATTAAACTAATAATTTAAATAATTTTCTCAGGCCTAGCCCTGCCAGGCTTTGAGAGAAAAAGAGATTTTGTTAGGTCTCTTATGTAACATCACGACTTTTATTTGGTCATCAGGACTCTAGTTGACAAAATAAAAATGACACAATCACATATATAGTAGTCTGGAAGCTAGGAGGTGACTCATATTGTATATTGAGCATACGTGCTCTGAATTGAGTTTCGTCAGTTACATTAGACTCGTATGGTCGATATAAGTGCAACAAAATTTATTTTGTTTCAATCCGAATTCATTTGAAGGAAATGACCATTTTGAGTATCGTAGTACGTCGCGGTAACGCCGATTTAGTATATTGAGCAAACGTATTTCGAATCAATTTCCGTCAATTTTATTGGACTCATATAGTTGAAACTACTGTAACAAAAATTGTTTCGTTCCAATCTGAGGTCAATTGGAAAAAGTGACCATTTCGAGTAACTTTGTGTGTTACGATGACTTCAATTTAGTCTATTAAGCTTACATGCTCTGAATTGAATTTTGTTAATTGTATTAGACTTACATAGTCAATACGAGTGTAACGGAACTCGTTTCGTTACGATCTGAGGTCATTTGAAGAAAATAACCATTTTAAGTATCGCAGTAAATCACAATAACGCCAATTTAGTATATTAAGCATGTGTGCTCCAAATAGACTTCCGTCAGTTTCATTAAACTTGTATAGTTGACACGAGTGCAACAGAAAGGTCGTTTATAGAAAATGATCATTTTGAGTATTATAGTGCGTCACGACGACGATAATTTAGTATATTGAGCATACATGCTCCAAATCGATTTTCGTTTGTTGCATTGAACTCGTAAAGTCGACATGAGTGCAATAGAATTTTTTTTGTTCTGATCCGTGGTCATTTAGAAAAATGACTATTTCAAGTAGCATTGTGGGTCACGACGACACCAATTTATTATATTGAGCATATGAACTCGAAATTGACACATGTAAATTGCATTGAACTCGTATGGTCAATACATGAGCAATAAAATTCGTTGTTTTTTATTTTAATGTCACGTCAAGTTATGTGGTACATCAAAATCGGGTCAATTTGATCAAATCGGGTCACGTCAAGTTAAGTGGTACATCAAAAAGCGTGCACACACCGATATTACTTTAACACGTAGACCTTGGCTCCACCCCCTCGGAGTTAGAAGGTGACCTAAGAATTTACCCATTCCTATTCTAAAGACGCACTTTGTCTGGTTGAGCCACATCTTGAATTTTCTTAGGGTTGCAAAGGTCTCCTCTAGATCCTTTACGTGTTCAACGATGCCCTTGCTCTTAACAAGAAGTTCATCCACGTACACTTCTAGATTTCGCCCATTTTGCCCTTTGTAGACGCGATTCATCATCCTTTGGTAAGTCGCTCCTACGTTTTTAAGTCCAAAGGGCATCATCTTATAGTTGTAGAAGTCATCACTCGTGATGAAAGAGATGTCGCGGCAGTCGGGGGATTGCATCCGGATCTGGTGATATCCTGAAAAAACATCAAGGAAACTC
This sequence comes from Platanthera zijinensis, assembly GCA_039513925.1. Classification (NCBI taxonomy): domain Eukaryota; kingdom Viridiplantae; phylum Streptophyta; class Magnoliopsida; order Asparagales; family Orchidaceae; genus Platanthera; species Platanthera zijinensis. The sequence goes on along the minus strand of CM077081.1, from coordinate 242,920,310 downwards.
ATCACAGGAAACTCGACGGCTGAATTAACCAGCGCATCGATTTGAGGCAAGGGGTAACAATTCTTCGAGCAAGCTTTATTTAACATCGAAAAATCGATACAAAGTCTTCAGCCCCCTCCGGGTTTCTTAACCATTACAACATTGGAGATCCAACTAGGATACTGGATCTCCGAAATAAAAAACCTGCCTCCAGCAACCTCTCTACTTCCTCCAGGATCAGCTCGGCCAGCACGGTGACGCTCTTCCTTTGCTTCTAACAGACAGATGCAATTTTGGGATCCAAGTTGAGGCGATGGCAGACAACATCAGCATCAATCCCTAGAATATCTGTGACACTCCAAGCGAAGATGTCCACATTATCCTGCAGGCATGCCTCCATTTCCAACTTCCCCTCCAGCGTCAGGGATCCTCCGATCTTCAACAATCCCGGCTTTCCTCTCTGGGAGATCACCTCAAGCTCCTTCAGCTCCTCGGCAGCGTTCAGACCTTCCTCCTTCCCTAACACCTTCTCCAGCCTCTCTGCGTCCTCCATCTAGCTGATGGTACTGACGGCGTTCAGGTAGCACTCCCTGACGACCTTCGAATCGCCACTGATCCGTACATGGACGTCTCCCCCTGCAGTACTTTAGGCACTGATGATATGACGATTAAACCGCCTTGAAGTAGTTGATGAGTGGTCGCCCAAAGATGGCGTTGTAACAGCTTGGGGCATCGACAATGACGAACCGACATCGGATCAAAGTACCCTTGAGGGTCACCAGAAGATCCACTCCTCCCTCCACCTCTTTCTTCCCTCTAGGGAAGCCAAAGAGGGGTCCGTCTGCAGCCTTGACCCTGGTTGCTTCCACCTGAAGCCCGAAAAAGGTCCTCTTGAAAATAACATTCACCGAACTCCCGTTGTCGGCCAGGATTCGATTAATGGTGAAGTCCTCAATGGCAGCTTGGATGACAAGGGCGTCGTGAAAAGGATTTTCATTCCACAACATGTCCTCCTCGAAGAAAGTTATCTCATCCAACGATGATGGAGCTTGAGAGGTCAAGGCAACGTTCTTCCAGTAAATCTAATGGAGACTTACATTACGGGAAGCCCAAAGACCGGCCCCTTCGTTGATCACTCCAACCTTCCCACCTCCTGGGTCATGGACCACTTCCCCGCGACCTCCCAGGTCGATCTGATCCTCGTTCCTCCTCCTCCATAAAGCTTGGAACGCTACCGGTCCTGCTGGCGCCTCCTGTCTAGGTTGATCCCTTTCGACCGCTCCAGCTTCCAACCTCCTATTAGCCTCCCAAAATTCTGGGCAGGACATGGTCCCATGCCCCTCTACTTGATGCAGATAGCAGTAAAGTGGAATCTCTGCCTCCTGGCACCTCGCCTACTGAGCCTTCTTGCGATGTTTATTGTCTTGTCGGGCAATAGCCATCGCCTCTCCTTACGCTCTTCCTTGTCTTCCACCCTGTTAGTGTTCGTTTCTCCTCTCATGTTGTTAGTACTGAGGCCTAACAGATAGCCTCCACGGGGGCCGATTCACAGGATACTGGAATTGCCTCACTTCTTCCCTCCTCTCTAGAGCCGATACGGGCCTCTTCTCCTCTTGCCTTCGAGGCCTCTCTTACCTCCTCAACTCTTCCGCCCTCTTGGGATCTTCTCTCATTCTCGGATTTTCCCTTCTTCTCTCCACCTGTCTCTACGACACCACTCCAACCCTAGCCTATGAAATCCCTCCTCTGCCTCTACTTCCCAGGTCTTCTCCATCCAGTCTCGCCAAGAAGTCTGGATTCTTCTCCTCCCCTTGAACGAACATATTCGCTCATTCGATCATCTCTTCAAAAGACCTCGGGGGCTTAGACCCGATCTCCAGGTTGAAGAGGCCCTACTTGATATCAAACTTCAGAGCTTGATTCAGGGTGAAGCTGTCCACCTCCTCTACTTCCAGGACCTCCTCCTGGAAATGATCGATGTAATGGTCAAGACTTTCACGCTGCCCTTGCGCGATCTTGAAGAGAGCAGTTGTCTCCTTCTTCATCTTCTTGGACATCGCGAGCATTGCCATCAGGCCCCGACGCAGATCCTAGAAGTAATGGATGGAGACGGCAGGAAACTGATGAAACCAATCTCTCGCATTACCCTTAAAGGTAATGGAGAAGAATCTGTATTTGAAGCGTCAGTCATGTTGCAGATGGATACCACGTCCTCAAACCATTGGAGATACCTGATCGGGTCATCTGTACCAGAGTACTAGCTCAGGACGGACTCTCTGAAGCCCTCGGGGACTAGGGTTGTGAGGATCTCATCACAGAAGGGGTTACTCGCTCCCTAGCGGTGGCAAGTTTCATCCTCGCGAGTATCCTCATCATACTCGCTATCATAGTGTGTATCACGGTATCTCGCTTGCTGTTCCATATCTCAAAACCTAATTCCATGGCTGCTCGGTGGATGGTGCCTCGATTGCATCGGTCGCTCTTCTCCTTCCCTGACTCGCTCCTTCCCAGGTCGTCTTGGTGGTGCTTCCTCATCTGACGGTGTCACGCAACGAGGTGGGGTCTCCGTGATATCGGAGCGAGTAGGGAACCCTACGAGGATGCTACTCTCGATCCTCCTCGTAAACTCTTCTAACGTCGCCATAATTACAAAGACGCCTTCTCGCGTAGAGTTACTAACTCCTGCTGAGTTACTGACTATCTCCTCATGTTTGTCTTCATTCACCATCTCACCTACTCGCGAAACTTTTCCTCCTCGGCTGCGATCCTCGCTCACCGTACCAAAGTGTTGAAGCCGGAAAATTCCCTTACTCCAAAAATTCGAATCAAGATAGCCAAAGGTTACTGATTCGGCGGTCAGACTCGACGTCTAACGGGTTAAGACACAAAAACTGTGAGACAACTAAAAGGACCCCAGACATTGCGTCAGAGAGGTCCCACCACGTACCCAGAAGCTTAAAAGAAGCAACTCCTCCACAACCAAAAATGGTCGAGCATGGTATGAGGTAGACTGGTTGATAACAAAGTCGCGACGACTAAGATAGATAGTCGCAAACTCGCGATATCCAAAGACTCAGCTTGATTATAGGAAAAAGGTGGTCGAATCTTTCACGAGTTTTTGAAGTCCTGATCCTCGTACCTCTGGGGTCCTATTTATAGACAAATCCAAAGAGAGGGGGGTCTTATTTATAGCCCCACCCCTGGCGACTAGGCGACTCCCAAGGGGGAGCTCGCTCGGCTGAGCGAGTAACCGACCTAGTTGACTATATGGCGAGTATGCGATGGGAGCTCGTCATACTCGCCCAGACCTTCTGTCGCCTTGTACGTTGACTCTGAATGTTGTCTTTACTTGCTGACTTTGACTTTTGCTGACCTGGATTTGGAGGAGTCCACCCTCAACGAATATGGGTTGTACAGTCTTCATGTTCATAAATGAAAAGTATACAACCAAAACTATGAAATAAATATAATTAAATAGTCTACCCATAATATCTTTGAGTGCACAAATGGAAAGCATTATACCACATTAATGAAATAAATATAATTAAATAATCTATCATTTTCATGGTGGAAATCATTTCTCCTACATCTAATGGATGATATTAAATGAGCTATTAATGTGCTTTTCACACTTGACCAAACTACCATTGCCTTTTCCAAGTCTAATCATTAATATCATCCGTTGAATGTAGCAGAAAGAAACGATCTCCACCATGAATTGAATAGTACATTACATGTTATATGGAGAGGATCTCGATCCTTGGCTTGGTTTGGTTCAGTAATGCCTTTTCGGTTAGAATGGACAGGCTCTAAATATGCCGTTTTGGAGCGTTGGGAAATGGAAATCAGAGGTTTACCAAACATATTTTATCAACATTTAATGGAGATAAATTCCGAAACAAATAAAGCCTAACAGGAATGTATCACCGACAACAAAGCGATTCGGCGAGCTCCATCATCATAAGCGTCACCATCGAGATAACAATCACAGCATCAATGTATGATGGACTACCACGGTGAACTACCGCGAGAACGAGATGCATAACTCTTCTCGAATCTCAGACCGCGATGCACACAATTTCCTTCTCAAGCTTCCTCATGCGGCCAGAACATAAAATAAGGACATAAACATTACATTTATGAAATGGAGAAAACTGAAACAAACTAAACAAACTTTATTCATAAGATCATAACTGTACAACCCCGTGTTCGCCGAGTGGGCCCACGACCCAGGTAAGAGGACCGGGGAAGCCCGTCCGCGTCAGATCAGCAAGCGAGCAGGTTCAGAACAGTCATCTCGCTCTCACCGAAGCTAGGCGGACAAGCTGTGTGAATTGGTCCGCCCAGCTCGCGCCCGCCTGGAGTTCGTCGAGTTGGGCTTGGCTTTCGTCGAACTAAGCCTCGGACTCGAGATCGTACCGCAGAGCTCGCCGAATGGAACTGGAGGGGGGTCAGAGTTCAGCAGTCTCGCACCTGTCGATTCGTTAGGGGGCGAGTGGAGTGGGTTGGCTCGCACTCGCCCCAGGGGTGCTCGGCAAGAGGCAGGCGAGTAGAGCCATTCGAGCCCGTGATCGCCAAGGTTCAGGCAGAAGCGGCGAGTGCTAGCTCCATCGAGCACTCGCCACCCCGGGTGAGTGGAGGTATCAGAGGGCCGCTCGCCTAGCTCTTTTATGAGGCTTCATTTCCATTTTACCCCCGCTGGTGCCCTCCTGGCTGTGGCGTCGAGTTATGTTGCTCTACTCAACGCCCTTGGCACCTTCCTGGCAATGGCATCAAGTGATAATTCTCCGCTCAGCGCCCTTTGGTTCTTTGGCTCCCGCTTGAGGTAAGTAGGCCGGCTCGCACTCGCCCAAGGATTTATGATGTATTTTCACCATTTTGCCCCCGCTAGCTTGCCCATAGTCAGTTAGAACAGCAGAGTTACGTTGTTGGCAGACCCAGATGGGCTATTTGCACACCGTTTTCAGAAATCTATAAATAGACTCAAGGTGACACCTCAGAAGTCATGCTTTTCTTGTTCTGAGACCTTCTTGCGCTTTCTGAGGTAGTCTTAGCTCGGTCTTCGGCTAAGGGAGGGGAAGGGCTCTAAGATCTTCCGGGCATGTGATGGGACCTCCGCGCCGAGCCCTTGGGTCAGTTTTATTTTCCTTTCATTTTGCTTGCAGAAGGGAAGTAGGTGCGCGACCACCCCTTCCCCAAGGGTGAACTCCACAGGAACTGAATTTTCGGTTTCAACAATAACACCCACCCACAAACCCAACGAAAATATTAAGAATACATATATTTAACTACTAAATTCATGAACACACTCACGCGTGCACATGAGCTCGACCTCGAGGAACTAATTCGCCTTTGAACAAGATATAATCTTGTTCTTATTTCCCAAACCCGACACACCGTGGGCACACAACCGTACATCGAGAAATCATACTCATTTGAAATCCATCAGCCGCATCCGTAAGAGCAAAGGCAGTTGCTAAACCAACCAAAGATGCACCGCCCATAGATTGCCCGTTGTTGCTTACATACGTCTACGCAGCCGGACTTCGTGCAAAATCCCGGAGATATCGAACTTCTGAACCAATTGCATTCCAAAGTGTTGTTGATATTAGCAAGTGCGGCCGGCGCCCACGCCTTTTCACTCGACTCCGGTCTCATCCCTTCATTCAGACAATCAAATTGATATATGCAGTCGTTTATAATCAAATTGTGAAGGAAGAGTTTAGTAGGAGAATAGATAATGTATGCCAGAGCCGACCGCGAGAATCGCGAGGAGGGCGATGTTGGGTTCGGGTTCCCTCTTAGGTGGATAAAACCCGCGATGACGAACGTCGAGAAGTTCGTAGCAGATTGAATTGCTCATTTTATAATATTTAATATATAATTATATATAGAGAGAGAGGGCGAGAGATTAAAGAAAAAGAAAAGGAATAAAATTATTCCTATAACTACCTCCTCCCGTACAGCCACTATAAAAGGAGATACAAAACCTAAATAGACCCGCTGCTCTCCCCGTGAAGAAAAAAACAGCGGGCCGCCTTTGTTTCCCCAAGGAGCTGTGCATGTCCCGTCTCCTCCATCTTTTCTTCCACCTCCGGATTGAGGTTTTTCTCGCCGGCGAACGTGGGTGACGGCGGCGTGTCGAAGCAAGTGGAGTTGGAAAGGTGGTCGGAGCCTTGAGGCCGCACGGAGTCGAAGTTTGACAGCGGCGTTTGTCGCGGGGGCGGAGACGCCGACGACTCTTTGTACGGGGGCTGATTTTGGAAGCGATGTTGGCGTCGTTCTTGTGTAGCGGGGCAGAGGTGCACGTGTGCGGGGGAGCGGCGTTGGCGGAGGCCGATTTGGGCGAAGCCGGAGCGGCGTAGGCGGAGGCCGTTTTTAGAGTGCGCATCTTGGCGCAAAGAACGGTGACGTATTATTGGGGTCGCATCTGCTGCTAGCGGCGGTCAACGCGAGAAGGCATCTTAGCCTCAAGTGAACATTGACGGCGAGGCATCTGAGCCTCGAGCGGGGCAACCTACTGACGGGTTGCGGACTGATCGGAGTGCGCCAACAACGTCGTGTGTCGACGTAGGCGGACAGCTAGGCACAATATTGGAAGATCTTGGAAGACTGCAGAGAATTCATAGAATCAGTTTGGAGCAAGTCTCTCTGACTCGGACTTGGTCGTCTTTGTCGGTATACCTGCATTTTTCTTTTTGTCTTCATTTTGTGCTAGCTGTAAGATCCATCTGAGGATCGCGGGGGGAAAGTCATTGTATTGTTGAACATTATTTAATGGTGGCTTTCCGGGTTGGACTCTGATCGTCCCATGGTTTTTACCCTGATTTGGGGGTTTTCCACATATACGCCTGTGTGTCTGTGATTGTGGTTGTTCTAGCGTATTTCACTGACGTTTTGCAGGTATCTCAGCTCGCGTCCTCGCGTGCACTCAGGTTTGTGAGAACGTGTTTCTCACAACAAGTGGTATCAGAGCCAAGTTCAGTCGAGTCGATTGGATATTTCGGGTTTGTGAATAGGTGCGGTAGGCGACGATCCTTAGTCCGCTCCCTATCCTCTCTAGTCACATTCTTTGAAATAGTCGGCTCCAAGATCAGTGGTCAGAGTTGACAGTGGGCTGAGTGCAAATGGATTCTAGGTTTGATATGAGTATGATGTTGAACGGGGCCAACTATCATGAGTGACACATGATGATGGAAGACTTGATTTATGTCAAGGGTTGTCACTCGTCTATCTTTGAGGAGATGCTTAAAGATACGGAACCTGCGAAATGGGTGATTGAAGACCGCAAGGTGTGTGGCTTTATCAGGTGATTCGTGGAACGCAATGTGTACAATCATGTAGCGAGTATTGTTGATGTCAAGGAGGTATGGAAGACATTGGAGTCTCTATATGCGAAGAGCACGAGTCTGAATAAACTTTTGTTGCTGACAAAGATTAGTGAGTGCAAGTATCAGGAGGGCACATCTATACTTGATCATGTGAATGAGTTTCAAGGAGTGTTGAATCAGTTGTCTGCTATGAATGTGATCTTTGATGATGAGGTCAATGCTCTGTGATTACTGAAGTCTCTCATGCCTCTTGGGAGATGGTTCGAGTTTCACTAATTAACTCATCTCTGTGAGGTGTTCTAACTATGGAGATTGCAAAGAGTGGGATTCTGAATGAGGAGGTGAGAAGGAAATCTCAAGATGATTCGTATGAGAGTATCCCTTCTACCCACTCAGGTGCTTTGTACACTGAGTCTAGGGGAGAGATAAGTGCAGAGATGATAGCGGATCTAATAGGAGCAAGTCCAGACCGCGAAAAAATATTGAGTGCTTTCATTGTGGCAAGAAGGGACACATTAAGAGGAAGTGCAATGCCTGGAAGAAATTGCAGATGAAGGAATCAGGAAAGCAGGACGAGGCCACAACATCAGTAGTGACAGCCTATGATGATGTTGTTATATCACTCTTTGCGAGTGATGAGGTGGCGGCTAACCTCGCTCGTAGAGATGGTTTGTGGTTGGTTGACTTGGGGGCTTCAGCACACGTTTCGAGCGATATAGCACAGTTTGCTACCTACACCTCACGTGATTGCGGGGTATTGAGGATAGGCAACGGGACAGTTGCGAAGCTATCGGCATCGATGATGTGCACCTAAAGACAAGCACAGGTTCTGTTTTAGTGCTCAAAGACGTTCGTTATGTATCTGACATCCGATTCAGTTTGTTGTATGTTGGTCGATTGGATGTAGATGGTTATGCTAGTAGATTTGACGACGGACGATGGACATTGACCAGAGGTTCATTGGTCATAGGCCGTGGTAGCATGATGTCTGACCTTTATGTTTGGAGGCTAGAGCTGCAGGTGCGGGGGAGCACAAGGTCAGAGGTGACAGGGCCACCGGTGTGTGGCGCGGGCAACGTGGATTTTTCAGTGGGAAGAAATGTTACAGGCAGGTGATACATCAGGTCTCAAAGTCGACGGTGATAGGACAGGAGAACGATTCTCATATTGTTGCTGGCCAGCGGCGTCGGGTGACCTTTGATTGTCACGATCCTACATCGAGTTCGACAATTTGCGCAGGACAGATGCATTGTTGCAGTGATGGTTCTCGCGGGGAGGTTGTGGGTTACCGCCGCATGGTAGATCCTATCGCATGCAATAGCTTGCGCTCTGCATGTATCATGTATTTGGGGAGATGCCATTGCACGATTGTTTTACCGCGGAACGGCAGCTCCCTGATGGGCTGGCTTGTTTAAGTATCGTGTTTTCAGTCGTTAGATCTCCTTCAAGTCCAATATCGTACGACTACGATAGATGCGCCTCAGTGTTGTTTTGGGAGGTTCAAATCATATCCTTCATTATCATCTTTTTAGAGGCTAGGTCAAGAGAGGGAGGGCTAAGAGTGTGTTCCTCTTTCTTAAGGAAGAATAAGGTTTTGTCGGAGCTTTGTCGTTCGGATCGGTAGTTTTCGTCGTGCTAAGTATTTTGATGCTAAGGTTTGGTTTCTTATATTACTTTATAATACCATTCTTGTGACAATTGTATGTTGTGGGGTCTTATCAGACTCATACTATACGGTCATTGAAGGCAGGGTGTTACACCCACAACTTGCTCAAAATGGCGCATATGACTCGTCAACGATCTCCTTCCGAGATCGCATGTGACCTCGATCAAGTGTACGTTGATCCCATTTTGAGATTGCAGATGACCTCAAGTGTCTATCACCTTCAGAGATCGCTGTCGGGCTAAAATAACACGATCTCCGGTGGGCTCAAGTGGTGTGATCTCCTTCTCAGATCGCTGGTGGACTCAAGTGGTAATCTACTTCTAATATCACATACAGCCTCAAGTGTGAGACAAGCTCCCCCAAAGAATGCTGGTGAACTAAATTGGAAAATTTAAATCATGTCGCCGGGTCAGGCTTTCTCAAAATTAATTAGTTCGCTCGGGGTAAACAGATACCACGGATTAAGCTTACCCTAATTTAAGGACCGGTTCATGTGATCGTAACCATTTGACCGGTGAAAATAAGTCCCTCCAAACGGAGCCTAAGGTTCTGTTTGGGACAGCTTAGGATGATGAATAAGCCGCTAATTAAAAATTGATGGTTGAATAGAGATTTTATATAATCAATGATGAATAAGCAGTCGACTGTTTGGATAGTTTGTCCAAAAATGCTTATATAAAATTTCATTCATTCATAGGGATTTGTTTGTTTGTACGCGTTTTTTTTATCCGTGCACGATTTTTTTGCCTGGGGGCGATTTTTTGCTCGGACGTGTTTTTTCGCCCGTCACGATTTTTTTCGTCCAGTCAAGATTGTTTTCGCCCAAACTGGTTTATTTTCGCCCGGGCGTGATTTTTTCGCCAGGTTGCGTTTTTTCGCTCGATCGCGTTCTTTCGCCCGCTCGATTTTTTTCAACCGGGTGCATTTTTTTATGCGGGCGCAATTTTTTCGCCCGACCGCGGTTTTTTTCGCCCGGGCGCGTTTTTTTCGCTCGAGCGCGTTTTTTTCCGCCTGATCGCGGTTTTTTTCGCTCGGTCGCGGTTTTTTCGTCCGGACGCGTTTTTTTCGCCGAGGCGCATTTTTTTGTCGGGGCGCGTTTTTTTCGCCCGAGCGCGATTTTTTCAACCGACCGTGTTTTTTGTCCCTGGCGCAATTTTTTCTCACAGGTGTGATTTTTTCCCCAGCAAAATTTTTTCAACCGGAAACACTTTTTTCGCCGGGAGAAAAACGAAAAAACGCGTCCGGATGAAAAAATCATGCCCGAGCGAAAAAAAGACGCCCAGGCAAAAAAATACGCGTCCGAGCGAAAAAATCGCTTCTTAGCGCACCTGGGTGAAAAAATCATTTTCGTGCGAAAAAATCGCTTTCGGGCGAAAAAATCGCCTCCGGGCGAAAAAATCGCGTTTGGGAGAAAAAATCGTGCCCGGGCGAAAAAATCGCTTCCGGGCGAAAAAATCACGCCCGGGCAAATTTATCGCGCCCGGGCGAAAAAATCGAGCACGGGCGAAAAAACGCGTCCGGGCGAAAAAACGCGTCCGGGCGAAAAAACGCGGTCGGGCGAAAAAACGCGATCGGGCGAAAAATACGCGCCCGGGCGAAAAAAACGCGCCCGAGCGAAAAAAATGCGCCCGGGCGAAAAATAACGCGCCCGGGCGAAAAAATAACGCGCCCGGACGAAAAAATAATGTGCCCGGGCGAAAAAATAACGCGCCCGGGCGAAAAAATGCGACCGGGCGAAAAAATGCGCCCGGACGAAAAAATGCGCCCGGACGAAAAAATGCGCCCGGGCGAAAAATTCGCGCCCGGGCGAAAAATTCGAGTCTGGGCGAAAAATTCGAGCCCGAGCGAAAATTCGCGTCCGAACGAAAAAAATCACATCCGGAGAAAAAATCACTCATATGGCTTTTTTTAAGAAATAAGCGCTTATGAGTAATCGTAAGCTGGACCCGGATAGCTTATAAAAAATCAACTTATAATCTGTTTTAAAATAAGTGATTTTATATAAGTTGCACAAACAAACAGCTATAAAACAACTTTTGCGTTTTAAGTAGAGATTATAGATCAGCACAAGTTGTCCCAAACAGAGCCTAAGACTCCGTTTGGCACGACGGTGGCGGTCGTAAACGCATAGGTTAAACCGTCATCCGTTAAGGATCACCTAAGAAACATCATCCGTTTGAACATAAAAGTGGATGAAGTTTCTTAGGTGGGCATTAACAAATGACAATTTCACCCTCATGTTCATGACCGCCACCGCCGTGTTGTTGGAAACAACTGCTAATCTGGACCGGTCACATTCTGCACCTGAAGTTGAATGCACAGAAATCAAAGCAGTTGTTATGTTTAGATTAAATCAAATAAATATGTGTAACTTTTATTTCATTAAAATATGTGTAACTGCTGTATCCTATTAATAGCAAGTATTGTCCTATTTAAGGGCTTGTATTCTACTGAGCCAAATGTGGAAAAATAAGTTTTGAATTATAAGATTTTTTTTTTGTTTCTTCCAGCAATTTGATTTAATTATATTTTTCGTGATTATTTCTTACTATACTCTTAAGATTTATTAAATGCAATATTTTTTTATTATTTTTGAATTAAAAAAATTATCAAAAATCTAAAAAAAATTGAAGCTCAGATCGGACAAAAAATTCTAGGTCCACCCATGATTCAACACGTGGCGAAAGAACAGGAAATACATAGGCGTGACATACATAAATGGAAAGTATACAACCACATAGGATAGAAATGCCGGTACAATGCGACGACCGCGGAGTCTCTGTTTGATTCGGGCCGTTCCGCGGTGGCGTTTGGAGGGACCCGATAACAAAATGGAGGGGATTTATTTCATCATTTAGGAGACAAGATAAATCTAGAAGATATCTAGTGAACAAGATTTTTTTTTATTAAAGAAAATAAAAAATGATGGAAAATGCTGAACCCGTCAGATCAAAAAACATTCCATTATGACCGTAAAATGGAGGAATCCTGGAGCCGTTTGGAGTGTCAGAGAACATGGCATGTGAGAATGGAGAGATGGAAATAAAGATTTAAAATGACATTTTGGAACGTTGTGAATGGAAAAAGAAAGCTTACCAAACAAAGAGATTTTTAATTTTCAACATCCAAAAGAGAAAAAAAAAATGAGGAAACAAACAGAGCCTAAATCCTAAGTCATAAACCTTAAGACAAACATTAATCATAAAAAATAACAATTAATTAATAAAGAGCAAACCTTCATTCATAAGATCATTGAATTAAACACCCTCCCACAAACACATTGACAATATTAAGAATACAAATTAACTGCTACATTCGTGAACACACACACACACACACGAGCTTGCGCAACCCAACACAAGCTCTCGGCACACAACTGTACCGTACATCGAGACGTCATATTCATTTGAAATCCATCCATCAGATGCAGAAAGCGCAACGGCACTGGCCACGCCAAACACGGGTGCACCCGCCATCGATAAAATCCGGCTGTTCCGCCAAACACGCGGCTTTGCATGCGGGCCTCTCGCAACGTCTGGCCTGATATGTATGGCTTTGCACCCATAATTTGTTGCATTCCAAATTAGCCTTGTCAATACTATTAGAAAGTGCGGGCAGCTCCGATGCCGTTGCGCTCCGCTCCGCTCTCATCCCTACAAACACACAATCAAATTATTATTATTATCAAATTGTGAAGGAAGATCGAGTTTAGCGGGGCCGGAGAATAGATAATATATACCGGAGGCGGCGACCACGAGAATCGAGAAGAGCGCGAAAACCGAGAGGAGCACGAGAACCGAGAAGATTTTCTTGCTGAGCTCCATTGATAGACGAAGACTGAAGATGGGAGGGGTGCTATACTGCTATGGACTTTTTTTCCTGCTTAAGCAACGGATCATAAATATATATATATAGGGAAAAAAAGGAGGGCACGTTAGACTTTTCACATCACATAATAATGGTATATATATGCCAAAAAAAAGGTTATATATATATTTTAATAACCAAGCTCCAAAAGTTATATAATTAAGAAAAATCCACTGGCCCACCATTAACTGTATATTACCGGTAATTTTGCATGGTTCTCCTTGTCGAAAATTTTTAGGTACATGCGGGCATATGGAGGATGGTGCCTGCGATGCATTGGGAGCCGTCCGATCAACAAAAACTTCTGCCTATTTTTAAATATTTTTTCCTCCCTTTAATGCTGGCGGTCAGATCTCAAATCCAATGCCTAAAATTGTATTGCACCTACCTCTATGTACCCGCGGGTACCTAAAAATTACTCTCTCCTTGTAGAATAGCCACGGGCGTTCTTTGTTTTGTACGGATCCCGTTTTCAGATTGGGAGATGGAACGTTGTGATGCTGCCACGTGGCATAGAAGTTTGTAATATGATCGCAAGGTTTCCGTACATAATCTGATCGAAAGGTTACAAAACTGATCTCAAGAAGTCCAATTATGATTGTAGGAAGTTTGTAATATGATCAAGATTTATATAGTATGATCGTAAGTTCCACGTGGCAGCATAGCAGAGTCCTAATCTCATCGATCTTTCTGTTGCGGGTCGTCCGGTTTTCCTCCGGTCCGGTTTTCCTCCGGTCCGGAGAATCGGACCGTCTTAGCTCTGAGTCGCGCCGGACGTGCAAGCAGTCAAATGAAAAACAAGGAACAATGAAAAATGGCTTTCTTTTAACGTGGAAAACCCTGCAAGGATTCAGGAGGGCGAGTATCATGAGGGGGTCCGAGATGCTCGTGCAGGCGAGTTTGGTGTTTCTCGCCAACTCGCCATTCGCCACCAGAAAGGGAAGAGACAGTTTAGCGAGGGGGTACTGTTGACTCCAGTCTCGAAAGGTTTTATGGACCCGACAATGAACTATTACTCCGGAAGAGACGACCCGGTCAAGCATCTATAGTGGTTCGAGGGCGTAGTGTCGATTCATAGCATGACAGGTGTTGAAACCAAGAACTTGGTCTCTGTGGAGTTCGGGGTCCCAAAAGAGGGGTGACCTCACACTTACTGCACTCAGGCGAATGTCACGGACCAAAGGCTCAGGAAACTAGGAACAGACCCTCGGCTCTAGCGTGGAGGTCCCACCACACACCCGGAAGGTCACAAGAGCACATCCCCTCCCTCACGCATGACTGAGCTGGGTACCTTGGAGAGCTCTCTCACTCAACCAAGAAGAAGCCTAAGGAGGAGGAAGCCAAAAAAACTCATCCCTCCAAAGGTACCCAAGGGAATCTATTTATAGTTTTCTGGGAATGGTCTGCCAATAACCAACCTGCGCTGCTCTGAAATTACTGAAATGCCCCCAAATTGGTCGAGCTGAGGCCGGGCGAGTAGGCGGCTAGGGGCGAGCTCGGCGGCCTGGGGCGAGCTCGACGACCTGGGGCGAGCTTGGCTTCCTGGGGCGAACTCGGCGACCTGGGGTGAGCTCGGCGGCCTGGGGTGAGCTCGGCGGCCTGGGGTGAGCTCGGCGGCCTGGGGTGAGCTCGGCGGCCTGGGGTGACCTCGGCAGCCTGGGGTGATCTCGGTTGCCTGGGGTGACCTCGGCGGCCTGGGGTGAGCTCGACAGCCTGGGGTGAACTCGGCGGCCTAGGGTGAGCTCGGCGGCCTGGGGTGAACTCGGCGGTCGGGGGGAGAAAAATATTTTATCCCCCTACTAGTATAAAACACAGATTCACACTAAATTGGCCTTCAAGAGTGCAAAACCCTCAAAAAAGCTTAAAACTGTATAGCAAGACTTGCGCCTGTCGGGGGGACCCTACTCTGAGAATACGGCGTTGTACAATATGCGCTTTCAAATGCAGGTTCTTCCAAATCACCTTTGAGGGGAAGGCAAAAGACTAGTTCCACCAGTTGTCGGCAAATTCTATCAACTGTTTCTAGAATCTACATCGCAGGCTGGTGGCGAGATTCGCTACTTCAAAGAAGAGGAAGAAGGTGGCGGTTGCCCTTTTCCATCTAACACAGGGTAGGCATGAGACATTGGGTCATTACATCGACCGCTTTCAAGAGAAGGTCTTGGGTATTCAGGAGGTAGATAGTAACACCCCTATGTCAGCCCTGACTTTCGGACTAAAGCAGGGGCTCTTCAATCTTGATATCAATAAGGAACCTCCAGAATCTTATAAGGAACTCATCAAAAGGGCCAACAAATTTATTCAAGGAGAATCGACCAACCCCAGCTTCCTAGCCAGGCTGGATCGGGCAACCCAGGGATAATGAGGATGATGAGAGGAAGAGAAGACGTTAGAGAGGAGGCCCAGAGAGTGCTGAAAGGTGGGAGAAGTGAAGAAGCAAGAAGGGAGAAGGGAGGAACCAGGGAAGAGAGAGGAGCAGCGGAGACATGAGAAGAGGAGGTCCGTTGTGGCTCCTGATAACCAAGCAGAGGGACAAAGGTTCCAGTACCCCGTGAAACGGCACTCGTGGAGACCGACCAGAAGAAGATATTCCCCAGAGAGGAGATACGGCCAGAACTGGACAGGAGGGCGTCAAGGAGGAGGAAACCAGAGAGAAGTTATGACGGTTTCCTGGCAAGGAAACCGCTACTAGAGGAGGTTTGTGCTCGTGTGTCCCTATACACGGTGTACGGGACGTGATTCTTGGGGTGCCTTTTTACTTGGACTATAATTTGTCTTTTGTGCGTCTTTTTGGCTTCCGCAGCGTGTTGTTCATGGTAGGCCGATGCGTATGCGCTCCACCCTTACCGCGGAGCAGATTGCTTCTTGGAGGAGGCGTTACAACATTCCCGTCAACCTTAAGATAAAGATTCCTCATAGCTAGTAGCGGATACAGAGTCCCTTGGTGGGCTGGATGACTTTGTATGAGTCATATTTGAAGGTCGGGCTTCAATTTCTTCCGTATGAAGAAGTTACTGAGATCCTGAAGTGTTGTGGCATTTTGTCCTCTCAGTTTACCCCTTTAGAGATGACACGCATTATGGGTCTGATCGCCTTCTTCCACGAACATGGTTCAAAGTTCTCAATGGAGATTTTCAGGAAATGGTGTGATGTGCGTCTTGATGGCGGTGATCGTATCGAGGTACACAACAACAAGACCAGGTTGGTGTTCGAGAGCTAGACGGACATGCTCCATGAGAACACAGTGTATGGCTACATCCGTAATTGTTGGGAATGACTGAAGCTTTCTAGCTCTCTTCCTGACCGGTGCCGTCGGATGAATGGTTGCGAGCGTGATTTTACTCCAATGCTTGGATTCGAGGCGCCCCATGTGTTAGGGGATCATCTCTTTAGTATTTCCCTATTCATATAAGAAAAGTGCATGCTGTTGTGTGATCTTTCTGCTGATCCGGAGCATTTTGCCGCTGCTCCGTTGGGCTGTGATCGGAAAAGAAAATTGTTGTTCGAAGGACATGAGGACTTGTCTACTGCATGCCGCCCTGCTAACCCGCCAAAGGGAACCAGGAGCAGCCCCTTACGGTTCCCGAGTGGACGGTATTCCGTTTGTCGATGACCGGGATATTGAACTTTTAGGTTCTTCTGCCCCCATGCTCCGATCGAGGAGCCTCCTGCTTCGGCCCAAGCGAAGGATAAGCATGTCACTTCTTCCTTGACTTCGGTGAGTTCACTTTTGTGTGCTGGCTTGTTCTTGTTGCTCTTATCTTACCTCGCTCCGCTCTTCCTTGCAGGTTGGAGTGTAAGCCCAGATGGCTCTTCCTTGGAATGATTGTTATGTTGGTTTTAAGGATGCGTACCTCTCCCTTCAAAATAAGCTTCGAGTCACAGAAAATTCCTTTTTGGATTTGAAGGAGAGACGCGAACGTGACCTAACTCGCTTTCGACAAGTTGAGTCAGGCTTGAAGGCTGAGGTAGCGCGACTTCAAGTGGAGCTCCTGACTAAGAAATCCTTGGCGGGGAATGCGCTGGGGGACGTTCCGCGCTTAGAATCTGAGGTGGGGGCATCTTTATTCAGAAGAGCGGCTTTCGAGCTGAAGACGGCAGAGGTGACGGAGTACAAGTGTTCGATTGCCTTTAAACATGATCGTTGCTTGATGTCTGAGGAGATTTGTGAGAAAGTCTAGACAAGGGAGGTGGAGCCCGAGCTTTGCAATATTCGGGAGGTAGCGTTTCGTCGTGGGATGACGAAGACCCTCCGGATGATATCTCGCAAGGGTGAGTGTGACGTCTCTGACCTTGGCTTTGAAGACCTTTCCGAGGATGAGTATATTGAGTTTGATGAGGAGTAGACTCCGTCCTTGTAGCATTTACTTTGTTTGTATTTGCTTGCATTTGACGTGTATCTGTGATTGGGATTTGTACCCTAACATTGATTATAACAACATTGTGTGCTTTTACTTTTCTTCTGAGTGATTGCTTTACTACGGTTTTAGCTCCTTTAGAGAATTTTGCATTATTGGCTCCGCTATCTTCGTGCGGGTGACTTTGGCATGTTCATGTACCTTTGAGGCTAACCCTTGGAAGGTGAGGCCCAGACAATGTCGAGGTCTAATGTCAGGGTGAAGGGCGGATGTTTCGAGCTAGCGGGTGTCGCTGAGTGTGCGTGACGGTTGAAGTACGGGACCCGAAAGGCTCTACAACCTACTACCAGGTGAAAGGGCGAATGCTTCTAACTGGGTAGTACGAGGTTGGGTTTACCAGTCCGGGGATGTCATTGAGTAGCTGGCAAGAAAGGGCGGACCTTCAAACCTAGGCAATCGCGAGGGAGGCAGGCCCTGGCAGTGTCGTGACCTACTACAGGAGAAGGGCAGACTTTCAATCATTGGCAATGAGAGGCAGTAGGGATGTGGTCCTGGTGAGGCGGTGAAGGGCAGACCATTGAACCAGTGGCGAGCGCAAGGGGACAGGCCATGGCGATGTTGCGACCTCACTGTGGAGAGAAGGACAGACCTTTGATCGTCGGTAGTGGAGGCTGCAGGGACGTGGTCTCAGAGAGGTGGTGAAGGGCAGACCTTCGAACCGGTGGCGAGCGAGGGGGGCATGCCTTGACGACGACGTGACCTACTGCGGAGAGAAGGGTATACATTCTCGCCTAAAGATGGGACCGCGACCACCGGGACAGAAGGTGTTGCTTACTCGCTTCTCGCGGTGAATGCTAGATGTATGATCTGCAGAGCCTCCCTCTTGAACTCTTCCAACATTCCCACTGTGACACCACACGCCGGAGATGGTGGGTTGCCCGAGCCGGCTCCTTCTCCTTCACCTCCAGCCATTAAGCTTAGCTCAAGATTTTCTTGTGCAGGCTACGGTCCACGCTCACCGCATCAAAAATGTTGAAACTGAAACTCGATCTCAAGAAGAGTTCGGACCCAAGAGGCGTAGTTTGCACTTACTTCTCCCGAACCAGTACACCTGACCAGACACATAGGAACTAGGAACTGACCCTAGGTTGTAGTGTGGAGGTCCCACCACACACCCGGAAGGCCTTAGAGCCATTCTCATCACAAGCCAAAAGCTGAGCTTGGCACCTTGGAGAGCACACAGAGCCAACCAGAAACGACCTGAGAAAGAAGAAGAAAAAAGAACTTGATCCCCTCCAAAGATGCCCACATGGTCTATATATAGTTTTCTAACTTGGTCTGCAAATAGCGCAATCCCGCCTTTTATGAATGATATGCGCAGCCCAAATGGGTCTCCCAACAGCCAAACTCCGCTGTTTGGGTGGTTATTAGCAGGCCAGCGAGGGCATTCTGGTAAATCCACTACTGGGAAAGTGGTTCCTGCTGCCACCACTCTCCTGTGGCGGCAAGTGCCCGGAAGAGGTCAACACTCGTCGCCTCGGCTAGGATCGAGGGCGAGTGCAAGACTCTTTACCCCACTCTCCTTTCTCCTAGTTTGGTCCTGAGGCGAGTGTAAGCCTAGGTTTCCTACTCCCCCCCCCCATACCACTAATAACTTGATCTTCCGCGGGCTGTGTCCTTCCGTTCCCACTCGCCCATCTGGCTCGTCTAGTCCTAAAGCTGCCTTATTTGACTAGGTCTTCCTTTGGAGGACCCCCTCGGTGAACACGAGCTTGTACAGTGTGGGCAGGATCCCTCTCACGAAGTGGGATCTGGATTAGGCCTTCAACTGGAGTGGCTCTCTGTATTGAGGTTTCGTCCCGCAAATCGAAGCTTTCGATGGACTAGGCCGCCTTCTACAATGGTTGAGCTTGTTTGAGATAACAAATTTGTGGCGTTGCTTGATCCCCCAGACAGTGCATATACCGCCGGGTGTTAGGAATTTCAACGCCAGATGAGGTATCGAGGGAATTGCCCCGGGCCTGCCGAAAATGACATTGTAGGCAGATTCACATTCCATGACCAGGAACTGGATAGTGTGGGTTGCTTGCCTCAGGTATTCTCCCATGGTCACCGGGAGGAAGACCATGCCCCACAAGGGGACCGATCGGTTGTTAAATCCGAACACGGGCCCGCCCGCAGGACGGAGAGACTCTTCGCGGAGCCCCATCTTCCGGAACGCGGCCATGAACAAGATTTCCACTGAGCTTCCATTGTCAACGAGGATCCTCATGTCCTTCAAGCAGAGTTATCATATTCCCGCGCAGATGACTAGGGGATCTCGATGCGGCTTGCGCACTCCCGTCATGTCTTCATTCTCGAAGTGAATGGTGCGATCTTTGCGTGCCCTTTGTCGGGATGCCCCCTCGCTTCAAGCTATGGTGAAGACCTTTGTCCGGAAGACCTCAAAGCTCTCTTTTTTGTCTCTGGGGTTGCTTGACTTGAAATGAAGGTCCGATGACCTATTTATAATTTTCTGGAGGGGGAGCGCCGGTAATTGCACCGGGGAGCAATTTGTGTTGTCGAATGACTTCGCTTTGTTTTGGAATAATGGCTGGCTGTGCCAGGCCGGGGGTGGCGGCCGCGCAGGCCAGTCACGTGCGCAACACGCGTGCTGCCTGCACGAGGCGTGGGCCCGGCGCGTTCTCCCGGCCTTCTCGAGTGCTCGTGATTCTCGGCATGCCGCTGGTCTGATTGGACTCCTTTTTTTCTTGGGTCTATATTAATTGTATACAAATTGGTAATATCTGAATTGGTATTGAGGGCAAGAAAATGTCTTCAATGTATAAATTATTGAAGGAAGGGAATTTTTCAGCTGGTTAATACAAAAAAACAAACTCATATAAACATTTTTATCTCTTTTACCAAAGCATCCACTCCATAGCCATTATTATTATTATTCTAAGTATAAGCTGCATATGACCTGTTTATATAATAAATTTTGGCGATTGTTAACTATAATTTGGTTTTGACTATTCACGCTCCATTGTTAAATGTAATTCGAAAATATTATTGTATCCTGTTTTTTTTCTTGCTGCACACCGATATTTTTTTTGATGCACCCGAAAATATCCCTTAGTGATGTGCGTGAGAGAACTAATAGAGTCAGATAGCGCGAGGAAGATGTCGGAGACGGGAGCAACTGGGCGAAAAGGAAGACGGATTGCAGCTTCCGCGAAATGAGGGAGATTGGGTGCGAGTAAAGTTTTAGAAAAAGTTTTTTAAAATAAAAATGGGGTGCGGATAGCCATATGAGAAGTGCGGTTAACAATTGCCTAAAATTTTCGTCTTTTATTTATGATAAGGCGGTGACCGGTCTCGGCGGTGGTTCTTATGCTTTGAAAATGGAGGGACACGACAAACACAAAACTTGATTATTATTATTCAAAGTAATCAAGAAAGAAATCATCTACTGAAGCAATTCAATGCTTGACACATGGTGTTTATCCAAACAAATCTTCATCGCCACCGTCATCTACTCACAAGAAATCAATCAGAATTGATAAAGGAATAAGAGAGCGAGCAAAGGAAAAGAACGAAACCAGAGGGAGCAAGTTTCACCGGAACGTATCCACTTCCTTTTAGGAACCTGACGTGCTCTTCCTGCGCCGGCACAACCCTCGCCGAATCTGTTAGTAGTTAGTTCAAAGGACGGCTCAGTCTCAGCCTTCTTCTCTTGAGCAATATTGCCAACAAACTGAAACCATTTTTTAGCCTTAATAATCAACATTAAAAGCCTCATAATATAGAAATTTAATAAAATATTCTCGGCAAATCAACATGGATTAAAAAGAGAAATGAGATCTTCAAAGAGTGTTTGAAGATTTTCGAACGGGAAAAGGAAATGAAGAAGATGAGAGAGTAACGAAAGAGAAAATTCGTAGGAGGATTTTCCAATATATGAGAGAATGATAATTAATGGAGAATCTGGAGTCCTATGCTTCAGGGGTGGTTATGGTGGTTAGGCGGCTATCCACAAACCATAACCAGCTAATTTAATATATGTAGACTGAATTAATATAGATCGAGACGCGTATATTATTTTATTATTTTATAAACACAGACCGGTCTTCATATTTGGCTAAGTGCACCCCCCCACTACGGGTGGTTACACGGGCGGTTACATGTTGATCGAATGACGAAGATCAAATGGCGGCGAACGGACGGTGGTGGGTCAGCCAGATATGGTGAAGGGGGTTGACCGTCACCGGGACCCAACCTGCGAGGGCCGGCCGGTGGAGGGGGTCGGTCGAGCACGTCTACACAGCCGACCGAAAGGCCGCTCGTGTGAATGTGCGGTGGTGGTTGTCCTTGAGGCAGTCGGCCATGTAGACCGTCATCCGCTTGGCCCCGCGGCCGCCAGGCCACGCGGCGTCGGCCGGTGGCCAATGAGGGGGCTCACAGCCATGCACATCTTTTCCTCTAGCCGACGAGAAACGATCATTCACAAATCACGGGCCACAAGAAGAGAAAGCCATTAGATTAGATTAATATTCCTTGTAATTTATCAACGGACGATGTTACGTGCACACCATTTTTGGCTATGTGCACGCCAAACTCTTAAAATAAATTATACCGTTATTTTTTCTCAATCTCACTCACATTAAACCTAAGCACACACTCCGCTTCTATTTTCTCCCGAAAGCCGAAACCCTATCCTTGCCCCAGTTTCAGCCTCGATTCACATGACATATAAGTAGAGTTGGATAAGATGCCCCAAAAATACAATACATCATTAGTTATTCAAAAAATAAATTGAAAAGAAAACTACACGAGCTATTGAATCCTACAACAAATCAAACTATAGAAGCTTTTGTTCCGGTTCGCTTAAAGGGGCGACCAAAAGGAAGCTTTAACAAACAAAATGACCGTGCATGGATTAATATTCAATTTTAAGTAACTTACAAATAATTTATTTATTTTAGACAACTAATATTCATATATTTATGTTCATGATTGTCTGCATGAACTTAAAAATGGACCGTGCAAATTTTTAGTTATATCGGTGAAAATGATTTGTTTTTTTATTGTTTGTTTTTTGTTGGTTTGAAATGTAAAAGAGAAGATTTTTTTTTTGTATTTGAAGTAAAAAAAAAACTCAAAGTTTATTTTGGTGATTATTTAACAATTTGACAGCCAAATAAAATTTATGGTCTTTATTAGACATTTTGGTCTGCAAATAAAATTTATGATATAATGTATAACCCATAACTCGTCGAGATTAGAAGTACCCAAGCAGACGCCTATTCCCAGACCATTGGGCGAGCTTGGGCGAGCAGAGCCAAGCTGTGGCGAGCAGAGGCGAGCTGTGGCGAGTAGATGCGAGTTTGGGCGAGTACCTCGCGAGTACGGGCGAGTAGCCATTGATACTCGCTCGCAGAGGCTGGATGCTCGCCTATACCCCCTCAGGATTTCTCTATAAATAGACCCCCAAGGGTACTAGAAATTAACTTTTGGAAGAGGTTGAGGTCCCCCAAGTGGATACTCGCTCAGTTCATGTCTGCCTATTACCTCATCCAACCTTTTGGTTGCGGAGGGGAAGTTTCTCTCAAACTTCCGGGTACGTGATGGGACCTCCCTGTTGAAGCATGTACTTGGGGTGTGCTTATAAATAGTTTTCTCTCTCTCTCAAGCTAGCTACTTGATCTGTGACGTCAGACCGCAGAATAAATAACCTTAGGCTGTTTTGATCCAAATTTTGTGGTTGGGATTTCCCGGCTTCAACATATGGATTTTCCCGACTTCAACACTTTGATGTGGTGAGCATAGATCGTAGCCGAGGAAGAAATTTTTGTGAGAAGACTTCATAGCTTAAGATAGCGAGCTGGAGACTGAAGGTAGTAACTCACGAGCATTCAACAAAGTGGGCGAGTTCTTGGCAAGGTGGGCGAGTTTTCTAGTTACTTGCCCATATGCGGCTTTGCGATGGCGACTTTCAAGCTTGGCGACTTCGTGAGACGAGCTTCCCTACTACTCGCTCAAAAGCGAGTTCCAGATTGCGAACTCCTTAGGCGGGCTCCAGATGACGACTTCAGTTGGTCAGTATATGCAAACGATTTCATAGAGGTTGGCGAGTTCCCTTATTGCTCGTCAATAGGCGAGTTCCACATTGCGACAACCCTATGCGAGAATATGCAAGGTTGGCGAATCACGACGAGTTCACCACTAGGGAAAACATACAAGGTGCTCTGCGAGCTCCTACTTGCAATGATCTCCTCCGAAAACCTACATTCCATGAGACAGTTTATGACATCTTCAAGCTAGTATTCTACGAGCTCCTACTCATGATGCTCTTCATGACTACTAAGTGCTCTCTTCATTTTCGCGAGTTCCATACTCGCGAGGTAATCTCTTCAACGGATAAGGTGCTCTTCTTTAATTTCGCGAGTTCCATACTCGCGAGATCACTACTTCAACAACTATGGTGTTCGCTTCAATTTTGCGAGTTTAAACGTGTGAGGCTATTGCTTCAGCAACCAGGCCGCTATGTTATTCATTTTATCTCCTCAGGCACCTGTAGTTATGATAACCTGAAAGGGTTCTGCCTGTAGAAAGGAATGGTACGCTTGTTCACACTTATACATCGATGATATTTCTCTAACACCCTAAAATATGTGGATTTAGCTTCTCTTCTTGGAAGCGTATCAAGCAGACATAGTAGGCATAAAGTGATCTCTATGATCGGTTTGGGAAACCTGCCTTCGACCTGTTTCTCCTCAATAGCCCAGGGCGAACGGTGAGACGATGCTTCGGGATTTAAGCGTCCTTGTAAGACCGAGCCCCTATATTGTTGGTCGAGATCAACTCCCCCCATGCATGTCGGCCTAACTACACCCGATTGCATTTCTCCTCCAACTAGAGGAACTATCAGGAACAAGTCTGGATGTTAACCTCCTGAACTCGATAAATGATCGACCTCACAAAGTGATACCTTATGTAAATGCGTCATCGGTCTTTGAGAAGACTAAAAGGCCCGCTCTTAGCGATTGTTTATCATGTGGAGTAGGACGCGCCTCTGTTTTTTGCCAAAGCAGGATAACCTGCCGAGCTCTGAGAGGTATGAGTTCGCGGAAGGATATTGGGCTTGAGTGTGTCCTGCAGGACCCCCCGAGAGCCATTTCACTTCGTTTGTACGTTGACCTTCGTAGCCAGGTGTCAGAGCTGGAAACGATCTCCATGGTTGGATTGGAAAAAGAGCCTTTGACCTGTTTCTCCTAATTAGCCCAGGTAGGACGATGAGATGATGCCTCGGGATTTAAGCATCCTTGTAAGACTGAGCTCATGCATTGACGGTCGAGATCAGCTCCCCCCTTGCATGTCGGCCTAGCTACCTCTGATTGCATCATTCCTCCGACTGGAGAAACTATTAGGAATAAGTCTGGACGCCAACCTCCCAATTTGATGGAGGGAAGATCGTCGTCTCTTTAGAATTTCCTTAGTCCTCAAAGATATTGTTGCATTTAATTCTTTGGTTATCTCCTGAGCAGCAGGGCAAATTACCTAAACATAAATAGAAGTCTTCGAGTCATGGAGTTATCGTAGTCGGAGTCCCTGCATGAGCTCCTCTCCTGCATATCGACTATCAACCCCCTCGGGTGAGATAGATTCCTCGTGTGTGTTGTTGTCGTAGTCCAGGCTCCTTACAAGCTTCCCTTCTGCAGGCTGACTACGAGTTCAACCCGAGTCGACTCCACCTCCATTTGAGCTCGACTCTTGAGAGCCGTCTACTCCACCTCCAGTTGAGCTCAGCTCCTGAGAGTTGTTGACCCATCTCCAGTTGATCTCGGCTCCTATAAGATGTAGCCTCCACCTAATGTTGAGCTCGGCACTTGCGAGTTGTCAACTTCTCCACCAGTTGAGCTTGACTCCTGTGAGGTGTCGACCTATTCTCCACCTCCATTTGAGCTTCTATCATGTGAGATGTCGACCTCTTCTCCACCTCCAGTTGAGCTTGACTCCTGTGAGGTGTTTGAACTTAACTTGTTAGCATGCTAGGCAATGATGCACAAATTTTGCTACATTCTTCTTCATACCCCACCACCAAAAGTTTATATTCAAATCTTGATATATCTTTGTAGCTCATGGGTGGATTGAAAGTTTTTATTGATGTGTCTTCTTCAATAATTATTTCCAAATGTCATCAATGACATGGATTCTATATCATTACTGCATCATATGATGTCATGTTCATCAATACACAATTTAGACTGATTTTTCTACAAGAGACTTCATCATTTTCTTCCGTCCAATATCTTGTTGTCCTTCCTAGATCTTTCGCAACCAATCAACAAAGATGATTTATTGCGCTAGAATCAACGTTTTGGATGATGCCCCTGAGCTTAACTTCAGTTTCTCCATTTCCGCAACTAAATATTAAGCCACCAGCTTTACTTGATATCTACGGTTTAGCGCATCCTCCACCACATTTGTCTTGTGTGGATGATACATGATTGATAAGTCGTAGTCTTTGATCTGCTCTAATCATTTTTGTTGTCGCATGTTTAGATCATTTTGGGTTAAGAAATACTTTAAGTTTTTGTGATTAGTAAACACTTGACATCTCATCCCCAGAAGATAGTGTCTCCAAATCTTCGGTGCAAATACCACATTGGCTAACTCCAAATCATAGATTCCGATACTGTTTTTTTTTTTTGCTCTTTTCAGTTTCCTAAAAGCATAAGCAATGACTTTCCCTTGCTGCCTTAATATACATCCATTTCTTGAAAGGATGCGCCACTATAGATTTGAAGATTTTCAAAACTATCAGGTAGTGATAAAATTGGTGCGGACACCAACAATTTCAACTTTTGAAAATTTTCTTCACACTTATCGATCCATCCAAACTTCACTACCTTATGTATTATACAGATCATCGAGGTAGCGATCTTCAAGAAGTCTTTAACGAATTTCTGACAAGATCCTGCTAACTCTAAGAAACTTTGAATCTATGTAGCATTAGTCGTGCGAGGACACTAAAAAATTGCATATATTTTGGCTGGATCCATAAGAATTCCTTTAACGCTGATTATATGGCCAGGGAAGGTCACCTCTTTAAGCCATAATTGACACTCATAAAACTTGCCAAAAAGTCGATGTTACCTCAGTGTTCTATATCGTTCTTTGAATACACCAAGATATTATCAATTAAGATAATGACAAACTGATCACAAAATTTATGCATGACCCGGTCCGGTTCATCATTTTCATAAATACAGTTGGAGCGTTAGTGACTCCAAACGGTATTACTAGAAATTCGTAATGACCATATCGGGTGCGTAACGTCATTTTTTGGATATCTTCATTCTTCACCGTCAATTGATGGCAACCAGATCATAAGTCAATTTTTGAAAAGACGGACGCACCTTACAGTTGGTCAAATAAGTCATCCATCCTAGATAATGGGTATCGAATTTTGATTGTTACTTTATTCAACCCTCTATAATCGATACACATCCGCACTTTCATCTTTTTTCTTTACGAACAAAATCAGAGCACCCCAAGGGGAAGCGCTCAGACGAATGAATTCATTGTTCAACAAATCTTGTAACTACTTCATTAATTCTTGCAATTCGTGTATCCTTAGATGGCATGAGTCCTTAGATAAGAGCTCTGCTCCTGGGATTAGATCGATCAAAAAATGATTCTCCCTGCGTGGCGAAAGACCAGATGAATCCTATGGAAATATGTTTGGGTAATCTCTAATGATGGGTACATCTTTAACCTTCATATTTACTTCTCCAAATTCAGGCACATTGGCAAGATATGTCATGCATCCACGTCTTAAAAACTTATATGCTTCTGGAGCGGATATTGTTGGGACAATTCCGCCTTCACCACAAAATTTGAAGGTGGGTTGAGTTGGCTCTCAAAAAGTGATTTCTTTCTTGACACAGTCAATCGTCATTTGATGCTCACCAACCAATCCATGTCCAAGATAACATTGAAGTTATTGAACAAAAAGATGATTAGATTGGCCCGAACTTCTGCTTTCAGGTCCTTATGTCCCCGCATACATATTCAATTATTTATTGACTTTGAATTTCTTGCAATTAGGAAGACGTATATGGATAAGTTCGAAACAAACATATTGTATTGATATTTCATAATTTTACAAGTACATATTCGTATGTTACATTTCTTTTATCTTTGTCTTAATGCATAGTATATATTAGCCTTCCTCACTATTTTTTGGTGTCCATATCTTCCTCGGTGTCTCAAAATATTTAGTAGGCTGGTGAACATCTTTGCCCACACTGAAATAATAATACAATATATATGTATGAAATGCATAAATTACAAATAAAGTATGCAATGGAAGAAGTAACTAAGATAAACACATGCACATATATTTAATCTTGTTAAGATATAATTCCTTTTGATCAAAAATATCTAATTTGTTAGTTAGCATTTACATATATCAGTTAAATTACAATAATTTCACATGCTTGATCCTCCAATTTTATTAGTATTCTAGCACGATAATTTTTAAAAGATGTTCATGCTATCAATATGCATGCAGTCTAAAACTCAGGGCTTCATTATCGCTTGAAGACTAGCGACTCAACCATTTGTTACACCCTTAGTTATTAATGACGTAAGGCACATCAAGGTGCAAAGGGGTCTTTGAGTTTAGGTGCAAGGTACAGGCGCGCGCCTGACGAAGACAATGTGCAACCACATTCATTTTAAATAATCAACATCAAACATCATTTCATCTTCTCGATTAGCTTCTTCATATATTCTACTAATTAATCATTCATTATTATCATTTATCTCTTAAAAAATAGAATCAATGTAATCATTTGCTTAATATCTAAGTCCCAATGCACAATTATCTTTCACAAACATTGAATCAATAAAAATTTATTGAGTTCTTACAATATTTTTTTCTTTTTTAAAAAAATTAAAATTTACAACAAAAAACTCACTCATGCGTGCCTTTTATATTTCAAAGGCGCAAATAAGGCGCGCAAAGGCGCAAACCTCTGATCCTGGTGAGCCTTGAGCATTAGGCGCACCTTTAACAACATAGGTTACACCTAACGAATTATCTGAATTATTTCAACATTATGTAGACATAACAATTACTAGTAGAGGTGTCACAACATAAAAACTAGCGTAAGACATAAATACTGCAATTTTTTCTACCTACCTTGATTTTGTCGCTTGAATTAGAGTTAGGCGGTATTTTAACCCTTTTAAGAAGTTTAGACTTTGACTTAAAAGTAGTACTTGGGGAGCACTTCAGCAACATCTAACACTGAAATTCCCCGCTAGAACCTTCTTCGAAGCTTCCTCAAAATTTGTGAGGCGCTCTGATGCTTTCTCTCCTCCCTTCCTCACTTTTTCTTGATTTCAAAAAAACTGAAAATGAGTTAAAGTGATTTGATTTTTCCATTGTATCTATATTTATAATATCTTTCTAATGCCACTAAATCGCCCAAATTCAAGCTCTAGAACTTTTGGAAAATAAAAAAATCAAATCAAATCTTCCTTTACAAGGCTCTCCGGCGATAACATGAATACAAGGGAACCAAACTCAATCTAAGGGATGGGAAGAAGAAGAGAGGTGCTTTGCTCAACCTTAATCCTAACTTGAGGGAGGAGTATGTTGAAGGGTCCTTAAGACCGAATCTAAACATACGTGAAATGTAAAATAGAAGACACAAATATAAATTAAAGATATGGCATACACTAATTTTTCACTAATTGACCATGCACGATAAAGGATAACTGATCGTGTGGGCCCATAACATCTCACCCATCCTTCGCGTTGAGCTTTTCATCAAACTCAGAAGGTGCTCAAGTGAGGATATCCTAGCTCTTTTATTTCAAGCGTGAATTTTGAATTGGGATCAACGTATTTGAGATGACGCCTCTGCGTCGACCGTTGAGGCTGAATGACGCACGTTCGACTGAAGCAGTGGTCAACGAAGCAGATATTTGGAGAGGAACAAATGATTAGTCGGAATTGTGAGCGCAACAGGTGAGCAGAAGACGTAGACACTCATACTGATGTTGTTGTGTCTTGTACACTGTCGTAACGTTGGTGTAGGGAGTCATAGTAGGTCCTCACTGCTTGACGACATAGAGAACTAGGAGGTTGCCAGGCTTGTACAAGGTTACTGTAATTAAGTGGATGGTTGTTTGGACCCCAAGATCAGATGGTTGTGGATGCGGTTAAAGCGTGAAATGAAAATGAAAGGGGGTGTAATTGCATCTTTAGGCTGTGGAATGCGAAGGAGGATCGATCTAACTTTGATACCAAGTTGTTGCAGGCTTCCGTTATATGCTTATTTTGGAGGAG
Source organism: Platanthera zijinensis (assembly GCA_039513925.1). Lineage (NCBI taxonomy): Eukaryota > Viridiplantae > Streptophyta > Magnoliopsida > Asparagales > Orchidaceae > Platanthera > Platanthera zijinensis. Next base: position 242,890,763 of record CM077081.1, on the reverse strand, counting down.
ATGGAAATCCCGAGGATGTCAGGGATTCAAGGTAGCCTTGCTTACCCGAAGGTGGAGAAGGAGAAGAAGGGAAAAATACGGGAACCTTAATAAAACCAAATCCTAAAAAGAGGAGAGGAAGAGGGAACTAGAGATAGGAGGAGAGAACATGATTAATTATTGCATGATTTCATTCATGACTCCAGAGGTCTATAAATAGCATTACACAATGGCATGAGCGTAAATAAACCCAACATAAAGAGAAATGTTGTTACGGACATTCACGACGGACGTGGCGCGAGCCGACAAAGATGAACCGAGCGCGCAAGGAGCGGCTTGGACTATCGAGGACGACCCAGGCAGGGTCGGCGCGGAGAATAATTAATATTCAGTTTAGGGTTTATGTTATTTTATATTTTCTATTATTGACATCCCTCCTTTATAAGAGGGGTTGTTTTGGACTTGTAAGGGCACCTTGGATGAATGTTGTGAGTTCCCTCTTCTCTCTAACCCTAATTCCTCTCCCTTTCTCTTCCTCTTCTCTCTCCCGTCAACACCCTCTCTCTACCGCCGGATTTCCTAGTTCATATCAATTTGGTCCGACCTGCCACACCGCCCACATCCCGCGTCGCTGATGCTGTGACCATAGTGCAATTTCCGTTACAGCGCCGTCACCCGATCCATGTATTACTGCTCTCGCGTCGCCTGTGTAGGTCGCGTCTTGCTCTCCCTGCGGTCGATCACTGACGGCTTCCCGATCCGACGAGCCGGTCATTCAAGGCCTCCGTGCCGCTCAGCCCTAGCGTCGGCCTCCGCTAATCTTCCTTCCATGACTGACCCCCGACGATCTACGGCTCCCAGGGACCCGTGCGCCTGCCGATCGACACCTTCAGACCATTTCAATGCGGGACGACCGCACCTCTCCTATTTCCGCCGAATCCACCCGATCCGCCTGCTACCTTGTTGTCAACTTCGCCCGTGTCGCTCCCCGATTCGCTTGCTCTGCCCAGCCCTAGCACCATCCCTGCATACGTTGCATGCCTGCGGCTCTCGGTCGTCCTCACCTCACACCAGTCACCGCCATGGCTCTTATGACCCGGTCCATTGCAGAACCGCCGCCGGAGGACTCCATCGAGGCCCTCTTCCCCGTCAATGCCCAGGCATCCCTCGTGGCCTCCAATCATGCCTCCCTTCTCCCACTTCACGCCAAGTTCGATGCCCTACAACCCTCCGCCGCCTCTTCCGCCAACGGATCCGCGTGCCCAGCCGCCGGCACGTCCATCCTCGGAGCGGCAACCCTCCTATACATCGGGGACTCCGCGGTTCCTCCCCTTCCAGGCCGTCCCGCCCTCTCTTTGGACCTCCCTACCTTTGTCGGTGTGGACCCGGTGGGGTGGATTGTCAAGACAGAGCAGTACTTCGATCTCCACCATTACTCCCAAGCAGGATAAGGTCTCTACTGCCGTCGTGGGACTTGGCGGCTCCGCCCTTCATTGGGCTCAATGGCTCTAACAGCCCAACCCGACGATCTCTTGGTCAGAGATCAAACAAGAGATGATTCGCCGCTATGACAGCCGTTATTCCGGATCCGCCATCGAACGACTGTGTGGTGTTCGTCAAACCGGTGCATTGGATGATTACATTGATGAGTTTGTGTCCCTCGTCACCCATGTTTCGGGCTTACCGCCAGATCATTATCTCGGCTTCTTCATGCATGGCCTCTTGCCCAACATCCGCTCCCGACTTCGCGCTCACCACCCCCGGACGGTTTCTGATTCCCTCGACATGGCCCGCCTCGTGGAGGCGGATTTGTCTCCCCGGCCACTGTCGTCGTCAGGCAGACCTCCGCCAGGGGGCCGACCGTGGCAGACTGTGACTCCAGTGACACGAGCTCCTCAACCTCCTCCAGACAATCTGCCAGGCCGACTGGGCCCTCTTCAACGATTCTCCAACCGCGAGTTGGACGACCTCCGTCGCAAGGGGTTGTGTTTCCGCTGCCGTCAGCCCTATTCTCCTGCCCACGTCTGCGCGGTCAAGAAGTTCCGCGCCATCAATGGCGACGTCGACCTTGAGGTTACCTTGGCAGACTTTGAGGCCCTAGGGCTCTCACCAGAGGATACCCCTCTTCACCCCACCGTAGCTACATTCCACCGTTTCGAGCTATCTAGCGCCTCGACGAGCGGGATCTCCAGCCAACAGACCATGCAGCTTCCGGGCACACTGCGGGATCGCCCGATCATCATCATGATGGACAGTGACGCAAGCAACAACCTCCTCTGTGAGCACCTGGTGGCTGGTGCAGCAGCTCCGTCTTCCCTTGGTTCCTTCCTCGAACGTTGCGGTCCGCATGGGCGATGGGCGCCACCATCCGACTCAGGGCTACTGCACTACCATCTCGCTCTCTATGGAGCCCTATTCCGTGACCGCGAACTTCTACACATTTGACTTAAACGGCCTCGACGTCGTGTTTAGAGTGGCTCACCGCACGCTCGACGAGGTATGCGTCAATTGGAAGATTATGTTCATGCAGTTCCTACACGAGGGACGACCTCGTCGCCTCGACGGTGACTCCGCCCTCCTACGCTCTTCGTTCTCCCTCGGCATAGAACCGGATTCCTCTCCGAGATTGCCACCAGCTCTGCTGTTCCTGATCATAAAGAAAGACGACAGTTGGTGGCGAACTATCCAGCCAAACTACTTAGTTGCTGCTACCACCTTCAGGGGGACTCTGGCCCGTAGGCGGTCCCAGCTACTGGGTCGTACAGTTTGGAGTCCGAATCCACGGGGTTGTTCCAGGATCACTGTTGTCGCCACCACTCAGACTACTGCTTTGGGGACAAGACATATTTTCCAGACGACGACATTGTTACGGACATTCGCAACAGATGTGGCGCATACCGGGGAAAATGAACCGGGCGCGTTGGGAGCGGCTTCGACCGACGAGGACGACCCAGGCGGGGTTGGCGCGGAGAATAATGAATTTTCAATTTAAGTTTTATGTTATTTTATATTTTCTGTTATTGACACCCCTCCTCTTTAAGAGGGGTTGTTTTGGACTTGTAAGGGCACCTTGGATGAATGTTGTGATTTTCCTCTTCTCTCTAATCCTAATTCCTATTTCTCTCGCTCTCTTTCTCTTCCTCTTCTCTCTCTTGTTGGCACCCTCTCTCCACCGCCGAATTCCCTAGTTCATATCAAATGTTCAATACAATAAAAGACGTTAAAGAGCCTATAACTCATAACATCGACTCGATTAATAAAGACATGTAACGTAGACTCTAAATGACTCGAATTAAAATATGTAAAGACTCTTAATAAAAGACGCCTAACATGGGCTATGATGATGCTAAATAACGACACTAATTAAAAATGTCTAATAACGACACTAATTAAAAATGTCTAACAACTGACAATAGATAACTGACCGTCTGAGACCTAACATATCCCCCATAGTGTGTTGATATCTCTTTGGAGAGGTGTCTGAAGTTGGAAAGGGTGGAGAGATACACGAGAGCCAACCATGCTAAACCCAAGGAATGCAAAGAGGAAAAGAGGTGTTTTAATACGAAAGGGGCGGATCCGATCGAGTCGTCAAGGGAAGGCGCTTCACGCGCGTTTATACTAGGCGCGCATGGAGAACGAAGATGGCATGAGCCCGAGTAGCTTTTGGCGGGCCTCCGCTGCTTATCTTTCGTGTTTTTATTTTACTAGCATTTTAATTATGTTTGTATGGTCGATCGGCATATTGGGTCTCCCCAATATAAGGGAGAATGTGTGGACGTGTTTGGTGTGCTTGGAATTATTAAGTTTTAGAAATTGAAGTGGGGGAAGGAACCGACCCAGTGGTTCCTCCTTGTTTGACCTAATCGTGTACCGCCTCCCGCCCCCGCCGCTCTCTCCCTCTCTCGCGTTCTCACGTAACGCCGCCGACTCGCCCCATCGCAACACCCCCGTAACATGTTTTGCTCTACTCTAATCCTAATTTGTCAGAGGAGAAGAAGATGAGGGAAGACAGCGAGAAGAAGTTAAATGATAATCCTTGCCCATCTCATGACCCAAGGGGTCCTTAAATATACAATACATGATACTTCTACATTATGCCCACACACTGTGACCGAATCCAAACATACACGGAATATAAGATACATAACACAAATATAAATTTAAAACGCAACATGTGCCTACATGACATTATTTAAACATTCACAATAACAAATTACTAACAACACGTTATTGGTTGCTCTATAATGTATTTACACGCTCACCCAAATTGATCCCATTCTATTCTAACACGATTGCCAAGTGTAAAGTTGGCTCTCATTGTCTTTGTGTGAGGCTAACGATGGATTTTAGGGAGGAAGGGGGTCCAAATTGGTACTCCGTAACACTCCCTGCCACTAGAAAATTGAGAGACGAAAGAAAAAAGTAGATGAACTCAAAATTGACTAATAACAAGAAAATTAGATTGAGTGAGGAGAGAACTTTACTCTGCCAAAGCCAGTTTTCTTTGTAAGAGAAGAAACTCAAAACACTAATGATATTCAATATGTCTATACACTTACTCTCAAAACACTAATGATATTCAATATGCCTATACACTTACTTATCACCCTCCTATAAAGACATATTAGGCACGCTAGTTAAAGAAGACTATTTCCTTAATTAATTGACTTAGGCTCTATTTGGTCATGCTAATGAAAAAGCTGCTGTGGGAAATCAATTGTGAGAATATAGTTGACGGGAAAGCACTGATGAAAAAGTTATGGATGGTTTGGAGAAAGTTGTGGATTATTTGAAAAAATTCTACAAAAAACAAAACTGTAACAGGAAACATTCAACTACACAACATTAAAAAACCCAACAAATATCAAACTGATATGGGGAGAACATTCAACAAACAAGCTAAAAGATGTTTTATCTACAATCTCCTCATCATCCAGATTAAAAAGATTTATCAGTTCTCTTGACGTAAAACATTTGTAGACGACTAAGTTATGATTCAATTGCATTATCTAACCTCTCAGTGACAAACGATTGGAGAAGAAATCCGATAAGATGAAAAGGAAAAAAATAGTATCTAGAGCTCGATCTTGTTACCTCGTCTAGCAGAATCATAACAACAGAGAGGAAAATAATATACAATCAAAAATGGAATCTGGGTAACCTAAAGCTAAGCAGGAATTGCCACCACATTGAATCTAAGATTCTCCTCTAAAGTGCACAGTTCAAAAGGCGTCAAGCAATTGCATTGGCTAACCTATGCTAAGGACTCGGCGTCACGGATCACCGGAGAGAGGTCGGAGATAGATGGGTGGTCAAGCAGCGAGAGTAGCTGAGCAAGCTTTGTGCTTCTGACACCTTCTTCCCGTGTCAAAGAGGAATGCCGACAGAAACGAACGAGAAGACTGGCTCGTTCAAGAAGACTCTCTCATCCGATGTCGTTTCTCCTAATCTTTGTTCGGGATTGCTACTCGCCATCTGGATTGGAGAGGAATGCCGGCAGAAGACGAGAGGATACAGCGGCTCGCCTCACATGGTTTTCGCCTATTAAGTAGTGGAAAGCATGTCTGGGTCACGAAACGTGGGAGTCATGCACAAGATTCTAAAACGAATTTTTTTAGAGAATCTCTTTTCTCACAACTGTGAAAACAAACACTCTGAAAAGTGCATTTGTGTTTTGAATGGAGCTTTTACATCAGCATAAGCTTCCCAAATAGAGCCTTGGTAACATTAATAATTACTTTATGACTTGAAGATGCGCTTCCCCAAATTGATCTCCTTACATTCTAACATTCTAACAAAATGCCAAGTGTGAACGTGCGAGGCCCAACATGATTTTAATTTAGTAAAGCTTGTAGATTTTTGGAGTTTTTAATTAAAACCAAGCCATTCAGGTTCATAATCTTCTTCAGTTTAAGTTTCATTGCTTACTAGAGACATCCTGGGATTTGTGTCCCTATTAACATGTAAAAGTGCTCTGTTGCGTCCCTAGCCTGGTATGGGAACCCGCATCCAACTATTTTTATGCGTCCCCCTAACTAAAAGTGATCCATGTTGTGGGATCACGTACAAGCGCCACACCTTTGCGCACACCGCTTAGGATTTATCCTTGATGTACGTTTTGTATCTTATAATTTCATCATATGTATTTTTATGTTGGACTTTGGGTTGGTCTCCAACCCATATGGGTGGGAGCATGCTTGATTGAAATGATTATGAAATCATTTATCAAATATATAAATACGAGTGCCTGACACGGGGCTCCGCCCCTACGGCCATGCGCGACAGTACCCGGTCAGCGACGGCGGGCTGCGCCCGCCCGCCCACCCACCCGCTTGAAGCCTGCTCCAGCCCAGCCGCATTTTCCATGGCATAAGGGTGAATCACCCTTTGGTGAAAGGGCAAAATTAGAAAGCACAATGTTGCACCAAAGGGTGTTTTTTCCTTATAGAATAGTATACATAAATATAAATATACATATTTATATATATATATATATGTAATTCTCCTCTCTCTCTCTACCCTCACGGAATAGAGCCCGACGCCCTAGCTGCTTCTTCCACTCGCAACCTCCGCTAGTGCGACTTCCGCTCTCGTCTCCTTCGCCGCTGCCTCCTATCGACAACTCCCATCCAGCCACCTCCGTCACTCATCTCCCGGTGAGATAGGTTCGAGGGGATTTAACAAGAGTTACGTCGATCATCTGCAGGACTTCCCTCCCCTTCCACGGAGAACGAGGGCTCAAGCGAAGGCCCTTAACAAATACCCGCATATGCCCACTAGTTTAGGGCATAATCATTTGATTTATTCTTGTGTTCTATGTCTAATGTTGTTCATTCATGAAATCATATTTATGCATATCTTATATTTATCATGTCTTTTGACATGTCATTTGACACAAACATACAATAGAGGTATTCATGCAATTCGTATATATATGGAAATCTATGAAAACAATGCTTTAGAAACGGTGATATTCTATTAAAGAGGTAAATAGTTTCTTACCTTGATGCCCCGGTGCTCATAGACATGACGCGATGACATGATTCTGTAGGTTGCATTGGAATCCACACAACATTGCTCCTCCAATCTACTTCCAAAATCCTAGACGAAACAAATATGAAGTCATTAGAGCACGTGAGTCATTTCCTACCTCTTGAGATTTACTGAAACCCTAAAAATTAATTTCATGAATTAGGAGGAAAATGTGAGATCTTACTCTAACTGCAACCAAAAAGAATCTCAAGATCGTTGTAATCAGGGAAGAGAGGAAGCAAAAAGTTCTATGACAGTGAAGGAAAAAGAGCAAGATCGAATGAAATTTCTGAATGCTCAAACTATCGATGAACTTAAGTTGATCAGGCAATGAAGGGAATGTAACCACAAATTGAGGAACAAGCTGTCGATAACGCAATACAAAGATGAAAGCTCGGAGAGGCTTTTGCCTAGCACTATCACAGACGAGAGGTGAGCACCCCCTATATGAGAGATCATAACCATTTGGAGTGATTATGCGTTAAGCGGCAGAGACGGCTAGGCAAGAATGAAATCTCCTCTCACAGCTCGGTTACAAGGGTCTTAGAGTGCGACCGACCTAGACGAACCATGAGGGGGATCGTAACATCTATTATATAGTCAATACTAATGAATTAGATATTCTTATAATTATAAGCATGACAATCATGTTATTTCATCATAAAACACTTTTGCAAACCAGTAAATCACATCAAAAGTAATAATGTAAAATTCCTCACTAAACAATTTTTTATTTAATGTGCAAAATTAGAAATAATGAGCATAATTATCTTAATCGATGGTAGTGACATGGACACTAACATTGATCAAACCTTGAAATTAAAATTATAAACTAATTAAAGTTTGGATATTATAAACCTCCCATCCTAATTTAATTTTCTTCCTGGGAAATTACAATAATACTTGTCTTAAACAAGATGGTATATTCATCACTGCTCAAAACCTCATCTCTTCTTACCCAAGTGTGCTCTAGTTGAACATTAATACCTCACAAAGACTGGTCTTTTGTTGAGGTAAACTAAGTCTCCAACACTAAATTGCACTGTCATCTGTTTCTGATCATAATACTCGGCTTACCTATTTTGAGCGACCTTCATACTCTCCTGAATGAACTTGATTCAATCATTAGTTTTATCGATCCACGATCCTTTATTTAATGTTCTTTCTTCATTCTTACTATAACAGAGTGGTGTTTGACAACATCTCCCACAAAGAGCCTTAAAAAGTGATACACCAATACTTGTATGAAAATTATTATCATAGGATAATTTCACCAAAGTGACAAAATTTTCCCACCAACCCCCTAAGTCCAAGATACGCATACTCAACAAATCCTCCATCTGTCTGAGGTTGGCATACTGTGCTAAACTTTAATTTTTTACCCAGACGCTCTTGAACATATTTCCAATCTCTTGAAGTGAACCTACCATCTGTCATAAATAATAGACTTTGGCACATCGAGTAATCGGAGTATCTCATCCACATACAACTGAGTCAATCTTGGAGCTTGATCCACCCTCTTAATATGAATGAAATGTGCTACCTTAGTGGGACGATCCACTATATCCATAATGAACCATTTCCATTAGGTGATCTCGTTAGATCATGCACAAAATCCATTGATATATCTTCAAACATCCATTCTTGAATGTAAATGGAATGCCAGAAATGTATATTTTGAATATTTTATATATAATGCTATGCTCCCTAAGAGTGCTCAAAATTATCTTCATGTGTAAAACGTAATTCTCTTCACAAATCTATAGTTGATGGTACTTCAATCTTAAATCCAACTTAGAGAACATGCATGATTCCTCAAGTTGGTAATATAGATCATAAATCATTGGGGGTGTTTACTTATTTTTAATTATGAGCTAATACAACTCATGTTAGCTGATGCAAAACTCCAAATTGTCAATAAATGTAAACGGAGCAACTCTTGCAACTGAAACTTCAGTTCTGCTAATTCTCTGAGTGTCATACAGTAAACTGATTTTGCCATGGGAAAAATTCTAAGAATATGTTTAATTTGGACATCTATCTCTATAACAGGAGAGGCACCGAGTAGCTTGGCAATCTCGAACTACTTGTACGTAGTGCAAATTGTTTTTGACTTCGACATGCAAAAATACTAGCAACGCATCACAAACCTTATTAATACTCATGATGACCTTACTAGCTAGATTGAAGAGGCACCAGCGCATCACAAACCTTAATCGATGAGGTAGCTAGTATGGAGACTCCCTTCATGCCTCAAAACATAATTGTGTTCTAGTGGAATCCCTCCAAACTTGTTTTTGTAATTTTTCCCAATATTGAATTCTGACAACTAATATGTATGCTATAACAAGATTACAGGAATGAACACTTCTATTATATATTCATACACCAAACAGAATCAAAACTCTATATTTGTTGCTAGTATTGCTTAAACTAATCGTGGCATCATGACCTCCAACATTGACATGATCCAAAAGACATCTATGCTCAGTCTACACGCAAGCGATTCTATTATTGACGAGTGCGAAGCACCTTAAAAACCTTTTATAGAATATTTTGAATGATGAGAATACATAATTACACGAATGAGACAAGATTTGAAAACGAAGAAAAAGGACATAATGTGATAAACTGATAATTAACAAACCTACTAAATTAGATTGATTTCGTCAGATCAAGTTTATCACAAGGGCTAATTTGGTTAGAAGGTAATGAATTAAGGCATTGAAATTGGCATCCTCCAAAGATTTCAGAGCCTGAAATCAATGTACTGGAAGAAAAAGAAAAAAAAACAAAGGAGAGTGAATCAGGCACAAATAATTCTCCAGATATGAACCACAAAGCATTCAATAATGTGCAGTAAACTCAATAATAGCAGAGGAAGAGCTATGGAAAACCACCTAGCTGTAATATTGTTCTCCTCAACAGATTACCACCTCCCCGCGAGAACCAACCGGGAGGGAGCTGTCAACGCGCATATTGAGCCCAGGCGCGCGCAATCCTCGGCGCAATCCTCGGCAGCGCCGGGCGGCTCAAAGCCCCCAGCCCGAAGCAGTTGATGATCAGCAGCACCACCGCGTCGGAAGCGGGCTTGTTCTTTATGGGGAGGAAGAAGTTAACCACCCTGCCCATAGACATGCCTGCTACTGTGAGCAGGGCCGCCACGAAAGGAAAGCCCGGCTCCTCCTCCTCCGCTTCCCAGATCGTCAGCCCCACCAAGATTGACAGCGCCACGCTGAAAGACTCCGGCGGATTGCGACGGCCTTGTGCTCCTCGTCCGGGCCCGGGAACAGCCACTTCTCTTCCCTCCTTCCGCCGCCCCGTTGTTGTAAGCGGCGAATCACGGCTTCGTCCTGAAGCAGAGATCCAGAAAGCGCAACCTGCAGGAATTGCCCTAGCTGCTTGTTTTCGCAGGCAAGGCTGTCCAACCGCGCCTTCATTTCGCGAAGCTGCTGCTCTAGCTGCACGCCATCATCAGTCAACAGACAAATTTGTTAATAAGCCGATCATATTCCATTTCTATAATTAATGCCTCGCTGCAATTAATAATTTATCTAAATCGAAGCAGATTTCAATGGATCGTATTATTGGGATTCAAGAATCACAAGACTGCCGGATCATTAAGACTGAAGGATCGTTATAATCTGCCCTAACCCTAAACCATTGTGCTGAAGAAAACACGCGGTAGTTAATTGATATCGCGCTCAATTTCATTGAATTTCCATCACGTCGTTGTGGATTTTCGCTGTAATTTCGAGCAAGTACTGTTGATCGGAAGAAATAATAAACAGGGACGACGACGGTAGTGGAAGAATTACCTTAATAATCTCTCTGTAGAGGGCAGTGAAGAGCCTGAGGGGAAGACCGATGATCGCAAGACCCCAAACCATGGACTTATAGCAGAGATCCAGAAAGAAACCGAGGATAGCCATCAGCGGCTCCCGCCATGCCCGATAGGTGAGAGAAATCAGAGAGAACGCCGCCGATAAGAAAAGAGGTGGTCATGGTCATGCTGTTAGACGAAGAAATGGAGAGAATCAATTCATTTTTATTCATCCAAGGGGGTATAAATTCTTTTAATCTTTGTAAATAGGGGAAAGATGTAGGACAAAAATAAAAGGAGAGGAGTTGGGCCAAAGAACTGGGCCTTCACATATGGACTTTGAATTTTAGCATGCACGCCTAGTAGTACTCGGGTGCGCGCGCACCAGGTCGCGTGCATCTGGTCGTATGCGGCGCGCGCGCACCTGGTCGCGCGAGGGCGCGCGCGCACCTGGTCGCGCGAAGGCACGCGCCCCTGGTTGCACGCGAGCACGCATAGGTGCGCGTGTGATGGGTTACGCGCTGGTGTGCGCGTACCAGGACGCACGCGCGGGTGCGAGCGCACTTGGTCACGCGCGGGCGCGCACGCACCTGGTCGCGTGCGCGGGTACGCGCGTGCCGGTTTGCGCACTGGTGCGCGCGCACCTGGTTGTGCGCTCGAGTGCGCGTGTGGGTGTGCGCGCGCTGGCTTGCATGTGCGTGCGCACAGGATCGTCTGCGCACGTGTACTTGGGCGCGTCGTACTAGAACGTGTATGGCCTTGGCTTAATCTTTATTTTTTGTAAAATCTCTCCTCCCGGGAATTGAGCACGCTTGAGGAGATATTTTATATATGTCCAGGACCGTCGTCTTAGAATGACATCAACAACGAGTTAGTTGTCACCACAAGACAGCGACCATGCATTCAAACACGATCATTCACACAGCCAACAAAAGAAGAAGTAAGTGCATAAATCACAACATAGATATAATAAACATCTAAGCAAAAGGTTCACATGATATAAATGAAAGAGTAATATGGCATATGCCGAGTACATAAACATCGTAAAATATCACACTCTCTCTCTCGACAAATAACGCGGAAACTAAACCATATGATAATCAACCTGACGCCGGGTAGTAGTAGTGGTAGTGCGCGACTCCGGCTCCTCAGATCCTAATGTCTCAATCTCTGGCTCCGCTCGCTAGAACTGCGGCGGCGTCTCCACATGTCCCTAAAATGATGTGGTCAAACGACCGGCAGTCAAACTAGCCTCAGTTGCTTCATCCTCGCCTCACCCTCGCGACTCCTAGGCACCGCTACGAGAGGAAAAAAGTGGAGGACCAAAATAGCATAATATACATCCAGGTGACAATGATATATATATATAATTATCTAGCAGTTCTATATCAGTATAAGCAGTAAAGAAGAGCAACAACTAATGCATTTCACACTGCCGACCACAAAAAATGTAAGTTGTCCGAGGCGGATTTAATCGAGTTCGTCGCTGAGTTCATGGTGAATTCGCACGTCCTCGTCCGCCTTCTTCTGGAGCACGAGCGAATAAACACCTCTCTGGCGAATCAAATTGCAATTCCAATAGACCATTTCGCTTGCGGGATCAAGTTCTCCCTGCTCTGGGAGATTGCTGAAATCTTCGAGCATTACGATGTTGTCCCGGGGCAGCTTGCTCCTAATACTATTGCTGACATTTACAGCTTTGTTTCCTACCTACGGTCTGAGCAGGCTGCGTTTTCACTTAACGTCTTCAGGAAAAAAAAAATCAGTCCGCTCAATTGCTCCTACGGGCGGCAAGTCTTACAAAGGTATTATCTATTTCTACTGCCGCGGTCTGAAAATGGTGAATCTGCCGAATAAGGTTCACAACTGGTCTTCCTGCTACATGATATTCGAAGGCGACTTAGGCTTCGACCACATCTATCCGCAAGAACGGGCGGATAGCGAATTCAGAAGCGCCAAGCTCTCTGGTGCCGAGGAGAAGATTGTGGATTTCCTCAAGGGCGCCAGGCTGGAAATAAATCATTACCTTCTGCTGCTGCCGAGCTTGGATTTAGAAGCTCGCCAAGACAGTAAGTGAACTATGCGGACTCAGATTTTACATCCTATCTTTTCATGATTATCAGCACCCCAAACTCCTGGCCGAACATCCCTTACTCAAGGGGAGAGGAAAAGGGAAATCGCGGAGAAGAGAAAAGAGGAGAATGATCCAGTTGCGGACTACTCTTCTTCTGAAACTTTCGATCTTTGCGATTTTGGAAACAAATTAAAAGACTTGCGAGGAAACCAGATGATGCAATGACATCAAAAGAGCAAACACATCCGCATCTCCACCGGAACACCGCACTTACTTCCTGGAAGTTTGCCAATCTCACCGGTCATGCCCATGTCGCGAGTACGGCGATGTATGGGAAGAAGAACTTGCGTGAGCTCCAGCAACTTCATCTTGACGACCTTCCCAACTTAGCCACGCAGGCCCATGCAAATAGCTTGGTAACAAGCCATTTTATGGGTTGCGCACTGAAGGACACGGTGAAGGAAAATGACCACCTCCGGGAGCGGAATAAGTGGCTGAGTGCTGAGGTTGCACAGTTGAAAGAGAAGGAAGCGGTAAGAAATTTACTCGCTGTGGCCTGTCATTTTTATCCGCACCTTCTGACTTCGCCTTTTGCAAATGTCTTATGATATCGAAAACCCAATATTCCAAGACGCGATGATGCCTTTCGTGAAGGAGAGCGTTGAAGCTGCAATCCGCTGATTCATTGAACGCGGATATGCAGGCGATGGTTCAAATCATGACGAACAAGATAGTGAGTCCTGGGAGCCCGCCTCCAAGAATTTGAATTCAACCGAATCCGCCTCCAAGAATTTGAATTTTACGGCACGCCAAGTTCAGCTCCTGCAGCGAAAAGACAAAAAACCCTTTGATTAAATGCAGTTTTTATTTTTTGCAGACTCGACGGCCTTTTTGCTTGCCGTTCGGGTTCAAAAGTTGTAATATGTTTTTTGAAAGAAATGAAAGGATATTCTTCCATGTTATGCCATTGTCGGAAATCAGCCGTCTATTATTTTTCCACATTCCTTTATAGTTTGCATCAAGCTTATAGTTGTTCTCCTGAGTACGTAGCAGAATTAATATTCGCAAGGTCTGACCCATAGGTTAGGTTTCACTTGTTTTGAGTTAGAAAAAATAAGAAGAATTGGAGCGCGCCCGAACTCAAACTCAACTGAAAACGAGAGCACGAGTTTTAACAAATGAGAAATCAGAGCGCGCGAGCTAATGCACATCTGAAGACTATAGAGCGTGAATTAGCATTTTACAGAACTGAGCGATTAGATGCATCGCGCATATCGCCGGACACGACTAACTTTATAACATTATCATTGAGTTAGCCCAGCAGAAGGGATCATCAGATTCTACTATTAACTGAAATAATGATAGAGAATTGAATATTGATAGCCATAGCGACTCTTCTCGTGCGGTTAGTAATGATATCCGCAATACGAATTCCAAGATATCCCGGAGAAAACCGTTTTGGTTGGACTTTAACCGCGCGGTTTAGTCAATAAAGGAGTAAACCTTGTAGTAAATAAGTCGGGTATATAAGTAATGAGGCTGTGGGTCCTGCGGATAGATGTGATTTTGCCGTATAGAATGTTTCAAAGAAAATGACCGTGCGCGGTCTGCGAATTATGAGTGAGCCAAAATAATATGAGGCCGCAAGCCTTGCGGATAAATTGAATTCAGCCGGATAATCGAATCACTCGGTCCAATTGCTTTCCGCCGGATATACTTGTTAGCTGGTTAAATGCTCTTGCGCCTTCTGTGCAGAGATGTCGTCTCACAAAGTCATAAAAGTTGTAGATTTCAAGCAAGTTGATCTTGCAATTGGATCTACATACTTTCGGCTGTTGGCTGCTGCATCCTTGAAGAAAAATCATTCTGGACTGCAGGATCAATTACAAACTAAAGTGACAAGTAGGCAGGTGCGCTGATGTAGAAAATACCTCCGGGGAGGGAGCGGAGGAGCCTTCCGGCCGGAATCGCGCCTCACGGGCGGAAGAAACGACGAGGGGCGGGGTCCTTCCGGACCGGCAGGTCTCGCACGGAGAAGAGGGAGGCGGCTAGGGCAACAGCTTCTTAACACAATACCAAAAAACTCCCCAACAAAATACACTCTCCTCCCTCTTATACTATGGGGAAGGAGAGAACAACTATTAGCACACACATGCTAATAGCACACACAAAAGTCTTACATAAGCAAATACAACAAAAGAGGCAAAAATAAATAGCGCCGCCTCATTATTTAGACGGTTCGCGACATCCAAAGCGGGTCGAACTTCTCGAGCCATGCAATCCCTGGTTCGGCGCGGGCTTCGACGCTGACGGTGTTGGTCGTACCGTATTCCGCATCATTCTCCGCCATGTGGGAAGCACTCGACCCCGAGTGGTCGGCATAAAGAGGCACGTCCGGGTAGAACGGAGATAAATCGCTCACGTTGAAGGTCTTGGAGATGTTGAAATCCGGTGGAAGATCAACCACGTAAGCATTGTCGTTGATTTTGCGGATGATGGGGAAGGGGCCGAACTTCTTCGGCATGAGCTTGTGGTGGGGGCCGGCCGGAAGCCGCTCTTTTCGGAGAAAGACCATGACCAAGTCGCCGACTTGGAAAATTTGCTCGCGGCGGTGCTTGTCGGCTATAGCTTTATACTTGGCGTTGGATTCGAGCAACTTGAGGCGGGTCTCGGTCTGGACGTCGCGGGCCTCTTCGGCTAACTGCGTGGCGGAAGGGGGGGCGGCGGGTAAGCGGGCCAAATCAAGCGCATACCGGGGCGCCTTGGTGTAGACGATGGAGAACGGGGTGCGACCAGTTGAGCGGTGAACCGCATTGTTGTAAGCAAACTCTGCTTGGGCGAGAGCGAAATCCCACTGCCTCGGCCGATCTTGGCAAATACAACGCACTAGATTGCCCAAAGTCTTGTTGACTACCTCGGTTTGCCCATCCGTTTGGGGGTGAGCGGAGCTACTAAATTGGAGAGAGGTGTCAAACATTTTCCACAGCATGGTCCAAAAATGGCCAAGATATTTCGGATCGCGGTCGGATGTGATGGTGGTTGGAACGCCATGCAAACGGACCACCTCGCGGAAAAATAACCGCGCAATATGGGAAGCATCGGATGTTTTGCGGCATGGAAGAAAATGGGCCATCTTGGAGAAACGGTCCACCACGACGAACACTGAATCAACTCCGCGCTGAGTTCGCGGAAGGCCCAAGACGAAATCCATGGAAAGGTCCTCCCACACGCCAGAGGGAACCGGGAGAGGAGAGTAAAGACCGGTGTTGTGGGCTTGACCCTTGAATTGTTGGCACACATAGCACTTTCGAACGAAATTTCCCACGTCCTTGGCTAGCTGCGGCCAGAAATACCTCTCGTGGAGACTAGCTAGTGTCTTGTCGAGGCCCAAGTGACCACTCAACCCACCACCATGTAGATCTCGAATCAGCTTCTCCCGTAATGAAGAGCGGGGGATGCACAGGCGGTTGTCTTTGAGTAAAAACCCCTCGATTATCAAGAACCCGCCGTGTGAACCGCCCCCCGAGCAGGCGCTCCAAGTGTCTTTAAAATCCGGGTCGTCGGCATATGACTCGGCGAGAATATCAAACCCAATGATCTCGTGTTGGAGTGTGGTCAATAAACAGCTTCGCCGGCTGAGGGCGTCCGCGACAACATTGGAGGAACCCGGCTTGTGATGAATAATGTACGGGAAACGCTGAAGGTAAGTGGTCCAACGGAGGTGCATACCATCCATGCGTTTCTGGCTGTGGACAAACTTGAGGGCTTGATGATCCGTATATAAGATGAATTCCTTGTGGAGTAGATAATGCTCCCAATGTTTGAGGGCCCGGACAACGGCATAGAACTCTTGATCATAAGCGGACCACTTCCGCCTAGCATCGCTTAACTTCTCGCTGAAAAAGGCAACCGGCCGCTTGTCTTGGGAGAGGACCGCCCCAATGCCAACACCGCTGGCGTCACTGTGCACCTCAAATAGCTTGTCAAAACTAGATAGCGCCAAGACCGGTGCCGAGCTGAGCTTCTGCTTGAGTAGTTGGAAAGATCGGCCAGCCTCGTCCCCCCAAAGAAAACGCCCCTTCTTGAGGCAATCGGTCATGGGAGCCGAGATGGTGCTGAAATCGCGAATGAACCTCCGGTAGAATGTGGCCAACCCATGAAAAGACCGCAACTCGGAGAGGGATGCGGGTGCCGGCCAATCTCGGATGGCTTGTATCTTTTCCTCGTCAACTTGTATTCCGTCCGCACCCACCACGAAACCCAGAAAGTTCAGCCACGGCGCAAGAAAGGTGCATTTCTTGAGGTGAATAAAGAGTTTGTTCTCCGCCAAAACTTCCAACACAGTACGAAGATGGGATAAATGCTCCTCCCGGGTCTTGCTAAAGATGAGAATGTCGTCGAAATAGACGACCACCGACTTGCCCAAGAAAGGGCGCAACACCTGTGTCATAAGACGCATAAAAGTGCTTGGAGCATTAGACAAACCGAAAGGCATTACCTTCCACTCGAAGAGGCCGTCCGGAGTTTTGAAGGCGGTCTTCCATTCGTCGCCCGGTTTGATGCGGATTTGGTGGTACCCGCTGCGGAGGTCAATTTTGGAAAATAGTTGTGACCCGTCCAACATGTCCAACATGTCATCCAGGCGGGGAATGGGGAAGGAGTACTTGATGGTGATGCGGTTAATGGCGCGACTGTCAACGCACATCCTCCAGGACCCGTCCTTCTTGGGAACCAAAAGTGCAGGAACACCGCATGGGCTAAGGCTCTCGGAGATGAAGCCCTTTTGTAGCAACTCTTCCACCTTCGTGTGTAAGACGTCATGCTCCTTGGGGTTCATGCGGTAGTGGGGCAAATTTGGGAGGCTAGCGCCCGGTATGAGATCGATCTGGTGTTGGATGTCCCGAAGTGGTGGAGGATGGTCTGGCAAGTCATCCGTGGTGATGGCGCGGAACTCATGAAGTAATGTCTGAATGTCTGGGGGTGCGGCATCCATCTCCCACTCGTTGGTGGCGTACAACCCGTAGGGAACGAGGGCCACCACCTCCTTGGCCTCCGCTACGTCCTGCTCGAACCGTGAGGTGTCATCGTGCATCACGAGTAGGCTGCGCCCCTTGTCGGTGGGCGGGTTGGCCGCAGGTTTGTCGCCGACCCGGGCCACAATTTGTATCTTCTTGCCGGCCCAAGTGAAAGAGTAGATATTGTCGCGGCCCTTGTACACCACGTCTGTATCATATTGCCACGGTCGGCCCAAAAGTAGATGGCTCGCATCCATCTCCACAACGCCGCACCAAATGTCGGCTAGGTAGTGCTTGCCCATAGTGACGGGTACGTGTGACCGGTGGGTGACACGTACGGAGGGGCCCTTTTGAATCCACCCAATGGAGTAGGGGTGTGGGTGCGGCTCGGTTGGTAGATGCAAGTAGGTGACCAACCGACTGGCGACAAAATTCTCACAGCTACCATTGTCGATCAGGACATCACATATCTTCCCCTTGATGGTGCAATAGCTCCGAAAGACGTTACTCCGTTGAGCGTGCTCATCCACCCGCGGTGCAAGAAGGAGGCGACGGACCACGCAAGCAGCAAAATCGCTATCCTCTTCAAACCCATCGATGACCTCATCGGCCTCTCCCGAGTCAGCCTCCTGATCCTCGTCCTGAGTAACAGCGTGGACGGGTTGGCGCAGAAGAGGGCACCATGAGGCAAAATGGACCGGTTGGTGGCACTTGAAGCAGGTCACCGGTGGTGCGCGGTCAGGTGCCCGACCCTTAGGTGCGGAAGGCGTGGCCGGCACCTCGCGGCTGGTAGAATCCCGAGTATGCGACCCCGAAGCATCCAACCAGGAACGACGAGAGGCCGAGCGGGTTGAAGGTGTCGCCGACGTCTCCATGAGTTCCGCCTTGAGGGCCATGTTGTAGGCCTCATCCACCGTGCGCAAAACATGCAATCCGATCTTCTCACGAAGGGACGGGCGTAGCCCATGTAGAAAATGAGTAACACGTTGGCCGTCCGACTCGGTCAAGCCGTTGCGGTCCGCAAGGCGGCAAATTTCAGCCAAATATTCGGTGACGGTGCGAGAGCCTTGTGAGCAACTTTGGTAGAACTGGAACAGGTGTTGGTCGTAGTCGGGGGGTAGGAACCGATTCCGTAACATTTTCTTCATTTTGAGCCAGATGCGGACGGGGGCCTTGCCTTGGCGTTGTCGATTGAGCTGAAGTTGATCCCACCAAACCGCCGCGCCGGATTTAAGGCGATACGCGACCATCTTCACTTGGCGGTGTTCGTCGAGCTCGGCCATCTCGAAGAAACGCTCGACCTCCGAGATCCAATCGAGGAAGTCTTCAATGCCCAAGTTGCCAAAAAACCGGGGAATGTCCGCACGCATGCGGTAGCCGTGCTGCTGGGGTGGTGGCGGGTTGCGCCATGGAGGGGGATCAGCTCCGGCGTGATAGTCATCCTCGGAGCTAGAATCGGACAGGGGAGTTGCCAGGCGGGGAGGTGCGGCACGGCCACGGCGGTACTGCCGACCGAAGAAAGCGTCGACCGGAGGTGCTGCAGCGGGTGCGGGATCGGCTGGCGGGGGTGGTTGCGGGTTGCCGAGTGCTGCGGTGAGGGCGGCGAGCTGTGCGGTGATGCCATTAATGGCCGCCCACAAAGCTTGGTCGTCCCGCGGTTTGTCTCCCATGAGCGAACGACGGAGAGAACGATCGAGGCGACCCGATCCGGAGCGAGAAACGCGAAGCGGCGAGGAGAGTAGGGAGGATCGGCGCCGAGCTAAGGAGTCGGGGCAAGCCTCTGATACCAACTGATGTAGAAAATACCTCTGGGGAGGGAGCAGAGGAGCCTTCCGGCCGGAATCGCGCCTCACGGGCGGAAGAAACGACGAGGGGCGGGGTCCTTCCGGACCGGCAGGTCTCGCACGGAGAAGAGGGAGGCGGCTAGGGCAACAGCTTCTTAACACAATACCAAAAAACTCCCCAACAAAATACACTCTCCTCCCTCTTATACTATGGGGAAGGAGAGAACAACTATTAGCACACACATGCTAATAGCACACATAAAAGTCTTACATAAGCAAATACAACAAAAGAGGCAAAAATAAATAGCGCCGCCTCATTATTTAGACGGTTCGCGACATCCAAAGCGGGTCGAACTTCTCGAGCCATGCAATCCCTGGTTCGGTGCGGGCTTCGACGCTGACGGTGTTGGTCGTACCGTATTCCGCATCATGCGCAATGCGCATTGCTTTCCTCACAAAGTCACAAAAGTTGTAAACTTCAAGCAAGTTGATCTTACAATTGGATCTGCATACTTTCAATTGTTGGTTGTTGCATCCTTGAAAAAAATCATTTTGGACTGCAGGATAAATTACAACTAAAGTGACAAGTGGGCAGGTGCGCAAGGCGCATTGCTTTCCTCACAAAGTCACAAAAGTTATAAACTTCAAGCAAGTTGATCTTGCAATTGGATCTGCATACTTTCGGATGTTTGCTGCTGCATCCTTGAAGAAAAATCATTCTGGACTGCAGGATAAATTACAAACTAAAGTGACAAGTGGATAGGTGCGCAAGGCGCATTGTTTTCCTCTCAAAGTCACAAAAGTTGTAAATTCAGCCAACTTAAAGAAAAAGAATACACTGCTCTCTCGCCTGGGATACAGATCGGGTTGATCAATTGGGCAGGTGCGCAAGGCGCATTGCTTTTCTCAAAAAATCAATTGGGTTGTGGGTTCCTTGCAGGCACCGCTTGAGAGTATCAAGGAGTGTTCGAGTGTCACAAACAAGGATGATCTATGGGCATGTGTGCACGATGTGTAACACCCCGAAACTCAAAAGAGGGACGGGTGACGTTTTAAGCCAAGTCTGGGACTTGGAGCAGGTGTCACGGGCGTGTCACGGGTGTGACACGGGCGCGTCACACTTGGGAGTTTTCTGAGTCATGTACACAGGTCATGACACGGGCACAGACACGGGCGTATCACATGTGACACGGGCGTGTCGGGTGCTGTGTCGCAGACCGTGTCCTCCTCAGGAAACAAGTGTTGGTAGTTGTACACGGGCCATGACACGGGCACAGACACGGGCGTGTCACCTGTGATACGGGCGTGTCGGGTGCCATGTCGCAGGCCGTGTCCTTCTCGGGAAAAGAGTGTTGGTCGTTGCACACGGGGCGTGACACGGGTCGTGAAACGGCCGTGTCGCATGCGACACGGGCGTGTCGGAGGCCGTGTCGAATGCCGTGTGCTGGTTATCGCGTCGGTCTAGACGGAGAATGGGTGACACGGCCATGCACACGGCCGTGTTGCAACCCGTGTTCGGCCCAGATTTTGTAATTTTAGGCCTAATCGTGGCCGTTCGTTTCCTTGGCTTTGGATCCAATGGCTGAGGGTTGGTGCTGGCGGTTTAAACCCGAATTCAGGGTTTGAAATCCCTCATTTCATCCACTTGGTTCTCTTTCTAAAGTGTAGAGAGAGGGGAGAGCAAGGTGGAGGAGGAGACCAAGATCCGGCCGCCGGTGGAGCTTCGGAGCTCCGAATCGCGATCCGAGCCAAGATCCGCGAAGGCGACGCCGTTGAGGTGCTTTCCAACTGCGTAGATATTTCATAGCGCCGCGGAAGAACGCAAGGGTAACGATTCTCTTCTTGAGCATGTGAAGCTCTTCTTCTTTTGCATGGGAAAACCCTTCTCCCGCGAGTGAGCGGCGAGATTGTGGTATTCCTTGGGGTAGATATGTAAAGTCCCCCTTGTTAGAGTCTGGAATCGTAGTACGGACATAGGCATGATGTGTGAAGCCTACCCGGACGTGTTGGTCTGGATCGGTGATGATTTGCTGTGCATTTTTAGCCGGAGAAGACTCCGAGCGTTTTGATTGTTTTCGGGTTGCTATGCGGTAGAATGCATCAGGGAATCTGGGGGATTAACCCCGAGATGCACCAGGAAATCTGGACGGAAACGCATTTCTGTCATACCGGTGGCCTGGGAGCCAACCGGGTACATAGCGGGGCTATGTACCGTGTTTGAACGGTATTTGGGACTGGGGAAGCTTAGTCCGCGTCAAAGGCCAAATGGCAACGGCGGGGTGAGCAACGGACTGGTGGACCCCTACCCGCTCCACCTGCTCGGTTAAAGCGACCTAAAGTTTTACGTGAGACTTACCGAGGTTTGGAGATCGAGTCTAGGCTACGGCTGAAAGGACTAAATGCTCACGAGGTTTCCAACCTGGGGGTGGTGGCGGATTCAAGGACCGGACGGGGTTCGGACTGGCCCGCCGAGTAAGTGCCCTGAGAGCCCAGGGTGTACGGCCGCATGAGCGTGCACCTGTGATGTGATGCTTATTTTGCTATGTTGCTTGTTTTGCTAACAAGTGCAGGGAAGAAGCTTTGTCGCCCCGGTTTGGGGGCGGAATCGTTATAATTTGGTCAACATAGTTGACCGTTGCCTTTGTTTACCACCGTGCGGTGGATTGTTGCTTGCAGGTGCTGCGGAGCCGAGAGGTAAATAGCGGGCTAAAGCCCGAGTTGCTGTGCCGGCCCTCGAAGGCCAAGTTTTGAGTGTTTTCCTTTTGTACTCATGTGTGACCGGCCTGCGTGCCGATGTTTGGAAGACACTTTTTATTAAGCAAACTCTTGTAAGGCTATAAGGTCAATATTCGTGTATTAAACATTCCTTATTTTTGGTTCAGTGAACATTCATGTTAGCAAGGTTCTTAATTGTGCAACTTAATAATTGCTTCCGCTAGGTGCTGTGTAGGACATTTTGATTGGTTGAATGGCTTCAATACGTAACCAACCAGTCTGTCCGTAGTATATGGCGTCGGGCCCCGGCCGGACCTACTGTTATATACTATGTGACGGATAGGGGTGTTACACGATGACATTGCTTTTCTCACAGATTATCCAAGTTGTAATGATATCCCTTACAAAGCATGGTAGAGCTAACAGTCACCCTGTCCCTCCAAAAAATGCAGAGGTGGGGTTAGATAGCAGCTGAGATCCGCAATCCAGAAGCCCTCTGCATGAGAATCTGCAAGCTCCCACTACACGGTGCAAAATCTTCCCGCAACATGTTGTCCTCGTGGTGTTACACTAATGACAACGATTCTAGGGGGTCCGAGCTGGACTCGGCGATATCTCTTGATCCAGCAATCTTTAATTTCGAGTTGCAGCTAAAGAGGACGAATGATTATTTTGCATAGGAAAAAGTGTTAGTAGGAGATTCTCATTGACATAATCATTCAAATGAGTACAAGTAATGAGAAGGTATCGTTCAAGAATAAAACCGCTTTAAATCATCTTCATTCCTTCTGTGGGACATGTCGTCCCCATCACAAGTTTGCAGTTGGTATGTCTCATTCCCTATAACTTTTTTAACAATAAATGGTCAGGCCCAGTTTGGGTTCAGCTTTCCTACCAAACCAGCTCTTGCAGCTGCATCAACCTTCTTCATAACGAGGTCTCCCGCCAGAAAATGCTTGATCCTGATATTTTTGTCAAAATAAATGGTCACTCTTCGCTTAACTTCCTCCTGTCTGATAGTGGCCTCATTCTGAAGTTCCTCAATTTGATCCAGACTATATTTCATCCTCTCGTCATTGATCTTGAGCCAATCTTCCCAACTTTGCATGGCAAGCAATACCCTGGGGTTCGGGTCTTCAAATTCTACGGGAATAAGAGCCTCCGAGCCGTGAGCAAGTTTGAAAGGAGTCTCCCCAGTAGCGGAGGTGGGTGTCGTCCATAGAATCGAAGGGAGTTCATCTGCCCAACTGCTTTTCAAGTTTTGCACCTTCTTTTTTAGCAAGTTATGTATCTATTTATTTGTCACTTCTACTTGGTCGTTTCTTTTGGGATGATGAACTGACGAGAATCGTAGTTCTATGCCGACTTGTTTGCAAAATTTAATCATCTTTTCGTTGTTGAATTGCGGCCCATTGTCCGTAATTATTGCCATCGGGATCCCATGCCTGCAAATTATCTCCCCCCACACAAAGTTTTAACTATCTGGGTTGTTGTTCTTGTCGGTGACTTGTCTTCAATCCACTTGCTGAAATAATCAATCATAACTAATATAAAATGCCGTTGTCCGCTTTCCATAATGAATGGTTCGAGGAGATCCATCCCCCAAACTGTAAAAGACTAGGGTGTTGTGATTGATCTAAGTTGTTGAGCTGGCTGGAATTGAAGTGGAGAAAACTTCTGACACTGAACACATTTCTTTGCATAGGATTCTGAATCTTTCTTCATTGTGGGCCAAAAATAACCTTGTCGTAATATTCTTCTTTCCAAGGTCCTTGCTCCCGAGTGACAGCCACATTCCCCAGAATGAACTTCTTGGAGCACAACTGGAATCTCCTCTTCAGATACGCATGTCGCCATCGGTGAGAGGAAAGTCTTTCTATAAAGAATCCCAGAAATTAGTTTATAATTTCCCGCTTTAATTTTGAATCTTCTCTTATCCTTTAAGGATCCAGGCAATTCTCCTGTTGAAAGATACAACACGAATGAGTCCATCCAAGATGGTTGCTGGTCAACCTGCATCAATTCTCCTTCATCAATTGCCGGATAAAAGAGCTCTGAGGTCGTCCCTCCTGAGGGGAGACCAAACTTTGCCAACTCGTTTGCCTCATTATTGC
This sequence comes from Platanthera zijinensis, assembly GCA_039513925.1. Lineage (NCBI taxonomy): Eukaryota > Viridiplantae > Streptophyta > Magnoliopsida > Asparagales > Orchidaceae > Platanthera > Platanthera zijinensis. The sequence goes on along the minus strand of CM077081.1, from coordinate 242,866,224 downwards.
GTATTCTCGAGACATATTCAATAGTAAAACTTTTAAATCTCTCAATCTCTGCCTTCACCAGTATCAAATACTTCTTCAAGGTGGGATTTTTAGTTTCAAAGTTTCCCTGTACTTGTGATGTCATCACCAAAGAATCTGTTTTAATATGTACATGGTCTATTCCCAGCTCTTTCGCAAACCGCAAGCCTGCCAAGAGTGCTTCATATTCTGTTTGGTTATTTGTAGGTTGAAAAGAGAACTTCGCAGCTTGCTCTAGCTTGACTTGTTGGGGTTAATGAAAACTACTCCTGCTCCTGAGGAATTTCTGCCTGAAGCCCCATCTACATAGATTGTCCAAGCCAACAGAGATTGCTCGATCTGTCTAGTGTTGGATTCAGTTATGTTTATCAATAAATCCGCCAACACTTGTGCTTTGATAGCTGTCCTAGGCACATATGAGATTTCAAACTCACTAAGCTCAATCGCCCATTTGGCCAATCTTCCCTAGTGTTCTGGTTTCTCTATGATGCTCTTCAGTGGATGATCAGTAACTACCTGTATTGAGTGTGCCTGGAAGTATGGTCGAAGCCTCCGAGCAGACATTACCATTGCCAATGCAAATTTCTCGAGAATCGGATATCTGGTTTCTGCATTCTTCAATACATGGCTTACGTAGTACACTGGATACTGCCTTCTTCCTTCCTCTCTAGCAAGGACTGAGTTGATTGCCTCCGAACCCACTCCCAGGTAGATATACAACATTTCTCCATCTTAAGGGTTTTGGAGCAGAGGGGTTTAGGTGAGTTGTTTTTTAAGCTGTTCAAAAGCTTCCGCGCACTCTTCAGCCTATTCGAACTTAGATACCCCTCGAAGAGTTTTGGAAAATGAAGCGTATTTATCCCCCACTTTGGAAATAAATCTTCCAAGACCTGCCAACCTTCCTCCCAGCTGCTGAAACTCCTTAGGGGAGCGAGGTGATAGCATATTAAGGATTGTCTTTACTTTATTTGGGTTAGGAGCAAGCCCCTCGGGTGTAAGGAGATGGTCGAGAAATTTTCCCTTATTTGCTCCAAAAATGCATTTCAACGGGTTTAATTTCATGTTATACCTTCGCAGGGTACCGAACGTCTCTGCAAGGTCTTGCAGATTAAATGCAAAGGTTTTACTTTTAATGAGGAGGTCATCGACATACACTTCAAGATTTCTTCCTTTTTGTTCTCTAAAAATAAAACCCATCATGTGTTGATACGTGGCGCCTGCGTTTTTCAGCCTGAAAGGCATCATAAGATAGCAATAACAACCATCGTTTGTGATGAATGACGTATGAGAAATGTCAGGCTTATGCATTCTAATCTGGTGATAACCAAAAAATGCATCTAAAAAACTCATAAGAGGATACCTAACCACATAGTCTACTAAAGCGTCTATCCGAGACAAGGGGTAACAATATTTGGGACACGCTTTATTCAACTTAGTAAAATCAACACACATTCACCATTTTCCTTCTGGTTTATTCACCATTACAACGTTCGAAACCCAGGCAGGATATTGAATCTCGCGAATGAAATTAGTATAGGAGGGCATACGAGGTTCTCTGAAATTTTTTGGAGCTTGCTCCTGACGGATCCTATTCACAAAAGGAGACTCTTCAGTTTTAGCTCGAGCAGAGGTCGCAAGAGCCCGCACGGCCTGGTTATTCTCAGCAAAGTCGAGCCTGCGGGCTGGACTACCCCTGGCCGCCTCACGAAAAAAATCCATGAGAGGAGCGAATTCATCGGCTTGAGGTTGCAGGGGGGGCTGCGTACTGGATAGGCAAGCTGACTGGTGGAGGTGGAGCTTTTGCTGGTGCTAGGTGAACTGGCGTTGGGCGAACTGGCGCGTCTACAGAGGCTTCTTTGAGTTGGGCAAATCACTGAGTAAGCATGGTCAAATCCCGTCTGATTTCGTCGAGGCGTCGGTCAGTCTCCCTCCGAGACTCTTCAGCCTCTCTGCAGGATCGATCGAGTGCATCCCATAATTCATCTGAAGTGCTCGAACGATTTGAGCAAACATGGCGATGGGAAGATCGGTGGTCTGACATTTCAATCCGCGGATTTTGACAGTTACTTGAATCTGAAGGTCGCGTGTTAATGTTGATGCACGGAATGCGCATTCTGATTCCTATAAAGAGAAAAGAAGGTAGGGGAAATTGCATGTAACCATTTACTAGTGGATGAGGAAGGAGAAGCAGTCAGAACCACAAATCGCGGTGACACCAGACTTCGCCCGTCGTGGCAAATACCACTCTTGCGGCGGGCTTTCCTTTTATTAACCAAGTGTTATTACAAGAAGGAAAAGAAAAGCGCAGAGCTGTGCGAGCAGCAGTGCACAAAGCCTGAGAATCGAGTCTGCAGCCTTTATCAAGGGGGCTCCTGGGTTCAAGTCAGCATGATTTGGGCGTGTCGCTCTCCCCTATTTATAGGTTCGGGGGTCTGCCCAAGTGGGCAGGGCTAAAATAATTGCCTGCACGAGGTACAGGAGAATCGGGCAGAGGTGACGGGAAAGAAAAGGCAGGGAAAAATGCGAGATCTTGAGTCCGCCTAGGATGGGGCGGAATGATACTTGCGACCTGGGGCTAATGTCTTGATTCGCCGCTGGGCGGACTGACATTTGTGACCTGGGGCCAATTCTTTGATCCGTCGTTGGGCGGATTGGGGGGACTTGGCAGACTTCCACTCATATCCGTTGATGGGAAGATGTTCGGCCTGGGCGGACTTCCTTTCACATCCATCGCTACTTTTGGTGACCTGCTCAGCCCGCCAATCTGCGATTCGGGTTATCTTGGTTGTTGTACTGGATGCTTGTGCGGCCTCAGATATGAGTCCGCGGATACCTGCTGACTGAGCTCAGGACTTGCGGATTTTAGGGTTAACAAGTCTCGTATTGGTCTAGTTCTATGCAAAACTTTATTTTTGATACTCCAGTCTCGTACTGGTCCTGTCCAATTACTTTCAGTTCAGTTCATTTTATTTAAGTACTACTCCAGTCTCGTACTGGTCCAGTTTCTTTTAGTACTTACTTTCAGTTCAGTACTACTCCAGTTTTGTATTGGTCTTATTTCATTTCAACATTTCAATTCTGCAACTTATATACTAACAGCTTTTATTATCGCACTTTTATTTCTATAATTTACTATTTTAAGCATGGGTCCTGCCCTGATGGGTATTGATTTGATAGGTTGAGCCTTAGTTGGGGATAACATGAGTTGAGATGTTCCTCCTAAGTTATCCCCAAATAAAGTGCTCGCACGCTCCTCGTCGAAAGTCGAGTCAAGTGTCATTTGTCCGAATTATTTAAAGCATAGTAGGGAAAGCTACTGTAGACCTGGTGCATGCTAACAAAACTATTTTTACTTGTTTGCTTGTAAATTGCTTGCGGTAAATCGTGGCAGGCCTGTCACTTCCGCAGACTGTTCGTACCGGTGTGGGAAGTTCGATGACTCAAGACGATAGGGAGATGAGAACCACAGGTGACCGACCGTTATGTTTTTCCACGTTGGGTTTCCTCCACTGATCAGCCAAAATATTGAATCGTCGGATGTCGCTCACATCCAAGAGTACACGAGATTGTACGTTAGGGCCTAGGCTGTGCGGTACAACCACCTCCAGAAGTGGCAGGATTGGCCACTGTCACTGACGACCACATAGGTGAGGCCCGTGGGGCTCGCTACCCTGCTTGAAAAGAAGCGATCCATACTATGTCGACATAGGGTGTTATACACGGTTGTGAATGCCTGTGATGTGTACATGGCTGTGAATGCCTGCGATGTGTACGCGACTACGAATGCATGTGATGTGTTGGCGGCTGTGAATGCCTGAGATGTATACGCGGCTGTGAATGCCTGCGATGTGTGTGCGACTGTGAATGCCTGCGATTTGTACGTTGCTGTGAATGCATGCGATGTATACGCGACTGTGAATGCCTGAGATGTTTACGCAGCTGTGAATGACTGCGATGTGTATACAGTCGTGAATGCCTGCGATGTGTACGCAGTCGTAAATGTCTGCGATATTTGCATGGGTTATGAATACCTGTTATATTGACCATGTTGCACCTCTTTTTATGGTTGCTCCTAACTTATATATGAAATGTTGTATTAACCCTCTCATGCTTCGGCTATCTACTTTTGTTGGGTGCGTGAGCTCGTCCCCAGGATATTGATCTGGGGAGGAGATTTGTGTATACTTAGCTCTGTGACTAACGGTTATTTTAATAACCATTCATAGGAAATGGAGCACCGTAGTGACCAGCTGCTGTAGGACGATACGCCAGCTGATAGGACTACCCGAGTAGGGGCATACCTGTCGTCTCTAGAGTTTCGAGATGTGAGTACTGGCAAGTAGAGTTGAGAGAGAGAGGAGTTGCTAGTTGTAGTACTATTATAGCTTGCGGGATTCATGTATAAACAGTGGCTACGATCTTTTGTGTTTTCTATTAAATATATATTGTTATATATATTTGATGTGTTTTCCTGTTAATATTTCTGCTATACTCTAGAATGTGATGTGAATGTTGTGATTCAAACCGAGTAAGACGACCAACTAGTGCTCAGTGGTGTAGGGTGTTACCCCTTAAGGAGCACTGGGTGGACGTCTCGGGCAAGTAAAATCTCCTCCAGCCCGACACGAGCAAAGGTTGGGGTGGGGGGGGGGGGGCTTACATAGAGCTTTCACCTCCCTTCCCACTCGCTTGGGACTTGTATTGCCTGGTTTCGCTGGTCTGGCTCCTGTCGATCCCACTCGCCGGATATGAGGTTGTACATAATCCTCGCTCTTTGTTAGGGTTCCCCGAACTCGGAAAAAATCATCCAACCCCAAGAGATTCGGCGAGTGCGATAGGAGCCGGAGGGAATATTTTGGTGGGGTTCGCAAGCTGCTATATATACACGCCCACCCTGTTGGTGGAGGGTTGCCATTCCCCTTATCTGATTCTCACTATGCATCTTTCCAAGGAATTTTAAGAGAGGCTCAATCCCGCCTGGGAGCTCAAATCCTCTAGCGCTGCCGAGCTGAGCCCTTGACTTTCCAATCCGTCATCGCGCGAGTCTTTAAAACATAAACCTGCCAAAAAGGCCAAATCTGCCCCTAAAGTTGTCGAGTCTGTCTATCGTGATCTGGCCTCCACTCCGGATCATGGACTCGCTTCTTCCTCCAAGCTGGCTGCTGAACCAAAGGGGAAGGAGATCGTTGACCTTCCTAACGACCCCGATACTCATCAGGGTGATGCTGGAACTCCTGTACCGCGAGTTGATTCTCCCCGAAAGGACTCGCTCCTCCAATCCCTCTTGACGACTGTGCGAGAAGTCCGGCTTCTACCTTTGGGACCACTGGCCTAGACTCACTATCGCCGGACTTGCCGACCCTCGAGCCCCCTCGGGTTCCTACCCCCGATCCCGCACTCGAAGGGGGAGGTGTTAGGGACATCCCCATCCCAAGTTTTGAGCTAATATCTCCAAGCTCTCAGCTTCCGGGTCGCGGAAAGACCCTTATCTTACCCCACACTTATACCTTCCAGGGATAGTCGAGCTCTTCCCATAAGTCCCACTTCCACAGGGCTATCTCGCATAGTTAGTCTGAAGCACTCGTCATATTTACCATCCTTAGCTTCTCATCTGGATTAATTATCTTTGCAGGCCTCCCCGGTCAATCTGAAGCTGAAGAATCTTCTAAGCCGGCACGCCACTCGCCGCCTCCTTTCCCCAATGCAATGGAAGATTTCCTTGACGCCTCGCTAAACCCTGCCGAGCTGAGGAAGCGAACCGTAGAAGTCCTTAAGAAGCATGGACTTATTCTGCGCTCGCTCCAGGAGTAGAATGCTCTCGTCAAGCAGAGGTTGCGAGCACTGGAGCACGACTACGTGTGTTAATGGATGTGGTAAAGCGTGCCTCTGCGCGCGGGGTGACTTCCCCTGGTACGCTTATGGATCGAATTAATGAGAGCATGCACTTCATATATCAAGATCTTGAGCTGGTTCGCGAGTTCAACAACCCTCATCGACCACCGGGGACGAGGATGCAAGGCCGGGGTAGATGGAAATGGCTCCCTAGCTGAGCATACCCGCACTCTCCCCTTAGACCCCTGGCTCGTGCATGTCGCAATAATAACTTTTTCCCTCTACTGTACTTTTTGAACACTTGACATTGCTGTGTGTAATAAATTAACTATTTTTAAATCTAACTTCCAGTGTTTGTTACTCGTGAATTACGTTGCGCTTTAGACTCTACTCGCATTAGGGTAGAACAGGTCGCGGGGTCTGGAGAGTCGAGGCCCGCGATCTGGGTTGGAGCAGTCGGCTCAGCAGGTTTAATTCGCTTTCTATAAATAGGACCTCTTACCTACCCTTAGCATATCACATTTATTGCTTGCATATACCCCCTTTGTTGCTCTTCTCGCCATTTGTACTCGCATCGAGATCTAGTGAAATGGGCAAGATGCGACTCGACGCCGATGGGAGGTCAAAGTGCGAAACAATTCGCCGAGTACTCCTTTTTTGACGGAAACACTACTGAGTAGGAATACTTTGCCTTTGTGGATGACCACGTTCCCCCTGATTTCACCGCGCGCCAGCCCGAGAGGGGCGTTGCGATCAATACTTTTTTCACTGATGAGCTCGCCTTCCCCATCCTGCACTTCGAGGTGGGGTTACGCCTCCCCCTCTGGGCGGAGATCCGCCAAATGCTAAAGTACTATGGGGCAGTCCCTGCGCAGCTGAACCCCAATGTGATTGTCATGATGTTGGATTTCGCGAGCTACCTTCGGAAGGAGAGGATTGAGTTCAACCTCACCGTCTTCCGGAAACTGTACATATACCGCGCGACCAACGATGGGGTCGCCTTCCTGGCCGGCTCGCAATTCAAAGTCCGTGAGACGGCCAATAAGAACCATAACTGATTCATTAAGTTCGTCTTCATCAAGGGCGAACTCGGCATCATTCCCTTCTCGCCTAGGCAGCAGAGCAAGGAGGTTTACTGTCCACCGACCGTGACGGGCGACGGCATCTAAATCCACAAGTTCTTCCTCAACAAGAACTTTGAGGTCGCCTTCCTCCGAAGGGGCCTCGATTTGCTCCCTCCGGTTCATCCAGGCGAAGGTATAATTCTTTTCCCTTTATTTTTAATGGGCTCGCCGAAACGAAGACTTTTCTTCATGATACGAAGTTATTTTCTGCAGGGGAGCGACTGATTTTAGAGCATCCGCCCTTCGCGGACTCGGGGCTCCACCCTGAACCACTCGCACGCGAGAGGGCAGCTGCGGCGGTCTGCCGGAGGAAGTCAGAATCTGTCAAACCTCCCTCTAGACAGAAACAACCCGACCTCGCGAGCTCCAGCTTGCCTCGCTGTACACCACTGCCGAAGAAACTGAAGAAGGAGGTGGTGGTCTCTAAGGGGAAGTAGATAGTGCTCGATTCGCCAAAAAAAAAGCAAGGTGGAGGCGAGCCCCCTGTTTCCCTATCTGCCTAGATGTGCCTGGCCCGTGAGCCGGGACTGCCAAAGGACCATCGGAACTTCGTCCTTGGCGAGAAAGCAAAGGATCAGGCCGACGAGCCGATGGTGCAGTGGGATGAGAAGGCCCATAGGGTTTCCATTTCCTCGCTCATCCCCTCCTAGTCTGAACACCTCCTTCCCAGCAGGTACGCTTATGCCCTCGGCTTCGGGCTATATGGTCGCGAGGATGCCAAGGCCTACAATGATATGACCCTCCAGCTGCTTTCCCATGAGTTCTTGCGAGCCCAAATGCGCTCCATGGAGCTTGCACACATATCAGTCCGTCGCGACTTCAACCTCAGCCACCAGTTGGCGAGCGCCGAGGAGGACCGAGATATCGCCAAAGACGATGTCGCCGACTTGACGAGGCGGCTGGGAATCGCCGATGACATCATCAGTATGGGCGCCGACAGGGTGGTGAGTGCTAGTTAACTTCTTCCCATTTTACTTGGCTTTCGTAACTTCCTTTCATACCCCTTTTTGCCTCGCAGGATGCTGAAGTCGCGAACCGCCTGCGCACTTGCGCTGCCGAGCTCGAAGAGAAGAATACAAAACTAGAGGGGCAGAATAAGCTACTCTAGGGTGAGGTATCTCGCCTGGTGGATTGCCTGCTCCCTCCAGCTCGTGGCAAGCCGAGCGCCCAGGGCAAGGACATGAAGATCTTCAGCCAGGAAGAGGTCAATGAAATATTGAGGGTCAACTCTATCAAAGCTGCTGATCATACCCTACAGGTCATGCGAGATCTACAGGTGCTTAAGTCGGACTGTGAGGAGGTGACCGCCAAGGACCTGGTGTCAGAGCTCTTCCTTCCCATCCCTACTCCTGGCGAGCCGGAAGACAGCTTCGACTCGCTCTTTAAAGAAGTGCAGAGCTTTCAGGATGATCCTTCCAGGGGAGAGGACGAGAGCTGACTTGTATTTTCCTTTTATTTTTTTATAATGATTCCCCCTAATTTTGTAACCTCATCGTGAGGCGAGTGATTTTGTAACCGAAGAGATATTAATGAAGATTTTACTTAGCAATTTTTTCTTATCTTTCAATGTTTGTTCTCTGTATTACACTCGTACGCGCGTGTCATCCCCTTACTGTGCGACCTCACTAGGGTATAACTCGCCACTAGAATTTATTCGGCTGTTAGAATACATACCCGCACAGAGACCTCAAGATCTCGCCACCCCTTAGTAACAGGAATTAGGCCACTAACCGCGCTGGACCTGCGACCATCCTACTCGCCTGCGAGGTCTCTTCCCCTTAGATATTTGTTCAAGGCCCAATTTTCCCAAGTAAAATCTTGCTAGGATGGAATGCCATTGCTGAGAATAGCCCCAAGCATTCACACTCGCTTGGTAGTTATTGCGCGTCCCCTCAGGAGCTAAGTGCGAGCTGAGGGTGAGTCTTGCTCGACTTCTTGTCGTTGATGCATACGAGTGCACCCTTTTGCGAGATCCACCCCCAAACAACATGACCCGCCTTCCTTTGGCCTTGCTTTACTGAGTTATTGCTGCCCCTTAGTAGTTGTCGAGATCCCGACTCGCCACTACTTGGTTGTCTGGAGATTGTTGGATCTAACATTTTGTTTCCCTTATGATTTTCTCCCTTGGATTTTTCCCTAAGTTTACCCTTGAATGCCTCCTTTTGACTTACGAGAGTGACTCAGGACTTTGTTCCAAGGCCTTTCATGACGTCCACTGAGGGCCCCTACCCTATCAGCTAGGTGTAAGCCTGACAGCGGGAGCAGCTTGGGACTTGGGTGGACACTGTCGAGTGACATCCAGCCCTACCAGCTAGTGGGAGCCTGGCAGTGGGATCTGCTCAGGGTCCAGGTAGACGCCATCGAGTGACATCTAGCCCTGCCAGCTAGTAGGAGCCTGGCAGCAGGATCTGCTCGGGGTTTGGGTAGACACCATCGAGTGATATCCAGCCTTTCCAACTAGTGGGAGCCTAGGAGCGGGATCTGCTCGGGATATGGGTAGACACCATCGAGTGACATCCAGCCCTGCAAGCCAGCGGGAGTCTGGCAACGAGATCTGCTCGGGGTCTGGATAGACACCATCGAGTGACATCCATCCCTGCCAGCTAATGGGAGCCTGACAGCAGGATCTTCTCGGGGCCTGGGTAGACACTATCGAATGATATCCAGCCCTGCCAGCTAGTGGGAGTCTGACAACGGGATCTGCTCGAGTTCTGGGTAGATTCCATCGAGTGACATCTAGAACTGCGAGCTAGTGAGAGTCTGGCAGCGGGATCTGCTCGGGGTTTGGGTAGACACCATCGAGTAACATCCAGCCCTGCCAGCTAGTGGAAGCCTGGTAGTAGGATCTGCTCGGGGTCTGGCTAGACACCATCGAATGACATCCATTCATGCCAGCTAGTGGGAGCCTGACAGCAAGATCTGCTCGGGGTCTAGATAGATCTTTCATTCGTTCATACAGTTTATTGCAAGAGGTCAAGAATACTGAGAAATTTCATATCAGAAAAGGGGTGTTACGTACATGGTTTATGGGTAGAAATGCTTCAAGTCTTTACCACTCCCAGTGTGACTTAGGGCCTCGCCTTCCACATTCTGGAGGCAGTACCCCCTGACCTCAATGCCTATTTGATAATGTATGGACCCTCCCAATTTGGGTTGAGCTTCCCCATGGCCGCTGATCTTCCTGCGGCATCTACCTTTTTCAGGACCACGTCCCCTTTCGCAAACTACTTGATCCTGACGTGCTCGTCAAAATACTTGGCCATCCGTCATTTAATTTCTTCTTGTCTGACGGCGACCACATCTCAAAGTTCCCCTGTCAGGTCCAAGGAGAGTCGCAACTCGTTTTCGTTCTCGACCCTCCATTCTTCTCTGCCTTTGTAACACCCCAGTTTGCAGACTTGGAGTCGCTAGAAGCTAACGCCCGGCGGTTGGGATGCCACGGGCGATGGGTCGCTGTTTTCGGTTGTTGATTAAAGCGCACGATCGCTGGATCTATTGCAAACGACCACTGGTCGTGCGCACTTTTCACCGGTTAGCCAAGTCCTGTTTGGGTAAACGCACGATCTTTGGTCAGAGTGCGCATGACCACTAGTCGTGCACCGCTGCTCGTGCGTGTTTATCCATTCCTTTCTCGAGTTCTGCCAGAGGTAATAACACAATCATGGGATCTATTGTGCATGACCACTGGTCGTGTGCCACTGATCGTGCGGACGGGACGGTTCCATCAATTTTGTTTCGTGGCCGTCCGATGCTTCCCAAAATTAGATCCAAGGGCTAGGATCTTCCGCCCAATCGGTCTTATTAGGGCTGAGAGGTTTTTTCCTCTCATTTTTCTCATCTTTTGGGATTGAGAGAGGGGTTGGAGAGGAAGAGAAGGGAAGAAGAAGGAGAGAGCTTCTTCCGCCATTGACGGAGCTTCGGAGCTCTGATCGTCGTTCCGAGACCAGATCCGTGGAGAGGGCGTGGAGGCACTCATGTCAAGCCGTTCAAAGCAAAGCTTTCGTGGCTAGGAAGATGGGTCATAAGGTAACGACACTTCTCTTCTTAGTTTTATGATGCACACTTAACATCTCTTATTCTCATTTTTGGGCTCCAGATCTCTCAAATGAGAGGGGTTTGGGTTGCCATGGTTCAAGACGAACCTCTGGGTCGATTGTGTCCGTCCCCGACATGATTTTTTGCATTAGAGATCTGTTCCGTTAGTGGATTAGGCATTGTGGGTGAAGCCGAAGTCGTGACCGTTAGTCCGACTCGGTGATGTTGCATAGCGAGCCTTGAGGATCAGGTAGAAATCCGTTACGGCTAGATGTCGCTGTGATTTATTCGTTTTTCCCCTTTTCTTGAGTGAGTACTCGTAGTCGGAACCAGACAGGGTTAGCTCCGCTTCGGCGGTAGATGGTTTCCTTGGTGCACGGGAATGTCGCGGTACGAATGATGGATTAGGGTGGGAAATTATGGTTGTGTTGTGCTAAGGCATGACTACGTCTCCGTAGTCGGCTGGCTATCCCGTGACGTGCATGTCACTTGGGGAAAGTGTCCGGACGAGACTAGTCCCCTTCTGTGAGACTGACGAGAACGCTGAGCGTAGGGCAAGCCCGAGCAATGAAGCCACGAGCGGGTGGGGTCCATCAAGGGTTCTTAGAATCGGTTTGTGTGTGAGACATAATCCTGACGTGAGAAGTCAGAATTTGTAGGCAAACCCGAGGTATAAGACCCATGTGCGGGTGGGGCCTTTGCAAGATTTCCGTGTAACGACGCTTGGGCCGTTAAGGACAATGTAGTTCCCTTTTGTTTGCGGCTTTATGCCAATGGGAAAATGAAAGTACCCACTGCTTGATGATGTGTTAGATGCATACGAGATAGGGTGTCTTGGGCGAAGCCCAGATTTTGTATACATGTTGCATAGTAGGCCCCTTTCACACTGTTCTCAATATAGAAAACGTGTTTGTTGTATGAGATATCCAAACCTGTTTTAAAGCTTTATATATATTTTCATATGGTATACGAAGTGCTGACTTGCAGGTTGGAGGGGTACCCCGGGGTCCGTTAGGGACGGCCGGGAGGAGATGTGTTGGTTACACAGTAGAGATCAGCCTTTGCTGACCCACGTTACTTAAAATCTTTACAGGGTAAGGATCGCAAGCAGGAGCTAGTGCGTCGGGTGAAAAGCCCTAAGCCTCATGAAGTGTTGCTGTACTTTTAGCTTGTTTCCTTTTCTTGTCTTATATGATCCATGTTTTAGACATTCTCCGGCTTGCACACCGAGGTAGCTTAGGAGTGCTTTTGCACGTTCATATTTGATCTTGTGGTCTTTATTTGATGGATTCTTTTTGTGTAAGGCCTTAAGACCATTTGATACTCCTGTTAATGGTGGATAACTTCTAGTTGTTTTGCTTTATTTCCGTTGTGTTTAGTTCTGAGTTTTGAGATTGGGTAGTAAATATCATCTTATATTGCTGAAGCTGTGGCGTCTGTATGTTGTGGGGCCCAGACCGGACCCATATTATATGGTCATTACAGGGGAGGTGTTACAGCCTTCCCCCTCCTCTACTACCCGCGGTGTCCGAACTTCGAATTCTATGGGAAGCACAACTTCGTAGCCATGGGAGAGCTTGAAAGGGATCTCTCCTGTGGTCGTGTTGGGAGTGGTTCTCAGGGCCTAGAGGACCGAAAGGAGCTGTTCCACCCAGCTCCCATCAAGTTTTCCACCTTCTTTTTAAGAGGTTCATGATGATCTTGTTTGCCGCCTCCATTTGCTCGTTGCTCCTGGGATGATGGACTGACGCGAACGTGAGATCAATCCCAAGTTGTCCACAGAAACTGATGAACTCGGCATTGGCAAACTGCAGCCTATTGTCCGTGACAATGGCCTGAGATAACCCGTGCCGGCAGATGATCTCTCCCCCCATAAAAACTTTTGAATTACTTGGGAGGTCACCTTGGCCAACGCCATGACCACCAACCAGTTAGAGAAATAGTCAATCATGACCAACAAGAATCTCCTCTGTCCACTAGCCTGAGGGAAGGGACCTACCAAGCCCATCCTTGAAATGACGAAGGGCCAGGGTGCGGTGATGCTCGTGAGCCACTGAGTTAATAGTAGTTAAAGAGGGGCAAACAACTGGCACTTATAACACTTCTTCGTGAACTCGGTGGACCCCTGGCCCAGGGTTGGACAAAAGTACCATTACCTTACTATTCTCCCCTCTAAGGTCCTGCTACACGAGTGGCTCCCGCACTCTCTGGCGTGAACTTCCTCCAAGATCCTCGGGACCTCCTCCTCGGCCACGGAACGTGCCAGTAACCCTGAGAGGGTCTTCCGATACAGCTTTCCATCGCGCATTAAGTAGTATGTCGACTTGTGCTTGAAGCACTTCTTATCCATACCCTCCGGGAACTCCCCTATGGATAGGAATGTTGCAAAGGGGTTCATCTATGAGGGGCGTTGGTCAACCTCCATCAGCTCCCCCTCTTCAATAGAAGGGCGGAACAAGACAGTGATGGTTCCTCCCACACAAGTCTGTGCTTGGCTAGCTGATCCACTTGCTCATTTTCCTCATGCGGCACGTGTCGAATGAAGAATGTTTGGAACATGCCGATGACCCCCTTCACCTTGGCCATGTATAACCAGAGGGTAGGCTCCCTTTCCTCAAACTCTTCGTTGATCTGAGAGGCCACCACCATGGAATCCGTGAGCACTTTCACGCCATGCACCCCTAGCTCCCTGGTCAGACGCAACCCGGCTATCACCGCCTCATACTCGGCTTGCTGTTGGTAAATGGAAAGTGGACCACCACCGTCTGCTCTATCTTTGTTCCATGAGGGCTCTCCAGGATTACTCCCACCCCCAAAGAATGCCTTCCCGAGGCACCATACACCATCACCTTCTAGAGAACTGGGCGAGTGAGCTCCACCTCTGCCACCTCAACCACATAATCAGCTAAGAAGTCGGTCATTGTTTGGGCCTTGATCTAGAGGCGAGGAAAAAAAGATATGTCGAATTCACTTAGCTCTACCGACCACTTTGCTAACCTTCTAGAGTGTTCCACCTCCTCAAAGATGTTGTGTAGGGAGTGATCAGTCACTACCCGGATGAAATGTGCCTAGAAATAGGGTTGGAGCTTTCGAGTCGAGATAACCAGGGCGAAAGCCAGATTCTCAAGAATCGGGTATCGGAGCTCCGCCTTCCTCAAGACCCTGCTCACGTAATAAATCAGAATTTATTTCTTCCCCTCTTCCCGAACCAAGACGGAGCTCAAGGCCTCAGCCCCGACCCCGAGGTATAGGGATAGATCCTCCCCTTCCTTTGGTCTGTAGAGCAACGAAGCCTAAGTTAGCTGCCTCTTCAAGGCTTGGAATGCTTCCTCGCACTCTTTAGACCATTCAAACTTCTGGCCCCCCTCTCAGCGCTTTGAAGAAGGGAGAGTACTTCTCTCCTACCTGAGAGAGGAACCTGCTCAGCCCTGCTAACTTCCATGTCAGTCGCTGGACTTCCTTGGCATTTCGTGGTGACCCCAACTCCATGATCACCCTCACCTTATCAGGGTTGGGCTCCACCCCCGAGGGGATAAGGAGATGTCCCAAGAACTTCCCCCCGCTTTCCACAAAGATACACTTCAAGGGGTTCAACCTCATTTTATATTTCCGCAGGGTGTTGAAAGTCTCTTCCAGATCCTAGAGGTGAGAGCCCATGTCTCGAGTCTTGATCATGAGGTCATCCACGTACACCTCTAAGTTCCTCCCCTTTTGCTCTCGGAAGACCCGATCTATCATCCTCTGGTATGTTTCCCCCGCATTTTTAGCCCAAAAGGCATCATCTTGTAACAGTAGCACCCGTCCCCGGTAATGAAGGAGACATCTTTTATGTTGGGCGGGTACATCCTGATCTGATGATAACTTGAAAAAGCATCTAAGAATATCATTATAGAAAAACCGACGGCTGAGTCAACCAGCGCGTCGATCTGAGGCAAAGGGTAACAATCTTTAGGACATGATTTATTCAGAAGAGAGAAATCTACACATATCATCCAATGTCCGTCTCTTTTTTTAACTATTACAACATTGGAGACCCAACCTGAATACTGTATCTCAGACACGAATCCGGCCTTGAGAAGCTTACCCACCTCCTCCCTCGGATGGGCTCAGCCAGCTTGTCTGCGGTAGATCTTTTCTTCTGCCGGATGGGATGGGCCTCAGGATCAAGGTTGAAGCGGTGGCAATCTTTAGGGCATGTTTGAGACATTGAGGCAACACTATGACGGTATATGGTGTGGAGACTCGTCTTACGGGAAGCCTCGACCCCCCCATGGATCACTCTGATCCCTCCTCGGCCTCTGACGTCGGCCTGATCCTCGCACCAGTCCCCCTCTGCCCCGGGCAGGACTTCCTCAATGCGCACTTCCTAGCGGGGGTTGTTGTTGCTGCTCCATGTTTCCACTCATCTCGAGGAGCTCCGGGCACGTGGCTGTTGCATGACCTTCCTCTTGATGAAAATCACAATGGGGCAACTCCGCCCTACCTCCCTGTCTCCTCCTCTGGGGGCCTTTTTTTCCAACTCCTCCTCCTCCCCAGGGTTATTATCATAGCCTAATGTTGATTGGGGAGAGGGGGCCTCTGGTCTTGCCTCCATCCTAGAGGGTTGAACTGGCCTTGCCCCCCTTGGCAGTTGTCCCCTCCGTGAAAACCTCATCACTGGCCCTGATCCTGCCACTCCTGCTGTCTCCAGCCTAGCCGATTATTCGGCTCCTGGCGCTCCTACCTCGGCTGCTGCTGCTTATGCTGCTCCCTCTGCTTGGGCTCGACCCTCCACACTTCATGGACCCTGCCATCTCCTAGCTCCTTCTCCTCCTCCGTAGCCCACCTGGCCAACTTCCTGGCAAACTCCGGGTTCGACGCTTCTCCGTCGACCCCCCTGGCCGCCCTCGCCATCCGCTCCTCAAAGGATAATGGAGGCACCCTCTTCAGCTCCATACTGAATAACCCCTGCTGTAGACCTAGGGTAAAGGCCACCATGAGGGTGTGACTCGACATCTCCTAGACCTGGAGTACCTCCTCTTGGAACCGATCCACATAGCTCCATAGAGTCTCGTTCACTCCCTGCTTGAAGATGAACAAGGATTCAGACTCCTTCTCCCTCTTCTTGGAAGTTGTGAACCTCAGCATGAACCCTCAACGCAGGTCCTCGAAGCAGTAGATGGATCTGACCGAAAGTTGGTGGAACCAATCCCTCGCCTTCTCCCTGAGGGTGATGGCGAAGAGCCGACACCTGAACGCACCGGACATCTGCCAGATCGAAACCACATCCTCGAACCATTGGATGTGTTGAACCAGATCATCCTTTCCGGTGTAATAGGACATCTCTAGTTTGCGAAACCCTCTAGAACTGGGGCGGATGATACCAACTCGCTGAAGGGGCTGCCATCCCCTATAAGGCGATCTCGCATCTCCACCTCGCCAATCTGACCTGCACTCACCGAGCCGGGAAACAAAGTTCTCCCCGATAGATCTCACTCGCAGCCTTCCTCCGCAATTTCCTTCCCAGGTCTCCTTGTGGGGGCGTGCTCGCCCAGGACTGGGGCTGTGGCCACTGGGATGGCTGGTGTCGCACACTTGCCACGAGCTCCGAATGCAGAAACGATGAGGTTCCGCACCTCCTACCTGAAGTCCTCGAACATCCCGAGGGTGGCGAGAGGAGGGGGCTGGCGAGTCGGTCCTATCAGATCCCCGTCCTTCGCCTCCAGTCATTGAGCTTGTTGAAGTATGAAACCGGGCGGTCTGGCGGTCTATGCCTGGCGGGTTGTAGACCGCACGGTCTAGCGGTTACTCTCCAGCGGGTTGATATCCAGGCTGTTGCTGTTTGTAGTCCGGCGGTCTTGCGGCTTGTCTCCGGTGGCTTGGAGACCGGGCGGTCTAGCGGTCTCCTACATCATCTCGCTCTCTATGTGGTATTGTCGAGCGGTTAGCCCATTGTCTAACCGCGCGGCTTGTCCGGACTGATTTTAGTCCCACATTATTAGTTTGTACTCTCTCTCATCTCCTCTATTCTATAAAAGGGAGGTCATACCTTTGTAAATGATATCTTTTTGGATAATAAAACTTTCAATTATTCAAAGTTCCGGCTTGTTTTCTAGTCGTTTGTTCGCTACTTTCACATGGTATCAGAGGACTCGATTTTCTCCTCCTGATTCTGTGCCCCTCTCTGACCGCGCGACCTGTCAGCGCGGCTTGTTTCTTCTTTTCGCGACCTGTTTTCGCGTCTTGTTTCTTCCGCCTGTTTGCTTGCGCCCTGTTCGTGCGGCCTGTTTGTTTGCTTGCGCCCTGTTTCTTTTGCTTGCTTCTTACTTGCGACCTGTTCTAGTCGCCGCGTCCTGTCGTCGTGCCTGTTTGCTTGCGTCCTGTCATCGCGCCCTTGTTCGCGTGGCCTGTTTGCTTGCGACCTGTTCGCGCGACCTTTCTCCTCCCTGCAAGCCCCTCTTCTGTTCGCGTGGTCTGTCTTCTAGCCGCCCAACTTCTTTCCCTCTGCTTGGTTCTGCAGTTTGGTCGTGACTTTTCTGGCCGCTGGTGTCTGACATCGTGACCGCTGCAGCTCTCGTTCTTCCTTTTCCGCGGCTTGTTTCTTAACTGCGCGGCTTCCTGTTGCTTTCTTCTATGGCTATTTCTGAGAATTCAACTGCCACCACTCCTGTAGCTAATCCGGCTCCGCCTCCTCTTTCTACTCTTTCCGGAAACCTTGGCACGGTTTCTAAACTCGTTGGTTCCAACTATCCGGATTGGAGTATTTCTTTCACCTTTCTCCTTCGCTCTCAGCGCAAACGTCATCACCTCACCGATGACCCTCCTCCTCCAGATTCTGCTCAATTTGATGATTGGGATGCGAGTGATGCCCTTATCCGCACTTGGCTGGCTAACAGCCTCTCTGATGAATGCCTTCCCGTCATACGTCATGATGAGACGGTCAAGGCCGTATGACTTCACCTTGCTGCTCTTTACTCGAAGGAGACCCAGACGTCTCATATCTATACTCTCTATGCGGACCTCTTTGCTCGTCCTTCCATGACTCTTGCTGCGGCTTATCAGCAGGTTCAGGCCCTTGGCGCTGAGATCCTCCAGAATCGTCCATTCTCTGCGGACTTGGCCGAGCAACACAAACACTTCCAGGAACTCATGGTTGTTTGTTATCTTCTGCGACTCCCCGAGTCTTTTGATATGATCCGCCAGCAGATCTTGGGCGAAGCTGAGTCTCCCACCTTGGATGCCACCGCGGCTCGCATCGCCGCAGTTACGTCACAGCTCCAGCGACCTCTGTTGTCCTCCCCTTCTCCGCAGGATGCCTATGCTCACCAAACTCAGTGGGGCGGCACTAGTGGCCACAACCAGTCAGGCGCGCGCGGTCCGTCCAGGTTCCTTTGCTCTCATTGTGGTCGTACCGGCCATTCTATTGACCGTTGCTGACAGAAACATCCTCATCTTTACCCCTCTGGTGATGCTTCTTCCTCAACATCCGCCTCCTCTCGGCCTTCTGCCTCTGTGGCCACGACCTCAGGTAGTGCTCACGTCGTTACCCAAGGTAAATGGCTGATTGACTCTGGTGCTACAAATCACATGACCGGTAATCCTCAATGTTTTTTTCTCCTCGAAACGCATGATCGGTTACCCCCGGTTCTTATTGTGGATGGTTCTCCTTCCCCGGTTCATGGGACTGGCATGGTGCAAGTTACCCCATCGCTTTGCTTAGCGGACACTCTCTATGTCCCGAAGTTCCCTTGCAATTTACTATCCGTTACTACCTTATGCAAGCAACTTCAGTGCTCTGTCTTATTCACTCCTACTTCTTATTGTTTTCAGGACCCGAGGACCCAACGGACAATTGCTACTGGGACTGAGAGCGGCGGCCTCTACTTCCTTGACAACGTTTCCGCTCTGTCCGTCTTCTCTTTCTCGTCTACCGATCTGCTTCAATGACATCTTCGCCTTGGACATCCTCCTGCTCGGATTCTTCGTCAGCTTCTGCCCCACTTACCTCAAACCAGTTCTCCGCTCGACTGTGATGCGTGTTAGTTGGGCAAACATCACCGCTCCTCCTTCCCGCCGAAGCAAGGCTGTGGTTCCTCTCGCCCGTTTGATCTCATTCATTCTGATGTCTGGGGTTCTGCTCATACTCTCACCGTTGGTCGGGATAGTTCTTACTTTGTAACTTTCATTGATGATTTCTCTAGATGTACCTGGGTGTATCTATTAAAAGATTGTTCTGCACTCTTTTTTGTATGACAATCCTTTTATAATATGATTAAAACTTAGTTTGATATTTCTATTAAAATTTTTCGTTCTGATAATGCTAGAGAGTATCTTAGTCATGAGTTTTCATCTTTTTGTATGCAACATGGTCTTGTTCATCAGACTAGCTGTGTTTACACCTCCCAACAAAATGGGGTGACAGAGCGTAAAAACCGTCATCTCCTCGATGTCGCTCGCACTCTCATGACGCAGATGCAGGTGCCTCGCTCCTATTGGGGCTATGCTGTTCTCCTCGCCTGCTATCTCATCAATCGCATTCCTTCTACTATTCTTCATGGCAAGACCCCCTTCTCCATTCTCTACCCCGGCAAGGAACCCTTTCCTCTCCCTCTTCGTATCTTTGGGTGTACGGCGTTTGTGCATGCTCCGTGCACTACCCGTGACAAGATTTCCCCCCGTTCCACAAAATGTGTCTTTTGGGGTTACTCGACCACTAAAAAAGACTATTGTTGCTTTGACCCCATTCTGCGCAAACAGTTTGTTTCCGCGGACGTCACCTTCTTCGAAAATGCCTCCTACTTCTCATCTCCATCCCCACTTCCTCCTGATGTCTCTAACTCTCCACCATCACCTTGTGTTCCTTCCACACCTATCGATGTCTCCCCTCCAACATCCGCTCCTTCTCCGTCTCCTCCTCTCCCTTTTATACCCCTTTCCCCTTGCCCCTCTTCTCCGCAGCCGTCTCTCTAGTCCCAGGCCAGCTCTCTCCGCCACGGACGCTCCGGTCCTTGAGGCCCAAGACGACCTGGATCTTCTCGTTGCTCTTCGCAAAGGGCTGCGGGCGTGCACCCAACACCCGCTTGCGGCTGTTGTTTCCTATGATCGGCTTACTCCTTCTCGCAGAAATTTTGCTTTGGCTATCTCGGCTACTACTACTCCCCGCACCTACTAGGAGGATCTTTCTATTCCTCACTGGAAATCTGCCATGGATGAGGAAATCGCCACTCTCACTGAAAGGGGTACCTGGACCCTTGTTTCTCCACTAGTGGGTACTGATGTGGTTGGCTGTCGCTGAGTGTTTGTTGTGAAGTTTCGCCCAGGCGGCACTGTGGAACGCTACAAGGCCCGACTGGTGGCCAAAGGCTTTACTCAGACTTATGGGGTTGATTACTTTGATACCTTCTCCCCAGTTGCTCGCCTCAGCACCATCCGAGTTCTTCTCTCTGTGGCCGTCAACCGGGATTGGTCTATTTCCTAGTTTGACGTCAAAAATGCCTTTCTCTATGGGGATCTTCACGAGGATGTCTACATGGAGCAACCTCCGGGGTATGTTGCTCAGGGGGAGACACGAGTATGCTAGTTGAAGAAGGCCATCTATGACCTAAAACAGAGCCCTCAGGCATGGTTCGACAAGTTCAGTGGCATTGTGGCTGCTATCGGCTTTGCAAGAAGTTCGGCTGATCACTCGTTGTTTATTCGCAAAACCGCATCAGGCCTTGTGGTTTTGGCGGTGTATGTAGATGATATTCTTCTTACAGGCAATGACCAGGCTGGGGTGGACTTGATAAAGAAACACCTCCGTCAACACCTTGTCACAAAGGATATGGGCTTCCCGAAATACTTTTTGGGGATAGAAATCTCTCGGAAGCCTGACTCGTTGGTTCTCTCCCAACGGAAGTATGCTCTTGATCTTCTATGGGAGGCAGGATTGACCGGTGCCAAACCTGCACGGTATCCCATGGCTACTGGAGAAGACAAAACGTGGATAGATGACTCACCTCTTATATCCGATGCCACGAGGTATAGACGTCTGGTGGGCAAACTCATTTATCTCACGGTGACCAGACCCGACATCACCTATGCTGTGGCAAGGTTAGTCAGTTCATGCAAGCTCCCAGGGAATGTCATCTTCAGTCTTCCTTGAAGATATTAGAGTATGTCAAAGCAGCACCGGAAAAAGGGCTACTCTTTCAGAAGCATGGTCATCTGAGAGTTGAAGCCTACTAAGACTCAAGCTATGCGGATGATAAAGGTGACCGTAAATCTACATCTGGCTTTTGCACATTTATTGGAGGTAATCTTGTGAGCTGGAAGAACAAGAAGCAATCTGTTATCTTAAGGTCCAGTGCAGAAGCTGAATATCAGAGTATGACGTCAACCACGTGTGAACTAAAATGGTTGTGGGCTCTCATGCTTGACCTAGAAGAGGTCTACGACTATCCTCTTTCTATGTTCTGTGACAACAAGATCGCTATATATATATATCCAAAAATCCGGTCTTCCATGAGAGAACGAAACATATAGAAGTCGACTGCCATTTCATCCGGAAAGAGGTCTTGAAGAGACAGATTTGCGCTCTGTTCGTCACCTCCGACAAAGAGTTGGTGGATATCTTCATCAAGTCGGTTTCTACTTCCTTCTTCCACATTTGTGACAAGCTAGGCATGATTGATATCTATGCTCCAGCTTGAGGGGGAGTGTTGAAGTATGAGACCGGGCAGTCTGGCGATCTATGCCTGGCGGGTTGTAGACCGCGCGGTCTAACGGTTACTCTCCAGCGGGTTGATATCCAGGCTGTTGCTGTTTGTAGTTCGACGGTCTGGCCAAATGTCTCCGGTGGCTTGGAGACCGGGCGGTCTAGCGGTCTCTTACAACATCTCGCTCTCTCTCTCTAGTATTGCCGAGCGGTTAGCCCATTGTCTAACCGCGCGGCTTGTCCGGCCTGATTTTAGTCTCACATTGTTAGTTTGTACTCTCTCCCCTCTCCTCCATTCTATAAAAGGGAGGTCATACCTTTGTAAATAATATCTTTTTGGATAATAAAACTTTCAATTATTCAAAGTTCCGGCTTGCTCGAGGAGAGAGTACAAACTAACAATGAGGAGAGGTACAAACTAACAAACCGGGGAAGGAGAACCATCTGCAACAAGAACCGGGGAAGGCCATACCTTTGTGAAAGTAGCGAACAAATGACTAGAAAACAAGCCAGAACTTTGAATAATTGAAAGTTTTATTATCCAAAAAGATATCATTTACAAATGTATGACCTCCCTTTTATAGAATGGAGGAGAGAGGAGAGAGTATAAAGTAATAATGTGGGACTAAAATTAGGCTGGAAAAGCCGCGCGGTTAGACAATGAGCTAACCGCTCGGCAATACCAGAGAGAGAGAGAGCGAGATGCTGTAGGAGACCGTTAGACCGCCCGGTTTCCAAGCCACCGGAGACAAGCCGCCAGACCGTCGGACTACAAACAACAACACTTGGATATCAACTCGCTGGAGAGTAACCGCTAGACCGCGCGGTCTACAACCCGCCAGGCATAGACCGCCAGACCGCCCGGTCTCATACTTCAACAGAGCTCACGCAGGATTTTTGGTGCTGATCACTCTCCACACTCACCGTACCAAAATGTTGAAACCAAAAATCAGCTTCTATGGAGTTCAGACCCTTTGAAAAGGGGTGACCGCACACTTACTTCTCCCTAACAAGCTTGAACGACTAAAGACTTAGAATCAGAACTGACCCAAGGCTCCTACACGGAGGTCCCACCACACACCCGGAAGATCTTAGAGTGCTTATCCTCCTTAGCTTGTGCTGAGCTTAGGGCACCTCAGAAAGCACTAGGAGATCAGAGAGTAAGGAAACATGAGAGTATGAAAAACATGCCTTCAAAGGTACCCCCTTGAGTCTATTTATAGTTTTTTGAAGTTGGTCTGCCAATAGCTTACCTCCGCTGTTTTAAACAGCTATATGCAGTCCAAGTCGGCCCGCCGACATCGTAACTTCACTGTTCTAAAAGACTAATAGCAGACCAGCGAGGGTGGAATGATAAAAAAAACATCACACATCACTAGGTGAGTGACCCTTGAAAACCTACACTCGCCTGGGGCAGCGAGTGCTCGATGAGGCTGGCAATCGCCGCCTCCCTATGGCCCTGGGCGAGTGCGGGCCTGACCTGCCCCACTCGCCTACTGTTGCCGAGAACCAAGGGCAAGTGCGAGCCCGCTTGCTCCACTCGCCCCTCTTCCGTTCCACCCCGCCCGGGCGAGTCGACGAGGCTGTAGAGTTCTCGCCTCCCTTCCGACTCGCTTAGGATTTGGACTGCCTGATTTGGCTGGTCTGGCTCCTGTCGATCCCACTCGCAGGATATGAGGTTGTACATTCATGACCACCACAACTGTGCCCGACAGAGCCTAGAGTATGAGGGGCTAATAGCAGAAATTGAATTTAATATAAATTTTTTTGGGAATTGTTATAAGCATCACATTTTTGGCTAGGCGCGGCACACTTTCTCCTAAAATTTTATGCCTTTTAGAAATATATTTTGTACAAGCGTTTTTAGGAAAAGTGTTCAACACAATTCGTGTTGAACACTTTTCCTAAAAACGCATGTACAAGGTGTATTTCTAAAATGCACCAACACTTTTCCTAAAAAATGTATATACAAAACGTATTTCCAATAAAAAAATTAGGAGAAATTACGGTATGCCTGACAAAAAGTGTGGTATATATATATATATATATATATATATATATATATATATATACACTATATACAAAAGAATATGGGCAGTCGTTGCGATTGCACGGTGTAACACTTGAGGCCCCTCCAAATGATCCTAACCGTCCATTTTTTATTAGATTTGAAAAAAAAAAATTGAAGGATGTCAAGTTTTGGTCCCGGGATCTCAAAGAGAAGAAGAAGGACCCAAATCAACCAACCAAAGAAATATTTATGTTTAGTTCAAAGACATTTATTATATATATAATATATATTATGTATATTATACTATATTATTCGTTAAATATATTTAATGAATTTTTTAATTTAGTGGTTAATTCGTCCGTCAGGGGCGGGTGAAGCCCGTCGGGGGACGGGCGAAGCCCGTCGTCCCGAGCTGTGTACTGTCGAGCGTGGCACGGGGGGCCCCCGCGCGACAGTACCTAATGATGCATTTGATGAATCAACACTTTACTCGACGAATTGTCAAGTGGTCTCGACGAATCGTCGAGTGATCTCGACGCACTCAACATTAGTACTTGACGAATCAACACTTGACTTGACGAAGCATGGAGTGGTCTCAATGCACTCAACGCCTGACTAAGTGGACTCAACACACTCAATGCCTGTCATGACATAGTCATTCACTCATCATATATGAGTAAGAACAACATAATCCATTCCTCTAATTTCTACAAATGCTCTTAAGTGCGACCTCGTAGACCCATAATGCGTTCGTAGTGAAACTAATTGTTTTACCACTTCTAGATCATCATGTTAACACCAACATATTGCTGTCAGATGTTCTGGAATCAGTGATCTCTAAATCAGCTGACCTTCTTGGGGAAGAGGCAATTCTTTCCTTGCTCTTCTTAGAGCTCTCAGCCTTGAGATCCACTGTCCTCTTGTTGGTATGCAACCTGATGGTGGTCTCCTCTTTCTTTCCTGGGAGATAACTATATCTTATAGGAGAGAAGCTTTCCAAATATTGTGTGAGGAGGAGTTTCAGTAAGATTAGAAACTTCCCTGATCGCACTTATCTTTGTGTTCCAATCTCTGGTTAGAGACCTTAGGAACTTATCATTCTGCTCATAATTGTTGAAAACCCATCCATAGGTCCTTAACTCATTTACCACCTTAAGACCTTTCATAGCACTCAGCTATGATGTCCTTACTATTCTGTCTAAAGGCTTCATACTCTTGATTGAGCAGAGATTTCCTCTCATACCTAACCTCTTCAGTTCCCTCCATGTACACTATAAGTGTCTCCCACATCTCCTTGGTTGTCTCATAATGCACCAAGTTCTGGAAATTGGAATCATCAATAACGCTTACTGTGATATATTTTACTCTTTTGTCCATAGTAGCAAGTGCTACTTCATCTCTGGTCATTTTAGTATAGTTCTTGGGCACTCTCAGGTTTAAGTCAATGGTGTAAGCCTTGTAGGGGATAAAAGATCCCTCCTGAATAATGATATAAATCCTAGGGTTCAAAGGCTTCCATAAATAGTCTTACCCTTTGCTTCCACATGACGATGGTCTCCTTTCTCCATATAGGCAACTTCGTAGAGCTTATGTCCTTATGAGCCTCTGTAGTAGACATCTTGAAATTTTATTTGACTACCCCTTAAAAGATCTGGTCAGACTGTTATGTCCTTTTTTACCAACCTCACTCTGATACCACCTTATAGTTAACTGGGTCGTATTCTAAATCACCTTGAGGGCGGGGGGGGGGGGGGGTGAATAGGTTGTTTGTATGATTTTTCTTTTTACTCTACTATTTAGTCTCAGTTAAACATTACATAAAACACATAAATTTTATAGTGGTTCCTTAAGGTCTGGGTACATCCACATTCTCTCACCACCTTTCTAATATTGTGCTAGACAAGGAACCTACTCCAAACTCCTTTACAAGATCTTACTATACAGATCCCTCGGAATTTCTCACATTTCCTCCAAATCCTACCTCAGGCCACTGCCCTACAACTCAGAGTAAGCTATACTCCTATAGATCAGTGACCCTCTAGGTCGCCTACCTCAGACCTATTAAGAAGCCCTATTACTCAGGCTATGAGGACAACCCTATCCTCAGGCACACAGACCCTAAAGCTCAGAACAAAATGCTCTTAAAAGATTATTTGTTTAGATTACAACAAAAGACAATAAAAGATATATACCTTCAGATTTGATCTTCTGTTAAAATAGAATAGCTGAGAACTATCCTGGAGCAGGCTTTTAATATTATTCTTGAGCTTGTGCCTTAGCTTCTTCTTGATCTCCCGTCTCCTTATAGAAAGGAGAAGATCAACCACTGATCCTTGATGGACCCAACATGTTCTTCTTAGAAACTTATCATTCTGCTCATATTTGTTGAATATATAAATATATATATTTATATATATTTTTTTGTACATAATGAATTTAACTCACACTTCACACCTAGATAACTTTGAAACTTTTTTATGTTATCCAGTTCATGAAAGGCAACGGGGACGACCGCCATTCGCCGCCGCTGTTCATCTCTCCTCCTCCTAATCGGACCACGAAGAAGAGGAATCTGCTTCTAAGCCCCCTTCTTTACCGATAAAATTGTCCATTTCGTCGATCTCGTATCTTCACCGACTAAAATTTGATTCCAGCTTCATTCTTTATTCTCCTCTAACTAGGGATGCAGGCAGATCAGAAGAAAAAGGTATCCTCTTTTCTATGAGTTGAAGTTTGCATTGGGAATTTTGTTGTTGGTTTCTAATAGTTTTGGTTGCTCCCCTTCTATTAGCATTTCAGTTACAGTTCCGGTTACTTTTGTCTTCTAACCCGCCACTCCATTTTGATCGAATGTTAACCATTAGACTGCCGGAGAGTAAGTCTGTGCTGCTACTCTTTGGTATTTGTTCAGTATTGTCTGTATTGAAAGTATTTGGACCGATAGTTTTATGCAGTATTGGCTCCTTGTTTTCACCCATTGAAGTGATTTGATGAATGTCAGCATGTGTGTAATTCTTAACACAAAGACGAGGCTGTCATTATTAAAAAGACATGTTTTTTTTTTTTGATTTTTTGGTGTTTGTTTGGCCTTTGGATATATCATCTATGTTATTAAGTTGCATATTTCATTCAGACGAGTCTCAATTACACCATATGTATATCTACAGGGCAAGTGGTGCACAATAAACTATTTTCATGAACTGTAAAGGTCTCAATGACCCTATCTAATTCCTTGTTAAAATCAAGCTGTTGCCTTGATACACCACACTCTTAGGCGCTGTTTGGAGGAGCGGTTTTAGTATGACGGAGGTTGTGTACACGGTTATAATAAATGCAAACAATGTTTTGATTGGTGAGGTCACGAATGCTATTTTTGAAGATCTATCTTTGTGGACAAAACGCCATGACGATTATGCATGCATGATTGAGCTATGACTGCCATGAACGCCCAGACCCAAGAAGATAGTTTAGGGTAAAAAAACTATTATGAAAATTCTAAATGCGGATAAATCACCACTGCATTTACTACCACAATTTCACATTGTGTTTGCTCAACGCCACAACTGTCCGTAATATAGCCTTAATCTAACTCACATGTATTCTAAGGTCCCAATGGCCCCATCTCATTTACATCTAAATCGATTGTATTGATGTTTAATTTTTGTATAATCTCAATTATATAATGTTTCTAACTGTTACCAATTATCTGTTAATAATACATTTATGAATATAGAGTAAAAGTCTAGTTTGATTATAAGATTTGCAAATTCTTTTAGTATATATTTTTTAATTTCTTGTCTACTTCATCATCTTAATTAGCGTGCTAGTTGCAATGAATATATGCTTGTACCCTACCTTTCTTTTACTAGGTATCATTTTATGCTACTCCCTAATGATGCAGGCTTTGACAGAAGTAGATTTTTTCACGGAATATGGCGAGGGTAATAGATATCAAATTGAAGAGGTGATAGGAAAGGGAAGCTATGGTGTCGTTTGCTCTGCCCTTGACACTCACACAGGGGAAAAGGTTGCAATCAAGAAGATAAATGATATATTTGAACATGTTTCAGATGCCACACGAATTCTCCGTGAGATTAAGTTGCTAAGGCTCCTGCGTCATCCTGATATTGTGGAAATCAAGCACATATTACTACCTTCATCTGGAAGGGAGTTCAAGGACATATATGTTGTTTTTGAACTCATGGAATCAGATCTGCATCAGGTTATTAAGGCTAATGATGACTTGACACCAGAACACTACCAATTTTTTCTATATCAACTTCTTCGTGGCCTAAAATATATACATACAGGTTGTAACCGCTTATTATTCCACCATACTTCAAATTTAATATTGCACATTGTAAGTGCTTATCTTTGCTTCATACTTCAATTTGATAGTACACTTGCATACTCACATATAAAATAGAGCAGACAGTTGTGTTTTTATGCCTGTTGAAGTTCGACCTATGAATCTTATATGATTGTGATTTAGACTTTCTAATTTAGTGCTTTCATTCCATATATTTTCTAGCATATGGCTAGGTCCAATCTAGTATTACAATACATGTCATGTTCAAATTGTATCTTTATTCAATTTTGTGAATCAAATCACTTCTCTCTTAGCTCTATCCCCCTCATTAGTAGAACCAAGATATCTTGGCACTTCATTTTTGTAAGTAGCATAAATACTAAATTTCTTCTAGGCTTTATTCCAGTACTTTCTTTTGCTATGTATTTCTTTACCATTATAATTCCTTGTTTATGCCATTTTGATCCTTAATTACTCACCTTGAAACATAGCTAATCTTTTTTAGCATCTTAATAGTCCTTATCATATATCATGAAGATTTTATGAGAATCACAGCCACCTTTCCATCAGCATCCTCCTGAATGGTTGTACCAACATACTTAGGCACCACTTGTGGTCTTCATTCATCATTTCTCATCGTTGCTGTTTTCATTCATTTCTACTGAACACTTCAAAAATTTATTGGGTCTTTGTTCAATTGTGTTTAAGCAATATCTTCCCGTAGCATTATAATTAAGATCATTTCATGCTGCGCCATTGTTTTTCCTAATCATTCAACTTGAAACATAACTGTCTTGTTGACATTTTTTAAAAGGTACCTCATCGCCACCACTGCAATTTATATTCTCATTCTTACCAAACCTAAATGTTTTTTGTACTGATTATTGTTCAGTACATTCTGTCGTGTGCTCTTTTTACTTCTTTGCTCCATTGCTCTTATGTAACTTTTGTATTTCTTTTTTTAAGATAACACACAACTGCAACATTCAATACATTTCACCAATAAATTGAAAATCTCATTTTTGAAAAGGTACCTCTTCGCCATCACTGCAATGTATATTCTCATTCTTACAAAACCTAAATGTTTTTTGTACTGATTATTGTTTGGTACATTCTGTAGTATGCTCTTTTTACTTCTTTGCTCCATTGCTTTTATGGAACTTTTGTATTTCTTTCTTATGATAACACAACTGCAGCGTTCAGTACATTTCAACAATAAATTGAAAATCTTCAGTCCATATTATGTATCAAAACCATTTGGTATGCAGAAGAGTTTCATACAAAAAAATATATATTTGCTTGAAAAGATAACAAGAAGACCATGTCATAATATACTAAATTAAAAGACATGGTCTTCATGCATGCCTTGTTTAGTTGAGGCAAAATGAAAAAATGCCCAAAATGGTGCCACGACAAAATGTTGTTCTATCTTTTATGTAGTATATGTATATATATAGATATTAAATTGATGATAGAAGGTTTTATTGATAAATATTTCCTGTGCTTAATATAAAATAAAATAAATTAAAAATTATGAGTCTTTTTAAAATATTAAGCTATAAGTAAAGAGAAATATATATTGTATGATATGATATGTAAATTCAGTTAGATATTAGAAATGTTTAACATGATTTTAGTTTTTAAATAAATATCATTTTTAATATCATAAACCATACTTTTATATTAAATAAGATATGCTTATGATTATACAGACCAAGTTTGGGACACTGTTTTCACCACAACAGTATATTATGGGCTTCGTGCCCGATTATTATCATAGGGTTTTAATTTATCATCTGGTGTTGTTATTCGGTCTTATTATCGTTTAGTTTTAAGTAAGTCTAAATGTTAAGACTATTTACTCTCTTGCCATTTGTATGTCTATTTAAGGGACTCTTTGGGTCTTGTATTGTTATCCAAGAACTATTCTAGTCTCTTCTTTGCCTCATGTGAGATTTTGGTAGCTCTCTCCTTCCTAGCAAGCCCCGCCTAGGCAGATGCGGTTCTAGCTTCGTAGTATCCCCTACGCCTCCGACCACCACTCCGTCGAGCACATAACTTGGTATCAAAGCCATTTCAATCCTCCTCTTCCGCCGAAGCCGTTGTAAACAACTTGTAAACCCTAAATCCCTTCTCCGAAACCACTGCCATTTTGATCCTCCCTTATTCTCGTAGGCTGACAACCACATCTGCGAACCAATCAACGAGCCCAACAACGTCTTCGTTGAGCTCTATTCCCTTTTCGCGGCTTTCAGCGACCAGGACCTGTCGCTGCTCGTCTTTGCACCGACGATCGACAACGCTTTCAGTGATTACGATGATGTCTTCTTCCGTCGATAGCGTCGTCTCCTTCCATTGACGCATGGGAGCAACAATCGCATGAATGAAGCTCCTTCCAGCGATTATGATGTTGTCTCTTCCGTCGATTGCATCGTCTCCTTCCAGTGGCACAAGGGAGCAACAACCGCATGAACGAAGCTCCTTCCAGCAATTGCAATCCCCAAATCCCCAACGAATGAAGCTCGATCCTACTTCCGCATCCAGGCACTGCCTCCAGTGATGTCCGTTTGCGTCGATCCTACTTCCTCTGGCCTCCTTTGACCTTCTCGACTCGACTTAGCTTTGGGCCATTCGCCTCCTTACGGATCAGTCGAGTCTGACATGGGACGACATCAAACGACTTTGCAACATGCGCTTCGGTCCTCCCATCCGCAGTAACCCTATAGTGCCCTCTCAACATTACTTCAGACAAGCTCTGTGGACGATTGTTTGGAGCAATTTCAGCTTCTTCTGTCGCACGTCACACTTTCCCCGGAAATGCAGGTCGCCATCTTCATCGCCGAACTTCGTGACCGCCTGCAACTGGATATCAAATTTGAGGCCCCTCCAAACTTAGTGATTGCTATGACTTTGTGTGTTTGGCTAGGCTATGCGATTTTCGCCTCTAGCTGATGCAAGAGGCCTACTTGACCCCCGACATAGGCACTCAACATGGTCGTAATGAGGGTCAGCCTGCTCCGTCGATTATCTCGGGTCGAGATGTTGGAACGTGACGCTCATGAATTATGTTTTAACTACGACGAACAGTACACTCGCGGACATAGGTGCAAAATGCTTTTCTACATGCACGTCGTGTAACACCCCGATCTACTGTGGGTGCGCTACATATCTGCAGACCAATAACCCCAACCCATCTCCACGGATCTAATTGGCCGCAACCACTAATTCAAATAACGGTTGTTGAGGCCGGGGCTTGAACCTCAGACCTCCTAGATAAGGGTGCTCTAAATTGGTCCTCATCACCAACTGTGCTCCCTTATCCAGGAGGTCTGGGGTTCAAGTCCCAACCTCAACAACCCACCATTGTAATTAGCGGTTGCGGCCAATCAGATCCGCAGAGATGGGTTGGGGTCACTGGTCTGCAGATCTATAGCGCACCCACAATAGACCAGGGCATTACACATCGTGTACGCCAACGAGAAGGGCATCAGATGAAGTTCGCACCATCGTTGATACCTCTTGAGCTTGAGGTCATGTTCGTTTTGGATGGCGAGAGTGATGCTTTGGGCAACATGCCAAAGTAGTTATCTTCTTATCGAGTTTTATTTTGTATTTTTTCATTATATGTTTGTCATTATTATGTGTCAGGCTATTTACGGAAATGCCCATGTACATTCTATTTAAAGGACCCTAGGTGTCTTGTATGAGGTATGAATGAAAGTTAAGTCTATTTCCCTTGTCCCCTGTGTGTGATATTCTTGGAATCTATCTCCTCCAATGAGCAAGCCCCGCTTAGACAGCCACGGTGAAGCCACCGTAGTATCTTCACAACTGTCATCTCCACCTCTGACCACTCTTTCGACAATCTCCGAGTAGGCCCATAATAAGCAACTTAGAAGATTGATGCCATAGATAAGGTAGAGACAACGACGACAAGTGTGTAGCATTGAGGTGGCAGATGACATGGTCTCGTCTGGTGATGCGTGACAAAACAGGAAAGGAACAATTCACACAACAGTGTAGTTGACGAAGTGTGATTGGGGGTGCTGAAGCATAGCAACAATGGCAGGATGAAATCTGATCTGGCGCGGGATTGGGAAATGAAAGCAGGCTGCATGATCAAGATCGGCGGTCGTGCATTGGATTTCGATTGGTAGTAGTGCGATGAATCGGTAGCTGCTTGATATGTGGAAGTTGTCGTCGGTCTTGGATCAACTATTAGGGAAGTCAAACCGAGTGATCGTCGGTTACTACCTTGAGCTTAAAGGTCACTTTATATAATATTTTACTTATATAAGTAGATACTACCTTGCGCTTAAATATCACTTTATAATGTTTTTTATAGGAGTATCCCCCAAACTTTAGTTTCTAACTCCGCCTAGTTTTATTACATCAGTTGCTTTCATTCACATCTTATGATCCTCATCTTTCTGTGACATTTCAGCAAATGTGTTTCATAGGGATCTCAAACCTAAAAATATCCTAGCAAATGCCGATTGCAAGCTGAAGATATGTGACTTCGGTCTTGCGAGAGTGGCCTTCAATGACACTCCAACTGCAATATTTTGGACGGTATAGCTGTTTACAAATTTTAGTTGGCAACTTTAGTCCACAGTTCATCGCTTTTTCTGAGCATTTGTTTATGGCTTTTCATGCAGGATTATGTTGCAACAAGATGGTACAGGGCACCCGAATTATGTGGATCTTTTTTCTCCAAGGTTTATCCCGTCAAGACTATTTAAAAAAAATGCGTTTCTGTTTTTTACTGATTTATGCATTAATGATCTCACTTGAAGTTTTTCTCATTACATTAGTTTAAATTTCTTATTTTGCTTCCTTTAAATCAAGTATTTTCTAAATATTATTTTTGAACGGTAAAGTATTACACAATAGGGTATCTCCTCTCTATATAGAGTAATATAAAAAGTGAAAATAAAGGCTAATTACTAACACTCTCACTCAATTTGGGCTTAAAATATTATTCATACCCAATTTACCAATAAGTTTCTTAAAATTATTTACGCGTAGACCCTATGTGAGTACATCCACTAATTGCCCTATTGAGGGAACAAAGAGTGTGCATACAATCTTCTTCTCAATATTTTCCTTAATTAAGTGCCTGTTTACCTCAATATACTTTGTGCAGTCATATTGTACCGGGTTGTGTTATGTTGATTGCCACCTTGTCGTCACATACATCTAATCCTAGCCCATGGTCATTCATAAGTGAACAGGTTTAGCAAATACATTATCCCTCACGCATCCCATGTGCTATGGCTTTGAACTCGGTCTCCACACTTGATTTAGCAACAACAGGTTGTTTTTTTGCCTCTCTAGGTGACCAGGTTTCTTTCAACAAATGAGCAATACCGAGACGTGGATCATCTGCCTATAGCGGATCCTGCCCAATCATCATCAGTCTAAACTTAGATCTTCTGGCATACATTAGGAGGAAACATAATGCCCCTTCTTGGCAAGGTCTTCAAATATCGCAGGATCCTGTGAGCAACATCCATATGTTTTGACTTGAGTGAGTGCGATGCACTGACTGAGTACTCCCACCGCATGTCTAGTTGAGTATGAGATAGGTAAAAACACAACAATTCTTTAGAATCCAGTAATATCATCAACTGTTTCCTCATCAACTGTTTCTATAGGAATATGGCTAGCCTACATCCACTCATACTGGATCGTTCAAGGAGGTCAAGAATATACTTCCTCTGGGAGATGAATATGTCGTGTTTTGATCTTGCCACTTCAAACCTCAAAAAATACCTGAGTTTTCTTAGGTATGTTACATCAAACTCCTTAGCTAGTTTCCCTTTGAGTGTAGTTAGCTTACCATCTCTACGTTTGATAAATATGGCGTGACTTGCATGACTTTGTGCAATCCAAAGTAATCATGGCCTTGTGGAAACGACTAAAACATACCATGGGAGATTGTTTAAGTCTGTAAAGAACTTTATTTATCTTACGTGCTTTTTCCTTTGAGCGGTCGGGAGCAACACCTAGGGTCTGAACATATAGATTCCTTCCTCCAAATCCCTATGAAGGAATACATTCTTGATGTCTAGTTGACAAAGATTCCATCACTTACACACAACACGACTATAAAACCCTTGTAAAGTTCATCTTTGCAGCAAGGACAAATGTTTCTGGGTAATCTCTCCCAAGGGTTTGGGTATATTCTATTACCACAAGTCCTGCCTTGTACAGTTGTACCTTTCCATCATACCTTCAAAGTTTTTCTTATCTAAAAACATCAATTTGCAACCAACAATGTTCTTTCCTTCGAGAAGGTGCACCAATTCCCAAGTATGATTCTTTTCCAGAATAGACATCTCAATCATTGCCTCCTTTTGGTTAAGGTGCCCGGGTGCCTCCTGCCATGACCGCGTGTAGGGAACAAAATTGAGGCTAGAGAAGACACAAAAGTTATGTGACGGAGTTAGTTAATCATAATATACATATTTAGACAATCGATGTTGAATGCACGATCTCATCATGAGTTGAACCCTTGTGTTTGGACCCTTACGCCGCCTGGCGTACTCTTGCATTTCTTGCTACTTAAGCGATGATTTTTCAGTTTCCCCTGACTGATATTTTCTCCTGGAGTATAGGGATGAGTAGGAATGACATAAGGTGGGGGTATTAGTAAAGAGTGAGCATTTTTTTTAAGTAGGTGTAGACCCCCTCTGAAGTGAGGACATATAGTATGCCCCATATTCACAAAATATAACATCCATAGTGACAAAAACATGTTTGGTTGTGGGGTGATAATATCTGTAACCTTTTTGGGTAGGTGAGTACCCTACAAACACACATTTGAGTGCACGGGGATCAAGCTTAGTTCTGCTAATGGGATGTATGTGAACGATGCAGACATAAATATTTTTGGTGGAGATTGGAAGGAATACCAAGAGTATATAAGGGAGTGTCATTCCCTATGATTTGAATAGTCATGCATTTTATGAGAAACACAACAATAAAAACAACATCTCCCACTAGTACGTGGCTAAGTGCATGGCAAGGAGAAGACACATAACAAATTCCAAAATGTGACGGTTCTTTCTTTAGGTAACTTCATTTTGATCTGGAGAGTAAACACTCGATGTTAGGTAGTGGATGCCAAAGTTGCCAAGTACTTTTTAAACTGAGAGTCAAAATACTTCAAACCATTGTCACTCTGTAGAGTTTTAATATTGACACCAAATTGGCCATTTATCACTTTGTGAAATTTTTGAAAGATGAGGTACACCTCATTTTTATTGTGCATTAAATAAGCCCATACAGTGCGAGAAAATGAGTTAATAAAAATGACAAACCAAAAATATCCATAAATAAAAACAGTGAAGCAAGACCCCAAACATTGGTATGACCAACATGGGATTTAGTGTTAGGTGAAGAAATATAATTAAAAGAAACACACCGGTGTTTTGCCGGTTCACATACATTATAAACAAAAGATTTAAAAACATAAGATGAAATATCAGGTAATAAGTGTTGCATAGTAGCAATAGATGAGAGCTCAAAAGTAATGTCTTAGGCGATAATGCTAGGAGGTCAGAAGTGGTGACTGAGAATTATGGGGAGTCTTTAGAGCGGCATCAAACAACCACATGACATCATGTATCTACGCAATTACTTACCTTGTCTTTAGGTCCTAAAATACAATGAATGAAAAAAGTAACTATGTAAATAGAATTTATCAAATGATTAAAATAAATAGGTTGGTGGTGAATGTAGACATATTAAGAACAAAAGATAAAATGAGAGAGGAACAAGAGATAAAATCCCTTTCTTGCAATGGAGGAAAAAGAGCAATCAACAATTCTCACTTTATCTAAAGTTCATAAAGTGAGCAGTGGAGCAAGACCCCTAACATTTAATGGTGTTATATATTGCAAGATTGGTGCGAGCAAGATATAAAACTTGAAGAGGAGCCAGTCACGTGGTCTGTGGTTCCATAGTTGATGGCCCAATGGTTGGATAGATGAGTAACGATAAAGTGAGCATCTGGGGTACTTGTGTGGGCCAAAAAATATGAAGGAGACAATATCGTCTTAGATGAAAGGACACAGATCAACTGTTGAAGAACTTGCTTCTCCTCAACAGAAAAAGAGATCGGATAAGCATTTGAATCTGGGCAAAGAATCCTAGGCGAGAGCTGCCTTTGGGCGTCTTAGTCAATTGAGCAGAGTGAAAAGGAGTAGATGATTGTCTTTCCTGAGATCTCCCATCACCACGACCTCCTTGTAGTGTCGATCCTTCTCACGTTTGCAGGAAGCCATGTACCCCATAGTAAATATCCCGAGTGTGACGTCCCTTTCCGCTATAATCACACACTAGGTGATCCTTGTTAGTGTAAATTGGTCTGAAGTCACGATCTGTCCGATTGTCGGAGCTCCACTAGGTGTCCTCAAATGCAAAACCTTCGGGAATAGTATCCAGGATCCAGGACTGCCTACAATCATATTCTTGTTGCACTAGACTGCACACCTCTGACAATGAAGGCATAAGCATTCACCTGAGAATTTGAACTGTAATCAGTTCGAAATCTCTGTGATGCCCCTGTAAGAACTAACACTTATTTGTGGTCCTCTCACGCCCTAACCAAAAGTTTGTCTACATTGCAGACCATGACAAGAGATTCAAAATGGTCACTCTAATGCACTTGTAGTTTAGGGTGTGAGATGGGATGAATGTGATGCATATGTAATTTATTAAAAGGAGAGACACTAGTTTAAATAATGCAAATTTGGAGCACAAACCTGTACAAGATTAGCAATTCCTTCAATTACAGCAACATAATTGCTTCAACAATATGCAAATATTCAATAATCAATAGAGTAATATTAGAACGCGGGGAATAATCCAAGCAAGTAGAAAAAATACAACCATATAACATTTTTAGATAATAAGGATATAATAGGAAATCTCACTTCTTCTGTAATTGTAGACTCCCCTGAAGTGAGTTCAGATAATAAGGCTTGGATTCGCGACAGGTAATATCCGTCGTGACAAATTATCTTGGTAGGAGGGTGATAATATTTATACCATTTTTGAGTAGGGGAGTAGCCAAGAAACACATACTTGAGATTGCAGGGTTCAAATTTAGACCGGCCCGGAGAATGTATATGCACAAAGCACACATAACTAAATATTTTTTGGTTGGAGAGTAGGTGGGGTTACCCCTAAGGTGATAAGAAGGGTTAGTGCCCCATGGCCCGAGAGGGCATGCAACTGATGAGATAGGCAGCCGTGAGGACGACATCACATGAAGTGAGCACCTGGTGTACCTGTGTGGACAATGGAAGGTGAACACATGAAGTTGATGGATAATGTCATGATTAACAAGGTAGTGTTCAAAGGAGTTGTTATACTCCCAACCATTATAACCACCTTAAATTTTGGTAGTAGTATAGAATTGGGTAGAACCTTGTTATGGAATTTTTGACAAATAGAAAACACTTCACTCTTATTCTTCATCAAATATACCAAAGTCGTACGAGAAAAACAATCAATAAAAGTAACAAACTAATGATATCCAAAAATTGAAGCAATTGGGCAGGGCCCCTAAACATTAGTTTGAACAATATGAAAAAGAGTAGCACTGAGTAACGATACATGATTAATAAAAATACAATGATGCATGACAATAGCACGTACATCACAAATAAGATTTTTAAAACACATGGAAGAAATAACAGAAAATAAACGCTGCATGGTAGCAATAAAGGGATGGCCAAAAAGACGATGCCATGCGAGCAAGGTAGAGTTCTGCGTAGTGTTTGCATTGATGGAGACCCACTAGAGGAGTCAAACACGTATTGGCCATCTTGCATGCTACCAGATCCAATCACCTTCTCTGTCTTCAGATCTTGAAAGATACAATGAGATAAAAAAAGAACTGAGCATTCAAGAGAATAGTCAAATGACTAACAAACAGTAAATTGTGGAACATGAATTACAAAAGATAAAGTGAGAATGGAACAAATGATGTATTCTTTTTCAACAATGAAGGATAAAGAGCCATCAACAATACTCATTTTATCTCTTCTAGAAAGAGGGGAATAGGACATAGGACCTGAAGCTGATCCATTCATGTGATCAGTGGCTCCTGTGTCGATAATCCAATGTGGAGAAGGACAAGTAGTAACAGAGTGAGCACCTGGTGTACCTGTGTGGACAATGGAAGATGAGTAAGTAGAGGTGATACAAATTTCAAGAGTAAGATCATGCATCAACCGACAAAGATCCTTGATCTCTTCTGTAAAAAAAGGACGACTGAGGAGAACTATCCTCGAGAATCTTAGTCAGATGAACCAGTGATATGATGGAGAGATTCTCCCCGGAGTTCTACCACGGCCACGACCATCACATGATGCAGATCCGCCCCTTGGAGGAGGAAAGCCATGTTAACTAGCGCATATCCCGAGTTTGACGAGGCTTTCCACAATAATCACAAGTCAAGCAATCCTTATATGTAGGCTTTGGATTGAAATCATGAGAAACCTGACCTCCAAAATTGGGCTGATGAGCCACTAATGCCAACCCCTTAGTAACAATAGTGGTGTTCTAAGACTATCTGCGGTCAAACTCCTGCTGTATAATGTTATAAACTTTAAAAAGTGAAGGGATAAGAAGACGTCCCAAAATTTGGATGGAAATCTGATCAAAATCTCTATATAGCCCATGTAAGAACTCAAACATGCAAGTGAGTCAAAATGATCGTACTCTTGATACAACTGGGTAAACTCAAGATAGTAAGCAGATGGGGAGCGGTTACCCTGTCAGAGAAGAAAAATATTGCGGTGTTGCTGGTAACTCAGGGCTGCATTTCCTTTGTGAGAGTCAGTAGACTCAACATGTTTCCATATGTCAACAACAATGTCTAAGGTAATTTCGAGCAATGGACTCCTTCATGAAATTTCTGAGTCATGATATAACAAACGAGTTCATAGACTCACATTGAGGCTAATTTGTAGAGTTCCTGACTAGTTTGTTGGTGTATCCTCTGATATAGCCGAAGAGACACTCACTCTTTAAGTCTAAGGTAATAGAGCGGGACCGTGACGAGTAATTTGTGTCCTCCAATCAGATTGTAGTGATTTGAGAGAAATTATGATCCTGACCAACCCAGGTAGATCTAGTGAGAGACATGGAGCTATAAGAATCAATCATGTTAACGACTTATGAGATCTGTATTGTGAGACGATCGACTCTGTGACTGTGGAAGCGAGAAGGGAAAGACCTTGGGGGCAGGGGTGGATCCAGAGGGGGGCCCGAGGGACACTGGCCCATTATTTTTCAAAATGGTTAGTATATTTGGATTCCTCTCACCGAGGCAATGAATTTTGACTACTTATACGTCAAAAACGGTGGTCAGATAAGGGAGAAACAACTCCGATAAGATTGAAACGTTTACATTTTTTTTTGGAAGGGAGTTGATGTCTGGCCTCCCATGTTATAATTTTTAGAACCCAGTGACGCATTCAAAAAAAATTCCATTATCAATTTGTGCACCCCCATTATTAATTTTCTTGATCCGCCACTGCTTTGGGGGGTCGGGAACGATTAGCAGAGGTGGGACGAGCGAACTCCGGCGGTGGTTGGTTGGAAACATCAAGTGAAAGGAGAACAACAAACACGTGTGGTTAGGGCTCGGGACGAGCGTGCTTTGCTACCATATTAACAAAATAAAAGCATTATAATAATATAATGGGAGGACTCCCCTTATATAAAAGAGTAATACAAGGTATATGGGGAAACTAATTTAATACTAATTCTAACAGCGGGGTCTACTGCGTTAAAATTTTTGGACATCGTTAGGGGAAGAATATAGTCGAAAAGTGCCAATTGCGTGCAAGGATGATCTTGTAGACCAAAGATCGTCTAAGGCTAGCGTTGGTGACAACATTGGTTTTTCCAAGTTGGGTAAGTGTCTATGAGGTTGCTGACTACAATGGTTGCATCCAAAGCCTAGGAAGCCGCTGTCAGCAGCAAATGCAGCTGACTGCAATGAGTGGAGACACATCC
The DNA here is from genome assembly GCA_039513925.1 of Platanthera zijinensis. NCBI lineage: Eukaryota > Viridiplantae > Streptophyta > Magnoliopsida > Asparagales > Orchidaceae > Platanthera > Platanthera zijinensis. The sequence continues at coordinate 242,826,181 of CM077081.1, read as the reverse complement.
ACCCTGTTGTTGACACTCGGGAATGACATATCTTCGCATAGTCGATCAACTTCGAACGACAATGGATTTGATTGTCGATCAAGTTCAATCTCCAAAGTGGAACTTTGAATAGAGAATGGATGGCATGGCTTACATGGATTCAACGGTCTATCGATCCCAATGAGTAGGGATGATGAGTGCAGCCGACTGTGAGGTCGACGAGAAAACCTAGGTTTACGAAGAACATGGTGATGGATCAAAGACTATGATACCAAATTTTTACTAACCGAGAGGGATTCAAGATCTCAACCCTAAAGGGGAGAGTCCCTTGTCTTTACTAGAGGTGTTTAAAGATGGAGTATATAACATGCGGGGGTCGAAACGGAGCAGATCATGACCGTTTCCTCCTTGCTGCGGGTTGAAACGGAGCAAACGCCGCCAGAGGGCGTTTATTTACCCGTCGTCCGGCGGCGTTTGCCCCAAACGGCCGACGAAAACGCCGCGCCAACCGAAGCTCAAGTCCACACAAACAAATGTATTACAAAAGTATCAAAACATACTAAAAATGCAACAATATACAGATCATAAGTAAAAACACTAGTTAAATAAGTTTTGCGAGTTGGCCGCCTAGACTGACCACATATTACTCCCTACTAAAGAGGATATATGATCTTGAATGTCTTTGAATCAGAACTAAACATTTGTAACACACATAGAGTATTCTGACCGTTGGAAGTATTCCTCCGCAGTGCATGGTTGCTATGGTACCTTTAGCCGCAACATGATTTTCTACCACACGAAACTTTATTTTTCTCTCCCATGTATATTTTTCTAATTTAATTTACTTTGTTATTTATTTATTTTTGAAATAAGTGCAAAAAGAAATAATACGCTGCAATTTATTCATCCCTCAAGGGGGGGGGGGGGGTATTTAAAGGACTAACAACGACTTAAAAAGTAAAAACTACAATCTGGTACTAAACTCATACATACTTAAGGACTCTTGCATAATAATAGAAATATGCAAACTCCAACACTCCTCAAGTTAGTGGGGAAACTTCCAGCTTGAAAACATCGTAAAAAAGAAGGTAAGAGTGGTAGGCTAAGTGAGACAAATCAATAAACAAACTACCGGGGAGAATCTGTCAGGGATAATATGCACAAAGGGCGGTCCCACACGTCGTGGTCCCACATGACACAACTCGCTAGATAAAAAACAACAAATGGGTGACCGAGGATACTCCCACACGACACAACCCGCTAGATAACACTCAACAGAGGGGTGATTAGGGATACTCCCACACGATACAACCTACTAGAATAAGGTCAACCAATAAAGACCATACCACCTACCCAACAATGAAGAAAATTTGGGAGACAAAAACAACATAAAAAATAAGCCCGGATAGTCATGCGAGACTAAAGCGAAAGTCGCCAAATACCATGTAGAGAGGTGAGCACTAGCAAAGTCGAGCGAAGATCACGCAGGGAGATCGCGACTAGCAAAGATCGCGGCGGCAATGGCTAGCACGGGGAAACCGCGGCGACTAGTAAAGATCGCTGCGGCAAGACGAGCATGCGGAGAGAAGACCGGAGGAAAGCGGGGGCCCACCTGTCCGAGGGAAGAGGGCTATAAGAGTGCCAAGAAGATGTGGAGGTGGAAGCCACATGAGAGAGAAGAAGAAGCGGGTAGACAAGGAGAAACCACGGGGGGGGGGGGGGGTCTGCGGTTAGAGGAGCAGGTGAGTTGTCGCGGTTAGAATGAAGGAGACCGCAGACCGCGGACGGTTAGAAGGATTGAAACCGCAGGATTAGAACCTGTGGCTCTGATACCATGTAGAGAAAAGCTAAATCTTGTCTATACTTCTTCATAATCAAATACAATGTATGAATACATATATATAGGGGGGAGAAAGAGAAAAGAGCCCCCTATACAAGATGTGGGACTAATGTATAAAGATAGAAAATAAAAGACTAAAAGGGCCACAAACATGGGCCTTTACATGGACTTTTCTAACAGTAATTAATATTTTATTTTATTTATTGCAAACCTTTATAGATGTGGTTCCAATGTAATTAAAAAAACGAAGTTTATTGGACTGTCCTGATTAATTTGAAAAAGTTATACGGGGCTCCTTTTTATGTATATTTTAGATTATTCATGATCTAGCTTGTTTTAACCTGATAATTATGTGTGATAGAGGAAAAGTTTTTTTTTAATATCGTAGAACTATTATACAATGCTCTCAGGACTCCGAACTTTCCTTGGCTCATACGTATATTTATTAATATATTTGAACCTCTGCAGTATACACCCGCCATTGACATCTGGAGTATTGGTTGTATATTTGCTGAATTACTAACCGGAAAGCCTCTTTTCCCTGGTAAAAATGTTGTACACCAATTGGATCTGATGACTGATCTTCTGGGAACTCCTTCTCCAGAAGCTATTACCCGGGTTTGTTTTTGTTCATAGGATCACACTAATGAGCCTGGATGGAGCTTTAAGCATGGTCTTCATGATTATTATTTATCATTGCAGGTACGCAATGAGAAGGCGAGGCGGTATTTGAGCAGCATGCGCAAGAAAAAGCTAATACCATTCTCTCAAAAGTTTCCAAACGCCGATCCTCTTGCTCTTCGTTTGTTAGAGAAGATGCTAGCTTTTGAACCAAAGGATCGTCCTAGTGCTGAAGAGGTATTGTGTTGAGTGCTGCTACAAATAAGCATTTGGATATTTCCTTTTGGTATTGTTGATTTGCCTGGCTGATCTAAAGAAGCTAAGTTTTTCCATAAGATGTCAGGCTTTGGCTGATCCCTATTTTAGAAATATAGCAAAAGTTGAGAGGGAACCTTCTGCTCAGCCGGTTACCAAAATGGAATTTGAATTTGAGAGAAGAAGAGTGGCCAAAGAGGATATAAGGGAGCTCATCTACAGAGAAGTTCTCGAATATCATCCAAAACTATTGAAAGAGTTTTTGGAAGGGGAAGAGTCGACTAACTTCATGTATCCGAGGTACTAACTATTGTAAATAGACATGATCATCGACAACATAATCCTTATCGTAGCTATTTGAGACTCATTTATGAATTTTCATTTGCTCTTTATTCTTGTTGAGCGCTGTCTAAGTTGTTAGCCTATTTTATTGCAATTATGTTTTAACAACTTATCCAAGTTAAGTTAGTTCAAATTGTCTACTTATCTAATTTGTGCACTTTTATCCTAATTTTCACTCGTCCAAACAATATGTATTTCTAGTATCGTTATGTTAGATGAATATAATTTCAATTATCTCTTATTAGATCATTTCTTAATTTACCATTTTTAGTTTTGCTATATATCTTTCATAACATTTCTAATATGTGTCGCGCTCAACTTAGATGTAAACAAATTTTTTTATTGCATAGTCCTTCTATTCATACGATATTCTCGGACAATATATAAAAGTTACCTTTGTCTCCATGTTTTCCTCACACCACATAGTACTCTTGAAGAACTTATTTATTTTAATACCTCAGAAATCAGAATGAAATTTATAGAAGTTATATGTAACGGCCCGCAAACCACTAAGTTTACATTATATATCATTTAGTTGCAGACTTTTGATCTTTTATCTTAACCAACATTACAATAAAATGTAAACACACTTGAGTTCCAAAATGTACGAATAAAAACTTTCTTTACATTTGTAACGACCCTTTTCTTCGGTTTCCACCACAAATTAACTTATTCATTATCTTTTATTATTTATCATCAAAGGCTCCAGGTAAAACATTCTGCGTACATATAATGATTCCTTTCATGATAGAATAAAGAAAAGTGTGGGAACAATAAAACATTTTATTCCATTGATATTTTGATAAAATATACAAAGAGTAACCCTGCATAGTACATACACAAGAGGGGCTTACCAAAAAGTACAAGATGTAGCCCTACATATGACAAACAAAAGAAGAGCTTTCCAAAAACTGTGCCACATGTAAAAGAACTGGCTACCACATCACGACTCTATATATACAAGTACACGGGCATCATATTTAGACTACACTAAATATACTCTACATGAAGAAAAATTGAAACTCCGCATGCGGACAATCGAGATCTCTGCATCTCGCTATGTGAGTATCATGGACCTCAAACACTGTTGCAGACACATCGATCCATAACCTGTACTGCTCCTATTGTGTAGGCTTTGTTGATGGCTACTACTGGTAGGAATAGCTTCTTTCTTAACCTATTTTAGTTTCATTTTCTAATTAGTCAAAGGACAAAGCGAATTCTTATTTTTCCTTGATAACCTAATTTCATTTTCCATTTCTTCTCTTCTTACACTTACAACGGATTAATTATACATCCTTTATATTCCAAAATTCTTGTTGACTTTCCATTTATTTCATTCTTTGCATATTCTTTTGTATACACATTACTATTCTCATTCAGCACTCTTTTATTTATTCTTTTGTATCACATGTTCTTTCACATCATGGACAATTCGTTGCTTTTACTTTCTTTAATAGACAATATTAAGGATACATTGACATTTCATTTATTTATGTATTTATATAGTGCGATTTCATGTAATTGTTGTGTGCCTTTTCATATTCGCACGCTCATGTATTCATTGCATGCCTTTTAATATTTGCACGCCCATTTTCCATTTCTTTTCATGTTGGGAGGACTTTCATACCCCACCTTCACTGATTGGGTACACCCCTAACATAGCTCACTGTATCGATGCATCGTTTATTATCTTTTTTCTTTTATTTATTCATCTTGACTAGTAGGGAATTAATTCTTTACTTTACTCATCTTTTTCTTTTGCTTATTTACTTGAGCATTGATTCGTCGAGAAGCTTGATTATTGATTTGACAAATTACTTTTTATACGAGGTTAGTCATCATATAACGAGTTTAATACTCATAGTAGCAATGACACAATTTATATGGAAAACAAACAATTAAAAATAAAGGAGTAAGAACTCACTTCGGCCTTTCCCTTCCCCTTGTCCTTTCTTGGTTCATCCCTACTCCCCCTTATGTGAGATGTCATATCCTATACAAAGTATTGCATATTAGAATTTAAAACATCATATGTTCAGTTTTCCAATTTCTTTCCGCTTACGTGCGGGTTTTAAATCCCTAATATCCTTAGGAGGGTAGTTATACACTATATACATATTAATGTGCGCACGTCGAGACATTTATGACATTCTTTCTCGTGCTATAAATATTGTCTCCACATTTTCCTTGACCGATGCATCAATTGCTCTAAAATCAGCCAGCTTCCATTTATTTGACTAAAAAAAAAATACACTTAATCTTATACTTAATTGCACCGATCTTCCCCTTTTGTTCTCGTTTTTAACTTAGGCTAATTGAAGCCACTAAATTAATTTGACGCCTTCAAATTAAGTCGCAAGCCATCTGCTTACCACCCCTTGAAGCCTCTAAGTAGGTTTTAATTGAACTAATTCAGCCAAATCAGCCTTAATCTAGCTAGATGTTGGCTGCCCCTTCCACAAGACCACCACTTTTTGTGTCAAATACGCATATATGGCATATACCAGTCCATCCTCATCTTTCGGACTACGTAAGCTAAGAAAATCTGTCATTATACCGTTAGGGTTTTTTGTTTTTGAATAAAATGGCGAAATAAAAGGAGTATTGACATCTAAAGTCATTTTAGAAACTTTATTTTGCTTTTAACATGAAAAGGAAGGGAAAAATACCAGTTATGGTTGTCGACGAGCCTTGGCGTGCATCAACGGTAATCGTCCGTCTGGAGTATTCCATGTGCGGTAAAAGAATGAGGAGGGATCTACTTTTCCTTTACTTATCAAGACTCGATCCCTCTTCATCGTGACACGCATAGGCAGTCCAGTAGGAGTCGACCAATTGGTGCATTATCAACTTAGCCTTATTGGAGTTTCTAGGGTGACCTGGAACTAGTCAAGTAGTTAGTCTCACTGTCAACGCAATATGAGTCTATAAGGTCGCACATAAGAGCGTTTGGAGAAGTTGGAGGAATGATTGTGTTGTCCTTACTCATATTGGATATGAGTGAAGAACTAATCTTATGACTCATTGGAGTTAGGTTAAATGTTTTTTTAATAAGATACTGAAGTCAAAGAAGATGTCGGACCAATGGAGAGAAGGTATCTTGACACCTTTGTATAAGAATAAAGAGGATATACAAAATTGTATTAATTACAGAGGAATTAAATTGATGAGTCATACCATGAAACTATGAGAACGAGTAATAAAAAGAAGATTAAGACGAGAGACTAACATCTCGGAGAATCAATTTGGATTCATGCCAGGGAGGTCGACCACGGAAGCTATACATCTCTTGAGAAGACTCATTGATAATTATCGAGAAAGAAAACAGGATTTGCATATGTTGTTTATTGATTTTGAGAAGACTTATGATAGAGTTCCAAGAGAGATCTTATGGAGAGTCTTAGAAAAGAAAGGTGTAAATATATCATATATTGACACAATCAAAGATTGTATACAAATTCAGTGATAAGGGTGAGGACATCTGGAGGATTAACACAGGAATTCCCCATCACTGTTGGATTACATCAAGGTTCAACATTAAGCCCTTATCTCTTTACCCTTATCTTAGATGAGTTCACCAGACATATCCAACAAGCAATACCTTAGTGTTTATTGTTTGCGGATGATATCGTTTTAGTTGATGAGACGCGCGAGGGTGTAAACGCAAAACTTGAATCTTGATGAGATACTTTAGAAAAAAAGGTTTTAGGTTGAGGAGGGCAAAGACGAAGTATATGGAACTTAAATTTATCAGTACAAGAAGTACATATGACTTTGTTATTAAGTTGGGTGATCAAGATATTTTCCGCAGTGAGTGTTTTAAATATCTTGGATCAATAGGTCAAAAAGACGGAGGTATTAATAAAGATGTGACACATATAATCCAAGCGGGTTGGTTGAAGTGGAGAGGCGCGTCAGGGATCTTATGTGATCGTCAAGTACCACTAAAACTTAAGGGCAAGTTTTGCCGTACTGCAATTAGACCTGCAATGCTCTATGGTTCTGAGTGTTAGGCAGTGAATTATGTACATGAGCAAAAAATGAGAGTTGCGGAGATGAGAATGCTTAGGTGGATGTGTGAACACACAAGATTGGATAAAATTAGAAATGAAAGTATCAGGGATAAGACATGAGTAGCATCAATTGCAGAGAAGATGCGAGAAGCTTGTCTAAGATGGTTTGGACACGTACAAAGGAGACCATTAGAGGCACCTGTTAGGCGTTGTGAGAGTCTAGTCACTAGGCATGTTAAACGAGGGAGGGGTAGACCAATAAAGATTTGGAATGAAACTATAAGGAAAGACATGATGTACTTAAGCATTAGTGAGATTGTGACAAAAGATAGGGCACAATGGCGACAAATGATCCATATAGCCGACCCCACTATAGTGGGATAAAGGTTTGAATGTTGTTGTATATTACAAAAAATATGTAAACATTTAATATCTTTATTATTTGATTGTTTGCATGTTTTTAATATAAATTTATAAATTTGAAAAGACTTATAATCAATCAAGTATTTTTAACTTTTAAATCTTCTTTATTTGCAATAAATTTATTATTATCAAAATAAAATTATTGTATACTATTAAATATATTTTACAATGTATCATTTTGTATTTGTTAATAATATTTTATCTTACATATTATTCAATTTTATTTTGTAATATAAATGACTCATTTTATCTATTTGTTATATTATTTTTTCTATTTTTATAACATATAATTATAGTTAGTACACTTAAAAATTAAAAATTTATTATAAGACATGAAAATTTGATATTTTAAAATATCTACGATATGTCTCCGACTTCCGACACTTAAAAACTCAATCCGATATGTCGACGACATCCGATATTTAAAACATTGGCAATGAGTAGGCGATCAAACTATGACATCCTACATGCTATATCCGGCCTTAGCTCTTTCCAAGCTTATAAGAGTCTAATGGATTTTTCCTCAAGAAAAAACAACTACTCTTCACCCAATCTTCATGAAGTTCTCTTATTGATGAAATGAAATTAATTCTGCGAAGAACACCGCTGATCTGCCTTTGAATACATAACTCGAGTGGAGATTTCCAGATCTTGACGAGGAGAGGAATGTGAAGAACTATTTGAATAATCATACACATGGCTGAGGTAGAACCTTCACTTCAAGAACACTTATTCTTCATGAAGAGCACACAATAGGAGAATTCTTCCTTTTAGGCTCCGTTTGGGGGGACTTATTTTCACCGATCAAGCGGTTACGACCGCATGAACCGGACCTTATTAAGGTTCATGCGGTCGTAACCGCTTGATCGGTGAAAATAAGTCCCCCCAAACAAAGTCTTAGTCTTTCATCTACTATGATTTCATTGTTAACAACGTAACTGAGTGAAATCAAAGGAGTGTGATAAACCCCATTCAGCCTCTCTAAGATTCTTATCCGATTTGTAGAAGATAATGGACAAACTTTTTATATACTTCTTCATGTCTCAAATACAAGAGAGAGTACAAATATATAGAAGAAGAGAGGAGTAAAGAATCTTACACAATAGATGTGGGACTAAATAAGAAAGAAAAAATGAGCCTATAAATGGGCCTTTACATCGTTTTCCCTTATATCTTCTATCAGTCCCCTGCAAACTGTAACGTACAAGTCGTAGCACCAAGCTTGGACAAGAACTGATAATTCAATTTGTGAGGTAATAGTAAGGATGTCATCAATTTGCCCAGAAGCAGGAACACGTTCAAGCTTTAACACCTTTGATTGAACCTTTTCTCGAACGAAATGACAATCAACCTCAATATGTTTAGTTCGCTCATGGAACACAGGATTCTTTGCAATATGGATTGCAGCTTGACTGTCACAAAACAACGTTGAAGGTGAGGACAATTTAACTCCCAAATCCATTAGAAGACTTTCAAGCGAGGTTAGTTCGAATACAACAACTGCCATCGCACGGTACTCATCCTCAACAGACGAGCGAGCAACCACCGACTGCTTCTTACTCCACCATGTGATAAGATTTTCTCCAAAGTATGTACAAAAACCAGTAGTAGATCGCCGATCATCCAACGAGCCCGCATAATCCGCATCAGAGCATGCAATAAGAGAAAGGGAGGAAGATGAATTATACACAAGTCCTTGTCCAGGGGCAGTCTTCAGATACCTGAGAATGTATTCCACTGCCTGAAGGTGAGAAACCCGTGGAGTATGCATAAACCGGCTGACCACACCAACCGCAAGTGATATATCTGGTCTCGTAACTGTTAGGTATATCAGTGTTCCCACAAGACGACGAAAGTATTCTGGATTTGGAAGTAGAGAATCAGACTCAGATCCCCGAGCACACAATTTGTGGTTGACTTCCATCGGGATCTCCGCAGGTTTGCAACCCGAGAGACCAACATCTTGCAGAAGGTCAATGCAATACTTACGCTGGGATAAGACAAGGCCATCAGGTCGCCGTGCTACCTATAGTCCAAGAAAATACCAAAAATTTCCCAGATCTTTTATTTAAAAGGTAGAATTTAAATGTTGCTTAACATGTTGTATCCCAACGGAGCCATCACTAGTGATCAAAATATCGTCCACATAAACCAGAAGTATTATAGTTCCAGTTGATTGGTGACGAGTGAAGAGAGAGAAATCTACCGAGCTCTGTTTGAAGCCAACCTCACGAACGACCTTGCTGAATTTCTCAAACTACGCCCGTGGAGACTGTTTGAGACCATAAATAGATTTGCGAAGCAAACATACACGAAACTTCCCCGTGGTCTCAAACTCGGGCAGTTGATGCATGCACATAATTTCAAGAAGATCACCATTCAAAAAAGCATTCTTGACATCCAGTTGATGGAAGGTCCACTGACGATGAATAGCTATGGAGAGCAAGACCCAAACCAAATTTAATTTTTCAACCGGGGAGAACGTTTCATCATAATCAAGGCCGTACTATTGAGTAAAACCCCGCGGCACAAACCGAGCCTTTAAGCGATCAACTGTCCCATCCGTAGCATATTTGATTGTAAATATCCACTTGCAGCTAACATAACTGTGGCCAGGAGGAAGAGACACGAGATCCCAAGTGTGATTACCCCACAAAGTAGTCATTTTGTCATCCATAGTGGCACGCCACCCCGGATGCTGGAGAGCTTCCTGCACAGAGTTAGGTATAGAGATAGAGGAGAGAGAGCAAAGGTAAGAAGAGGTGGAGAGAGCCGATGTAGAGAGACATAATTGGCCAAGGGATGAGCCGTCGAGGGGGATGCCGGATCAACAAGTCACGAGATCACTCTAGTAGAGGGAAGCTGCAAGGCATCTGGACGTGGAGGACGACGAGTGTACACCTGAACGATAGGAGGTTTGGAGGGGACGAGTGGTGGTGTAGGAATTGGAAGCAGAGGAGGAGTAGGTAGAAGGGGTGGAAGCAGTGACGTAACTGGAACAGTGGGCCGAGGTAGAGGAGGAGGAAGAAGGGGATCAGAACGACTGGTGTGATATGATTGGTTTTCATAAAAGGAGACAACAACAGACACAACCACCTTACCAGTGGTAGGATAAAAGTAGACATACCCCTTCTGAGTGCGGGAGTACCTAACAAACATAGCTTTGGTAGCACGCGGGGCTAACTTGTCATTCGAAGGATCAAGGTGATGGACATAACAGGTACATCCAAACACATGAGGTGTGAGGGAGAAGAGAGTCGTGGATGGGTATAGGAGAGTAATGAGAGCGATAAAGTGGAGGACAAATGAAGGCATGCGATTGATGAGGTGGCAAGCAGTAGAAACCGCAAAGTTCAAATAGAGAGGAGGAACTTGCATTTGGATCATGAGAGATCTAGCCACATCAAAGAGGTGACAATTTTTTCGTTCCGCTATGCCATTCTGTTGAGGGGTATAGACATACGAAGTCTGATGTATAATACCAACTCGGCGCACAGATTGGAGAAGGTGCGACCAGTATATTCACGAGCATTATTTGTACGGAGAGTTTTGATACATGTAGAAAACTGAGTGCGAATTTCCGTGAGAAACGTACAGAATGTGGAAGTGAGTTCGGTACAATCACGAAGTAAATACAACCAGGTAACCCACGAGTAATCATCTATAAAGGTAACAAAGTAGCGATACCCAAAAACACTAGGGACCTTATAGGACCCTATATCAGGATAAAGGAGCATCGCTCCGAGTACAAGAAGAAGAAAAAGATACACAGTAGTGTTTGCCGAAAATACAAGATTCACAAAAAAACTTTTGAAGAGAAACAGTGGGAAGAGCTTTCTTGAGAATTGGAAGAGGAGCATGCCCAAGACGACGATGCCAATCAATGGTGGAGACAGTTGTGAGAGCAGCTGGAGGAACATCAAGAAGATACAGCCCGTTAGACAGTCGTCCTCTACCAAGTATAGTCTGCGTTAGTCGATCATGCACAACAAATGAAGAGCGTGAGAAAGTTACACAACAATCAAGATCTTGTGCAAGACGGCTAACAGAGAGAAGATTAAACGGAGAGCCCAGAATATGAAGAATCGAGGATAAGGAGAGGGAAGGAGTAAAAGTCAGATGAGCAGTGCCAAAAATCGGGATCGTGTCACCATTAACCACAGTGATGTGCTTGGGATAAGCAGTATCTAAGTATTGAGGCGGCCTCTGCGTAGAGAGATGATGCGTAACACTCTAATCCACAATCCAGTGAGAGCTGTGTGAGAGGCAAGATATACCTTCATTGTAGATCGAGGCCACGGAGCCAGAGGAGCGACTAACCACCCCTTGAAGCTGATGGAGTTGAGCACGTAAAGCAGCAATATCATCACTAGTGGCAGAGGGAGGTGTGGGAGCGACCGTTGCAGTAAGGTGAGGGGGCAGGACATGCTTGCGATAGCAAGTTGCCTCCAGATGACCATCCCTGCCGTAGTAAGAGCACTTAAAGAGAGTTCGACCACCACGACCGCGTCCCCGAGACTGGCGACCACCACGAGCCGGTGGACCACGAGCAGAAGGAGCGAGAGTAGCCACGAGCTGCTGAAGAAGAGCCGGAGAAAGAGCCGGAGCATCCAGAGGAGGAGTAACTTTCAGAAGCATCGTGCACACATCCGAGAGGGACGGAGTAACAACGGATGTTAGAATATGAGCGCGGACACTATGAAGATGTGAGGAAATACGAGCCATCATCATAGCAATCCCCACTGTCTCCTTCTACTGTCGTTGAGTAACCAAGTCTGTGGTGGGGGGCTGATGCTGGATCCAAGCCTCAAAAAGAGTTTTAGCCCGTGCAACAAGAGAAGTTATGTCTCCAGTAACACCAACGTCGAGGGACTGAAGATCAGTAAGAATATCAAACAAGTGCTGAAGACTGCCCTTCCCAGAGTAGAGAGAATGAAGATCTGTCCACATAGCGTGAGCCGTCTCGTGATACATGGTCATACGATAGGGCTCGGTGTCCAGAGAATTGTGAATCCAAGATTGGACCACGTCCATCGTCACAGATCCACTCATCAGTGGGTTCAGTGGAAGGAGGCCTGGTGAGGTGATGAAGGAGACCTTTAGTTTGTAGCACACGCCGAACTGAGTGCACTCATTCCACAAAATTTTGTTTGCCACAGAGAGAAATGGTGGTAATGCGTAGTTCATCACGAAGTTCAAGAGGAGCATCACGAAGATAGCCTAGAAGAGTAGACGAATCAGAAGCTGTTGTGGAGTCGCAAGCCGAACAGATCACGCGACAACTATCGAAGAAGCGCCGAGAACGAGTAGAAGGAGCCGCACGGGCAACAGTGGCTAGAAGAGGTCGCAGGTAGCAACAACTAGAAGTGGTCGCGCGCGAGGCAGCGATCAGAAGATATCGCGTGGAAAGCAGCGACTAGAAGAGAAAACCGGCAAGGTAGCGGGCAGAGAACGAGGCCGCAACGGAGAGACGTAGTCCGCGATCCGCGATGGCAGTCCGAGGCGACCAAACGGGTAGAAGAAACCGTTCGACAAGAGGGAGCAGCGGGGTAGGCCACCAACCCGGCAAGAACAGACCGTGTGGTAAACAGTCCGCAGTGAGGAGAAAGAGGAACCGAGATCTTGCAGCGATAAGAGAAGTCGGCAAAGCGGCACATGATGAGACCGTGGCGACTAGCAAGAAAGGAGTCGACGAGAAAAAAACAGTAGCAAGGCGAGCAAGCCGCGAGAAACAGAGGAGAGTGCGCGGGAAGAGCACGACTATCAGAGGTCTAGTCGACAATACCGGCGAACAAAAAAATGGCTATAAGAGAGCCAAGAAGAGGAGGAAGTGGAAGCCACGAGAGAAGCGGGAGTGAGAGACACGGAAGCGGTTAGAGGAGAGGAGACCGCACAAAGGGGTTTGGTTAAAAAAGAACACGCCAGGAAACAAACCGCACAAGGGTGCGGTAAGGCGGGAAGAGACCGGCGGGTGAATCGAGCACAGGCGGTAAAGAGAAGACTAAATGCAAATTCGGACCGGTGCCTCTGATACCATGTAGAAGACAATGGACAAACTTTGTATATACGTTTTTATGTCTCAAATACAAGAGAGAGTACAAATATTTAGGAGAAGAGAGGAATAAAGAATCCTATACTATAGATGTGAGATTAAAGAAGAAAGAAGAAATGTGCTTATAAATGGGCCTTTGCATTGTTTTCCCTTATATCTTCTAACACAATGCAACATATCTTTCATCTGGACTTAAAGCCTAGTCTATATGCATCTTTTTCCATGCTAATTACACTTTAATTTTTTTTTCAATCAATATTAACACATCTCATTATTTCTGTAGAGAAAAGGTCCAAAGCTTGTATATACTTCATGAATTAACCAAATACAAGTATGAGTACAAATATATAGGAGAGAAGAGAGAGGAAGCAACCTATACAGAAGATGTGAGACTAAAAAAAAAAGACTGTAAATAAGCCAACTTATTGGGCTTTTACATTACTTTTCCCTATATTCTCTAACACTCCCCCGCAAGATGGAGCGTACAAGTCGTAGGTACCAAGCTTGGACAAGAATTGATGGTATAATCTTCGTAATAATGCCTTGGTGAGGATGTCAACAACTTGATTAGAGGCAGGAACATGCTCTAGCTTCAACTTCTTCAATTGAACCTTTTCTCGAACAAAGTGGCAGTCGACTTCAATGTGTTTGATCCGCTCATGGAACACAGAATTATTTGCAATGTGGATTGCAGCCTGACTGTCACAAAACAAAATTGATGGAGGATAATTCAACTCCAAGATCCCCAAGGAGACTCTCAAGCCATGTGAGTTCTGATACAACAGACACAATCACACGGTATTCAGCCTCAGCGGATGAGCGAGCAACCACATACTGCTTCTTGCTACGCCAGGTGATGAGATTTCCTCCAAAGTACAGAAGCTAGTAGTGGACCGTCGATCGTCAAGAGAACCCACATAATCCGCATCAGAATATGCAACAAGAGAAAGAGACGGGGATGGCGTATACACGAGTCCCTGTCCAGGAGCAGTCTTCAGATACCTAAGAATGCGTTCGACTACCTGAAGATGAGAAACCCGTGGAGTGTGCATAAATCGGCTGACCACTCCAACCACAAATGAGATATCATGTCTTGTAATCGTTAGGTATATTAGTTTCCCACAAGACGCCGATAGTATTCTGGATTTGGAAGTAGAGAATCATACTCAGATCCCTGAGCACATAACTTGTGGTTGACGTCAATCGGGGTTTCTGCAGGTTTGCATCCTGAGAGTCCAGCATCATGCAGAAGATCAATGCAATACTTTTGTTAAGATAAGACAAGGTCATCAGGCCGCCTTGCTACCTCAAGGCCAAGGAAGTACCGTAGATTTCCCAGATCTTTGATTTGAAATACAAAGTTTAAGTGTTGCTTAACATGTATCCTACAAATTCGTCACTAGTAATCAAAATGTCGTCCACATAAACAAGAAGTATGACCGTCCCAGTTGACTAATGACGAGTGAAGAGAGAGAAATCATCCGAGCTTCTCTTGAAACCAACCTCACGAACATCGTTACTAAACTTCTCAAACTACGCCCGAGGAGACTGTTTGAGACCATAAATAGATTTCCGAAGTAAACAAACACGAGACTCCCCCGTGGTCTCAAACCCGGGTGGTTGATGCATGTAAACAATGTCAGTAAAATCACCATTCAGGAAGACATTTTTGATATCCAGCTGATGTAGAGGCCATTGGCGATGAACAGCTAAGAAGAGCAGAACCCGAATCGAGTTTAACTTGGCGACAGGGGAGAAAGTCTCATCATAATCAAGGCTGTATTGTTGAGTGAATCCCTGTGCCACCAGTCGAGCTTTCAAGCGATCAATTTTGTCATCCGCCGTGTGTTTGATTGTTAAGATCCACTTGCAGCTAACACAACTCTGGTCGGGAGGGAGAGAAATAAGATCCCAAGTCTGATTGCCCTATAGAGCAGTCATTTCCTCATCCATGGCAGCACGTCACCCCGGATGCTGGAGGGCTTCCTGCACAGAGTTTGGTATAGAAATAGAGGATAGAGAGAGTGCAAATGTAAGAAGAGGCAGAGAGAGGCGATGTAAAGAAACATAATTGGCCAAAGGATGAGCCGTAGAGGTTGATGTCGAATCAACAGGCCATGAGATCACACCGGGTGAGGGAAGCTACTGCAGGACATCAGAATGAGGAGTACGATGAGTGTAGACCTGAATGATGGGTGGTTTGGGGGGGACTAGCGGTGGAAGCGGAGTAGGTGTGGGAAGAAGAGGTGGAAGAGATGTAAGTGGAACTGGAGTGTGTGTGAGAAGAAGAGGTGGAAGCGAAGACGTAACTGGAACTGTGGGCCGAGGTAGAGGGGAAGGAAGAAGAAGAGGATCAACAAAAGCAGTGTGATAGGGTTGGTCCTCATGAAAAGAAACATCAACATAGACAACCACCTTATCAGTGGCAAGATAATAATAGACATACCCTTTCTGAGTGCGAGAGTATCCAACAAACATAGCCTTGGTAGCACGAGGGGCAAACTTGTCCTTTGAAGGGCCAAGAGTATGGACATAACAGGTACATCCAAACACACGAGGTGTGAGAGAGAAGAGATCCTTGGATGGGTACAGGAGAGTCATGGGGGCCACAAAGTGGAGGATAGACGAAGGCGTGCGGTTGATAAGATGACATGCCGCGGAGACCGCAAAGTTCCAATACAGAGGGGGAACCTGCATTTGAAGCATAAGAGAGCGGGCAACATCAACAAGGTGGCGATTTTTCCGTTCTGCGACATAATTTTGTTGAGGGGTATACGCGCACGAAGTCTGGTGGATGATACCAAACTCGGCTCACAGATTGGAGAAGGTTTGACCGGTATACTCACGAGCGTTATCGGTACAGATAATTTTAACACTTGTGGAAAACTGTGCGCGAGTCTCAGTAAGAAAAAAGCGGAAGATTGATGTGAGTTCGGTACGATCACGAAGGAAATATAATCAAGTAACGCGCGAGTAATCATCAATAAAAAGTTACAAAGTACCGATAACCAAAAATAGTAGGGATCTTATATGGTCCCCAAATATCAGAATGGACTAATGAAAAAGGAGTATCACTCCTAATATCGGGATAAGTAAAAGAGACACGATGCTGTTTGCTAAAGATACAAGATTCACGGAAAAACTCCTGAAGAGGAATATCTAGAAGAGCTTTCTTGAGAATCTTGAGAGGAGCATGCTCAAGACGACGATGCCAGTCAACGAAGGAGATAGTGGTGATAGCAGTAGGAGAGATATCAAGAAGATACAGCCCGTTGGACAACCGCCCCTACCAATTATAGTCTGCGTCCGTCGATCCTGCACAACAACAAAAGAACATGAGAATGTTACACAACAGTCAAGGTCCTGAGTAAGACGGCTAACAGAAAGAAGATTAAAGGGGGACCCCAAAACATGAAGAACCGATGATAAGGAGAGGGAGGGGGTAAGAGGTAGATGAGCAACACCAGAAACCTGTGTCGTGTCACCATTAGCCACAATGATAAACTTGGGATAATCAGAAGCTAAGTACTGCGACGGCTTCTGCGGAGAGATATGATGTGTGACACCCGAGTCCATAATCTAATGAGAGCCATTGGAGAGGCAAGGTATCCCTTCATCGGAGATCGAGGCCAGGGATCTAGAGGAGCGACAGATCACCCTTTGGAGCTGTTGAACTTTAGCACGCAGAGCCGCAATGTCGACACTGGCGGTAAGCGAATCTGATGCCATACAGACTGAGCCAAGGAGCAGCGAGAAGGCAACCTGTCCGAGCGGTTAAAACAAGACCGCAGAGGAACGAGCACAAACCGCACAACAAGATCCCTTAGACTAGCCGTGCAAGAATGGAAGGCCGACAGGCTTAACGGGCACAGGCTGCATTGGTCACGGTGACAACGCACCAGCGGCCAGAAAGGTCACGACCAGCGCAAAGAGAAGAACCCACAGCGGAACGAAACAAGCCGCGACGGTAAGGAGGCACCCTTCAACGGCCAAGAAAAACAGAAGCAATGCGGCAAGAATTCTGAGCTGCAACGGTTAGAGGGAACAACGGTCGACGAACAGGCACTAGACCGTGCGGTTCGAAGCAGACCGCAACTAGAGCAAATACCGGCGAACAGGTACAAGACCGGGCGGTTAGAAGCAAACCGCAACAACCCAGTAGAAGCAAACCGCAACAACCCGGTAGAAGCAAACCACAACAAACCGCGGGAAAGAAGACCGGGCGGTTAGAAGCAAACCACAACAAAGGGCGGTTAGAAGCAGACCACAACAAACCGGTAGAAGCAGTCCGAGCGAACAAGAAGACCCCACCGCGAAAAAGAATTTCGTGCGATAAGAGCGATAAGAGGAGAAGGGAGGTCGCAGCGGACAGAGACAGGTCGTAGCGGACAGAGACAGGTCGCAGCGGGTAGAGGCACATCGGGTTAAGACGAGATCGCTGTGAGAAGAGCAATCCGCTAGGAGAGCGGTTAGAAAGCAATTGCAGCGGGAAGAACGGCGGGGTGAACAGAGAAGAGAATCCGCCGATCAAACTGGACCAGAGACCGCAACGTCAAGAAGCAGATCGCAGCGGAGAAGAGAGAGACCGTCGCTTCAAGAGAAGATTGCAGTGGTTAAGGAAAGACCGCCGCGAGTAGAATAGATCGCAACGATTAGGGGAGTGTTGCTGTATAGGCCTGGGCGGACAGGCGGCTACAGACCGGGCGGTTAGGTAACCGCGCGGTTAGGCGGGTTGTCTCCGGCGGTCTGATATCTGAGCAGCGATAGCGGGTTGGCATGGCGGTTTGGTGACCGAGCGGTTAGTGTTCTGCCTAACCGCGCGGTTAGGCGGTTAGCGTTGTATATGCTATATTTCTGTATTTAGTCTCACATTGGGTATTTGTACTCTATCTCTCTCCTCCATTCTATATAAGGGAGGCTATACCTTTGTAATAGTTAGTTTTTTTGGATAATAAAATTTCCATTACTCCAGTTTCCGGACTGTTTTTGGTCTATTCGCACATGGTATCAGAGGCAGCGATCTAGTCCCCCTGATTACGTTGCCTTCTGTCCGCGCGGTCTCCTCTTCTCGCCGCGATCTTATCTTTCAGCTCGCGCGACCGCTCCTCTGCTTCTCTGCGATCTTCTCCTTCTGTTCGCCCGGTTTACTCATCCTTAACCGCGCGGATTTCTCCTTTGCTCTCCGCAGCTTGGTCGTGGCTTCTCTAGCCGCTGGTGTTCCCCTTGTGACCGTTGCGGTCTCCTCCTTGTGCTACTCGCCCGGTTTACTTTCTTAACCGCGCGACCTCTCTTCCAGAATGACTGTTTCTGATGTCTCCACCTCGACTACTGTCGTTACCCACCCTCCTCCTCCTCCTGCTGCGTCCGGGAACCTTGGAACAGTTTCTAAGCTTCTCGGCCCCAATTATCCCGATTGGAGTGTCTCGTTTACCTTTCTTCTCCGCTCTCAGCGCAAGCGTCATCATCTTATCGATGACCCTCCTCCTGCGGACTCTGACCAGTTTAATGACTGGGATGCGAATGACGCTCTTGTTCGTACGTGGTTGGCAAACAGCTTGTCCGATGAATGTCTTCCGGTCATCCGTCACGATGAGACGGTCAAGCAAGCTTGGCTTCACTTAGCCGCCCTCTACTCCAAAGGGGGTCAAACATCTCGGATCTATACTCTGTATGCGGATCTCTTTGCTCGCCAATCCATGTCTCCTGCTGCGGCTTACCAACAGGTCCAAGCCCTTGGAGCGGAGATTCTTCAAAATCGTCCCCTCTCTGCGGACGTGGCCACCCAACTGAAGCACTTCCAGGAACTCCTGGTTGTTTGTTACCTTCTGAGGCTCCCGGATTCATATGATATGATCCGGCAGCAAATTCTTGGAGAAGCTGAATCTCCCACCCTGGATGCTACAGCTGCCCGCATTGCCGCTGTTACCTCTCTGCTCAATCGACCTTTGCTTGTCGCTCCTCCTGCTCCGGATGCCTATGCTCACCAAGCACATCGTGGTGGCTCGGGTGGACGTGGTCACCAGTCCGGCGGGCGCGGCCCTTCTTGCTATCTCTGTTCTCACTGTGGCCGAACAGGCCACTTGATTGACCGATGCTGGACAAAGCATCCGCACCTTCGTCCCTCTGGTGATGCTCCCCACTCACCCAAGTCATGTGCTTCAGTGGCCACGACTTCAGGTAGCGCCCATGTGGTGACTCAAGGTAAATGGCTAATCGACTCTGACGCCAGTACGCCACTAATCATATGACGGGCAATCCTCAGTGTTTTTCTCTCCTCGAAACACATGATCGATTGCCCCCGGTTCTCGTTGCGGATGGCTCTCCCTCTCCGGTGCATGGGACTGGCATGGTTCAAGTTACTCCGTCCCTTCGCCTAGCGGATACTCTCTATGTGCCCAAGTTCCCGTGCAATTTATTGTCGGTTACTTCCCTTTGCAAGCAACTTCAGTGCTCAGTAACGTTTACTCCTGTTTCTTGTTCTTTTCAGGACCCGGACTCCAAGCGGACGATTGCTACTGGGACTGAGAGAGGCGGCCTTTACTTCCTTGATGATGTATCCGCTCTTTCAGCATTCTCATCCGCTTCTACAGATCTTCTTCAGTGGCACCTTCGTCTTGGGCATCCTCCATCACGTCTCATCCACCAACTGTTACCCCACCTACCTCAGCATGCTTCTCCTATCAACTGTGATGCCTGTCAGCTAGGCAAGCATCACCGCTCCCCCTTTCCTCCTAAGCAAGGTCGTGGCTCTTCTAAGCCGTTCGCTCTTGTTCACTCTGATGTATGGGGTCCTGCCCCCACCCTTACTATAGGGCGGGGTAGTTCCTATTTTGTAACCTTTATTGATGATTTCTCTCGATGTACATGGGTGTATCTTTTAAAAGAACGCTCTGAACTATTTTCTGTATGACAATCCTTTTATTTTATGATTAAAACTCAGTTTGGTACTTCTGTGAAAGTTTTTCGTTCAGATAATGCTAAAGAATACCTGAGTCATGAATTTTCTTCTTTCTGTATGCAACACGACATCATTCATCAAACTAGTTGCGTATATACCTCCCAACAAAATGGAGTGGCGGAACGTAAAAACCGTCACCTCCTCGATGTCGCTCGCACTCTCATGACACAGATGCAGGTTCCTCGTAGCTACTGGGGCTATGCGGTTCTCATCTCCTGCTTCCTCATCAATCGTCTTCCCTCGACTGTTCTTAAAGGCAAAACACCTTTTTCCATTTTCTATCCGGCCAAGAATGCCTTTCCCTTACCTCTACGCATTTTTGGCACAACCCTTCCGCAACTCGCGACAAGTTATCCCCACGTTCCACCAAGTGTATCTTTTTGGGTTATTCTACTACTCAAAAAGGTTACTGTTGCTTTGACCATGTTCATCGCAAACAGTTCGTTTCGGCGGATGTGACGTTCTTTGAAAATGCCTCATACTTCTCCTCTGACCTTACTCTTCCTCCGGCTGACTTGCCCTCTCCCACCATTCCCTCCGTCCCATCCACTCCTCTTGAGATTCCTCCATCACCAACTCTACCGCACACTCCGTCTGTTGATCCCTTGCCATCTTCCTCCTCTCCTCGGCCGTCTCTCCCTTCTCCCGGGTCAGCCTTCTCCGCTACGGATGCACCGGCGACTGAGGAACTAGATGACCTGGAACTGCCCATTGCTCTTCGCAAAGGGGTTCGGACGTGCACCCAGCACTCGTTAGCAGCTGTTGTTTCTTATGATCGGCTAACACCTTCTCGCAGGGCCTTCGCCCTAGCCATCTCGGCGACTTCCACTCCTCGCAACTACCAGGAAGCCCTTGATGTTCCTCACTGGAAGGCGGCCATGGATGAAGAAATTGCTACTCTCTCTGAGCGGGGCACTTGGACTCTTGTGCCTCCTCCTTTTGGCACGGATGTGGTTGGATGTCGCTGGGTCTTTGTCGTCAAGTTCCGTCCGGATGGCAGTGTGGACCGGTACAAGGCCCGTCTTGTGGCCAAGGGATTTACCCAGACTTACGGTGTTGATTACTTCGACACATTCTCTCTGGTTGCTCGTCTCAGCACTATTCGGGTTCTTCTATCAGTGGCGGTCAACAAGGATTGGCCTATTTCCCAGTTGGATGTCAAGAATGCTTTTCTCTATGGTGATCTTCATGAGGATGTCTACATGGAGCAACCTCCTGGGTATGTTGCTCAGGGGGAGACTCGAGTATGCCGGTTGAAAAAGGCCATCTATGGTCTAAAGCAGAGTCCTCGGACATGGTTCGACAAGTTCAGTGGCATAGTTAGGGCAATCGGTTTCACAAGGAGTTCGGCGGATCACTCTTTGTTCATTCGCAAGACATCCTCGGGTCTGGTTGTGCTAGCCGTTTATGTGGATGACATACTTCTTACTGGCGACGACCAAGCTGGTGTAGCCTTGACGAAGGACCATCTCCGCCAACACCTTGTCACGAAGGATATGGGCTCTCCAAAATACTTCTTGGGAATTGAAATCTCTCGGAAACCGTGCTCCTTGGTTCTCTCCCAACGCAAGTATGCTCTTGACTTATTGAAAGAGGCAGGATTGACGGGCGCTAAACCTGCTCGGTGTCCTATGGCTCCTGGAGAAGACAAAACATGGACTGACGAATCACCTCCTCTATCGGACACTACGAGGTATCGGCGTCTTGTTGGCAAACTCATTTACCTCACGGTGACCAGACCAGACATCTCTTATGCAGTAGGAAAGGTCAGCCAGTTTATGCAGTCTCCTAGGGAATGCCATCTTCAATCCGCTCTAAGAATTCTGGAGTATGTAAAGTCATCTCCTGAGAAAGGTCTCCTCTTTCAGAAGAATGGCCATTTGAGAGTTGAAGCGTACTCCGATGCTAGCTATGCGGACGACAAAGGGGATCGCAAGTCGACATCTTGCTTTTGCACGTTTGTTGGAGGAAATCTGGTTAGCTGGAAGAGCAAGAAGCAATCCGTTGTCTCCAGATCTAGTGCGGAAGCAGAATATCGAAGTATGGCGTCAACCACGTGCGAGTTGAAATGGTTGCGGGCTCTCATGCTGGATTTAGGAGAGGTCTATAACTATCCGCTTCCCATGTTTTGCGACAACAAGGCGGCCATCTACATTTCCAAGAACCCGGTCTTTCATGAGCGGACAAAACACATAGAGGTTGACTGTCACTTCGTTCGGGAAGAAGTGTTGAAGAACCAGATTTGCACTCCGTTTATTACGTCAGAGAAAGAGTTAGCAGATATCTTCACAAAGCCTGTATCCGCTTCCTTTTTCCACATTTGCAGCAAGCTGGGCATGATCGACATATATGCTCCAGCTTGAGGGGGAGTGTTGCTGTATAGGCCTGGGCGGACAGACGGCTACAGACCGGGCGGTTAGGTAACCGCGCGGTTAGGCGGGTTGTCTCCGACGGTCTGATATCTGAGCAGCGATAGCGGGTTGGCATGGCGGTTTGGTGACCGAGCGGTTAGTGTTCTGCCTAACCGCGCGGTTAGGCGGTTAGCGTTGTATATGCTGTATTTCTGTATTTAGTCCCACATTGGGTATTTGTACTCTATCTCTCTCCTCCATTCTATATAAGGGAGGCTATACCTTTGTAATAGTTAGTTTTTTTGGATAATAAAATTTCCATTACTCCAGTTTCCGGACTGTTTTTGGTCTATTCGCACAGGGAGAGAGCAGCGGGAAGAAAGCAAGTCGTGGCGGTTAAGAGAACACTAACCGCACGGGAGTGGGGACCACGTGCCAGAGAGATGAAGCTATATTAAGAGCGTAGAAAAGAGAGAGAGGAGGTGGATCCACGGGAGAGAAGGAAGCGGTTAGAAAGGAAGGAAGCCGCAAAGCCGCGCGGTTAAGCAGACAAACAAGCCGCGCGGTAACAGGAGGACTGAGCGGTTAGATAAAAACAGGCCGGACCGTTTCGCTTTGATGCCATGTAGAGAAAATGTCCAAAGCTTGTATATACTTCATGAATTAACCAAATACAAGTATGAGTAAAAATTTGTAGGAGAGAAGAGAGAGGAAGCAACCTATACAAAAGATGTGGGACTAAACAAAAAGACTATAAATGAGCCAACTTATTGGACCTTTACATTACTTTTCCCTATATTCTCTAACAATTTCCAAAATAGTTTCTTACTTTCAACTCCTTTTAGTAATTCCTCTTAGTTTTATTTTTCAATATTTTGTAAATATTTCCGCCTTTAATTAAAATCTTTATTATAAGAGTAAGGAACCACCTTCAAAAGTTTATAAATTCATTTGTGAAACTCCCAGGCCATGGTTGCCATCCCAAGCTTGAACCCTCGCACAAGTTGTTTTAGTTGCTCTGATCAAATGATTAAGCAACTATTATACCGCTTTCTTTGCATTACTGCAGTCAAGTTTCATGCCGAAACCCAAAAAGGAATTGACCTTGATAACAGCTGCCACACATTTTGCTTTTACTTTTATGATGTTTACTTTTCTGAGGTATGTTTATTGTGTAGGATCTTCCAGAATACAATCATTGTCATTCCATTACCATCTAGTGCTCTGTGATACTAAGAATTTCATTCGGGCTGAAACTTCAGCATAAATAATTAGAAATAAATTTCATAATCACTTTTGTTTACAGTGCTGTTGATCAATTCAAGAAGCAATTTGCTCACCTTGAAGAGCACTATGGAAATGGTGCAAGAGTTCCTCCACTAGAGAGACAACACGCATCCTTACCTAGGTGAGTTTACTGCATTAATTGATAATTTATTTTTGATTAAGTGTCTGAACCAAGTTTAAGTTTGTTTCAATGGAAAGCGAATGAAATTGAGTTTTTTCGAACCCCACTGAAGTTTGAAGTTGTTGTGACGTGGAAAGTTGCGAGGTGGAAGGAATAAGAAGATGAGCTAACAAATTTACTAATAACAAGGACACAAGCTTACATTTGGGAGAGAACTCATGCCCTAGGCTGATTTCCTCTTCAATAGAAGACAAGTAGATCAATGTTCTCGAAGATGCTCAGGCTCTAACATAGCATCCCCTTATAAAGACTCGTGGGGAACACTAATTAAGGAAAAACTCTTTCTTTAATTAATTACAATACAGGATTTTAATAATATCACTTAAATTGGTTGCCTAATTAATTAACTGAGTAATATTAATTATTAATTAATTGCCTCAGTAGCACCATTAATTACTTTATGATGTGATGACGTACAACCCCAAATTTATCTCCTTGCATTCTAACAGGTTGTCGAATGTGAACTCAATGCTATGTGTGTCTTTGTGCAAGCCCATTGATAGCTCATATGGGGGGGAGTCCAAATCAGTGCTCCCTTAACACTCCCACCTCTAGAAAACATGCTTTGTCCTTGAGGCACTCTGTAAAAATGAATGTGCCTAGTTGTCATAAGTCGTCAAAATTGAATTCGCAACTGGAGCCAATTTATCTATATCTTTGAACATTTTGTGTATGATTGTTTGATCAACTAGAGTCCCGGCATAAGCAGATGGTGTGCATTGTGGAAGAGTGTTGGGTTCGTCATTGGAAGATTGACCAGATATAATGTGTTTGCTCAGTGGGGGCCGGGGGGGGGGGGGGGGGGTAGTCATGCAACAATAATTTAATAAGATATCTGCAGGTGCTGTTAGCGTGATATATGTTCGTGGTTTTATGGATAAGAAGTTGATGGGTGTTTTTTGGGAAAAAATTAAAAGTTAGTTTAGAAAGTGTCGAAGTTGCTTTTTTGGAAATGAGTATTAAAACATTCATAATAGTTGGGATCCTTTCGGTTTAGCTGGTGGCATTGGTGGTGGTTGGTGAAAGGTGTCTGATTACTAAGAGTGTGGGGGTCAATGGACTCTCTCTCTCTCAAGTCTTTATCCCACTATAATGGGGGGCTCAATGGAATAAAGAAAAAAAATGCATGTGAAAGGAGACGAGATGGGCAATAGGATGTGTAAGAGGAAATCATACCAGAGATGCATACACTGTAAACATAAGGTCCGATGTTGACTATGGGAATGACATGCGTGCTGCTGCATTTTTTTAGTTGGTGTGAGGCATGAGGAGGGTAGTGACGGGGGAGCTAGGTGTCGAAGGGATGTTGGGATAAATTGATGTGTAATAGGGCTTGGGTATTGCAGGGAAGGGTTGAGCTGGTGTTAGTGGGTGTGCCGGGTTAGAGTAGGTGTTGGCGACCTGTACTGGTGGCATTAATAGGGAACGACTCGAATTTTGCTTAATACTGCGAATGTTGGCGTGGATGCTGGCATAGAGGGATTCCTTGCCTCGCTTTGGTTTTGGGCGTTGGTACCTTATGTCTACAAGGAAAGCGAGTGGTGGGTAGCAGGTTGTATGATAGAGACGGCGAAAGCAATAGTAGAGACTTGAGGAGGAAGAGAAGAATTAGGGTTAAGATTTGAGAGGAAGAGAGGGGAATACCTGAATAGTTCTTTGCTTGCCTTCGCCAGACCAGCCCTAGAGGTATTTATACCTCTGGGTCAAGAGGGGGCCGATCAGCCCCCCATGTGGGCTGACCCGTAGGCAAGGTTGTCAGGATCGAGATCCTAGATAAGATCATTTCGAGGTTAGATCAGATCAGATGGTAGGATTGGATCGAGGATCGCTTTACAAAATCTGAATTGATTTACAAAATTTGGATCGTAGGATCGTAAAATCATATGATTCAGATCGCGATCCTGACAACTAGGCCGTACGTTTAGCCCCAAGCCGCCGTGGTTTAATTGGGGAGGGCTGAATCGGTAGGTTCAACCCTATTTTATGCTGCCTCCTTCCGTTGCCGCGCGTATTGCTGACCTGTGAATTGGTCGTTATGCGGGGTCATAACATTCCCTCCCTCATCAGCAGCCAGCTTGTCCTCAAGATGAAAGTCTGGATAAAGTTCTCCGAACTCGAGAAAATCTACCCATGTGTTGTGCGCCGCCGATAAGTTCTTCCATTTGACAAAAATCTCCTAGCGGTACTCGGTACCGCGCTTCTTCCATTTGGTAAGCAGTACCTCCTCTGGAAGCGGTCGAAGTTCCCTACCGTGGGTTGCTTCATGCAGGGTAGGGCACACCTGTATCGTGTCCCTGATCTTCTTTTTCAACAAGGGCACATGAAATGTCGGGTGAATATGCGATTCTTCTGGCAGAATCAATGTATAAGCAACTGGTCTCACTCTCTGTATGATTTTGAAGGGCCCGTAATAGCGCGACGCTAACTTCTGATTCGTTCTCCGAGATACTTAGGTTTGTCTGTATGGTTGAAGCCTGAGGAAGACCTCATCCCCGACTGCGAACTCTCGTTCCATCCTGTGCTTATCTGCTTGAACTTTCATTCTGTTTTGAGCGGCCAAGAGGTTTTCACGCAGAAGGGCAAGAGCACGATCCTGATCGCGCAACTCCTGATCAACAGTTGGTAGTGTCGTGCCTCCTGGTTCATATGTCCCCAAGGTCGGGGCGGGCCGCCCGTACACAACTTCAAACAGATTGAGTTTACTTGCAGTGTGGTAGGAGGTGTTGTAGCAATATTCGGCCCAATGGAGCCAACGGATCCAATTGAGGGTGCATCCATCACAAAACATCGTAAGTACGTCTCGACCCCCCGATTAAGCACCTCTGTCTGCCCGTCCATCTGGGGGTGGTAGGCAGTGCTCATACATAGCCGAGTGCCTGTAGCCGGAATAGCTCCCTCCAGAAGTTGCCCACAAACACCGAATCCCGGTCAGAGATGATGGCTCGAGGAATGCCATGAAGTCGAACTATCTCTCGTACAAATAAATCAACTACTGACTCCCCCGTATAAGGATGGTGTAAGGCCAAGAAGTGACCGTATTTGGGCAGCTTATCCACTGCAACCAAGATAACCGTCTGCCCCTGAGATCTAGGTTAGCCGTCGATGAAGTCCATAGAAACCGTATCCCAAGTTTGTTGCGGAATCTTCAGAGAAGTAAGCAGACCCGCGAGCGACGTGTTCTCGTATTTCTATCGCTGAAATATCTCGCACTGTTGCACAAATTGTCGAACATCCTTCCGTTGGCCCTTCCAGAAACACATTGGCCCGTACCCAATGAAAAGTGCGGAGAACGCCCGCATGACCCCCTATCGGTGATGAATGAAATTCGTGCAACAAGGTGATCTTCCATGGTGATGAAGCCGATATGACCACCCTGCCGTGGTAGTATTGGTGCACATTCTGTAAGTGAAACCCTGAAGTAGTAGCCTGCTCTTATTGAAGTGACTCCACAATTAATTGTAAATCTGGGTCCTGCAAAATCTCTTCCCGTATGTCATCTAAAACCTCGATCAGTGGCCCAGAGGTGTGGTGAAGTGTCCCCTCTGGTATGCGGGACAGTGCATCTGCTGCCACATTCTCTTTCCCTTGTTTGTACACGATCTCGTATTCATAGCCCAACAACCTTGTCACCCACTTCTGCTGCAGAGGAGAAGCCACTCGTTTCAAAAAAAATTTCAGGCTTTGGCGATCAGTTCATACTTTGAAGTGTCTCCCTAGCAGATACGGTCGCCATAGGCCCACGATATGTATAATGGCTAGCATTTCCTTCTCGTAGGTGATAAGCCCAGTGTCCGTGGTGCCAAAGCCTTGCTGAAAAAAGCTATCGCATTCCCTCTTGTATGTGGACAACTCCTAATGCATTGGTCTCCAGGATAAAGTGATAAACTCAGTGAAATCAGGTAGGGCTAGCACCGACGTGGTAGTCATTGCTGTCTTGAGAGCCTGGAACGCCTTTTCCGCCTCCTCTTTCCAGCAAAACACATTCTTATGTAACAACTGTGTAAGCATCCGTTCTATCTTTCCATAATCTTTCACGAACCGCCGGTAGTAGTCTTCCAGCCCGAGGAAGTCGCGAAGGGCACAGACCGTGCTTGGCCGGGGCCACGTTTGCATGCCCTCATTCTTCTTTGGATCGGTCTGTACCCCTTGTTCCGAGACTATATGACCCAAGTATTCGACCATTGGTTGTCCAAATGAGCATTTGGATAGCTTTGCGTAGAGTTGGTGCTGCCGGAGCATCACTAACACTTGCATCACATCTTTGAGGTGTTCCTGCCAACTGACACTGTAGATCAAAATATCATCAAAAAATATCAATACAGATCTGCGAAGAAGGGGTCGGAAGATCTCATTCATCATCGCCTGGAAGGTAGATAGTGCGTTGGAGAGCCCGAAGGTCATCACGAGGAACTCATAGTGGCCTTCGTGGGTCCGGAAGGCTGTCTTGTAGATATCTTCCTCCTTCATTCTGATTTGATGGTAACTCGAGCGCAAATCCAACTTCGTGAACAAGCGTGCACCGTGTAACTTATCCTTGATGGTAGAGTTGTTCAGATCGCGGTAGTCAACACAAACCTCCATGAATCATCCTTCTTCTTCACCAGAATGATGGGTAAAGAAAAAGAACCGGTGTTGGGTCCGATAATTCCCGCTGCTTGCATCTCCTTAACGCTCTGTTCTATCTCTGCCTTCTGAATGTACGGGTAGCGGTAAGGCCATATACTTGTTCGCTCAACTCCTTCCTTGAGGATGATCTGGTGGTCTCTAAATCTCTGCGGTGGAAGCGAATGTGGTTCCTGGAAGATGTCGGAGTACTGCTCTAGCAAGGATTGCATCTGCTCTGACACTTCATGTGGAGAAGTGGGTAGTCTCGCCAGCTCCATGATCACCTCTATGGGGACTTCTTGGTCCCACAACCTCTCCAAGCAACGAAGGGTGACCTCCTTCATGGGCGAGGTCTTGAGTCCGTTCAGGTAGTACCCCTTTCTATTCTGGATAAATTCCATCGTCAAGTTTTTCCAGTCCAGGGTGACCTTCCCTAACTATTATAACCATTGGACTCCCAAGACCATGCCGGACAATCGGACCCCTTAATGGCCAACAAGTAAACCTCCAATCCGCACACGTACCCTTGCACCCGAAGTTCCACCCCTCACTTGACTTCTTCACACCGCATCTTGTTATCGCCGACGGCTACCATAACCTGAAAGGCAGCATCACGTTTGATCTCAAGGCCCAGCCTTTGTGCATCGACGGGGCTGATCAAGTTGTAGGTGCTCCCACTGTCAATCAAAATGGCACTTTCTGTTGGAAGATTCTTCCGGTGATTCACATAGTCAAGGGTGTGGTGCCACCCGCTATAGCCTGGACGGATACGCCGAACTCAGCCAGTTCGAGGTCTTCTTCCGGTTCATCTCTCTCGTCTTCAGCTCCCCTGTCTTCTTCTTCCCTCAGCATGTATACTTGGATAATCTGACATTTATGTCCGAGGCCATATTTCTCATCACAGTTGAAACATAGCCCTTTCTCCCGTCTTGCTTGTAGCTCGGGTCATGTTAGCTTCTTCACCGTCGCTTTTCCTATCGCAGTTTGTTCCCGTTTGACCATTGGCGTGTTCGTCGTGTTCCTCCCATTAGCCATCCTTGCTCTTTGTCGATTGAAGCGCTCACCTGAATTCGGGCCAAACTGATGGTATGGTTTAAGTTATGCGACATGTACGCGTGTACCTCGTCCCGAATGTGCTCCTTCAGTCCGGAAACAAAACAACTCATGAGCGTCCTCTCCTCCCACTGCACCCTGTTCGCCAGCTTTTCGAACTCTGTGCGGTACTCCATTACTGAACCCTATGCGTTAATTTCTGAAGGAGAGTCTCGAAATCTTCATACTCGAGAGACCCGAATCTGGCTGTGAAACCGTCAACGAAATCGGCCAATGGGACATAGTCACATCCTCAGAGGAACCACTGAGTCCACTGGAATGCATCATCTTCTTGGTGAAAGGACGCCAATCGCATCCACTGCTCTTCTGGAATCTCCTGGTAGTTGTAAAATAACTCCGCTTTTTGCACCATTCCACTGTGTCGCCTCCTTTGAAGGTTGGATAATTCATGCGGTTCATTTTTGGTGGCATGTAAGCTCTCGGGTTCTGCTGGCCGTGTGCTCCATACTCCTGGCCGTAGCCAAGTGGTCGTCGATGCTCTGCTGGCCAATTAGGGTATCCTCCTTCCTCTCTGTGTTGATATCCCGGCCTTGTACCCACCGGTGTCGGCCTGTAGTCCCAACCGCCTTTTGTCCTACTGCTAGCCTTGTGCTTCATACTCCTGGCCGTAGCCAAGTGGCCGTCGACGCTCTGCTGGCCAATCAGGGTTCCTCCTTCCTCTCTGTGTTGATATCCCGGCCTTGTACCCGCCGGTGTCGACCTGTACTCCCAACCGCCTTTTGTCCTACTGCTGCCGACTTGTCCCAATCCCTTAGGGTTAGGCAGAAGCCCATCTCGAGGAGGGAAGACCATCTCCTTAGGTCGCTGATCAATCAGGTCCTCTCGTCCCCTGTCGGGGCCTCCTGGGAATTGGATTGGTCCTTGATGAGTTCTTGCTTCCCCGTTCACCATTGCTTTGGCCTTGACACTTTGGGATAACAGATTATTGATTTCCTCCATGCGAGCGTCCAGTCGCTCTTCCAGACGTTTCTTTGACGCTCTTAATTTTTCTTCGATGGCCGTCACCGTATCTGAGAGTCCGGTGTAGTTCTCTTCTAGGGTTGCTAGCCTCGAGGACTCTTCCTGTGAACGAGTCACCTTTGTAGACTCTAGGGTTTAGAAGAGGGCCGTAGTTGGTTTCGTCGCTGCACCCAAGCGGTGTCAGAGATAGTGGAGATAGTTGCAGCGATCCGGCGCAGAAGGCTTGCTGGAAACGGTTGCAGGTAATTGCAGGAAACTCTCGATCGGCGTTCTGGAGGCCCCGACGGAACACGCAGAACTGTCGTTCGGCGGATCAGGCGCGATCGACGGAACACCCGTGATCTAGATCGGGCATCAAGGTTTCGCCGTCGGTCGGATGGAATGGGCGACGATCGGCGGAAGATCTGGGTCGGGACGACGACTTGGGGCGATCAGGCAGAACAACGACTTCTGCCGACGTGGAAGACACGAAATCAGGGCTGGACTGGGGGGGACGTGCCCTCTGATACCAAATGATAAAGACGACGAGGGGAATAGTAGAGACTTGAGGAGGAAGAGAAGAATTAGGGTTAGGATTTGAGAGGAAGAGGGGAGATTACCTGAATAGTTCTTTGCTTGCCTTCGCCAGACCAGCCCTAGAGGTTACCTCTGGGCCAAGAGGGGGCCGGTCGGCTTCCCCATGTTGGCTGAACCCGCAAGTTCTGCCCCAAGCCTCCGTGGTTTAATTGGGGAGGGCTGAACCGGTAGGTTCAACCCTATTTTGTGCGGCCTCCTTTTGCCTACGCACGTATTGCTGACCAGTGAATCGGTCGTTATGCAGGTTCATAACGTTGTACCATTGTTATAATGTGAAAAGTTTAGTGGTAGGAGGAAGAGCTCACAAATTTGTTAATAACAAAAAAACAAGATACAATTGTAAGTGTCTTCCTGACAGTGTTTTTGGAAGACCTGCCAGTTTAGAATCGACAGCAGTTGAAGTACTCCATCTGGATGATGGTGTTTGACCTTAACTTGTTAGCATGCTGGGCAATGCTGCACAAATTTGCGACATTCGTCTTCATACCCGACCACCAAAAGTTTATATTCAAATCATGATATATCTTTGTAGCTCATGGGTGGATTGAAAGTTTTGATTGTTGTGTCTTCAATAATTATTTCCAAATGTCATCAATGACATGGATTCATCTATATCATTACCGCATCATATGTTGTCATATTCATCAATACACAATTTAGACTGATTTTTCTACAAGAGACCTCATCATTTTCTTCCATCTGATATCTTGTTGTCCTTCCTGGATCTTTCACTACCAATCGACAAAGATGATTAATTGCGCTAGAATCGATGTTTTTGATGATGTCCTTGCGCTTAACTTAAGTTTCTCCATTTCCGCAACTAAAGATTAAGCCACCAGTTTTACTTGATATCTACGACTTAGCGCATCTTCTACCATATTTGTCTTGCCTGAATGATACATGATTTATAAGTCATAATCTTTGATATGCTCTAGTCATCTTTGTTGTCACATGTTTAGATCATTTTGGGTTAAGAAATACTTAAGTTTTTGTGATTAGTAAACACTTGACATTTCATCCCCAGAAGATAGTGTTTCCAAATCTTCAGTGCAAAGATCACATTGGCTAACTCAAAATCATAGATAGGATAATGTTTTTTTGCTCATTTCAGTTTCCTAAAAGCATAAGCAATGACTTTCCCTCGCTGCATTAATATACATCTATTTCTTGAAAGGATGCGTCATTATAGATTTGAAGATTTTCAAAACTATCACGTAGTGATAAAATTGGTGAAGATTTTCAAAACTATCAGGTAATGATAAAATTGGTGCAAACACCAGCAATTTCTTCAGCTTCTGAAATTTTCTTCACACTTATCAATCCATCCAAACTTCACTACCTTCTATATTATACAGATCATCGGGGTAGCGATCTTCGAGAAGTCCTTAACGACTTTCTGACAAGATCCTGCGAACTCCAAGAAACTTTGAATCTATGTAGCATTAGTCGGGCGAGGACACTAGAAAATTGCATATATTTTTGCTGGATCCATAAGGATTCCTTTAGCGCTGATTATATGGCCAAGGAAAGTCACCTCTTTAAGCCAAAATTGACACTCAGAGAACTTGCCAAACAATCGATGTTACCTCAGTGTTTGGAGGATTTGTTGTAAATGACCTTCATGTTCTATATCATTCTTTGAATACACCAAGATATTATCAATTAAGATAATGACAAACTGATCAAAAAATTCATGCATGACCCAGTCCAGCCCTGAGCATTAAGCGCGCCTGAGGCGTGCCTTTAACAACATAGGTTACGCCCAACAAATTATCGCAATTATTTCAACATTATTTAGACATAACAATTACTAGTATAGGTGTCACAACATAAAAACTAGCGTAAGACATAAATACTGCAATTTTTTCTACCTACCTCGATTTTGTCGCTTGAATTAGAGTCGGACAGTATTTTAACCCTTTTAAGAAGTTTAGACTTTGACTTAAAAATATTGACGAAGGCAATGCGCAACCACATTCATTTTAAATAATCAACATAAAACATCATTTCATCTTCTCGATTAGCTTCTTCATCTATTCTAATAATTAATCATTCATTATTATCGTTTATCTCTTAAGAAATAGAATTAATGTGATCATTTGCGCACAATTATCTTTTACAAACATTAAATCAATAAAAAATTATTGAGTTCTTACATTATTTTTTTTGAAAAATAAAAATTTACGACAAAAATCTCCCTCAGGCGTGCCTTTTATATTTCAAAGACGGGCAAAGACGCGCAATGGCTCGCAAAGGCGCAAACCTCTGAGCCTGGTGAGCCCTGAGCATTAAGCGCGCCTGAGGCGTGCCTTTAACAACATAGGTTACGCCCAACAAATTATCGCAATTATTTCAACATTATTTAGACATAACAATTACTAGTATAGGTGTCACAACATAAAAACTAGCGTAAGACATAAATACTGCAATTTTTTCTACCTACCTCGATTTTGTCGCTTGAATTAGAGTCGGACAGTATTTTAACCCTTTTAAGAAGTTCAGACTTTGACTTAAAATATTACTTGGGCACCTTGGATGAATGCTGTGATTTCCCTCTTCTCTCTAACTCTTATTCCTCTCCCTCTCTTTCTCTTCCTCTTCTCTCCCGCCGGCACCTTCTCTCTACCGCCGGATTCCCTATTTCATATCAAATGTTCAAAACAATAAAAGACGTTAAAGAGTCAATAACTCATAACATCGGCTCGATTAATAAAGACACGTAACGTAGACTCTAAATGACTCGAATTAAAATATGTAAAGACTCTTAATAAAAGACGCCTAACATGGGCTATGACGATGCTAAATAACGACACTAATTAAAAATGTCTAATAACTGACAATAGATAACTGACCGTCTGGGACCTAACATCTTCCCCATAGTATGTTGATATCTCTTTGGAGAGGTGTCCTAAGTTGCCCAAGGGTGGAGAGATATATGAGAGCCAACCGAGCTAAACCCAAGGAATACGAAGAGGAAGAGAGGTGTTTTAATACGAACGGGGCGGATCCTGTCGAGCCGTTAAGGGAAGGCGCTTCACGCGCGTTTATACTAGGCTCGCGTGGTGAACGAAGATGGCATAAGCCCGAGTAGCTTTTGGCGGGCCTCCGCTGATTATCTTTCTTGTTTTTATTTTACTAGCATTTTAATTATGTTTGTACGGTCGATCGACATATTTGGTGTCCCCTATATAAGGGAGAATGTGTTGACTTATTTGGTGTGCTTGGAATTATTTAGTTTTAGAAATTGAAGTGGGGGAAGGAACCGGCCCAGTGGTTCCTCCTTGTTTGCCCTAATCGCGTACCGCCTCCCTCCCCCGCCCGCTCTCTCCCTCTCTTGCGTTCTCGCGTAACGCCGCCGACTCGCCCCATCGCAACACCCCTGTAACATGTTTTACTCTACTCTAATCCTAATTTGTCGGAGGACAAGAAGATGAGGGAAGACAAAGAGAAGAAGTTAAATGATAATTCTTGCCCATCTCTTGACCCAAGGTGTCCTTAAATATACAATACATGATACTTCTACAATTATGCCAACATACTGTGACCGAATCCAAACATACATGAAATATAAGATACAAAACACATATATATATTAAAGACACAACATGTGACTACATGACATTAATTAATCATACACAATAACAAATTACTAACAACACGTTATTGGTTACTCTATAATGTATTGACACCCTCACCCAAATTGACCCCATTCTATTCTAACACGATTGCCGAGTGTAAAGTTGGCTCTCATTGTCTTCACGTGAGGCTAACAATTGATTTTAGGGAGTAAGGGGGTCCAAATTGGTGCTCCGTAACGCTCCCCGCCACTAGAAAGTTGAGAGACGAAAGAAAGAAATAGATAACTCAAAATTGACTAATAACAAGAAAATTAGATTGAGTGAGGAGAGAATTTTACTCTGCCAAAGCCAGTTTCCTTTGTAAGAGAAGAAATTCAAAACACTAATGATATGAAATATGCATATACACTTACTTATCGCCCTCCTATAAAGACATATTAGACACGCTAGTTAAAGAAAGACTCTTTCCTTAATTAATTGACTTAGGCTCCATTTGGTGCAGCTGATGCTGATGAAAAAGCTGCTGTGAGAAATCAGTTGTGAGAATAAAGCTGACGGGAAAGCACTGATGAAAAAGTTATGGACTGTTTAGAGAAAGTTGTGGAATATTTGAAAAAATCCTACAAAAATCAAACTGTAAAAGGAAATATTCAAATACACAACATTAAAAAATCCAAGAAATATCAAACTGAAATGGGGAGAATGTTCAGCAAACAAGCTAAAAGATGTTTTATCTAGAATCTCCTCATCATCCAGATCAATAGGAACCATCAGTTCTCTTGACGTAAAACATTTGTAGACGACGAAGTTATGATTCAGCTGCATTATCTAACCTCTCAGCGACAAACGAATGGAGAAGAAATCCGATAAGAAGATGAAAAGGAAAAGTTAGTATCTAGGGATCGATCCTGTTTCCTCGTCTAGCAGAATCATAACGACAAAGAGGAAAATAATATACAATCAAAAATGGAATCCGGGTAGCCTAAAGCTAAGAAGGAATTGCCACCACATTGAATCTAAGATTCGCCTCTAAAGTGCGCAGTTCAAAAGGCGGCAAGCAATTGCATTGGCTAACCTATGCTGAGGACTCAGCGTCGCGGATCACCTGAGAAAGGTCGGAGATAGATGGGTGGTCAAGCAGCGAGAGTAGCTGAGCAATCTTTGCGCTTCCGACACCTTCCTGTGTCTAAGAGGAATGTCGACAGAAACGAACAGGAAGACTGGCTCGTTCAAGAAGACTCTCATTCGGTGTTGTTTCTCCTAATCCTTGTTCGGGATCGCTACTCGCCATGTGGATTGGAGAGGAATGCCGGCAGAAGACGAGAGGATACCACAGCTCGTCTCACGTGATTTTTCGCCTATTAAGCAGCGGAAAGCATGTCTGGGTCACAAAACGTGGGAGGCTTGTATAGGATTCTAAAATGACTTTTTTTTAGATAATCTCTTTTCTCACAACTATGAAAACAAACACTCCGAAAAGTGCATTTGCGTTTTGAATGGGGCTTTTACATCAGCATAAGCTTCCCAAACAGAGACTTAGTAACATTAATAATTACTTTACAACTTGAAGATGCGCTTCCCCAAATTGATCTCCTTGCATTCTAACATTCTAACAAAATGCCAAGTGTGAACGTGCGAGGCCCAACGATGACTCGCTGGAACGGGGTCCGAATTGGTGCTCTGTAACAGAAGGTGAGAAGTGAGTTCTGATTATGAGGGCTTGAAATTCACTTTCATTTTTATTAAAAATAGTGAACCGTGGTTCAGTGTTACCTATATTAATAATAATAATAAAATTATTAATAGGATGATGGGTAAAAACAGTTGCAGTCCGAATGAAACTTTATAGGAAGTACTTTCATGCAAAACAAACATCAATGATGGAACTCATTCCAATAACACTTATGGAGCTCGTCTCCAATCACTTCCAAATACTTGAAATTTTGAAATAAACTGGCCAATTTGTGTATATATTATATATGTAGAGTTGAGACTGATGCTGATTTAGTTTTTCCATGGATAGGCATTGTGTATGTCGTTCAGAAAACACAGTACACAACTCAGGTGACATGGTTTTAGAATTTTCGAAATGTTCAATTAACGAAGATGACCAACCAAAACCACAACATGAGAATGGCGTAGCCCCAGTAACGAGTTTTCCTCTTCCAAGTTCTCAGAGGGACCAAGGTATGATAAATCCCATGTTGACAATTTCACATTTTGGTGTATTACTCATAAAAATATAATTTACAAGCTGAATTATCAGCCATGTTCATTCTTTTTGTATCACCATCATCCCATTTAAGATTCAGCTTCATAAGCTGAATTTAATGGATTTCTTTTGAATGAATAAAACCATAGCTTGCATCCTTATTTATTATCCAGAGCTAGTAATTTACAAGAACATGGCATGCATCTTTTCTGTTGTAAACATCTCGGCAGTATTATCAGCAATGGTGAGAATATCATTCATTCTCATATGAGAATAACACATGTTAGTGGCATCTTCTTTAAGGAAATTATAGTAGCACAACTGCTACTTCTTTGATTAATAGACAATCGCTCTTTTGTAACACCCCTATTTACTTAATCAACATTTTAAAAGCTTGACTGACACTCGTGATATGAAACAAACTAAGTAATAATATAAATACGGAAGCTAGGGTTAAAGGAACACCTCAATTTTTGAATCGAAGTGAAAATTAAATGAAAAAGGGAACCAAAACTGAATACTTGAATTATACTAGAGTCTGATACATTTGAGTCATCAAGTCGACATTTACTAAATATAAAAGACTGCAAAATGTTCTTAGACAAATGATGAAAAACAAATGAAACTGCGTCAGACTCTCAACACAGATCATCCTAAACAAATATCCTAACTTGTGCTCCATGTACGGGGTCAATCACTGGCGAGTAAGAAAGACATTTCCTACCGGTGTCACTAAAATAAACATAGGTAAACATATGAAGATTGAAATATATGCAATGAATAAAACTAGAAATTATGTTTTCTAAACACGACAACTGTGTGTGATTTAACGTGTAATATAACATAATAACATAGATCCTAGTATATGCATTTATTCATCTCTTCTAGTTCTAATATGTAATAAGATAATTATATTTTTTGCATGTAATCGTGTCTTCGAGTTCTAGTTGTGATTTTAATTTAGTAAAGCTTGTAGATTTTTGGATTCTGAGTTTTTAATTAAAACCGAGCCATTCAGGTTCATAATCTTCTTCGGTTTAAGTTTCATTGTTTTCTAGAGACATCCTGGAATTTGTCTCTATTAACATGTAAAAGTGCTCTGGTGCGTCCCTAGCCTGGGATGCGAATCCGCATCCAACTATTTTTATGCATCCCCCAAACGATCTATACACCTAGTGGTTGATATGTTCAACTAAAAGTGATACTGTTACGGATGTTACAAATCCATGTTGTGGGATCACGTACAAGCGCCGCACCTTGGTGCACACCGCTTAGGATTTATCCTTGATGTACGCTTTGTATCTTTTAATTTCAGCATATGTATTTTTATGTTGGACTTTGGGTTGGTCTCCAACCCATATGGGTGGGAGCATGCTTGATTGGAATGATTATGAAATCATTTATCAAATATCTCTCTCTCTAATTCTCCTCTCTCTCTACCCTCACGAAATAGAGCCCGACGCCCTAGCTGCTCCTTCCGCTTGCAACCTCCGCTAGCGCGACTTCCGCGCCCGTCTCCTTCGCTGCTACCGCCGATCGACAAATCCCATCCAGCCACCTCTTTGTCACTCATCTCCCGACGAGATAGGTTCAAGGGGATCTAACAAGAGTCACGCCGATCATTTGCAGGACTTCCCTCCCCTTCCACAGCGAATGAGGGTTCAAGCGAAGGCCCTTAACAGATACCCACATATGCCCACTTGTTTAGGGCATAATCATTTGGTTTATTCTTGTGTTCTATGTCTAATTTCGTTCATGCAATCATATTTATGCACATCATATCTTATATTTATCATATATTATATTTATCATGTCTTTTGACATGTCATTCGACAGTCGACACAAACATACAATAGAGGTATTCATGCAATACGTATATTTATGGAAATCTATGAAAACAATGCTTTGGAAACGATGATATTCTATTAAAGAGACAAATAGTTTCTTACCTCAATTTCCCGATGCTCATAGACATGACGTGATGACATGATTCTGTAGGTTGCATTGGAATCCTCCAATCTACTTCCAAAATCCTAGAAGAAACAAATATGAAGTCATTAGGGCACGTGAGTCATTTCCTATCTCTTGAGATTTACTGAAACCCTAAAAATAAATTTCATGAATTAGGAGGAAAAGGCGAGATCTTACTCTAACTGCAACCAAAAAGAATCTCAAGAACGTTATAATCAGGGAAGAGAGGAAGCAAAAAGTTCTATGACAGTTAAGGAAAAAGATCAAGATCGAATGAAATTTCTGAATGCTCAAACTATCGATGAACTTAAGTTGATCAGGCAATGTAACCACAAATTGAGGAACAAGCTGTGAGAGGAGATTTCATTCTCGCCTAGTCGCCTCTGCCGCTTATTCCTCAATTTGTGGTTACATTCCCTTCATTGCATGATCAACTTAAGTTCATCGATAGTTTGAGCATTCAGAAATTTCATTCGATCTTGATTATGCGTTAAGCGGCAGAGGCGACTGGGCGAGAATGAAATCTCCTCTCACAGCTCGGTTACAAGGGTCTTAGAGTGTGTCTGACGTAGACGAACCATGTGGGGGGGGGGGGGGAATCATAACATTTATTATATATTCAATACTAATGAATTAGATATTCTTGTAATTATAAGCATGGCAATCATGTTATTTCATCACAAAACACTCTTGCAAACCAATAAATCACATCAAAATAATAATGTAAAATTCCTTAACATTTTTTATTTAATGTGCAAAATTAGAAATAATGAGCATAATTATCTTAATTGATGGTAGTGACAGCGATACTAACATTGATCAAACCTTGAAATTAAAATTATAAACTAATTAAAGTTTGGATATTATAAACCTCCCATCCTAATTGAATTTTCTTCCTGGGAAATTACAATAATACTTGGCTTAAACAAGATGGTATATTCTTCACTGCTCAAAGCCTCATCTCTTCTTACCCAAGTGTGCTCTCGTTGAACATTATTCATGCAAAGTACCTCACAAAGCGGATCTCTCCATTTTTTCAACTTCTGAGTTCCTGAGTCCACAATCCTGACTATGACACATCCTTACTATTCACTTGACTAGAATCTCTAACCGCTCTACTCAGATAAGAGAGATGGAGTACATCATGAAAACAACTCTATTCTTCAGGTAAGGCTAACTTATATGCAACCTCACCAATGCGTTGAAGTACTTTGAATGAGCCCGCGAATCTTGGACTCAACTTCTTCATCCGTTTAAGCTGTAAATGCATTTAACTGGTCTTTTGTTGAGGTAAACTAAGTCTCCAGCGCTAAATTGCACTGTCATCTGTTTCTGATCATAATACTTGGCTTACCTATTTTGAGTGACCTTCATACTCTCCTGAATGAACTTGATTCAATCATTAGTTTTATCGATCCTCTATCCTTTATTTAATGTTCTTTCTTCATTCTTACTATAACAGAGTGGTGTTTGACAACATCTCCCATAAAGAGCCTTAAAAAGTGATACACCAATACTTGTATGAAAATTATTATCATAGGATAATTTCACCGAAGTGACAAAATTTTCCCACCAACCCCCTAAGTCCAAGATACGCATACTCAACAAATCCTCCATCTGTCTGAGGCTGGCATACTGTGCTAAACTTTAATTTTTTACCCAGACGCTCTTGAACATATTTCCAATCTCTTGAAGTGAACCTACCATCTGTCATAAATAATAGACTTTGGCACATCGGGTAATCGGAGTATCTCATCCACATACAACTGAGTCAATCTTGTAGCTTGATCCACCCTCTTAATATGAATGAAATGTGCTACCTTAGTCAGACGATCCACTATATCCATAAGGAACCATTTCGATTAGGTGATCTTGGTAGATCATGCACAAAATCCATTGATATATCTTCAAACTTCTATTCTTGAATGAGAATGGAATGCCAAAAATGTATATTTTGAATATTTTATATATAATGCTATGCTCCCTAAGAGTGCTCAAAATTATCTTCATGTGCAAAACGTAATTCTCTTCACGAATCTATAGTTGATGGTACTTCAATCTTAAATCCAACTTAGAGAACATGCAGGATTCCTCAAGTTGGTAATATAGATCATAAATCTTTGGGGGGTGTTTACTTCTTTTTAATTATGAGCTAATACAACTCACGTTAGCTGATGCAAAACTCCAAATTGTCAATAAATGTAAACCGAGCAACTCTTGCAATTGAAACTTCAATTATGCTAATTCTCTAGGTGTCATACAGTAAAATGATTTTGCCATGGGTAAATTTCTAAGAATATGTTTAATTTGGACATTTATCTCTATAACAGGAGAGGCACTGGGTAGCCTGACAATCTCGAACTACTTGTACATAGTGCAAATTGTTTTTGACTTCGACATGCAACAATACTAGCAACGCATCACAAACCTTATTAATACTCATGATGACCTTACTAGCTAGATTGGAGAGGCACCAACGCATCACAACCCTTAATCGATTAGGTAGCTAGTATGGAGACTCCCTTCATTCCTCAAAACATAATTGTGTACTAGTGGAATCCCTCCAAACTTGTTTTTGTAATTTATCCCAATATTGAATTCTGACAACTAATATGTACCAATAATTTGATCATATTATGCTATAACAATATTACAGGAATGAACACTTCTATTATATATTCAGACTCCAAACAGAATCAAAACTCTATATTTGTTGCTAGTATTGCTTAAACTAATCGTGGCATCATGACTTCCAACATTGACATGATCCAAAAGACATCTATGCTCAGTCTACACGTAAGCGATTCTATTATTGACGAGTGCGAAGCACGTTAAAAACCTTTTATAGAATATTCTGAATGATGAGAATACATAATTACACGAATGAGACAAGATTTGAAAACGAAGAAAAAGGACTTGATTTATAGTTTGACCTAGCATGCATGAAGAGTTCAAAATTTGTTTTGAAGGGAATCATAAATGGAAACGTGACAAAGTTGGAATCTTATCGGGAGTATTTTGATTTTAAAAGGTTTAGACGATGCAATAGGAATACACATCAACTAAATATCCAACGGTGATCTTATTAATGATAACTGAACTTATTAATGATAATCGTCTTTGACTGGTATTGGTACGATAGTATCCATATCGACATGCCAATGGGTTTGGTGTTAAATGTACATTTATGTAGGTTTGGAGCACCGATACACGCAAGAAAAATGGTCATTTTGCCATGTATCACCACACTGATAGGGGCTGTGTAGTCATGCTGATACAGTCTGGTTGTATCGGAATTCTGATAGGGCCGTACAGCATGACAATACGCTGCATATTTTTTGTTTTCTATAATCATTAAAAGCCGACCCTTTGAACAAATTAAGCCGTAACCCTACCAAATTGCTTAAGCCATCTTCCAAAGTGTCAGGGA
Source organism: Platanthera zijinensis (assembly GCA_039513925.1). Classification (NCBI taxonomy): domain Eukaryota; kingdom Viridiplantae; phylum Streptophyta; class Magnoliopsida; order Asparagales; family Orchidaceae; genus Platanthera; species Platanthera zijinensis. Next base: position 242,783,431 of record CM077081.1, on the reverse strand, counting down.
TTGTTTGGGCCTTCTTGTGGAGGATAGAACTTATATCAAGGAGATCATTAAAACCCCTCTCCATCGCTCCTCTTCTCTTGAAGAAGAACCCACAATCTCCTTTGTTGGAGTTAGAGGAGGAGCCTTCCATGATCTATTGCATATCCTAAAAGGAAGGAAAAAGACAATGAAGAAAGAAGAAGAGTTTTCCTTTACATAGATCTGCAATGTCGATGCCAAGGAGAAGTAGAACGCACAACTCTTCACCACGCCCTCAATGGAAAGGTGGTTCCACAACCAAATTCTCATCTCAAGAGGAATCGACCTCTATGGGAGTTTTCATCTTATAATTTACTTGTATCTATTTGCTCATCTTTTATTTTACCTTTTGTTCGTGTTTTGTGTAAAGTATCTCTTAATTGGGGGATACTAGTAAGGTTGATTAGGGTGGTGACTAGACGGTTTGACTAGGGAGAAATCAGACCCTTTGTGGTACGTCTAGGTTTAGTTAGACCTTAGGAAGAATTCGCTTCTTAGTTAGCAACTTAGCGGCGATTAGTCTTGGTGAAAACGGATGAAAGAGGACCCATGTAGGAACCCCTATGTTTAGGTAGACCTAGGAAGAAATCATCTCTTGGTGTGGAGACTAGTTATGTGAGATTAGAGTTAAAATTTAAGTTATATATATCACCAATCTCCATCACCCTGGTGGAATTTATTCTTTATTGTCTGTGCTCTAGCTTTCTGTGATTTACTGAATTGGATTATTCCCTTCTTAATATTTGTTCACTGTGCGTTAATTCTAAATTTTGAGTATCACAATTTTTAAAGGCAAAATGCCTATTTCAGTCTCCAACGTTTAATCTCTTTATTATTTCAGTCCCAAACTTTTTATTTTGCCTAAATCAATCCCAAACCTTTTCTTGACTTTTCATTTCAGTCCCACAAATTCCATTTCGTTAACTCTCCCGTTAGCTAAACCTAAACTTTCGTCCGTTGGTTCTTCACATAAACACTCTCCCCCATCACGGGCAGGATTCTCAAGGAGCAGCGTTCTCCCCCATCGCGAGCAACATTCTCCCCGGCGACGTCCTTTGCGCGCTCATTGATGATAGCGCTCGAGTAGGAGATTCTACCGGCCACATCATTCACATGGTTTTTTAAGTACTCTTCTCAGGTTTTTAGGTTTCTCCTCTGTTTAGGGCAGGATTGTCGACGACCTACAGTTGGCAAGTCCAATAGCAACCTACAACAATTTTCACTTTACTTTCTGATGTTCTTTCATTTATTGGAGATGTTTACTTCCCATAGTCTTCATTTTAAGTTTGGCCTCTATTCTATTATTTGAGATCCATTCGGGTATGTCTTGTTTTCTCCAGTAAAAATGAATTTATCTAGGAATGCCAGTGTTTAGGTTTTTTCCCAGTTTTTTGATTTTGTTCCAGAATCCAGCTACTCCGGGGGAAGGGGAAAGCAAGACGTACCTAAATTAAACATTACCCCAACATCAATGTTAAGCACTATTTTTTGGCGTATGATCTGGTTGAACTTGTCGCTTGTGAGCACAAATCTGATTAAACAATATAATTTTGATCATGTATTATTTTTGATTAGGGGCTGGCTATCAGTTAGATGGTCCAATTCGATTTTAAGAGTTGAATAATCTTCTCCTCATTGAAGGGGATTGATGGCAGTGAGTTGCATGCATTTTTTTATTTATTTTCCAGTCAGTTTTAATGAGGTGTTAATGAAGGACTAAAATGAAACTTACGAAAAGATAATTTAGTTGAAATCAAGTCGTTTTATTTCATTTTCTATTGTATTTTACCCATAAGGGTATTTTTGTCCTTGTACCTTTTCTCCCCTACATATATGTATGAGGAGTCTCCTTTGATTAATTACAAGAGTTATTTTCCTCTCAACTTGGTATCAGAGGGATACCCGAACCCTAATTTTTCTTCCCTACCACTCGCCGCTCGCCCGATCTTCTTCGTTCGCCGCTCGCCCGATCTCCTTCCTCCTCTGATATTTTGTCGCCACCGCCACGCATGGAGCCCCACGGCTCTCTCGCCGGCAGCGGGGGGTGCTGAGGGAGCCGGTCGTCTCCTTGTGAAGCATCGCCACGTCGTAGCTTGCACTCATCGTCGCCCGTTGCTGCTTGTCGCACGCCGATCCCGATCCAGATCCCGCCTGTCGCTGCTTCGCCGACGTCGCCGGCTGCTGCCTGTCGCACGCCGATCCCGTATTCTCCTGATGCATCCAGATTCTGTTGTTGTTTTGTCTTCTTCTGTTTCGCCTCTGCTGCATCCAAATGCTACTCCTAATGCATTTAGATCCTAACGCTGAGTATCCTGTGTTGTAGCCAGCCTTCTGTTCTTGCCTTTACCTTTTTTGTCATGGATGACTCCTCAGCTGCGGTTGATTCTACATCCCCGATGGCTATGGCACCCCCGATGGGTGAATCTCAGCGGTCCTCTGGCCATGCTGGTTCCTTGAAAATTACCACTGTTCCACTGGATGGAACGAACTACCCCAAATGGTCTCGTGCAACACAGCATGTTATCCGCAGTCATCAGTTGTTTGGATACATTGATGGGACTAAGGTGGCACCACCTAGGGCTGATTCTTCTTGGCCGCGATGGGACTAATAAAATTCACTGGTGGTATCCCGGCTTCTCCATTCTATATCACCCAAGGTGTACCGCAGTTATATGTTGATTGACTCAGCCTACGAGATTTGGACTCGAGCACGGGAGACCTACTCTCAGATTGGGAACTCCACTCAGATTTATGGGCTCACCCGCCGTATGTTGGAGCTACGACAGGGATCTATGACAGTTTCCACCTACTACTCCGAGTTCGAGCGGATATCTCAGGAGTCTGACTACTTCGACTAGTTTACTTTTGCCTGCACTGCCGATGCAGTCCTGTTGCAGAAGCACGATGAACGGTTCCGCCTACATGTGTTTTTGATGGGTTTAGGGATGGAGTTGGATATGGTACGTACCAATATTCTTCATCGGTCTCCGCTTCCTTCTCTCCGTGAGGCCTTCAGTATGGTTTTTGGTGATGAAGACCGTCGACGTTCTCTCAGCACCGCAGCTCCTCCTTCAGACCGCTCTGCCTTTACGAGTACTGGGCGTGTTGGCTCCAGTCATACCAGCACAATTCCCACGTGCACTCATTGTGGTCGTCGGGGTCATTCTCGTGAAGTGTGCTTCAAGCTTCATCCACACCTTGCTCCACCTGGATATGTCCGTGGCCGTGGACGTGGTCGTGACCCTGGACGTGGTGGATCTCGCCAGACTGGTACCCGTTCTCATGTTGCTGCTTATTCCACAGAGATGCAGGAGGGCCATTTTGGTCAGCTCCCGGATCACTTCACCACATCAGAATTGGATGCTCTGCGACGCCTGCTTCACTCTCAGTCTGCTCCTACTCCGAGTGGTACTTCCTCTTTGTTTGCTACTACTGCGATGCCCAGTGCCCATGCTGCCGTGTCTCCTCCATCTGAGTGGATCATTGATTCTGGAGCCACTGACCACATGACCGGGTCCTCTACAAGTTTTTCCTCCTACACTCCCTTGTCTGGTAAGGACAAGGTTGTCTCTTCTAATGGTACATTGTCTCCTATTGCTGGCAAGGGTCTTTTCATGTTCCCCTGCTCTTCAGCTTTTTTCCGTTTTGCATGTTCCTTCGTTTTCCCGTAGTTTACTCTCTACTAGCAGCCTTACTAAATCTCTTAACTGCTCTGTAACCTTCTTCTCTAATTCTTGTATTTTTCAGAAACTGGGCACAAAGCCGATACTTGACAGTGGTAGGAATCGTGGCAGACTGTACTACCTGGATACTACAACATCATCCCTTGCTCTTTCTTCTTCAGCTGCTACTGCTACGGATGCTCACCGCTGACACTTGCGCCTTGGTCATCCGTCTCCTGTTTAACTTCAGAAATTATTTCCTGCTTTATCTCCGTTTATTCCTGGTTTGAAATGTGATGTATGTGTAATGTCAAAACATATTCATCATTCAACATCCCATTTATCATCGCCTAGTAGTACTCCTTTCGCTGTTATACATTCTGATGTTTGGGGACCTTTTCCGATTGTATCTTTAACCGACTATAGATGGTTTGTTACCTTTATTGATTGTTTTTCTCGTACTACGTGAGTTTATCTTTCGAAAAAAAAGGAGAAGTTGATTATGTTTTCCAAACCTTTCATATGATGATACAAACACAGTTCAATAGAACCATTCGCGTTCTTCGAAGTGACAATGAGGGGGAATATGATGATCGGGGTGAGTTTGGGGCCTACCTCTCAAGAAATGGCATCATCCACCAGACCACGTGTGTTTACTCTTCCACCCAAAATGGTGTGGCTGAACGCAAAAACAGACATCTTCTTGATGTTGCCTGTTGTCTTCTTATCTCCATGCACCTTCCGAAATTCTATTGGGGTGATGACATCCTGACGGCCACTCATCTTATCAACCGCCTCCCTTCACGGGTTCTTGCGTATACTACTCCTCTAGCCCGTCTGTCCTCTACTATTGTTCATACCTCGTCTCTTCCACCCTGCGTGGGTGTGTCTGTTTTGTTCATGTTCATCAGCCACTCCGTGACAAGCTCGATCCTCGAGCTATCCGTTGTGTTTTTCTTGGCTATTCTACCACCACCAAGGGGTATAGGTGTTATCACCCACCCTCCAGACGTACTTACTGTACCATGGACGTGATGTTTCGCGAAGATGAATCTTATTACTTAGCTTCGACTCCTTCTCGTCAGGGGGAGGAGGATAATGATGTTATTGGTGTTGTTCCTCTTATTGAGGATAATGATGTTATTGGTGTTGTTCCTCTTCCTGTTATCCCCTCGGGCGTAGTAGCGCTCCCACTTCCACTATGCCATCCACTACAGCTATCTCTCTACTTCCACTATGTCATCCACTACAGATATTTCTTATATACCCTTCTCTCATCATCCATCTCTCATCACGCTGCTACCTCATGTTTATCATCATCAAAAAACAGGTGACCAGCCCGTCATTGTTCCGCCGCTTCCAATGCTGCCTTTGGACTCAGATCCTGATGCTGATTTACATGTTCATATCGCTCAACTCAGAGGTAAGGCCCGATGTACCGAACACCCCATTTCTAACCATGTTACTTATAATCATCTCTCTAAGCCTCACCAGTCTTTTATATCCTCTTTGTCCGAGATCTCTATTCCTAAGACATGGCAGGAGGCACTTGGCATTCCAGTATGGGCCCAAGCAATGAAGGAAGAAATATCCGCTTTGGAGAAGAATCACACATGGGATGTCATCCCTCTTCCTCCTAGCAAGAAACCCATTGGTTCAAGATGGGTCTTCTCAGTCAAGCAGAATCCGGATGGGAAGGTCGAGCGATATAAAGCTCGGTTGGTTGCTCGTGGTTATACCTAGACTCAGGGGATTGATTACCAAGAGACCTTTGCACCGGTTGCAAAGATGGACTCTATTCGTGTGATCATATCATGTGCTGTGATTTTAGATTGGGAGCTTCATCAACTAGACATCAAAAATGCGTTCTTACACGGTGACCTCGAGGAAGAGGTGTACATGGTCTTTCCACCAGGCTTTGTGAGGAAGGGACAAGAGGGCCTTGTCTGTCGCCTATGGAAGTCCTTATATGGGCTAAAGCAGTCCCCGAGGGCATGGTTCGGTAGATTCCACAAGGCCATGATCCAGTTTGGCTACAAGCAGGGACACTCGGACCATACTTTGTTTGTCAGGAGGAATGAAGGGAAAATTGTTGTTCTGATTGTCTATGTTGATGACATTGTGATCACAGGAAATGACATGGATGAAATCTCCAAGTTGAAGGGTCGTTTCTCAGCTGAGTTCAAAGTGAAAGACCTGGGAAGGCTACGCTACTTCCTAGGAATTGAAGTGACTCACTCTGACAAAGGTATTTTTATCTCCCAACGCAAGTATGTGTTGGACCTGCTAACGGAGACCGGTCTGCTCGGATGTGCCCCTGCAAACACCCCTATGGAGGAGAACCATAAGGTCGATGAGGATAGCAATGGTGATCGTACGGATGCCTCCAGTTATCAAAGAGTGGTGGGAAAGCTCTTATATCTCTCACATACTCGCCCCGACATTACATATGTTGTTGGGATCCTGAGTAGGTACATGCATGCCCCAAGGGCCAGACACCAGGAGGCAGCTTACCGTGTCCTCAGGTATTTGAAGAAGTCCCCAGGACGGGGGCTAATGTTCTTTAAGGACAATCATTTGCGGATCAAAGTTTTCACTGACGCTGACTGGGCTGGATGCCACGATGACCGAAAATCTACAACGGGTTATTCCACCTTCATTGGAGGAAATCTGGTCACATGGCGTAGTAAGAAACAGAATGTGGTGGCAAGATCGAGTGTCGAGGCTGAGTACCGGGCAATGTCTCAAGGCCTCTATGAAGGCCTGTGGTTACATACCCTCTTGCAAGATTTGGGGCTCCAGGAGGAAGCTCCCATATCCCTGTACTGTGACAACAAAGCTGCAATCAACATAGCTCACAATCCAGTTCAGCATGACAGGACTAAGCATGTTGAGGTGGATCGGCATTTCATCAAAGATCATCTTGAAAAAGGAAGCTTAGTCACACCATTCGTTCACTCCAGAGACCAACTGGCTGACATCTTCACCAAGTGTCTAGGTTCCGATGTCTTCACTGATGATACTCATAAGCTCGGAATGACGGATATCTACCGTTCTACTTGAGGGGGAGAGTTGAAATCAAGTCGTTTTATTTCATTTTCTATTGTATTTTACCCATAAGGGTATTTCTGTCCTTGTACCTTTTCTCCCTTACATATATGTATGTGGAGTCTCCTTTGATTAATTACAAGAGTTATTTTCCTCTCAACTAATTTTAATATAGAGTATAATTTTAATGCTCAGCCAACACTTCCGTTATTTTTAATGGGAAGGGGTTAATAAAGGACTGAAATAAAAAGTTAGGAAAATGTTTGGGACTAATTTAATCAAAATAAAAGATTTGGGACTGAAATATTAAAGTAAATAAAGGTTTGGGACTGAAATAGTCATTTTGCCATTTTTAAATTATTATTGCGTTTGCACAGACCATATTCACGAACTTTCTCGGGGCCCTACTTGCGGCTAAACAAAAATTTGTCAACAACTTCCAAGATCAAATCATGAACCATGTGAAGACATGAAATCCTCCCCTCAGCTTCAATTAGTTCACAGAACATGAAAATGTCCACCAGATTATGATCCTCTACAGGACAAAAGTCACGACATGCAAGTATCCGAACAATCTCAACATCCATCGCCTTAAAAAACAACAACACTCAAGCCTTCATCCATCGCCTTAGCGGCCATAAAATATAACATGGGTGAAGTTTCCATCTCATCAACGGTCACTGCGCTCTCAACCTCAAATGTCAATTCTTGGTCCCTTTTCAAGGCGTCTGATTGAAAATGGAAACACAAAAAGTTACCATCACAATAGGATATGAAACCTCTGCAACTGGTTTTCTTTTGATCTTCACGCATGCCCTCATTATCTAACCCTTCACTAAGAAAATGTTCTCAAGCCTCAGATGCAAGTCCCACTACTATAAGAAAAACTTTTCACCTGCACTGCCCAATGTACTATCATCACCTACACTTTTTCTGTTTAGGGTGCCTCAACATTTGGAAAATGAAACTAGCTCAGGAGAAAGTACCAACACCTGATATCTACGCAACAATGGCTTAAGTATGTGTTATTCTTGTAACCATCCGGTATAAAGTGTGTTATCATAAGATTTTTTAGCTTTTTTGCCCAGCTTCTGAATTGCCATTTGTGGGCATGCCTCCTTTGAGCCTTCGGGTTCTTCCACCACAGACTAACATGTTTTGCATCAAGGAAGGAGAAAGGAAGGGCATATCTCCTTCGAAGGAGAAAGGTAGGGCTAATATCTCCTTTGATCCGATCCTCCACCGACCTGTGATGTGATCGATTTCTAGGGCGCACAGAGGACTGATGGGCCTTGATTGTAGCCTTCTCCTTGGTTTAATCTAGGAGGCTGCCACTTGAAAATGTAAAAAGCTTCGTCATTTATGTCTTATGACTTAGTTATCGCATTCAATTTCTAAAAACCGAACGATTGTCGTCTATCTTGTCATCGTGTGACCCAAATCTATAATGGGCCAAGCATGACCTAAAACCCTTTTTTCGTGGCGGGTAGCTAAGACCACATTCATACCGAGCCACTTGTCGTCATTTGAGCCTTCAGATTCTTTCACCACAGACTAACATGTTTTCCATTTTCCGAGAAAACCTTCCCAGTTTTCACCATAGATAATCACAAGGATCACCGGCGAAGGAGAAAGGAAGGGCTATCTCCTTTGATCCGATCCTCCGGCGACCTGTGATGTGATCGATTTCTAGTGCACACAGCGGACTGCTAGGCCTTGATTGTAGCCTTCTCCTTGGTTCAATCAAGGAGGCACCCACTTGAAAATGTAAAAAGCTTCGTCATATACGTCTCTTATGACTTCGTTATCCCATTCAATGTCTAACAACGGACCGATTGTCCTAGTACTTGTCGTCTATCTTGTTGTCGTGTTACCTAAATCTATCACGGGCCAAGCATGATCCTAAAAAAACTTTTACGTGGGGTGTAGCCAAAACCACAGTCATTCCGAGCCCGAAACCATCTTCTGCATTCAAATGTTCTTATGCGGGGGAGGGTTTTGTAATTATGCTAACTCACACGGAAGATTTGAATAATTGATAGTATATATTTGTGTGTGTGTATATATAAAATATTCGCTTTGTAACATTCAAAGTTGTCAGAATCGAGATACTAGATGAGATCTTCGAGGTAGGATCGGATCAGATAATAGGGTCGGATCGAGGATCGCATTACAAAATCAAGATCGATTTACAAAATCTGGATCGTAGGATCGTAAGATCCTTTGATACGGATCGCGATCCTGACAACCATGGTAACATTAAATACTAGCGGTATATGGCTTAATTTAGGCCCTAGATTTGGTGCATTGCTGTTCTCCTTGAAGCTGTTATTCAACTGAACAGTCTGAAATATTGGTTTATGTGCGACAGGCGCCACGTTCAGGTCCGGAAGAGTCCGGGGGTCCATGCTTCGTCAGAACAACGGCCCCGACCCATCTGAACAGCGAAGAACCGCATACAGTTCTTCTAATTGCGCCTACCCCAGAAGAAACCCTAGCAATAAGAGCGAGCGGGGAGAGGAGGGAAGGAACCCTGGCAGTTATAGCAGTGAGCAGCATAAGCAGCAGCCCTACTTGTCCAGGAAAGCCGCTGCAGCTCATGCCGGCCCCAGCAGCCAATGGTAGAATTGTAAATGTGCTCAATACCTTAAATCAATGCCCTTTTTTTTCTTTTCTTTTTTTAAAACTCAGATAACATTGTTTATTATTGTTATTATTTTGTATACATGTTTGATCATTTATTTTCTTCATTTTATCCAATCAAATATTTCAGAAGCAGCAGTGTATGGAAGTTGCTTGACTTATATATATATATATATATAGAAATAAAAATAATTACCCAAATCTCTCCTATAAACTAGCACAATTAGTGACAGCACTCTTATTTTCGAAATTACAAAAAACTTCCCTTAAAGTTTTCATTTCATTACCAAAATCTCCTCTGATCTTTTCATTTCATTGCATCCATGAAGAAAAATATCCTCATGAACACTGTTCATCGAGGGGAGGTGTTTTTGTGCATGGATGTTATGAAATTTAAACTTCAGGGTAGGTTTTTTGTAATGAAATAAAAATTTTAGGGGAAGTTTTGTAATTTCGAAAATAAGAAAGGTGTTGCCAGTAATTTAGCAAATTTAGAGAGGAGGTCCCGGTAAATAGCCATATATATATATATTAATATATTAGCACGAGCTAATAGTAATTTTGAATTTTCAGTCTGCTTTGTATGTTATTTGAAAAAGTGATCAACATGAAAGTTGCAGATCTCATCGATACAAATAACTTTCATGTTGATCACTTTTTGATTTGAAGCCGTTTAGGCTCCCGATTTGAGCTTCAAAAAAAACGACGCGTCCTTGTCTATATTTGCCGTGACTTTTTTGGGGGCCCAAATCGGAGGTTTAAACAATCAACATTAAAAAGGAGTATTTTTATTGCAGACCGACTAACCATAAATCCAAAAAACAGAAAAAATGAATTATTTTAATGGAAGTAAATTGAGTCCGTTTGAAACAAAATTTGATCAACTCGTGCTAGGCACGAAAGTGACTGAAAACTGTTTTCAAGCGGGTTTAATTCTAGCCAAAATGATTTGAATCATTTTATTTTGATTTCAGTTCAGCTGAAAATTCAAGCATTTTACAAGCAATTTACGAGTTTTGATTATTATGCTCTGCCCTATTATTCCCCAATATTCATTGGAGTGTTGAAACCATTGCAATTTTGTACATAAAATCTCTTGGGAAGAGCATGAGCAAATTATTGGTATTAGGGTTTATTTCCTCTTAAGTCCCAAGAAATAATGTAGCAACCCCAAATTCAACATATCAAATTCATTTATCATACACTATAGTTAAGTGATGACATACACATATAGGCAAATCACCAAAATATCATTATGGCTAACTTTCACATAGAAACTTGCTTTTTTTCCCACTTTTTGAATTCCATTTTGTTGGAAGCAAGAGTCAATTTTACTATATCATGTCATTGGTGCTTGTTTCAGCCAATAAGAAGCCTTCTTCAACTATAAATTTTTCATGTTTAAAAAATGTGTCTTCCCTTGAAATATGGATGAAAAATGATAAAATGGCTAATTAGCCAAATTATTTATGATATACATTTTTACCCTTTGTAATGACTGAAATGTGCGTCCTTTTTAGAAATGTCAAATTATTTTATGATATTGCAATTTTACCTTTTTTTTTAATAACTACATTGAAAAGGATGCCTTATAGTTTACCCTTTATAACGAATATAGAATTATAAAATGATAAATTTGAAATATCATAAAAAAATTTGACTGATTTTATCATTTTTCATCCATATTTTCTTACAGAAGGAGCTTTCTTATAAACTGTGGAAATTTAGAGAGAAGTTAAATGTAATTTTGAAAGTTAGAGGGGTGCAACCTATAATTATGCAAACTCTCAGGTGAGGTCCTAGTAATTAACCCTATAAATATATAAATATATATATATATATATATATATATATATATATATATTTAAACAATATAGTGATACAAAAACTCCTTGGAAATGATCCATTCATGCAAAACATCTCCAAACACATCATAAAATTTGATCTTCGCACGAGTCGTGTTCAGCTGAAGGGAGACAAAACCCTGTCCGTCGTAGAAGAACCGGAGATTCTCCGCGGTCGGCATGATTATTCCCCTCCAGGCCTTCGAACCCCCGCCGCTCGTCAAAAAATGAATATAGCTGAAATATTATATATAATTACCCCCCATTCATTCATGTCTCATGATAATACTTAGTTCTTTTTTTATTATATACTAATGTAATAAATAAAGGGCAATGTTAATAGCACCCCTGAAGTCGCTATTAGCAGTCATTGCAATGTGTTATTTTGACTTTTTTGGAGTGCTATTAGCCAATAGAGGGGTGCTATTAACATTGCCCTAAATAAAACCCCAAAAAAATTCATTTATTTACCTGTCACTGCTGGTGATGTGCTGGAGACAGTGATCATGGCCATTGATGTATATATCCACACCATAGTCCTGCAATATTGAGAAACAAATTTCATATAGCTGAAATGCTTGTTTTTTTGATGTTATTCCGGTGTATATAGTGTGCGGCTATAATAGTACTCGATCGTCGTACTTCAATCAACTATCAAACACTAACATAATCGCCCGCTGCGCACTCGAAGATCGGAACCGTACATGGGCTGCTAATAACATAAATAAGCCCTTCCAGTTGAATTCAAATACACGATTTTTTGGATACTGTTCTGGGCGTACTGTGCGGGTGTAATAGTACTCGACCATCGTTCGAGCAACTATCAAACACCAACGTAATAGCACGGTGCGCACAGGGGTATCAGAACCGTACACGGGCTGCTAATGATGTATACATAAATAACAGGATCTATGTATATACTTCAAGATCATCAAATGAATCTATGCCCCTGCAGTTGAATCCAAATACGCGATTTTTTGGATACTGCTCTGGGCATAGTGTGCGGGTGGAATAGTACTCGACCATCGTTCGAGCAACTATCAAACACCAATGTAATCACACGGTGCGCACATGAGTATCAGAACCGCACACGGGCTGCTAATGATGTATACATAAATAACAGGGGCTATGTATGTACTTCAAGATCATCAAATGAATCTAAGCCCTTCCAGTTGAATCCAAATACGCGATTTTTGGGTAATAGTCCTAAACCCTAAAAGTTCGAGGGACTATCAAACACCAACGTAATCGCACGGTGCGCACAGGGATCTCAGAACCGTAGACGGGCAGCTAATGATGTATACATAAATAACAGGAGCTATGTATATACTTCAAGATCATCAAATGAATCTATGCCCTTCCGGTTGAATCCAAATACGCAAATTTTTGGATACTGCTCGAGGCGTAGTGTGCGGGGGGGGGGGGGGGGGGGGGATAATAGTGCTCGACCATCATTCGAGGGACTATGAAACTCCAACGTAATCGCACGGTGCGCACGGGGAGATCGGAACAGCGGTCTGCTAATAATTTATGCATAAATAAGAGGAGGTTAATTTGAAGAAGTAAAATTACAATGAGGAGAGGCAGAAGCAGCTTGACGAGTTCAGGGGTCTCTCCATGCTCGCTCACGCTCCTCAAAGTGTGATGCCCAATCACAATCTTCCACGTTGCAGTTGATTCTCCCAGTGCTACCTCCAAATCCTGACTCAATATTTAACAAAATTCTCAATGAAAATTCACCAAAAGCTTATTTGGTTAGTTCAAATTTATTAGAAAATAAGTTGTAATTTTATTTGGGCAATGTTAATAGCGCTCCACTAATGGCTAATAGCACCCCCAAAAGACCAAAATAACACATTAAAATGACTGCTAATAGCAACTTCATGAGTGCTATTAACATTGCCCATTTTATTTCCACACAGATATATATATATATACACACATTTATGGGGACCTTCCATCTAAGTTTACTAAATTAAGGCTCCGTTTGGGGGGACTTATTTTCACCGGTTAAGCGGTTACAATCGTATGAACCGGGCCTTAATTAAGGTCTGGTACATGCGGTCGTAACCAATTGACAGGCGAAAATAAATCTACCCAAACAGAGCCTAAGTACTGCACGCCTCTTACTTTTTGAAATTATAAAAACACCCACATTAATGCACAAGGATCCCCTAATGATTTACTCCAAGGGGATATTTTCAGCATGGATGAAGTGCTAAGATATGTAAACTTATAGGGGACAAGGTTTTTTGTAATTTCAAAGGTTGGAGAGGCGCACCCTATAATTATACTTTGCTTCCAACCGAAGTTCCGGCAATTATTCGAATACACCAAAGGCGGTGGAATGTCCAAAACATGGTTGCCCGTCGACGGAGGAAACTCAAAAACTTCAGACCACAACTGACGGAAGACCTTGACGACTCTTGGGCATAGAGAGTAGGACCTCTTAGATTGTCCTACCTTATGTCGTGTTCCCAAGTGTTAGTGTGTCTATATATATATATATATAATTATCCAAATCTTCCCTGTAAATTAGCATAATTAGTGAGAGCATCCCTCTGATTTTCAAAATTACAAAAAACTCACTTTAAGTTTTCATTTCCTTACAAAAATCTCCCCTCGACTTTTCATTTCATTGCATACATGAAGAAAAACACCCCCATGGACACTGTACACCGAGGGGGGTGTATTTGTGCATGGATGTTATGAAATTAAAATTCCAGGTGAGATTTTTGTAATGAAATGAAAACTTTATGAATTTTTTTTTGTAATTTTGAAAATAAGAAGGATGTTGTCAGTAATTTAGCAAAGTTAGAGGGGAGGTCCCAGTAAATGGCCCTATATATTTATTTAAGAGTATGCTCTAATTAATATTAGTGAGTTGGTTTGTTTCACTCACAAGGCGCCACATCGAAAGTACATAGTGGGGCAAATATGGGTCGATCGTGTGGTTAGCTGCCGCACTTGAAGCGAAGATTAAACTATGTCGACATAAGGTGTTGCCACGACACAATAAAGCCCGCACATGCTATTAGCTACCCCCAACGAATCCCGACCGCACGATGGTTTAATTATAAAAATCTCTTGATTGTACCTAGCTATAGAATAATAACAACACATTATACATAAACGTGTTGCTTTTTCAAAATAATAAAAATAAAAAATAATAATTTAAAATAATAATTTAATACCTTCAAGAGGCCGGAAATATATCTTTTCCTTGGAGCAACCTCCCTCCAGTCATAGCGATTCTTCTTAGGATGCTTCCAGTACTTCTTCACAAAGGGGGTGGTGTCCAAGAAGAACAAATCTGCTAACTCTATTTTTTATATGCATAAATAATTAAATAAATAAATATTTCCTATTTATTTATATAATAAATGTATGACCCCCATGCTACATACATACATACATACATACACACATACATAAATGTATATAAAAGAGGAGGGCATGCATGGTACCTGCATCTACCATGAAAGATCTCAAGCAGAGCCAGCGGCGGTCGATCTTTCGAAGGACGGGCTCCAGTTGAGCGACCGCGTTACCCCGATAATCGTGATTTCCAAGAACTAATAACATGTATCATTTGTACAAAATACATAGAGCACATGAAATTTATTAGAAATTAATCAATGCAACAAATTACAGGTTGCACCCCCTCTCTCTTTCGAAATTACAAAAAAAAAATACTCTTTTCGCTAGAAATATAGATGAAAATTTATAAAATAAGTCAAATTATATTTTATGATGTTATTTCGATTTTATCTTTTTGTAATGATTTCAGATTGCATGTATCCCGTTATAGTGGGGTCGGCTATATGGATCCTTTGTCCACATTGTGCCCTATTTTTTGTCATAATCTCACTAATGCCTAAGTACATCATTTCTTTCCTTATAGTTTCATTATAATGATTCCAGATTCGTTGCAAAAAAAATTGGAATATCATAAAATATTTTGACATATTTAATCACTTTCCAACTATATTTCTAAAGGAATTTAATGGTTACACATTTCGAAACATTACAAAGGGTAGAATTGGAATATAAAAACTATTTATAAACATGTCGAATTTGTGTTTAAAATACCCAATTTACCCCTAGGTTTAATATGAAGCGTTTAAAACTATTGGATTACTATCAAGGGCAAAATTAGAATATAAAAAAAAACTGTTTCTCCTTAGTTTTAACTATCAAGTGCATAATTCAGATGAAATTGTGCATTTGTAAACCGAACAAACCCTAATTTTGATACTAAGAGGGGTGCAACCTGTAATTATAGAAACTCACAGGGGAGGTCCCGATAATTATACGTGCTTACCGCTGTACCATTGCTTTTGCAAGCTGTTGGCTGTGTATATTTTGGTGAAGCTCTCCTGGAAAGACTTGTCATCAACATCTCTCAACCCGGCGTCGTAGAAATTATCGCCGACGGAAACAACAAAATCAATGTCGAGCTCTTCTCCGATCACCCCCATCTGCCCGCGTCCACAAAATATTTCTTGTTAGCCTTATTCATCTCGTGAAAAAGGAAAATCTGTAAAAATACGGGCAAGACACGATCCTCTATATATGTGCGGGACGAAATCCGACCGTCAAAATATTGCGCAAGCATAATTAATTTTTGACGAGGTAAATAGGATTGGAATTTGGATCGGACTGGATTTTCCGATTTGAAAATTCCAACTCAATTTTCCAGAAGGATTTCAACCGTCGAATTGCCGATTTTTATGATCGAATTCCCACCGCACGTAGAGGAGCCAAAGTGAGCTTAAGAGAAGAGAGACTTCATTCCACAACCTTCAATTACTACAACACACTACAACCTATTTATCGTATTCATACAATGTATACTAACTAATTACAAATGTACCCTAATAATAAATCGTTACGTAATACCGAGTTGTTTAGGCTCCGTTTGACACGGTGGTGCCGGTCTTGAACATGGGGGGTTAAATTGTCATTCGTTAACGCCCACCTAAGGAACTTCATCCACTTTTATGTTCAGACAGACGATGTTTGTTAGATGATCGTTAACAAATGGCGGTTTAACCCATGCGTTTACGACCGCACCATGCCAAACGGAGCATGAACATGGGGGTTAAGGCTCTATTTGTTTGGGCGTTTCGCTGCTCCGTTTTGGGCAAACGCCGCCGGAAGGAGGGTAAACAAATGAACCTCCGGCGGCTTTTGCTCCGTTTCCACCTGCCCGCCTTGAGAAGCACCCCAAAAAGCTCCGTTTGGAACAACCACCTTCCCCCTTCGGTTCGAACACTCTGTTTCCACCCGCCGGATCGACCCGCCATCGCCGAACCAAATGGAGTCTAAATTGTCATCCGTTAACGCCCATCTAAGGAACTTCATCCACTTTTATGCTCAAACAGATGATGTTTGTTAGGCTCGGTTTGGCTATGAATCGTCGTTTGCGACCGAGCCCGACCTCTCCTAAGGAACTTGCTAAACTTTCATGATCAAAGCTAGTTTTTTTTCCTTGGCGGCGGTCATAACCATTGTCGTGCCAAATATACATTCTATAAAGACGGCGTTTTAGTCCAAACTCACCCAGGAGCGAAAAACGCGGCGCCAAAAGAAGGAGCCTTGAACTTTCTTCATTCACAGAAGATCAAATTGGAAGAGAAGGTAAATTAGAGATGAAAGAGAAGGGCGGTGTAGAGTGGGAAAACCTGAAAGGCAACTCTGGATTGGTTGAAGGTTCCATTTCTGCCCCAATCACCAATGGCCAGAAGGCTGAGGGACCCGTCGGCTTTCGCCGGGTGGAAGAATCTCGGCATCTCCGCCGTGGAAGGAGAAGAAGATTGGAGGGTGAGAGAAATCATCAGTACTGCTGCTCCCAGCAGAGAATGAGGAAAGATTAAAGCCCAGGCCATAGTTTTTAGAGAAATTCAAACAAGGAGGAATCATACAAAGAGAGAGAAGGGAAGAGAGAGAGAAAGAGAGAGAGAGAGAGAAGGGAAGAGAGAGAGAGAGAGAGAGAGGTTGCCTAGGAAGGAGCATACAAGGTCTGGACAAGAAAGGAAGCTTCATTAGAAGACTCAGGCTCCGTTTGGGGGCACTTGTTTTCACCGGTCAAGCGGTTACGACCGCTTGTACCGGATCTTAATTATGATCCGGTACAGGCGGTCGTAATCGCTTGACGGGTGAAAATAAGTCCTCCCAAACGGAACCTCAGTTCGGCACTGTGATGGTGGTCACAAATCTAGTGATTATGAATTCTCTTTTTTGTGAACATCCGATCTGCTTGACATTGATTTTTTAAGAATTGATTTTGAGAATACGAAAACTAATACTACCGATTGGATGGATGAAGGGCTTTAAGACGGAATTGATTTTAACGAATGTTTGTTTAGATTGCTACCAACGGTTATAAGAATGAGCGAGCATTCCGAAACTACAAACTCATATTGGAGACATTTATTTGTAATATTTTAAAATATTATCCTTTTATGCTTTTGATAATTGTGCAAAGTCAATGCTCGGATGTTGAATGAAGCATGATTATGAGCACATAAATCAAAATGGATTCTTGGGTCTGTCCTCTCTGATATCTTTGGCTTTGATTTGAAGGCATGATTCCGCAGCAAACGTGACGGTATAAGAGGCCACTATTTCAGTGGTATCTGTGAGCAGCTACTTTGTACATTTATTGGCAAAAGTTATGTCTTTTTCCTCTGAGAGAAGTCACTTTGTGCATAGTGCCAAAAGTTAGGTCTATTTCCAATCTTCCCCCGCCCACTTTGTACATTTATTGTTGTTGTTGTATCTTTTATGCTTTTGATAAGTTGAACCCCAAGTACATGCAAAAAAATAGAAGACATTCATACCTACAGTTACAAATAATCTATATTAGCAAATAAAGCATTAAATTGTCTTAATCCAATTACTGAGTTTATACATTTACTTAAAAGTTACAAGTCACACATAATATAAAAGATTAACTATTATACACACACAAAATCTTAAAATAAACATATTTATTTCGATAAAAACTTTTTATAACTATTAACTTTTTATTCCTTAATTTACTTGTTAAAAATTTAGTCTGCAAATAGAAGATATTATTATTTAATTCAAACAAATGATTAGATGTTTAATTTGTGAATAGAGATCTTTACTCTGGGTATAACAATTTTCTAAATTAAAAACAGAATTTTTGGGGCGTCGTGAATTTGAGAACTTTCTTAAGTTTAGGGAAGGCATTTGTAGTTTCATCCCCTCTTTTTTTTGAAATTATAAAAAAAAACTCCCTAATAAGTTCACATTTCATAACATTCATGCACACAATTTTAAAAAATTTACTCCAAGAAGATATTTTGTGCATGGATGTTATGAAATGTAAACTCACAGGGGAGGTTTTTGTCATTTCAGAAATAAAAAAGACGCAAACTGTAATTTAGCAAACTTAGAGGGGCGAATTTGGCAAATGTCCCCATTTGAGAAGAGGGAGGGGCCTATAAATAGTGTAGGACGCCCCCATTTGAGTTTCATTAGCATTACACATTCATGTATGTCATTTAAACAATCTAGCTTTCTTCTTCCTAGCTTGCTCTGTCACCAGTAGAACATTAATAGCTGCAGTGATGAATCAGTAGCCCAGACGATCATTCAGCGAGGTACGGCCATCGCCAGTTTGACCTGTATGATTTCGTTCCCGTCGTTAGAATTAGAGGTGCGAAGTAGATAACTGCAGAAAGAAGAGGAGGGTTCAAATACGCATACCCTTGGGCGGCACCCATGACTCGTACTCCCGACCCGTATCTAGAAAATCAGGCTTTGCGGGTCCGAGGATCCCTCTTCGACGCGAATTGGCTTTATCGGAGCGGGTTTCGGCCTGTGAGTTTTGTATCTCATCGGAGGATGCATGAAAGCCTCGATTGTGTTTTAAAAGCAAGGCAACCGAATCGGCTGCAATAGTTTCAGCCTCAGCTGCGGAGGACGGCCCTTCAACTTTTGCTACTTTGTCAGCACCCTGCTCGTCAGCTTTTTCAGCGGGCTTCCTCTTCCTTATGATGAGTCCGGGAGCCGCGTCTTCCAAGTTCTTCTCCTCATTCACCGGGGCAAAAATTTCTTTTCGATCTTTGTAGTCAACAAAACCATCGGAAATGCTCGCCGCATCATCCAAATTAGCCGCCGGCATGCGATTCCCAGCGTCTTCTGGTTCTGTCTTCCTCGTATCACCGAGCCACTGGGGTTTGACCATGGTGTATGCGGGCACTTTTTCGTCATTTCTAGATGTTTTTTCAAGCTTCGAGATCGAACCACGAATTTCCATGGGAGGTTGTTTTTCTGAAATCTCTTTTGCAGGTTCATGAGAATGGGACTTTCTTGGGAAGTTGTTGGGCATGCATTGATTAGACTTGGGCGCTTGTGCTTTCGCGGCATTTCTTTTACGAGCGGCTTCTCCGCTAGGGTCGGCAATTCTCAGCAGATATGTAAACTTGTCCAGCTTTGCTTGTAGATCGGAGATCTTCCTTTCGGTTTTTACAGTTCGATCAATCACTGTTTCATGAAGAAGAAAACACGTTGCTTTGCGGTAAGAAGATTGGAAATTGCTATCATTGCATAGAGGAGGAAAACCTAAAGCAAGCAAGCTATGAACCCTAATACTTCAACATCACTTGTTATGAAAGAAATTTCGACGAATCTTATTGATCGGTGTGTCCAGTCCTACATATGTCGTATGTAGGGAGTTCGTATAAGAAAGCCCAAAATTAAACAAAAGGGAAAGTACCAGAGAGCTTCTATCAAAGAAAAAAAATGAAATTGCGACCGAAGCTCAACTACACTGCCCCTCAATATTTACTTCCTCATGAAAGCATTGGACAACAACAGAAAATCCATGGAAAATGTTAGGAAAAATATCGACTGCGTACAATAAGGAAGCTAAATTGCTGTTACGAAAAAAATGAAAATTTTAGAAAATTTATCGACTAAATTACCCCCGATGTTGCTTTTTCCACAGGAACTAAAAAAACCCATGTGTTGAAGCAGCCATGGAGAATTTATGGGTGACTGCAAGCATTGTGGCCAAACATGTTAAATAAGTTAGGAAGCTGTTTGGCCCTTGCAGACAATTGAATAGGGTTGTATATGTATTCCTCAGACATACAGACTATTTGAAGAGATTCAGGGGTGCATGCATGTTATTGCCTAGCTGTGAAAAAAGAATGTAAGTATGTTATCACCTAGCTGTGAAGAAAGGCCGCTCATGTATGCATCAAGGTCATCCTCCCCACTGTTTACTTTCTTACTAGAAGCAATTTTCTCTCTCTCCTCTGCAAGCTTCTTTCTTTTCTCCTCTAATTCAGTGGATACAACTTCGATTTTGTCGAGGAGAGAATCAGATGTTTCAACTGACTGTTCGCCGGATTTTTTCGCATGCTTCTTCTTCTCCGTACGATCATAGAACTCATCATCGTCACTGTAACAAGAATAAACATACTTAAAATAAAGATAAAAAATCCCTATCAAGAAGATCAGACTGTATCTGTACAAAATAAATTTAATCATTATAAAAACATATAATAATCACGAGTGTGTTGTGCGCACGCACACGCATAAGAGCGTGTTATGTGCAAGTGTATGGCCTCCAGGACAGGAAAACTCATTTCTCCCAAAATAGATTTAACTCGAATCAATTCACACGTAGTAATGCCGGTAATGGAAATAACACAATATTCGGCTTCAGTAAAGGAATGATCACAACATTTTGTTTCTTACTCCTCCAAGATTGTCACCCATAAAAATAGAATAGCCCGCAGCGAGGACACTATATTTTGCTCTTATCTTCTTATCTTATACTTCTAGAATGTCATTTCTTCTATTTAGCAACAAGAGCAAATTTATCATGGTCATTATGAACATCAGTACGAAGAGAGTTTATACAACTAGACTCCCCGAATATAGTAAGCAACAGTCTTCAGATCATGGACAAAATCTCTTCCCAACATCCAAACTCTCTGAAATTCAAGATCTAAAGAAAGACCAGAAATCATTACAAATACCATTTGTTGCATAAGTTCAGTCTTGTAGTCTTCGATGGTTTAAATAGCTGAGTATTGATCAATTTTTGCCCACATATGAGTCAATTTACAATAATATTCCTCGAAGTCATTCATTCCCGTCATGTATATCTGTTCAGTTTGAAGTTAATATATCCTCGCCAAGCCTTTCTCTTTAGAATAATTTCGTTTAATTAACTCTCACATTTCTTTAGCAGTTTGACTGAAAAGGAATTGAAGTCATACACTTACACTGTGATAATCAAGTTGTCATCCACATTGCCAACAACCCCGTCTTCCATGAGAGGACTAAACATAATGAGATTGATTGCCACTTTGTGCGGGAGGAAATTCAGGATCAAGCTATTATTATTGTTTTTTTGTCATCTGGGGACCAAATTGTTGATTCACCAAAGCAATTTCTGGTAAATCTCTTCAAACGTACTCTCTCAGGATTGGAATGATGGATGCTTATGGTGTTAGCTTGAGAGGAGTGATAATAGTCAAGCTATCTTAGGCTCACCGGTGGGTGGCCGTATCTCAAGTTGTGGCTGAGGGGAAACAAAATTGGGTTTCCCGTGGGGTGATTCGTGCAGAACGGAAGTAACCCTAAAGGTTCGTTTCTCGCCAACAAATCCCATGTTCTGTTTTATAAGAAAATTAAAGGCTATCAAAATAGGGACTACATGATGGAAATGAAATGCACCAGTTTCTGGTTTTTTTACTAGGTGGAAATTCACTAACCTAATGTGCAACCTCATCTTCAGAATGAGTAACTTATCTTGGAAGAAAATCTTCGTAAGAAATTCAGAGCTTAGAAAGTAGGAAGAGTTAATTCTACAGCAACGTGCAAAGTGTCATTAGCTCAGGGATGGATAGATGTTGAATTCTTTAATTCTGTTATTAAAAGAAGGTAGGTTCGGAATAACCTTAGTTGAAGAAGCTACGATAATCAATACCAGTGGATTTGATTTGTCTAAGGAAGTTGTTCAGTTCTATCCCAACTATATAACCGTAAGGACTATCATTTTTATTTTCCTTCTCTGATTACTAGCAGGCCAGTGTTGGACCAGGGAAACGAAAGAATGATGTATACATAAATAACAGGAGCTATGTATATACTTCAAGATCATCAAATGAATCTATGCCCTTCCGGTTGAATCCAAATACGCAAATTTTTGGATACTGCTCGAGGCGTAGTGTGCGGGGGGTAATAGTGCTCGACCATCATTCGAGGGACTATGAAACACCAACGTAATCGCACGGTGCGCACGGGGAGATCGGAACGGCGGTCTGCTAATAATTTATGCATAAATAAGAGGAGGTTAATTTGAAGAAGTAAAATTACAATGAGGAGAGGCAGAAGCAGCTTGACGAGTTCAGGGGTCTCTCCATGCTCGCTCACGCTCCTCAGAGTGTGATGCCCAATCACAATCTTCCACGTTGCAGTTGATTCTCCCAGTGCTACCTCCAAATCCTGACTCAATATTTAACAAAATTCTCAATGAAAATTCACCAAAAGCTTATTTGGTTAGTTCAAATTTATTAGAAAATAAGTTGTAATTTTATTTGGGCAATGTTAATAGCGCTCCACTAATGGCTAATAGCACCCCCAAAAGACCAAAATAACACATTAAAATGAGTGCTATTAACATTGCCCTTTTTATTTCCACACAGATATATATATATACACACATTTATGGGGACCTTCCATCTAAGTTTACTAAATTAAGGCTCCGTTTGGGGGGACTTATTTTCACCGGTTAAGCGGTTACAATCGTATGAACCGGGCCTTAATTAAGGTCTGGTACATGCGGTCGTAACCAATTGACAGGCGAAAATAAATCTACCCAAACAGAGCCTAAGTACTGCACGCCTCTTACTTTTTGAAATTATAAAAACACCCACATTAATGCACAAGGATTCCCTGATGATTTACTCCAAGGGGATATTTTGAGCATGGACAACGTGCTAAGATATGTAAACTTATAGGGGACAAGGTTTTTGTAATTTCAAAGGTGGGAGAGGCGCAACCTATAATTATACTTTGCTTCCAACTGAAGTTCCGGCAATTATTCGAATACACCAAAGGCGGTGGAATGTCCAAAAGATGGTTGCGCGTCGACGGAGTAAACTCAAAAACTTCAGACCACAACTGACGGAAGACCTTGACGACTATTGGGCATAGAGAGTGTTAATAATTACTTTGTCGGTTATGATAATTAAGTCCAATCTGGACGTTTCATTCTTGAGAGTTATTCCTATTCAAAGCTATTTCAGTTTTCTTTCTTGCCTTAATTGTTTTAGGCAGTTTTTTACCGTTTCTTTTGTTAGTCCTCTCCCTCATCTATATGTACTCAGTGTTTGTGTTGAATGAAGATCAAGAAATATACAGAAGTTTTTTTTCAAATATCATTTCTCTGCCATGTTTATTATGAGTTGGTTCTAACATTTGGTATCAGAGGGGGAGGTTGGAGATCGTTCCATTGTGAGGAAGAAACGTTGTTTCTTCAATGGCGGAGACATCTTCAAAGTCGGATGGGTTCCATGGACACTTCAAATACCCGGTGCTCACGAGGAGCAACTACGGCGTCTGGGCTATCAGAATGAGGGGGATCCTCGATGTCCAGGACGTCTTGGAGGTGGTGGAACCAATCGATCCGACGGCGGAGGTGGATGAGAAAAAGAACAAAATAGCTTTTTCGGTCATCCAACAAGCTCTTCCAGATGACGTTCTCCAGATGGTTGCGGAGAAGAAAACTGCGAAAGAGGTATGGGACATGCTTAGGATCATGTACCAAGGCGCGGACCGCGTCAAGGATGCAAAGATCCAAACTCTGCAAACGGAGTTTGAGATGCTTCGCATGAAGGAGACGGATTCAATAGATGATTTCACAATGAAGCTCACCACCAACGTCAATATGCAAAGGGCGTTGGGAGGAGAGGTAGCGGAGGCTGCGGTTGTGAAGAAGTTCCTGCGATCCGTCCCATCGAAGTTTGTCCAGATTGCTTCGACGATAGAGCAATTTGGCGACTTCACGACGATGACCGTGGAGGAGGTTGTCGGCCGTCTCAAGACTCATGAAGAGCGTGTTGGTGGGGCTACCAACAAAGACGAGGAAAAACTCCTCTTGATGATGAGGGAGTTTATGGCTCGTGACAAGAAGCCATATAATGGTGGAGGACACCAAACCGGAGGCCGTGGAGGCCGCGGCCGTGGACGAGGGCGCGGCGGACAACATCGCAATAACGATCGACGCGACGGTCAAGATCGCAACGACGGTGGTAAAGATAAGTCAAAAATTGAGTGCTTCTATTGCCACAAAATGGGCCACTATGCATCGGAGTGCCGCTCGAAAAAGAAGGACAACGAGGAGAGAGCGCACATGGCCGAAGCCTTCGAGGATATCGAACCGGCTCTTTTATTGGCGGAGGGCGAAGAAGATCACCCGAAAATGGTATGTTCAAATTTTCTCCTTAATGAAGAAAATGTGCAACCGGGCATTTTTCCCGGCGACGCGAAGAAGTCCGATTGGTACCTTGATACGGGGGCTAGCAACCATATGACGGGTTGCAAAGAATTTTTCTCCTCACTTGATGAGACGGTGAAAGGCAAGGTGAAGTTTGGAGATGGCTCTTCGGTGGAGATATGTGGTCGGGGGGCGGTCTTCTTCAAAGACCAAAAGGAGAAGCACAAAGTCTTCACCAACGTCTACTACATCCCGAAACTCCGCACAAACATTGCGAGTTTGGGACAATTGGAGGAGAACGGATGCAAGATCGTCATGGAGGACGGATTCTTGTGTCTATTCGATCAAGAGAGGCGTCTCTTGGCGAAGGTGGAGAGGTCCAAGAATCGTCTCTACATCCTAAACATGAAGACGGATTCTCCGGTGGCCTTGCTAGCGG
Source organism: Platanthera zijinensis (assembly GCA_039513925.1). NCBI lineage: Eukaryota > Viridiplantae > Streptophyta > Magnoliopsida > Asparagales > Orchidaceae > Platanthera > Platanthera zijinensis. Next base: position 242,758,285 of record CM077081.1, on the reverse strand, counting down.
AACAATACAAAGATGAGGCGTGGCTATGGCACGCTAGATGGGGACACCTCAACTTTCGAGCACTTCATGACATGGGGCATTTCAAGATGGTGGAGGGAATGCCCTCCATTGAGCACTCACAGGAACTTTGCGACGGGTGCTTGGTGGCAAAACAAAGAAGGTTACCATTTCCGAGTGTTGCGGCGGGCCGTGCAACAAAGCCTCTTCAACTTGTACATGGAGATTTGTGCGGACCCATCACTCCGGCCACTCCGGGAGGTAAACAATACTTTTTCTTGCTAGTGGATGATCATAGCAGGTTCATGTGGGTGGAGTTATTGAGATCCAAGGACGAAGCCTTGGATGCATTCAAAAGGCTAAAGGCGCGAGCGGAGATGGAAACGGAGTTCAAAATAAAGGGCTTCCGTAGCGATCGAGGTGGGGAGTTCACCTCCAAGGGGTTTGATGCCTATTGTGAGGGAGTCGGGATCAAACGATTTCTCACAGCCCCTTACTCTCCGCAACAAAACGGCGTGGTGGAGCGCCGCAATCAAATTGTCATGGGGATGGTTCGGAGTCTTCTAAAGTGCAAACACGTGCCGGCGAAGTTTTGGGGAGAAGCGTTAGCAACCGCGGTGCATCTCCTTAACCGAGCGGCTACACATAGCGTTGTTGGGAAGACGCCTTACGAGGCGTTCTACGGAAGGAAACCAAAAGTGCACTACCTTCGCACTTTCGGTTGCCTTGCGTACGCGAAGACAACAAAGCCTAATCTTGCAAAGCTAGAAGATCGGAGCACCAAGATGGTACTCATCGGCTACGAGGCGGGTTCTAAGGCGTACAGGTTGTTCAATCCAGAGACGGGCAAGCTCGTGATCAGCCGTGATGTCGTCTTTCGTGAAGAAGCAAAGTGGGACTGGGAAGAGAAAGACGGAGAAATGCTCTCTGGCTACGATCAGTTTTTGACGATAGAAGGAGCAGCAGCTCCTCTCGCTGCACTAGTACCAGCCACCCCCACCGGCGACGGGCCGGCCTCCCCCCACCGCGGCTCACCCGCGGCCAGCGCGTCGCCCGCAGCAAACAGCTCACCCGCAACCTGCACCCTTCACCGCGGCTCACCCGCGGCCAGTGCCTCCCCCACTTCCGAGGCAACTTCGAGCTCTAGCGGACCGATTCGATTCCGGTCACTTGAGGAGATCTACGGCGAAACTGAAGAGATGCAGGAGGAGGAGGCTGGACTCTGTTTCTTTGCTGCAGGAGAGCCAACAACTTATGAGGAAGCTAAAGACGATCAAAGTTGGAAACGAGCTATGGAGGAGGAACTAAATTCCATCCGGGACAATAATACTTGGGAGATCACCACCCTCCCGAATGGTCAAAAATCCATTGGACTCAAGTGGGTTTTCAAGACGAAGCGGGACCCGGAGGGAAACATTGTGAAACATAAAGCTCGTCTTGTGGCGAAGGGATATGTACAGCGACATGGGGTTGACTTCGACGAGGTTTTTGCACCCGTGGCGAGATTGGAGACGGTCCGTCTGCTCATTGCTTTGGCAGCGGAAGAAGGATGGGACATCCACCACATGGATGTAAAATCGGCTTTTCTCAACGGGGATCTAGTCGAGGAGGTATACGTTTCTCAACCTCCCGGTTTTGTGATTGTTGGTGAAGAGCACAAGGTGTTGAAGCTCAAAAAGGCGTTGTATGGCCTTCGACAAGCCCCTCGGGCTTGGAACTTCAAGCTGGATCAAAGTCTATCTTCATTGGGCTTTGAGAGGAGTCCGATTGAGCACGCTGTTTACAAGCGAGTTGTGGGAGATTCAATTTTACTGGTTGGAGTCTATGTGGATGATCTCATCATCACCGGATCAAGCGGCGTGGAAATAAACAAGTTCAAAGCTCAGATGAAGGAGTTGTTTTGCATGAGCGATCTCGGATTGCTCACCTACTACTTGGGGATAAAGGTATTCCAAACACCTCAGGTAATCACCCTTTGTCAGTCTTCGTACACATTAAAAATTCTTGAGAAATTTGGGATGGGAGACTGCAATAGTTCTCAAGTTCCGATGGAACCAAGGCTCAAATTGAGCAAGACGGGCGATTATCCTTTGGTGGATCCTACGGAGTACAGGAGCGCAATAGGATGCTTAAGATATTTGGTAAATACGCGTCCGGATATTGCATATGCCGTTGGGATAGCGAGCAGGTTCATGGAGAAGCCCAATACCCAGCATTTTGCGGTGGTGAAGCAGATTTTGCGGTATCTGAAAGGTACAATTGGGTTTGGTCTTTCTTATGAGAGGAATCTTCGTGGAGGAACGAAGCTTGTTGGCTACTGCGACAGTGATCATGGAGGGAGCATTGATGATAGAAAGAGCACTACGGGAGTCGCTTACTTCCTAGGCCCGAACATCATTAGTTGGATGTCGCAGAAGCAACGGGTTGTAGCCTTATCTTCTTGCGAGGCCGAATATATATCAGCTTCGATTGCGGCGCAGCAAGGAGTATGGTTACTCAACCTACTCGATGATATTCGGAAGCGGATCAGGTGCAAAGCAACTCTCTTTGTTGACAACAAGTCAGCAATTGCGCTAACCAAAAATCCCGTATATCATGATCGGTCAAAGCACATTGATACTCGTTACCACTACATTCGGGACTGCGTGGAGCGTGGGATGATCGAGGTCGAGTATGTACATACTAACGACCAACTTGCTGACATATTCACTAAGGCACTCGCAAGGATCAAGTTCGTTGAAATGCGGGGGCGACTTCGAGTGCGTGACGTGAAGGACAAACTAATTAGGGGTTGAATGTTAATAATTACTTTGTCGGTTATGATAATTAAGTCCAATCTGGACGTTTCATTCTTGAGAGTTATTCCTATTCAAAGCTATTTCAGTTTTCTTTCTTGCCTTAATTGTTTTAGGCAGTTTTTTACCGTTTCTTTTGTTAGTCCTCTCCCTCATCTATATGTACTCAGTGTTTGTGTTGAATGAAGATCAAGAAATATACAGAAGTTTTTTTTCAAATATCATTTCTCTGCCATGTTTATTATGAGTTGGTTCTAACAGAGAGTAGGACCTCTTAGATTGTCCTACCTTATGTCGTGTTCCCAAGTGTTAGTATATATATATAGAAATAATTATCCAAATCTCTCCTGTAAATTAGCATAATTAGTGAGAACATCCTTCTGATTTTCAAAATTACAAAAAACTCACTTTAAATTTTCATTTTCTTACAAAAATCTCCCCTCGACTTTTCATTTCATTGCATTCATGAAGAAAAACACCCTCATGGACACTGTACACCAAGGGGGGTGTATTTGTGCATGGATGTTATGAAATTAAAATTCCAGGTGAGATTTTTGTAATGAAATGAAAACTTTATGAAATTTTTTTTGTAATTTTGAAAATAAGAACGATGTTGTCAGTAATTTAGCAAAGTTAGAGGGGAGGTCCCAGTAAATGGCCCTATATATTTATTTAAGAGTATGCTCTAATTAATATTAGTGAGTTGGTTTGTTTCACTCACAAGGCGCCACATCGAAAGTACATAGTGGGGCAAATATGGGTCGATCGTGTGGTTAGCTGCCGCACTTGAAGCGAAGATTAAACTATGTCGACATAAGGTGTTGCCACGACACAATAAAGCCCGCACATGCTATTAGCTACCCCCAACGAATCCCGACCGCACGATGGTTTAATTATAAAAATCTCTTTTATTGTACCTAGCTATAGAATAATAATAACACATAATACATAAACGTGTTGCTTTTTCAAAATAATAAAAATAAAAATAATGATTTAAAATAATAATTTAATACCTTCAAGAGGCCGGAAATATATCTTTTCCTGGGAGCAACCTCCCTCCAGTCATAGCGATTCTTCTTAGGATGCTTCCAGTACTTCTTCACAAAGGGGGTGGTGTCCAAGAAGAACAAATCTGCTAACTCTATTTTTTATATGCATAAATAATTAAATAAATAAATATTTCCTATTTATTTATATAATAAATGTATGACCCCATGCTACATACATACATACATACATACATACATAAATGTATATAGAAGAGGAGGGCATGCATGGTACCTGCATCTACCATGAAAGATCTCAAGCAGAGCCAGCGGCGGTCGATCTTTCGAAGGACGGGCTCCAGTTGAGCGACCGCGTTACCCCGATAATCGTGATTTCCAAGAACTAATAACACGTATCATTTGTACAAAATACATAGAGCACATGAAATTTATTAGAAATTAATCAATGCAACAAATTACAGGTTGCACCCCTCTCTTTTTTGAAATTACAAAAAAAAAATACTCTTTTGTCTTTTCGCAAGAAATATAGATGAAAATTTATAAAATAAGTCAAATTATATTTTATGATATTTCTATTTTATCTTTTTATAATGATTTCAGATTCAAAAACACTGCAACAACACTCAAGCATTTATCCCAGTATAGGGTTTAGGGTCGACACTCAAGCTTTTATAGTGGGGTCGACATACTCGACACTCAAGCCTTTATTTTACTATTGTGGGGTCGGTTATATGAATCCTTTGTCAACATTGTGCTCTATTTTTTGTCATAATCTCACTAATGCCTAAGTACATCATGTCTTTCCTTATAGTTTCATTATAATGATTCGAGATTAGTTGCAAAAAATAAATAAATAAAATTGGAATATCATAAAATATTTTGACATATTTGATCACTTTCCAATTATAATATAAAAACTATTTACAAAGAGGTCAAATCGAGTTAAATTGAGTACTTTTGTGTTTAAAATACCCAATTTACCCCTAGGTTTAATATGAAGCGTTTAAAACTATTGGATTACTATCAAGGGCAAAATTAGAATATAAAAAAAAACTGTTTCTCCTTAGTTTTAACTATCAAGTGCATAATTCAGATGAAATTGTGCATTTGTAAACCGAACAAACCCTAATTTTGATAGTAAGAGGGGTGCAACCTGTAATTATAGAAACTCACAGGGGAGGTCCCGGTAATTATACGTGCTTACCGCTGTACCATTGCTTTTGCAAGCTGTTGGCTGTGTATATTTTGGTGAAGCTCTCCTGGAAAGACTTGTCATCAACATCTCTCAACCCGGCGTCGTAGAAATTATCGCCGACGGAAACAACAAAATCAATGTCGAGCTCTTCTCCGATCACCCCCATCTGCCCGCGGTCACAAAATATTTCTTGTTAGCCTTATTCATCTCGTGAAAAAGGAAAATCTGTAAAAATACGGGCAAGACACGATCCTCTATATATGTGCGGGACGAAATCCGACCGTCAAAATATTGTGCAAGCATAATTAATTTTTGACGAGGAAAATAAGATTGGAATTTGGATCGGACTGGATTTTCCGATTTGAAAATTCCAACTCAATTTTCCAGATGGATTTCAACCGTCGAATTGCCGATTTTTATGATCGAATTCCCGCCGCACATAGAGGAGCCAAAGTGAGCTTAAGAGAAGTGAGACTTCATTCCACAACCTTCAATTACTACAACACACTACAACCTATTTATCGTATTCATACAATGTATACTAACTAATTACAAATGTACCCTAATAATAAATCGTTACGTAATACGGAGTTGTTTAGGCTCCGTTTGACACGGTGGTGCCGGTCTCGAACATGAGGGTTAAATTGTCATTCGCTAACGCCCGCCTAAGAAACTTCATTCACTTTTATGTTCAAACAGATAGTGTTTGTTAGGTGATCGTTAACAAATGGCGGTTTAACCCATGCTTTTACGACCGCCACCACCATGCCAAACGGAGCATGAACATGGGGGCTAAATTGTCATCCGTTAACGCCCATCTAAGGAACTTCATCCACTTTTATGCTCAAACAGATGATGTTTGTTAGGCTCGGTTTGGCTATGAACCTTCGTTTGCGACCGAGCCCGACCTCTCCTTAGGAACATCCTAAACTTTTATGGTCAAAGCTAGTTTTTTTCCTTGGCGGCGGTCATAACCATTGTCGTGCCAAACATACATTCTATAAAGACGGCGTTTTAGTCCAAACTCACCCAGGAGCGAAAAACGCGGCGCCAAAAGAAGGAGCCTTGAACTTTCTTCATTCACAGAAGATCAAATTGGAAGAGAAGGTAAAGTAGAGATGAAAGAGAAGGGCGGTGTAGAGTGGGAAAACCTGAAAGGCAACTCTGGATTGGTTGAAGGTTCCATTTCTGCCCCAATCACCAATGGCCAGAAGGCTGAGGGACCCGTCGGCTTTCGCCGGCTGGAAGAATCTCGGCATCTCCGCCGTGGAAGGAGAAGAAGATTGGAGGGTGAGAGAAATCATCAGTACTGCTGCTCCCAGCAGAGACTGAGGGAAGATTAAAGCCCAGGCCATAGTTTTTAGAGAAATTCAAACGGGGAGGAATCATACCAAGAGAGAGAGAGAAGGTAAGAGAGAGAGAGAGAGAGAGAGAGAGAGAGAGAGAGAGAGAGAGGTTGCCTAGGAAGGAGCATACAAGGTCTTGGACAAGAAAGGAAGCTTCATTAGAAGACTCGGGCTCCGTTTGGGGGCACTTGTTTTCACCGGTCAAGCGGTTACGACCGCTTGTACCGGATCTTAATTATGATCCGGTACAGGCGGTCGTAATCGCTTGACGGGTGAAAATAAGTCCTCCCAAACGGAACCTCAGTTCGGCACTGTGATGGTGGTCACAAATCTAGTGATTATGAATTCTCTTTTTTGTGAACATCCGATCTGCTTGACATTGATTTTTTAAGAATTGATTTTGAGAATACGAAAACTAATACTACCGATTGGATGGATGAAGGGCTTTAAGACGGAATTGATTTTAACGAATGTTTGTTTAGATTGCTACCAACGGTTATAAGAATGAGCGAGCATTCCGAAACTACAAACTCATATTGGAGACATTTATTTGTAATATTTTAAAATATTATCCTTTTATGCTTTTGATAATTGTGCAAAGTCAATGCTCGGATGTTGAATGAAGCATGATTATGAGCACATAAATCAAAATGGATTCTTGGGTCTGTCCTCTCTGATATCTTTGGCTTTGATTTGAAGGCATGATTCCGCAGCAAACGTGACGGTATAAGAGGCCACTATTTCAGTGGTATCTGTGAGCAGCTACTTTGTACATTTATTGGCAAAAGTTATGTCTTTTTCCTCTGAGAGAAGTCACTTTGTGCATAGTGCCAAAAGTTAGGTCTATTTCCAATCTTCCCCCGCCCACTTTGTACATTTATTGTTGTTGTTGTATCTTTTATGCTTTTGATAAGTTGAACCCCAAGTACATGCAAAAAAATAGAAGACATTCATACCTACAGTTACAAATAATCTATATTAGCAAATAAAGCATTAAATTGTCTTAATCCAATTACTGAGTTTATACATTTACTTAAAAGTTACAAGTCACACATAATATAAAAGATTAACTATTATACACACACAAAATCTTAAAATAAACATATTTATTTCGATAAAAACTTTTTATAACTATTAACTTTTTATTCCTTAATTTACTTGTTAAAAATTTAGTCTGCAAATAGAAGATATTATTATTTAATTCAAACAAATGATTAGATGTTTAATTTGTGAATAGAGATCTTTACTCTGGGTATAACAATTTTCTAAATTAAAAACAGAATTTTTGGGGCGTCGTGAATTTGAGAACTTTCTTAAGTTTAGGGAAGGCATTTGTAGTTTCATCCCCTCTTTTTTTTGAAATTATAAAAAAAAACTCCCTAATAAGTTCACATTTCATAACATTCATGCACACAATTTTAAAAAATTTACTCCAAGAAGATATTTTGTGCATGGATGTTATGAAATGTAAACTCACAGGGGAGGTTTTTGTCATTTCAGAAATAAAAAAGACGCAAACTGTAATTTAGCAAACTTAGAGGGGCGAATTTGGCAAATGTCCCCATTTGAGAAGAGGGAGGGGCCTATAAATAGTGTAGGACGCCCCCATTTGAGTTTCATTAGCATTACACATTCATGTATGTCATTTAAACAATCTAGCTTTCTTCTTCCTAGCTTGCTCTGTCACCAGTAGAACATTAATAGCTGCAGTGATGAATCAGTAGCCCAGACGATCATTCAGCGAGGTACGGCCATCGCCAGTTTGACCTGTATGATTTCGTTCCCGTCGTTAGAATTAGAGGTGCGAAGTAGATAACTGCAGAAAGAAGAGGAGGGTTCAAATACGCATACCCTTGGGCGGCACCCATGACTCGTACTCCCGACCCGTATCTAGAAAATCAGGCTTTGCGGGTCCGAGGATCCCTCTTCGACGCGAATTGGCTTTATCGGAGCGGGTTTCGGCCTGTGAGTTTTGTATCTCATCGGAGGATGCATGAAAGCCTCGATTGTGTTTTAAAAGCAAGGCAACCGAATCGGCTGCAATAGTTTCAGCCTCAGCTGCGGAGGACGGCCCTTCAACTTTTGCTACTTTGTCAGCACCCTGCTCGTCAGCTTTTTCAGCGGGCTTCCTCTTCCTTATGATGAGTCCGGGAGCCGCGTCTTCCAAGTTCTTCTCCTCATTCACCGGGGCAAAAATTTCTTTTCGATCTTTGTAGTCAACAAAACCATCGGAAATGCTCGCCGCATCATCCAAATTAGCCGCCGGCATGCGATTCCCAGCGTCTTCTGGTTCTGTCTTCCTCGTATCACCGAGCCACTGGGGTTTGACCATGGTGTATGCGGGCACTTTTTCGTCATTTCTAGATGTTTTTTCAAGCTTCGAGATCGAACCACGAATTTCCATGGGAGGTTGTTTTTCTGAAATCTCTTTTGCAGGTTCATGAGAATGGGACTTTCTTGGGAAGTTGTTGGGCATGCATTGATTAGACTTGGGCGCTTGTGCTTTCGCGGCATTTCTTTTACGAGCGGCTTCTCCGCTAGGGTCGGCAATTCTCAGCAGATATGTAAACTTGTCCAGCTTTGCTTGTAGATCGGAGATCTTCCTTTCGGTTTTTACAGTTCGATCAATCACTGTTTCATGAAGAAGAAAACACGTTGCTTTGCGGTAAGAAGATTGGAAATTGCTATCATTGCATAGAGGAGGAAAACCTAAAGCAAGCAAGCTATGAACCCTAATACTTCAACATCACTTGTTATGAAAGAAATTTCGACGAATCTTATTGATCGGTGTGTCCAGTCCTACATATGTCGTATGTAGGGAGTTCGTATAAGAAAGCCCAAAATTAAACAAAAGGGAAAGTACCAGAGAGCTTCTATCAAAGAAAAAAAATGAAATTGCGACCGAAGCTCAACTACACTGCCCCTCAATATTTACTTCCTCATGAAAGCATTGGACAACAACAGAAAATCCATGGAAAATGTTAGGAAAAATATCGACTGCGTACAATAAGGAAGCTAAATTGCTGTTACGAAAAAAATGAAAATTTTAGAAAATTTATCGACTAAATTACCCCCGATGTTGCTTTTTCCACAGGAACTAAAAAAACCCATGTGTTGAAGCAGCCATGGAGAATTTATGGGTGACTGCAAGCATTGTGGCCAAACATGTTAAATAAGTTAGGAAGCTGTTTGGCCCTTGCAGACAATTGAATAGGGTTGTATATGTATTCCTCAGACATACAGACTATTTGAAGAGATTCAGGGGTGCATGCATGTTATTGCCTAGCTGTGAAAAAAGAATGTAAGTATGTTATCACCTAGCTGTGAAGAAAGGCCGCTCATGTATGCATCAAGGTCATCCTCCCCACTGTTTACTTTCTTACTAGAAGCAATTTTCTCTCTCTCCTCTGCAAGCTTCTTTCTTTTCTCCTCTAATTCAGTGGATACAACTTCGATTTTGTCGAGGAGAGAATCAGATGTTTCAACTGACTGTTCGCCGGATTTTTTCGCATGCTTCTTCTTCTCCGTACGATCATAGAACTCATCATCGTCACTGTAACAAGAATAAACATACTTAAAATAAAGATAAAAAATCCCTATCAAGAAGATCAGACTGTATCTGTACAAAATAAATTTAATCATTATAAAAACATATAATAATCACGAGTGTGTTGTGCGCACGCACACGCATAAGAGCGTGTTATGTGCAAGTGTATGGCCTCCAGGACAGGAAAACTCATTTCTCCCAAAATAGATTTAACTCGAATCAATTCACACGTAGTAATGCCGGTAATGGAAATAACACAATATTCGGCTTCAGTAAAGGAATGATCACAACATTTTGTTTCTTACTCCTCCAAGATTGTCACCCATAAAAATAGAATAGCCCGCAGCGAGGACACTATATTTTGCTCTTATCTTCTTATCTTATACTTCTAGAATGTCATTTCTTCTATTTAGCAACAAGAGCAAATTTATCATGGTCATTATGAACATCAGTACGAAGAGAGTTTATACAACTAGACTCCCCGAATATAGTAAGCAACAGTCTTCAGATCATGGACAAAATCTCTTCCCAACATCCAAACTCTCTGAAATTCAAGATCTAAAGAAAGACCAGAAATCATTTCAAATACCATTTGTTGCATAAGTTCAGTCTTGTAGTCTTCGATGGTTTAAATAGCTGAGTATTGATCAATTTTTGCCCACATATGAGTCAATTTACAATAATATTCCTCGAGTCATTCATTCCCGTCATGTATATCTGTTCAGTTTGAAGTTAATATATCCTCGCCAAGCCTTTCTCTTTAGAGTAATTTCGTTTAATTAACTCTCACATTTCTTTAGCAGTTTGACTGAAAAGGAATTGAAGTCATACACTTACACTGTGATAATCAAGTTGTCATCCACATTGCCAACAACCCCGTCTTCCATGAGAGGACTAAACATAATGAGATTGATTGCCACTTTGTGCGGGAGGAAATTCAGGATCAAGCTATTATTATTGTTTTTTTGTCATCTGGGGACCAAATTGTTGATTCACCAAAGCAATTTCTGATAAATCTCTTCAAACGTACTCTCTCAGGATTGGAATGATGGATGCTTATGGTGTTAGCTTGAGAGGAGTGATAATAGTCAAGCTATCTTAGGCTCACCGGTGGGTGGCCGTATCTCAAGTTGTGGCTGAGGGGAAACAAAATTGGGTTTCCCGTGGGGTGATTCGTGTAGAACGGAAGTAACCCTAAAGGTTCGTTTCTCGCCAACAAATCCCATGTTCTGTTTTATAAGAAAATTAAAGGCTATCAAAATAGGTACTACATGATGGAAATGAAATGTACCGGTTTCTGATTTTTTTACTTGGAAATTCACTAACCTAATGTGCAACCTCATCTTCAGAATGAGTAACTTGGAAGAAAATCTTCGTAAGAAATTCAGAGCTTAGAAAGTAGGAAGAGTTAATTCTACAGCAACGTGCAAAGTGTCATTAGCTCAGGGATGGATAGATGTTGAAGTTCTTTAATTCTGTTATTAAAAGAAGGTAGGCTCGGAATAATTTTAGTTGAAGAAGCTATGATAATCAATACCAGTGGATTTGATTTGTCTAAGGACGTTGTTCAGTTCTATCCCAACTATATAACCGTAAGGGCTATCATTTTTATTTTCCTTCTTTGATTACTAGCAGGCCAGTGTTGGACCAGGGAAACGAAAGATTGAGGAAATCAGCTATGATGGACAATGTTTCTGATATAGTTTTGGATGTCGGATGGATTTAATGGGTGCTTTAGAAAGGTTCATTGGGACATAACCAAATTCTTGTGTTAGAGGTTGTTTACTTCTTTCAAAGGGGGCATATTTCCTATGCTTATTCACAAAAATAGCACTCTGACTTCCTTGGGAGATTATTAGTCAATTTCCTATTGTAGTTTCAGTAGAATTGAGAGAAAATTTATTCTGATGCCCTAATTCGGGCCAAGCATACATATTTATAGGATACATACACGTAACATATCGCGTGTAATAAGAAACGGGAAAATAAATCTTAAAATAAAAGAGCGCATATTCAACTCTCTCCCACAAGTTGGGAATATATATTGATCATCCCCAACTTGACTGTATCGTTCATGAAATTGTCACAGCTTAACCCCTTGGTAAAGACATCGGCCAGTTGATCACACGAATTCACAAACGAAGCACAAATATTTCTCTTATCTATCTGATCTTTGATGAAATGTTTGTCAACTTCAACATGCTTCGTCCTATCATGCTGAACCGGATTGTGAGCAATACTGATGACAGCTTTGTTGTCGCGGTATATAGTAATTGGTTTGTTCACCTGGAGACTCATATCTTGGAGAATTGTCTTCAACCACAACTTATCACATACACCTTGTGTCATAGCCCTATATTCTGCTTCGGCACTCGAGCGAGCAACAACACTTTGTTTCTTGCTCTTCCAAGATACAAGATTTCTACCCACAAACGAGCAATACCCGGTAGTAAAATTTCTATCGTCTTGACTATCAGCCCAATCAGCATCTGTGAACACTTCAATTTCCAACGTTTGATTTGCAGAGAACAGAATCTCACGTCCTGTAGAGTTCTTGAGGTATCTCAGTATCCGATATGCAGCCTGTTGATGGCGAATTGTGGGAGAGTGCATGAATCTACTTAGGACACCCACGACGTACATAATATCAGGGTGAGTATGAGATAAGTATATGAGTCTCCCAACCAATCGTTGGTATCTTGAAACATCAACTTTCTCCCCACTAGCATCAACATCAATTTTGTGATTAGCATCAACAGGTGCATCCACAGGAGCACACCCAAGCATACTCGTTTCCTCCAGAAGATCAAGGGTATACTTTCTCTGAGAGATGAAGATCCCCAACAAGACTTCACTACTTCAATTTCCAAGAAGTATTTCAACTTTTCCAAATCTTTGACTTCAAATTTTTTGCCCAATTGTTCTTTCAGGTGCATGATCTCCTCTAGGTCATCTCCTGTAATGATGATGTCATCCATGTATATAATAAGTATCAATATTTGAACCCCTCTCCTCTTGATAAAGAGAGTATGAACAACATGTTCTTGAATATAGCTTAGTTGAAGCATGAATTTGTTAAACCGTTCAAACCAAGCTCTAAGGACTGTTTCAGGCCATACAGGAATTTCTGCAGACGGCAGATCTTTCCATTGGACTCTTTTTTGGTAAAGCCGGGTTGGATATTCATGTAGACTTCTTCTTCCAGATCATCATGTAAGAATACATTTTTGACATCAAACTGTTGTAACTCTCACCCAAGACAAGCAGCACAAGAGAGGATCACACGAATAAAATTCATCTTTGCAACAGGGGCAAAGGTTTCCTGGTAGTCAATTCCTTGGGTTTGGGTATACCCTTGAGCAACCAAGCATGCTTTATGTCACTCCACCACCCCCATCTTGATTCTGCTTAACAGAGAAAATCCAGCGTGATCCAACCATTCGCTTCCCAGGGGGAAAACTTGCAAGCCGACATGTTCCATTTTTTTCAAAGACACACTTTTCTTCCATAGTCTATTTCCATTCAGATTTCTGAACAGCCTCCTGCCATGTCTTAGGAATCAAAATAGAGGAAAGAGATGATATAAAATCTTTGTGAACCTGAGAGAGGTGATGGTAGGAAATATAAGTGGCAATGGGGTGTTTGGTGCCACCAGTATTACCTTTAAGACGAGCGAGAGGAACATGGAGGTCATCATCTGAATCTGGAGTTGAGGCAGGCACCGACACAGATAGAACATCCACAGACGGTATTTGCTCAGTGGTCCGAGGTCTGCAAGAGTATGTATATAATATATGAGGGATAGAAGTGGGAGGAACAGAAGCAGTACTGGGTGAACTAGGAGTAGGAGGGGGAATATGAGGAGAAACAACAATTGGAAGAGGGGAATCAATGGTCTCGTCACTGTTACTACTAGTCTGCCCCTAAAGGACCAAAAAATGACTCCCCCTCAAGAAAAGTAACAACAGTGCAGTAATAGTGACGGGTATGAGGCTGATAACACTTATACCCTTTGGTGGTAGGAGAGTAACCCACGAAAACACATCTGAGGGAGCGAGCAACCAGTTTATTGTGATGCGGGGTATGAACATGAACAAAGCACACAGAACCAAAGATGCGAGGAGCGATGTGAGGTGTGAACAATGTGTTGCTTGGCTGAACATGAGAGGGCGTATCGTATGAAAGGGAGCGAGACGGAAGAAGATTAATGAGATGAGTTGTAGTTAAGACCACATCACCCTAAAAGGACTTGGGAATGTTCATGGTAAGTAACAAACACCGAGCAACCTCCAGTAAGTGCCTCTTCTTCCGTTCAGCTACACCATTTTGAGTAGAAGTATGGAAGCATGTGGTTTGGTGAAGAATGCCATGTTCGGTAAGATAGGCCCCAAACACTCCTCGATCATCATACTCCCCACCATTATCACTACAAAGCACACGAATTGTGTTGTTGAATTGAGTCACAACCATTCGATGTAAAGACCGAAAGCAAGTAAGCACGTCACTCTTCCGTTTTAACAAATACTGCAAGTAGTACGAGAATGACAATAGATAAAAGTAACAAACCATTTACAGCCAGATAAAGATAACACGGGAGATGAACCCCAAACATCAGAATGTAGAACATCAAAAGGACAGGAACTAGGAAAAGAAACATGACTGGGACTATGACGAACATGTTTTGAGAGTTCACAGGTGTCACAAGTAAATGATTTAATTAAACAACTAAAAACAGGAAATAGTTTGGTAAGATATAAAGCAGAAGGGTGGCCAAGGCGCAGATGCCAGCGTCGAATGCCATGTAACGTCGGAGCACTTATGATGGAGAGAGCATTGGGAGATAATGACTGGTTCAGCAAGTAAAGCCCGCCAACGTTCCTACCACTGCCAAGCATCCACTCAGTATCCAGATCCTATAACACACAAATATCAGTAAAAAAGTTACGCAGCAATTTAAAGAAGCAGTTAAGTGGCTAATGGAGAGAAGATTGTGAGAAAATGAAGGGATATGCAAAATCGAAGAAAGAGATAGGTCGGGAGAACATGCAATGGTTCCTTTGCCAGCAATAGAAGAAAGAGAACCATTTGCAGCAATAACCTTATCGTGACCAGAGAGAAGAGTATAGGAGGTAAAACCTGAGGCAGAGCCAGTCATGTGATCCGTCGCACCCGAGTCGATGATCCACTAGGAAGGGGGTGAAGACACAACATGAGCATTGAAAATACCTAAAGCAGCAAACACGACAGTGGAATTAGCTGATGGAGAGTCAGAATGGGAACGCAATATGCGGCGAAAGGCCTCTAACTACATAGCAGAAAGGCCTCCAGAGGTGTCCTCATAAACCTCAGTCGAATGCGCAGAATACTGTATGCGGGCACCAGCCTGACGACCACCACCAAGGTGACCCCCTCTCCCATGAACAACAGAACCCCACCAGAGGGAGCAAGATGAGGGTGTAGACAAAAACAGACGTCCTTAGTATGTCCTTTCTTCCCACAGCGGTTGCATAAAGGCGGAGGTCCTCGAGCAATCCCAGCAAGAGCAGAGTGTTCGGTAGAGGAACCAAGGGAGCGGCGACGATTCTCATCACTGAGGAGCATACTGAAGGCTTCCCGAAGGGACGGAAGAGGCTCGTGGTGGAGAACATGCAGTCTTTATCATTCTGAAGAGCCTGCACATCAGCAGTGCAAGCAACGGTAAAAGTGTTGAAGTAATCCAGTTTCTGATACAGACGTTCGAACTCAGAGTAGTAGGCAGATATGGACAGAGTTCCCTGCTTCAGCTCCAAGACACGACGAGTGAGCTCATAAATCTGCGTCAAACTGCCTGCCTGAGAGTAGGTGT
The DNA here is from genome assembly GCA_039513925.1 of Platanthera zijinensis. NCBI lineage: Eukaryota > Viridiplantae > Streptophyta > Magnoliopsida > Asparagales > Orchidaceae > Platanthera > Platanthera zijinensis. The sequence continues at coordinate 242,742,553 of CM077081.1, read as the reverse complement.
CACGGGCCCTTTTCCAAATTTTATGAGCAGGATCCAGAAAAATGTAACTGCGATACACCTGACGGGACATCGAGTGAAGTAATTACGAGACACCCAAGGAATTGTCCGCATCCCATTTTCTCCACGAGGGATCGGTATGTGGTGGCTCAACAATGGTACCATCAATATGTCCATATAGTTGGTGGCTTCGAATAGCAAGTTGTGCCGCTCTGGACCATTCAAAATAATTTGTGTCATCCAAGGCAACAATAGTGATCTTTAAGGAGCCAGATTGGTCGTGGCTCCGAGGAGGATCTGCAGAGGGTCCACTGAGGACACCGGTGGGGGAAGATGATGAGATGTCGAAGGAATCACTCATCGATGACCGTTCGAAGGAAAATAGCAAGGCGAAGAACTCAAAAATCGAAGAAACCACATCCTATGAGTGTCCCTTAGATCGCGTCGCTAGAGAGGACACGAAGGATGTGACCATGATGTCTCCGGCAGCCCCCATGGAGGACAAAACAGCTAGAGACAAAGGGACGCACGGAAAAACGGGGAGGAGAAGGGCGCTGAAGAAGTCCGCTGGAGAAGACCGCCGAAGAAGGTCGATGGAGAAGCCTTAGGCACTGGAAGCCCGAGGCGCTGGAAGGCCGGGCTTGGGCGGCGATTGAAACGCTTAGGGTCGCGCCAGAATGAGACGTCTAGGGCAGCGCCGGAAGAAACAACGCGGGACTAGGCGTCGTCGGAGGAGGAAGCAACGTCAAGGATGGGGATCGCGACGCCGGAATGGAGCGAGGCGCGGGATCAGAATATGGCATGTACTCTTTAAGTTTCCCACTTTCCTTGCAAAAACAGTGAAATATTGAAAAGACTATTGTCACGCCCAAGCTTTAGAAGGATACAACTAAATTTTCAATGACCAAAAGATTATTGTCACGCCCAAGCTTTAGATGGATACACTAGTCACTTATTTATTGGATAAAGCCCAACACATGCAAAAAATACCAAATGCCGAAACTATCTCTTAGTCCAACAGGAACGGTGCCTTTTATGCCATATCCAAGTAAGCGTGGTAGGCATGAGTTCATTTCAAGTAATTATTTTTTAATAGTAATAAACTGTAGATAAATCCATAGGTTTCTCGCAAAGATATTGACCCATTTGGCATAAATCCAGCGATACTTAAATAAAATGCATGGATCAAAATTACATCATATGTCCATAAAAATAGAAAGTTTGAATTTAATGAATATAAATATTCACCTCAAAGTACATTCTTCCTCCTCAGCAGTTGCTTTGATTCTTCTGCCAACTAACCTCCCATCACGAGCACCTCTACTTTCACGAATACTATCATTTAAAGTTTCTTCCAAGTTATCTAACTCCTCCATAATCTACAAGATGCACCATGCAATCAATTACTGCTCTACTAAGCACGTGCATGTCAAGAAAAGACAATAATAAAATGGTGCACCCGCAGCATGGAGCTCCTACTAATGCATGGTCTGGGGAGGAATTATTTATGGAGTTCTCCCCTGCATTTGCATAAAGATTGTTTCAAGCTTAAACGTGAAACCCACATAATAGTATAATACACCAGAGGCAACTTAACCACTTGCAGGTCCACCCTTTACCAGAAAATAAAAAATTTAAATGGAATATAAAAAATGAAGAAATTAAAAATTTAATACATAACCACCTGAGTGATTCTTTGCTCATTTCGACCAATCTGCATTTGTTGACCTGGGGTTAGCCCACCTTGGGCAATATCTTTTACTCGAATTGCATCTATCTCCTTCTTCATATTTGACACCTTTCCGAGCCAAAATCACGAGGAAATGAAAAAGAGACAGATAATTATAAAATGTTACATCTGCCCACTAGCAACATATCTTAAATAGCAGGAGCAAGCAAAGGACATCAAATATAAGAAATATCATCAAATAAGTACCACTTCATTAAAAAGTAAAGAGAAGTGCTATGGTCCACGAGAGTGGTATAAAAACATGGACTTAAGTTATAATTTTTAATCCACAAGAAATCGGAATAAGTGAATAAAACAGAATAAATGAAGACTTCTTTCCATGAAAAACAATATAAAAATAACCCAGTTATCTATGGCTAAGTGCAATTATGTAAATTCAAAGCAGATAATAAAGCACAATGTACAGTGCACTTTACCTTTAAAACTTTCCCTAAAACAAACAAAAGACCTAGAATTACATTATCATGTTTTGTTCACGAGAGGCAAGAACGAAAGATTAAAATATCACAATACAGTGAATTGCCAGTTGAGAAATAGAGAGAAATATTATTTTCAATCAAGAAGTTAACTATTACATGACACCTCTATATATACACAGAGGAGGTGAACTCAAACCAAGATTAGAGGTGTGAGACTAAAAGAATGAATAGGAGTATATGCCATTATAGTGGGCCTTTACAATAGGATTTAGTTTATTTAATATATCTAATTCAATTTTCGCACTCAAGATGGGAGTATATGTCATCATTCTCATCTTGGAGAAATTATCAGTGAAGGTGTCATAACCCAAGCCCTTGGTGAAGACTGAAGATGTTTGCTAGCCCTTGGTGGTCCTTAATGAAGTGTCTATCAATTTCAACATATTTTGCTCAGTCAAGTTAACACAAATTATGTGCAATGATGATAACTTTATTGTCGCAATATAGTCGTATAGGCATTCCATCTTGTAATTGCAAACCTTACATTATAGATTGACGCTAGAGTTCTTCACATATATCTTGTGACATTGCTATGTATTCTGCTTCTACACTGCACCTTGCTACTACTTTTGTTTCTAACTTTGTCGGGCCACAAGATTTCCTCTAACAAAGGAACAATATCTGGTGGTGGACTTTCAATCATCTAGACTTCCAGCCCAATCAACATCTGTATATACTTTAACATTCAAATGCTTCTTCCAAGAGAATAAGATCACACGTCCAGGAGACTTCTCCAGGTACCGCAGCACCCGTATAGCGGCTTCCTGAAACATTAGTCTCGGAGAATGCATGTATCTGCTAAGGATTCCAACTGCATGTTTGATATCAGGACGAGTGTGTGAGAGTTAGATTAGTCTTCCCACCAATCTTAATAGCTAGTGGAGTTCACCTTCTCACCATCCTTATCTTCATCGATTTTACAATCTACTTTTATGGGGGTATCTATAGGAGCACAGTCCAGTATCTACATTTCTTCTAGAAGATCTAGAACATATTTCCGCTTAGAAATGAAGATTTCGCGATCTGATCGCGCAAGTTCAATTTATAAGAAATATTTCAACTAACCTAGATCTTTGACTTCGAACTCCTTGCATGATGCTTTAAGCCGTGTAATTTCCTCTATATCATTTATTGTCGACTTAGATAGTGAGAATAGTCACTTTCTCTGCTTTCCACTTAACAGTGAGGATATGATCAGAGTGACCATGTTTGTATCCCAATAGAGTCATAGTTTTTTGGAATTTTCCAAAACAAGCTCTGCGAGAGCGCTTCAAACCATAAAGAGATTTTTTTTTAATTAACACACTTTCCCTTTTGATCTTATCTTTAAGAAACTCGGTGGAAACTTCAAGTATACTTTTTTGCAAGATCAACATATAAAAAGACATTTTTAACAACCAGTTGATGCAAGTCCCTTTCCAAGTATACAACACATGATAAAATAACGCGGATGGAGTACGTTTTGGCAACTAGCACAAACGTTTCAGGATAGTTTGCGCATGGCTTTGAGTATATCCATGAATGACTAGCCTCGCTTTGTATCTCTCTACGACCTCATCTTGGTTGTGTTTGACAGAGAACACCCATTTGGAGCTAATTGGTTCATTTTTGGCTGGGTGATGAGATATTTTCCAAGTGTCGTTCTTCTCCCCTGCAGATATCTTTTTTTTCATTGTCTTTCACCATTTGGGTATATCTATCTCTTCCTACCAAGTGTTATGAATACGAAAAAAAAACAAAGATGAGATGAAGGCTTTATGTGTCTGTGTCAAATTGTGATATGAGATATAATTGACAATTGGTATTTAGATGAGGTCAGCTTATTCTTCGAATGTATAAGAGGTCAATGGAGATCTCCGTCGGGACTTGATCCAAAAGAGTGTATCCATTGTGAAGGAATGATGGGGGTTTGTAACATCTGAACACCAGTGTTGCGTCGTCGATAGACCTGAGGAAGTGAAAAAAATAGGCCTCCGGACAACATGAATTAAGTTGAGGACAGGAGTGGACATCGCAGTTGGACATGTGGTAGGAGGAAGGATAGGCACACACATGGTAGTTAGTCACATAGAAAGGAAGATATGAGGCCACAATGGGAAGACGACTATTAGGAGTGTCAACCTCGGTGTCCTCCCATTGACGAGAGCCAATGAATTGTTCTCCTTAAGAAAAAGTTGTGTTCTTGGTACAAAAAAACGTCGAGAGGAAGGGTGATAATAACGATACCCTTTCATAGTAGAAGAGTAGCAAATGAAAACACATTTATGGGAACGAACATCCAGTTCATCACGATTGTGTTGATGAATATGAACAAAACAAACACATCCGAACACACGAGGAGTGAGATGAGAGGTGTGGACGATGCATTTGGTGAACAAACAAAAGATAGGGGAGGCATATTGCAAGGTACTTGAGGGAAGGAGGTTAATGAGGTAAGCCGCATTGAGGACCGATCCTCCCCAATTGGATTTTGGGAGATTCATTGTAATAAGAAGACACCGTATTACTTCGAGGAGATGTTGATTCTTATGTTTAGCAATACCAAGCACTTGGTTTGATGAAGGATATCATGGTGAAACACAATAAGTTCCAAAAACACCACGGTCCTCATACTCTCCCCAATTGTAACTGTGAAGCACTAGAATAGTACTGCAAAATTAATTGGCCACCATTTTGTGAAAAAAGTTTAAAGCAATTAAAAGCATCACTCTTCCGTTTTAATAAATATACTAAGCAGCTGGAGACTACATGGGACTCCCAAATGCCATTTTTTCTTTCATGAAGTCGTGAGCTTACGTGAGATTCTCAAATCAATTACATCTGCTTGAGACTGGATAACTTCATGCTGCATGTTCCGCACTGAATTGCACATCAGCAACTCTTTCCATCCTCAAAAAATGGGTAGGCAGAAGCCGTCATTCACATAGCGAATCAATCATTTGCTATTTGGGTGGCGATCGTCCCAAATAATCGAATCTGATGCTTACCCCGGCGAGTTTGCATTCAAAAATGTACTGAATTGTTCCAATGGGAACACACAGTCGGAGAAATCTATTAGAATCTCCTCAACCCACCTTCGATTTGAGTCCCCTACGAAAATTACTGGGTCATGATATTGTTGTCAAGCGCATGACAATCGCAATTAGTGTTGTACAAGAAGAAGTCATTCACAAGCTCCAGAAATCAAATGAATGGTATATGCTCTTTGCAAACAGAAAACACTGCCTACAAGTTTTTGTTGCATTGAACCACATAATGGTCCAATTGCAGAAAGAAAGTTATCCCCACGGCAACTACAGCAAACAAAAACCAAAGAAAATTGATCCATTGAAGATTCTGCATCAGATTAATGATGAGATATGTGGTTGACTGTCCTGATGGATGGACTATCTCATTCACCTTCAATGTGGCGGATTTTCTATCTTCTACAGAGGCATTCCCCGAAGTGGACTTGGTATCAAGTCCTTTTCAAGGAGAGACTAATGTAGGAGTACAAGCAGGAAGAGAAAGAATTGGAGGAAATAATTGTAGAGAAAGTTGACACAGGTATGTAGTTGTATGGGATTAGTAGACGAAGTAATAATGATTTGTCAATGAATCTGTCATCGAATAGAACAATTGACAAAGAAATAAAGTTGTCCACAAATTCGGTCAATGAAAGGGCCTACACTTGGTTGACCAATTTAATCAATGAAGCACCTATGTTTGGTCAAACATATTGCTCGATGAATGATCGGTCGACGATAAGTAATGTTTCATTGACCAATGATCAAATCGGTCTATGAACAGCTGGGGTTTAGTTGACCAGTTAGATTGTTAACTCGATACACATAGTCGTGCTCCTTTTTTAGGGTTAACTATTGATAAAAAAACTTTTAAATATTACTATTGTAAGAAAATTTAGGCTCTGTTTGGGACAATTATTGTTGAAGAGAAAGTTGTTGTGAGAATAGAATTGTGAGAATAGAGCCGTCAGAAAAACACTGATGAGAAAGTCATAGACTATTTGGATAATCTGTGCTTGAGTGTTGATCAGCTTTCTGATTTAAACTGTTTGGTATAACAGCCGTTGGAATGTTGTTTCATTTTATAATAGAAACATAACTACATATTTTGTTCGCAAGCAAATTAAATATATTAATAAAACATAAATATTTTACAAAATTAGCAAGGGAACATCAACAGAGAATAAAAAAACATGAGATATGTTGGAAGTATAGCAACACAAATAGATTACTAATATGATACATCATAATCATGATCATATATGATCATGCCCAATCATAAAATAACAGTACATTCAATCATAATAATGATCGGGCATGATCACATTATTATAGTGCTTGCATAACCTGACTCAAATCATACAAGTGCATGCAAAAGGAGGTTAACAAACTATCTACATAATGCATAATAATAACCCCACTTTAATGAATCCCGGTGCTCATTTGAATAAACAGCAGAAATCATACAGAGGTTTACTTCAACTCATGCCTAACAACTTCAAAATAAGAACTTCAGAAAATAAAATTCAAAGATGAAATCTTGCAGTGGTTTTCTTCAAATCATGCCTAACAACTTGAAATTAGGAGTTTTCTATAAAACCATAGTTACCAGAGCTAATTGAGCAAAAAAAACACTGAAGACAATGAGAAGGTCGGTGCACAGAAATGGAGATCATTACCTTCACATGTTTAGAAGATCCCAGCAAGGCAGTCAACGATGAAGGTAGGTGCACAGAAGGTCAGCGGCTCCTTTGCAGGGAAGAAGGTCGGGTAGGGCATGCGTTAGAGGTTTCGATCGTTGGAGTTTGTTCCCGTTGGAGGATTCGATCCCGCTGGAGGTCGATCGCACCGAGAAATATCGCTGGCGAACGGGAGAGGCGTGATGCCAGGGAGGCGCTTGGGAAGAAACACTTGCGAGGGCACGAAGAAAAGTGTTGTGCATTGGATGCTCTCGCGAGACGTGCGTCTTGTACGCAGAAAGTTGATCCCGCGCTACTTTTTAAAAAGAGATAAAAACGCTATTTTTTTAAATCTATTCTCGCACCTGTTGAAACAAATGGCATAAAAACTGTGTTCGCGGTTTGAATAGAGCTTTCTGAATAAAAAAGCTGCTCCAAACAGAGCCTTAGGCGGATGCATCTCCTTAGTATTGTTTTCTAGAAATTTCTCAGGGAAATAAATTCTACTTACATTTATCCTCTGTATCAGTTTGAAATTAACTTATATAAGGATGGAATGTTTTTCTTTTAAACTCATGCTAGATTTTTTTTAGATTGCTAATGCTAGTTTTCAAAAGGCTTTACGGATTACATGTAGTGTTACTTTCTCCTGTCTTTAGAAACCAACTATCATACATAAAAATGTAATTTGAATTTTAGAGAAAAACATAAAAAGAGTTCGTCTGTGGTGATTGAACATGCCATATTTATCATAGTACTACTCAGAAAAAAAATCACTAAGCTCGTGATGTAAAAGATTCATTATAACTGTCAGTGGGGTCTAGAAATTGCTATGAATTATGAGAAAGTGCCCGGGATTTTAGATAGCTATAACATTCCTAAATTCCTTGAAGAAACTCATGAAAGTCTTGTGGTATCAACAATCAAAACTCAGACCCAAGGAACATGTTCGGTCTTCAGCATATTTTAATATGCAACTGTTGCACAGGAATTTTGTTTGTAATATAAATGAAAAAGCAATAAAAATTCATGAGAAAATAGCTAAATGTAACAGAGACAAAAGAAGGAAACAGCCACCAATTATTCAGTACTATGCATGAAAGTGCCATTATATCATAACAATGTGGAAGAATTGTTAAAAACATACTTCTTACGTGAAATGCAGCAACTACAATGCTAAGCTGAAAAGGACAAAGCAATGAACATGTGCTAAGCAAATTTTTGAGATGTCACGACACGCTTCTTTTTTCCAAATGAGATAAGAGTAGTGGGTTTATGACCCCAGAGTACTTGACAGAATTAAGGCTTCTTTTCCCATTTAGAGACAAACTTACTCGTGATTTCGCAATCAAATTTTTGAGCCCCTGATGCATTGCCAGATGCAATGGTTCAAGTTGTTCACGTTTGGAGCTTCTGAGAAGGAAATTGTAGAAAAATGAGTGCTCTCAGGCATGATTAAAAGAATGGCAGAGCATTGACGTTTGTGCCCAAGCTCGGGAAAAGTTGTTTGAAGTACCAGCAACGCTATTTGACGTGGAGTTGGCAACTAATTGCCAATCCCAGGGTTTATTCTCACTTTTAAGAGTTTAACTCTTTCCAATTTTTTAAAATTGCTGTCTGGATGTTTTTAAGAGCAGTTTGGAGTATTTTCGTGGTTGGTTTGAGGATTTTCGCAAAGAACAGTACTTAGAATAATGAATCTGAAGTTTTTTTGAATTTATATTGCATGTTTAGGGTGTTTGTAGCAGTTTGTGCTGTTCCCTGCAGTTTCCCTTACCATGACTCATTTTTGGAGAGTTAGAATTGAGGAAGGATTGGTTATCACTTCCATGTTCATTGTTTATGTTTGAAGAAATGTTCGTGACAGTAATTTTGAGTATTTCCATTGTCTTTTATGACTGAACAGCAGCCGGGCATGACTATTAATTGCTTTATTACTCATCTAAGACATTGATTGCTTTATTACTCATCTAAAATATTTAGGGTTTTTAATATAAAATTTAATTTTGTCCTTTACATAGAAAGAAGGGTCTTAGGTTGAGCAGGGCAAAAACGGAGTATATGGAGCATAAATTTATCAGTGCAAGAAGGATGAATGACTTCATTATTAAGTTGGGTGATCAAGATATTTTTCGTAGTGAGTGTTTTAAACATCTTGGATCGATAGTTCAAAAGGACGGAGGTATTGATAAAGATGTGACACATATAATCCAAGCGGAATTGTTGAAGTGAAGAGGCGCGTCAGGGATCTTATGTGATCGTAAATTACCATTAAAACTTAAGGGCAAGTTTTACCGTACTGCAATTAGACTAGCGATGCTCTATGGTTCTGAGTGTTGGCCAGTGAATTGTGTACATGAGCAAAAAATGAGAGTTGCAGAGATGAGAATGCTTAGGTGGATGTGTGGACACACGAGACTGGATAAAATTCAGAATGAATGTATCAGGGATAAGACAGGAGTAGCACCAATTGCAAAGAAGATGCGAGAAGCTCGACTAAGATGGTCTGGACACGTACAAAGGAGATCATTAGAGGCACCTGTTAGACGTTGTGAGAGTCTAGTCACTAGGCATGTTAAACGAGGGAGAGGTAGACCAATAAAGACTTGGAATGAAACTATAAGGACAGACATGATGTACTTAGGCATTAGTTAGATTATGACAAGATATGGCACAATGGAGACAAAGGATCCATATAGCCGACCCCACTATAGTGGGATAAAGGCTTGAGTGTTGTTGTTGTACATTTAAAACCCTTGTGTGTGTGAACAATGCATGGAATGATGGAAGTGAAGTTTCTAAGAATTTATCTTGAATGTCTGGGAGTGTTTGTAGCAGTTTTGTGTTATTCTCTGCAGTTTTTCCTATTGTGGGCTGAGCTTTGAGGAGTGAAAATTGAGGAAGGACCGGTAATCACCTTTATGTTCGTTGTTTATGATTGAAAGATTGTTAGTGGCAGTAATATTAACTAGGCAGGCTTTATCACTTGTCTAAGATACCATTTCACTTTTGCTATCGTCATTATAGAAGGGGAACATTATTGAAACAACTCAAAATTTGTGACCCACTCTTACCAACTACCAAATCTATAAGCATGTCCATCCCATCAAGTAATGGATGCTTAATATGGGAGAACGATAAACCTTTCTATCATAGCCACTTATGTAGCCATCTCTTTCCACCCACTAAAATATAAGCACTTCTGATAGTGGTTGCCAGCAGTTCCAACATAAGAGAGACGGCGATGAGAAAACTCGGTCACCGGTCAGACCTTGGGCATAGGTTCGATCATGGGCAAGGGTTGACTTTGAGCGCAGGTTTGCCTTCTTTATTACTCAAAAGTAGAAGGCCTAAAGCTTAGACTCTTCCTTTACTTACAGGAGGCTAAAAAGAGGATTGTGAAAACCATTGTTTTAAATGTCCTTAGACATGTCTCCCGATATGTCCTTTTTTAGGGCAAAACGATATGTTTTTTAAAAAAAAATAGATTGTGTCCTTTTGTAAAATATAGCCCGACATGTTCGATTTTTTCGGATATATCGGCCGATACGACTTTTAAATATATCGTCCGCTAGTTTATTTTATGTTATATTAGCAGACTAGCATCATATGTTTAAATCGCCTATAAATTATATTATGTATATTTAAATCGTTTAGACTTATTGTTTCAATATTTTTTACGTTTTATTCATACAACAAATTTTGTATAATTGTTTCACAATTTTTAATGTCATGTTATAAAAAATATAAAAACAACTAATACATTTATTAGTTGATTGTTTGTATGTTTTTAGTATAAATTTATAAGTTTGAAAAGACTTATAATCAATCAAAGATTTTTAACTTTTAAATCTTATTTATTTGCAATAAACTTATTGCTATCAAAATAAAATTATTGTGTACAATTAAATATATTTTACAATATATCATTTTGTAGTTGTCAATAATATTTTATCTTAGATACTATTTGACTTTATTTCATAATATAAATGACTCATTTTTTATCTATTTATTATATTGTTTTTCTATTTTTATAACATATAATTATAGATAGTATACATAAAAATAAAAAAATTATTTATAAGACATGAATAACCGATATTTTAAAATATCTCTGACATGTCTCCGACTTCCGATATCCGACATCTAAAAACTCAATCTGATATGTCGCTGATATCCGATATTTAAAACATGGGTGAAAATGCAAAACAACTAAAATAAAAAACCAAGCACATCATGCATAGTCCATCTCTGTTGGCCACATGCGAGGGCGACATGAGTAGACCAACAGTGGTTGCGATTCTGAATAGACCACCATCAGTGGCCGTATCAGTACTCGTGGTTCAAAAACAACCATGTCTTCAAGGCCAAAATCAAGAAATTGGAGTCCTATTTTGCTTTCCAAAATCCATGTGGCATCTTCCTTCTACAAATCTTTCCAAGCTATGAGTAGATGGCGCGCCTCTTGGCCTTGGCCGGTGACAGAGTGGCAAAGTCAAAAGGGAACGAAATCACCACTGGAGGGTTCCCTACCATCATTTTTAGTTATGAAGCATAGAACACTAACTAAACTTTGTTCTGTGAAGATAGCTGGATCTGACAGACCACCTGGCCGATACATTCCAAAATGAGAAAGGAGACGAAGTATTTGGGCGATAACTTGGGGTGCACTAGGATGGCAACTGAAACTTGTCGGTGCGACCAAAGTTTCACAAACAATGAATCGCCAGTTGTAAAAGAAACTGTTACTGACCTATTTCAGCGGGGGTCGGAGTAGTAGTCGGAGGCGGTGGTGATGGTGGTGGAGGATACAGCAGAGCCTTAATCACGGCTGCCTAAGAGAGATTGCTCATTAGAGGAGAGAGCCACAGAGATCTCACAAGGGGACAAGAACTAGAATTTCATTCATTGATAACTTGATACAAGACTCTAATAGTCGATATATAGAACCCCCAATGACATAACTGTAAATATAACGAAATGCATAAAACCTAACAAACTCGATGCGACTAATACAACAAAACAACTCGATACAAGAATTCGACTCAATAATAATAAAGCTAGATACTTGATGTCTAGGATCCATAACAGAAACATCATAGCGATTGTTCCATTGGGTCATGCTCTCATAGGCCTTGTTGAGATGTCAGCACAACTGTTGAAGGGCTTCATCACGATCCTACAACTCTACAACCAAGGATTCCACACGACACTCTAAGGTGAGGTGCGAATTGGTGGGGCAGACGCCTATACACAATCTGGAAAATGGAAGACCCTGCAGGGACCGATAGGACACGTTGCACTACAATTCTACCCTTGCAATCCAATGTGACCACTAACGAGGTTGCTTGGCGGCAGCGAAGCAATGCAAATAGATTTCTAAATATCAGTTCAAGTGACCTTTGTCCGGACATCTGTATGCAGGTGGTAAATTGTGTGATTGTGTTGAGACGCAACTTGGTCCCGTAGAGTTTTAGCAGTTCCACTCAAAAGGAGCTCACAAATATCAAGCTACGAACGCTAACGATGGAGCACGGGAATCATGTAGGCGGCAATGGCGCGAAGGAAAGCATGCGCAACTGAGCAAGTTGTATATGGTTGTTAGACGATTATGAAGTGCATGTACTTGAATGGGTGGTCCACCACTAACATGCAATCAAACCCTTGCGAGTGTGGCAACTTGGGGATTAGCTCTATGGAAATAACCTCCACGAATTGCTTCAGAATGCGAAGCAATTGAACTAGGCATGCTGATGAGAGGGTATGATACTTGGCTTTCAGACAATCAAGGAAAGCTGTCAAAAGCTGTTGAACCACTCGCCTCAAGTCATGTCAATAGAGAGAACTGCAAACTGAGGATACATTTGGGAGTCCCTGAGCACATCTAACATTGTGGAATGAAAGTTGTAGCAGTGGAAAATCATGGGGATGAATCAACAACCCCCCAAACAGCTACGAAAACACAGGCAATCCTTAATGAGGCGGAACGACGGGTAGTTGAGTAGGCTTGGAGATAGCGGATGATGGAGGCCTAGTGACTATCTTGGCGTACCTCGGTCGGAATGGCATTTAAGTTGTGATGCTTCGCACGGGTATTAAAATGTTTATCTATGAGTTATGGTCGTCAATGTTCATTGTGGCATTACTAGGAACTCATAGTCATTGTCATGGGCGGTGGAGGTTTTTTAGCATGTCCTCGCGTGCAAGGATGGTAGTAGTCGGAAATAAGAGCTCCTATATGAGTGGAATGGAAAAGTAGTCGGGAACCATGGCATGCGGTGCTCCACACAGAACCTCTAGTTGCCATCTTCTTTAGCATTAAGAGGATGAGATTGAGTAAGGGTTGGAACTGGGTTGGATCACTCCGCCCAGAGAATGCATGTCACTTTTTTCCATGACATCCTTTTGAGCATATCCATAATGATATGAGCGAACCGAGATGGAAGAGATGTCGGGATAGAGAGGAATACAGTGGTACGATGGGCCGAAGGGTGTAAGACCCAAAGGAGCCTCGAAGATAGAATTGTGGTCCGGGAGTAGTCACAGGATGTTTGAGTGTGAAGGTACCTGTCCCGGAAATCTCTGTGTGGCCTGTCAAAGAGAACTTGAAAATCTATGTTTGAGTTTTGAGAGGTGTGTAGAGAGGTAGAGTTGCAAGCTAAGATGAAGTCCTACTTGAGACAGTATGTGACGTCCTCGCGCACGAAAAGTCATTGTAAGATGGTCCCACTTAATAATGGTGTTACCTAAAGTTTGTAACCACCCCACCCTAAGGATGGCATCTATGCTACTCAAAACAAATACATAAAAATCTATTATGGATGTGCAAATCTAGGGAAAGAAAAAAGATTGTGCACTTCATGTTGTAGAAGTGTGGCATCTGTTACCTAAGAACACATGGAATCCAAGAGTCGATTGGACTGGAGGCTATAAAAAGTGTCATGTCTTGAGTGGAAAATTGTGGCTAGTGTCAATATTGATCATGACAATGATGACTCTGGGCAGAAGCTAGGTGTGGAGTTCCATCATTCTGGGGTCGGTGATGCGCCCAACGGCCTAGAGTGGTAGCTTAAGGCGAGTGAGCTACAGTGGTATATCAGCATAGTTGTTCACCTCAGTCAACTTGAGGATGTCAAGATCCCTGCTTCCCGGATTATCACATTTTGCACCAAGAAGAATGTGACGTTCCTTGAATGGATAGTCGTGCATGAGAGAGTAGGGATATTTGTGCAACAACAAAGACCATTTCCACAAAGATTGAGATACTCCTATTGGGACAGATGCTACGGGATATGTGGTTAAGCGGTGAGGGGTTTTGAGTTGGGGTATGGTTTTAGAGACACAGGTGGTGGTGGTGGTGATTCATGGTGGAATTGGGGTCAGGTCCGTGAGGTGGAGTTCTTTAGAGGGGGCTTATGATTGGTAAATGAGCAGTCGGGATAGGAGGAGAAGCAAAAGAGGGTGGAGTAGAGGCCCTCATCAATGAAACAAGCTTCTTCCAAAGTTCGAGAGAGAGTTGAGAGGTTGTGCATGAGAAGACGCTCACGAATATAGGGTTATAATCTGGCAAGGAAGTACCCATATAACGCTCTGATGAAAGTCTTGGCACATGAGTGGCTACTTCGATGAAATTGGTGATGTGCATAGCGACGGAGTCGAAGTGGCACACCATGCCTCGGCACTCATATGCATTGTCGATGTGGCAGGTGTCGTATTGGAGCCGAAGCTCCACCTTCAGAATGGTCCAACTGAGCTCTTGGTTTTTTTGGTGAATCTAACGCACCAAATGGAATGTGTACCCTTCCATGAAGATCGTCGGCAATGGTATCTTATGATGTGCATGAGTGACTTGAAGATCAAAAATTTTATCCTCCCTTGAATATGTCTAGGGGGCTAGAGTTCTATTCATAGAAGATGTGAGGGGTGAATGCGAAGGGTGGATTGTTGGAAAAACATTGGGTCCATATTCCCTTCATAGTCGGGTTGTTGAAGTCGGCAACAGCTAGGTATGTTGGTAGTTGGCAGAGTTGATGGTGAACACATGGAGGAGGATGGTAAGGTTATCGATGAGGGTTCCATCCAATCCAACCAAGGCGTCTAGAGTTGCTGAAATGGACATCATGGAGTCATCATTGGGGCTGATGTAAACAGTCACCGGAATGAGAGGCATGTTGCACGAACAAGAGTAGTCAATTGTTGTCTGGGGGGTGCTCATGAGATCAGAAGGGTCTTGGCGCACGTCGATGCTGACCGCAGGATGCATGGGTGCAAAAGTCATCGAGGCAACCATTGATCGGGTTGAAGTAGGTCACATCGGCATTGTAAGAGAATTCAACACTGAAGAGAAGACAAAAGGGGGGCAATTCATACAGGATGACATTGGTTCCAAAGGAGGAGAGGTGGGCATGGGATAACTTGGTCGCACAATCTTGGGCACGGGCTCACCTCCACTACAACTCAAAAGTAGGATAACTTTTGGATCCCCTGAGGCTCTGCATTCTTCCCCTATTTTTAGGAGTCAGAAAAATAGGAATGTGAATATACAATAATAACTAAAATAAAAGATCTGGTACATCCCTCTAGTCTGTCTCTTTCGCCTCATGCATCGGTGACGTGAGTAGGCCCTCAGTGATCATGACTATTGGACGATGCAAGCAATCATTTTAGTTTCTCTCCTAAACAAATTCACCAACGATTGACACCTATGTTGACAAACTATTTACTTGAAGAATCCAAGGCAGTAACTAAGCATATGAGGTTTTATCTCACTTTATGACGTCGAATAATTCTTCTTTTCAAGTTATTTTCTGATTGTATTAGTTCAATTTCAGTAGTTCATGTTGAAACAAGCATATCCCATTTATCTGAGATGCCAGCTAATCTCAGCTGTTCATGGTAATACAAATATCCCATTTATCTGAGATGTCAAGCAACTCTCACACACCTGACAGTGTAGCGATGCAAGAAATCAGAACAAACACCAGCACGCAGGAAGACATGAAACAATTAGAAAGAAAATCATACATACAGCCTAACCCAGATATCATGCAGTAAAACAGGGCAGGTTGAAAACATTTTGTTCAGCAATTTAAGAACTTAAATTTAGCCAAAACAATGAATATAGAATGTAATAATTAACATTTATTACCTTCTCCATTCTTTTTATAATTTTACTTCGTGTTTTTTCCTGCCTCTCAGTCAACTGTCCTTTGTAAGTTTGCCACGTGATTTCATCAGTACCATCCTAAAAGACAATACAATATAATATCTCAGTTAGTCAAAAATATATACACACGTAAATCCAAGTCATGTAAATTAAAGCATGCTACAGTACTGGAAAAGCTAAGCACGCTATTTTTCTCCTCAAAGGACATAAAGGTAGTATCTTGCAAATACTTAGATAAAAGGTTGTGAGAATTTGTTTCTTTTTTATTACATGGAACAACAAAACACCAAATTAAAAGAACAAAAACTGAGTAAATGATAAGCATTTTAGTGGATTAAAATTAACAATTATTAATTTGATCTTGTCAGAAGATAAAGAATTACTTACGTTCAAAGAACATAGCATGCACAGCAAGGGTTAGAGAATGCATGATTACGAGAAGACAGTTGATGTTGAAGGATTGGGTAGAGAAGATGACGCATGACAAAAACATAGAGACTTGTGTTGATCTAATTAGACATGAATGCAGGCAAGCACGCAATCAAAAAACTAACTTACTAATTAATGAAATTAAAAGAATCAACATCCAAAATTCTGATGAACAGTTAATCAAATAATAGAAAATATAAACTAGTATAACTAATTACAAGTGATTACAAATAATTCAAAAAGAGCTAACTGTAGAACTTGAAAAAGTATTATTTCTAATCTAATAAAAAATATTATATTTTACCCTGTATATGCGCAAAAATGAGTGATACCAAAATCTCAAAGAAAATGAGAGAAATAAAAACAGATATGGGCCTTTACAACGGGCTTTTATATACAATTTAACTCTCTCCCTCAAAAATCAAAATGAAAGTAGATATTGATCATTCTCAGCTTAGATATATGATCAACAAAGGTGTCACGGCTAAGGCTCTTACTAAAGATATTTGTCAGCTGATCTTAGAATTTTGATGCATCCTTCGTCCCATTTGATGATACATCCTAGTGTCAACTTACTTATGTTACTTTATTTTTGGCATTATATTATCATGTTGGCTTTTATTTCCTGCACATTTTTGTTAACATTATGTATACACATAATTTGTATTTGAAAACTGCACACTGAAGTGACCACTCAATAAGATTATGAATAAAAGGTCTGGTAATTTAGGATAGTTAAGGAGAGAAAGGCAAGATCTAATTATTTAAGGCAAAGCTTTAATTATTTAAGAAACATATAATTACAACAACACTCAAGCCTTTATCCCACTACAGTGGGGTCGGCTATATGGATCCTTTGTCGCCATTGTGCCCTATCTTTTGTCATAATCTCACATTCTCACTAATGCATAAGTACATCATGTCTTTCCTTATAGTTTCATTCCAAGTTTTTATTGGTCTACCCCTCCCTCGTTTAACATATCTAGTGACTAGACTCTCACAATGCCTAACAGGTGCCTCTAATGGTCTCCTTTGTACGTGTTCAAACCATCTTAGTCGAGCTTCTCACATCTTCTTTGCAATTGGTGTTACTCCTGTCTTATCCCTGATACATTCATTCCTAAATTTATCCAGTCTCGTGTGTCCACACATCCACCTAAGCATTCTCATCTCCGCAACTCCCATTTTTTGCTCATGTACACAATTCACTGCCCAACACTCAGAACCATAGAGCATCGCGGGTCTAATTGCAGTATGGTAAAACTTGCCCTTAAGTTTTAGTAGTACTTTACGATCACATAAGATCCCTGACGCGCCTCTCCACTTCAGCCAACCCGCTTGGATTCTATGTGTCACATCTTTATCAATACATCCGTCTTAAGAAACATATAATTAAAAATGAAATTTCATATTTGTACATTAATGAGTACAAATGAGGATGGATTCATAAAGGAATGAAATCTTAATTAAAAGAAACATTATATCCTTTAAAAGGAATGAAAACCCACGAAAAAGGGAGAAACCAAAAATAGAGAAAATGAGACCGTTCTCGTTTTCCTCAATCGGTACCTCGATGCTATATTCCATGTCGCCTTCAATAAAAGTACTTCAGGGCCCGTAGTTGCAAAGTCGCTTGATCTTTCGTCGACAAATGCCACTCCTTCCCTTTCGCCCTAGACGATATTGTTTGGAAATCATCTCTCAGCCGCCGACCTTCTAAGTCAAGTTCGTCGCCTGCTCCTCAAGTCCTCGTATACTTTGGCCCTTTGTTTCCAACGACTTGATCCAGCAACCTTCCTCACTATCTCTCTCGGTTCACAGTCACCATTGGATTTCATCCAGTGATTGGCGTAGGCCCGAAGATTGCCTATCGTGTCCTACTTGACTCAGATGACCTTTTTCTAGTTATTGATAATGCCAAGTAACAATCCACCTAAATCTCATAGCTTCATTTAATTATAGTATTTTTATGAGTTCACTTAATTAATCCTGAGATTGCCTCGAACTTCGTAATTATCATTATTGTCATAAGTTATTTTATGTGATTTTTGTCTGTGGAATCATTGATCTGTGTTAACTCAATCCACAAGCGTATGAGAATTTCACTCACAAACATCAATTATTAACACTATGAACAGTATTCTGCTTTAAAATTTAAAAGGGCAGCCCAGGTGCACAAAGCATCTCCTTGCAGTGAGGGTCCGGGGAAGGGTCTCACCACAAGGGTTAAATGTAGGCAAACCTTACCTAGATTGGGGAGGATCACGTAAGGCAAGGCACGCAAGTGCAAAATCGCCAAGTGCTAGATTGGGGAGGTTGCGAGGTACCTGCGAGAGACGAAGAGCGGGTCGCCGAGGACTGAGTGCTCAAGTGAATGCATGAGTATTTTCGTAAGGATGCAGAAAACTTTACATGAAAGAGGGAGAGAGCAGAAAAAAATTGTATGTATATACACAAAGAAGAGTAATACCAAACCACCAAAAGTAGTGTGTGACTAAAGAAAGTGAGAAAAACAAAAACAGCAATGGGCCTTCTAATGGGCTACTACAATAGACGTTTATATACAGTTCAACTCTAATAGTAATAATTGCACACAAATGGAAGTGCTTGAAACTAAACGCAGGACAGATAAATATTACGCATCAATTAAAAGGAAATGGAAAAATTCTCAAAATCGAATGTCACTAATATATAGATATATGTATTTACAATGTAAAGAATTTGAAATAAATTAAATGACTCTCCCATTGATAGAGGTGAATGTGGAATGGGCTTGGTAGATGGATTTGAGTGGTGGTAGGACCAATGTGTAGGCTAAAAGTAGAGCATCCAAAATTTAACTCATTTATAATTTTAAGTTCAAAGTGATGGGGAACGACCGCATGTTTGTGGTCGGAGGAGATCGGACCACCACGTGGCGGGACCCGTTTTTGTAGATTTGACGGAGATGCGATGATCGGATCGGCGATCCGAGACCGCGAGCGCGTCCGGAGCATCGCGTTTCATTTTATATGTATTTTTTTAAAAAATTGGAGTTGTATCTATTTTTTAGGACACTGGACGTAACGGACGATCGTAGCCGTCCACGCTGGGTGCCCAACTGCCCCCTCTTGTTATAAATAGGGTCGGGCGCAGCAGTTTACAGGCATTGTTGAGTTTTATGAGAGATTCCAGATTTCGGCAATCATTCATGGTGCGAAGCCTTGGTCTTATTTATCCTTTTTCAATTTTTTTATTTCATTTCAATACACTATTGTTCCCGAACACCCCTCCACATCCATCGATCAACAGTTATCTTCACCCTGATAGAAGAAAACCACCCTTACCGCATGATTTCTCCACTATTCATCTTCTCCCGGCAACTTGTAACCGTAACTTACCATAATTCATCCTTCCCTGTTCGTGGATACATTACAACAACATCACAGTTGCTCGTTTCCTTCTCCCGCATAGCGTCACTGCTCATCTTCTTAGACTGTCAAGCCACACGTTTTTCTATCGTGAATCCCCAGCAACCGCAAGCAGCGCCTCCAATCCTAGTTGTTGTCTTATCGTTCTCCTGCCGTGAGTTTTCTCCTTCCTCCAAGCCGATACCCAACCCTAATTGCTCGCCCACAGTCAATTGATCCCCTCCATCAAAAGTCGTAAGTTCTGGGAATCGTCTTCGCCCTCCCCGCCAATTCCGTTATTCTTCTATCCTTCCCCGCCTAGAATTGCAGCCAACCGCACGGCTCTAGTCCTCCATTTCCGTCGCTGTCTAGGAGCTTTGCAGGTCTCTACCAAAACCACCATTGTAAAACCCAGGCACGTCACCTTCATTTGTTCAATCATCCCCAACCCTTGCAAGACCCCTCCTGGTTCTAGGAACCCACTTCTTCACAGCAAGCCACCACCTTCCCTCTTTCTCCACCACAAAGCTCTACCACTCATCATCATTCATGTGGACAACCACATCTCCAACTCAATTCCCTGCCGTCAAATCACTCCTGATTCGCATCCGTGCGTCCATTCGTAGAACTCTTGTCACCTCCGCTATAGGATCTCCGTGCTTGTGAGTATTAATGTTTTGTGTTGTATTTTCAAGTTGAATGCTAGATGAACATGTTATGTTTGTTTGAATTTTGAGATCGCTAGCGCTATTGTTTCTTTTCTTTTAAATTCTATAAAAATTATTCGTGCAAGTTTTAGTGGAAAGCGCCACTTGTAGACACGAACGTGAATTGCTTATTTACTCGAACATTATTGTGCACTATGTGTTGATTTGCTAGCCGCGTATATTCATTGTTGCTAACATTTAATTCCGGATAACTTGAAAAAATGCACGCATCATTTAAATTAGGCTCAATAGCATTCATTCACATTTGCACGTAACATTACATTAGTATGTCAACACTCACATTTAGCAATATTTTAGAGTGTTGGCACATTCACGTTTCACACAAGACCGTCCTGCGTCACAAAATCCTGTCGACGTCGTTGATTGTAGTAATTATGCTCAGTATTCTTAGTATTGTGCGATAATTAATAAATAAAATAGTTTTATTAAGTAGGAAATTTTATGATGGCAATTTTGATGCAATTTCATGGATTGCAATACCATTTCACTAATGAGATAGAGATTTCTATTGAGTGGTGGTGTAGCATCCGTAAATTTTGACGCAAAAATTTATATAAATTGTAGGGGCGAGTCGCGACGGATTCTGAACGAGACAGCGCATCGTCAAGGTACAACGTTACTATGCTAGGGGTCGCGTCCATTATTTGGTAACGTATGTTAGCTATAATATTAGTGTGACGCACATGAAAAGTTTATAGTGTTACATAGCAATATTGTTTTAGAATTTAGGGTGATTGAGTGATGTGGTTTGCGTATAGCAGATTAATGTTGGCTTTGGGGTGCCAATAGCAGCCTTTTTCCCCCCCACGGATGTTTTGATAACCGCTAACAGCCCGATATAACCCGCACACCTCTTCTATCGGGAGAAAAACCGCAAGCCGTCTCCGCTCTTCGTCTCCCGCAAACGGCGAGCCCGACGCCCCTTCCGCGCGTTTCCGCAAGCCCTAATCGGCGGCCGATCCTCCTCCGGAAGCCAAATCCGACCACTCCTCCCTCCTCTGCAGGCGCCAACAAGCATTCCTTTTCCTTCCTTGGCCTTGGAAGTGTCGGGTCTAACCCTAGCCGGAGAAGTGAGATCCGATTTTGGTTTCGGTAAGTCCGTTTTCTCTTTCTCTCTATTCCTTTGTGGAAATCCTTCTTTTTGGAAACTAAAATAACCTAGGTTTTGGATTTATTTGCCCTAATTAGGTTTTGGGGTTCGAGTTTCACCGCGGAATTCGAGTAGGACGCATTGAGAGCCCTAATCGCTCCACAAAAAGGTAATTTTTGGGTCTTAGCATTTGTATTTTGTTAACCCTAGTTGTTTTGGATTTTCCATCGGAAATCCTAAGGGGAAATGTTGGATTTAGGGCTGCCCTAAATTTTGCAGGTTTTTCGGTGGAGTCGGGGCAGCACTTGAGGGTCCCCAACAGTAGGTTTACCTTCGAAATTGAAGATGCCGCCGCGCCGAGTGTACGAGCGGCGCACCACCGCTGTAAGGAAATTTAAATTCCTTTTAGTTAGATATATCAAGTATTGTATTTTTTTATACCCATTAATAGATTTATTTCAAGTATCATGACCATGCATAGAAAGGTGTGGTGATAGGAAAACGGTTACGAAAAATGTGTAGGGTGACACGATTTCCCCAAGACCCAAGTAGTCGGATAATGAACAGAAATATAGAGTACGGAAGCGTTAGCCGTGTTCGTAGGTTGGGAAATTGTCCAACCAAGGGCGTGAATGTCCCTTCAAGTCGACCACAAGAAAGTCAAGGGTCGCTTAGTAGTACACCAGAAAAGATATCCCTTGCAGAGTAGCGTCAGACCAAAAAGGTCAGCCAGCACACAGAGTTTCTTCCGTGCTAGGTAGAGGCGCACTACCTTTCTCATAAGGCACATGGAACCTTATGAGTAGTACAGACTTGGGAAGTGTTTTCCCTTGAGCCAGCTAGTAGATTCGAGACCGTGTCCGCGTGACACTAGAACAATTGGGTTCGTAAGATGGTCTCGGGTCGTCAGTTTCAGTTGCGCGTTAGGAGCTACTCTGCCTAGAGCCTTCCTAGTAGATGAGCAGGTTAGAAGCCACCTAAAACTCAAGTATAGACCTGACATGAGACAGTACGCTAGTTAGTGAACGCCAGGACTTGAGTTAGTAAAATAACAGTCACGTGCTTAGTACGAGTAGATGTGTGACCGGAGAATAGTGCGAAGGCATGCATAGCACATAGCATAAAAGTTTTAAATGCATAAAATTATTTTTCAAAGACATACATGCATTCATATGTAAAACTGGCTTTTAGTGTCACTAGGAGGGGTTATTTTTCCTTACTCTGACCCTTCGTGGGCACTGTTTTTCAGGTGACCCAGGTGGGAAGCTACGTCTAGGATGAGCATTATAGTGGCGTCAGCTTGTACCATTTATCTTATTCAGTTTACTCTTTTTCAGCATGTACCTGTAGATGAGAATATTGTAACAGATTAATGTTTTGTCTAATTTGTATCAGACTATTTATGCTTAACCAGATTTTCAGTTAATTCAGTTTTACTTTCCTGTTTAGTGGCTCTGTGAATCCAGACATCAGGTATGTGGTTACCTTTAGTTTACTTTTTAAACTTCCGCTGTAAGTCTTAATTTGCTTAGTATAGATTTTATTACCTGCTGCTACTAGTTTTAATACTGTTTCCTAGTTTTCTTTATATCGCTGACCCGGCCGGACGGCTGATTTCTGAAATACTGGGAAGGGGTGTTACAGGTGGCATGCGTGTAGTTGTAGAAATTCTAATTTCTACATATATTAATTCATAAATAAGGATCTAGAATGGATAGGTCTCCAATACAGCCTAGCACCTCTTCACGCTTCATAACTGACACACCCTTCTCATTACGGATGGTTCATGAGATGCAAAAAAGGATAAACCGCAAGCACTAACTCTTACCTCTCTTTTTGTCATGTGAAGAACTATAGAAGCCGCATGTACACCATCTCCCATACCCTCTCCCTAGCTTCTACTTTTGTAGGCCGATGATTCTCCATGCAGTTTCGTCCATGTGGTAGGCTAACAACCCGTTCCGAGTACCCCGCGTCGACCAATCATACGGGATAGCCTCTCTATGTTTGACGGCCTCACTACACCGCAAGTCGTCTGCCTTTCAGTTGTTTGACACTTCTGCCTCCTCCAGATCTTAGTTGCTCCGTTGTTTCTATTGCTGAAAGGGTAAGGCTTCTTCTTTACTCTCTTATTGTTTTCATTTTTTGTCCTCCCTCATTTAAGGATTTATTCCTATGATTTCAATCAACCCTAGGATGTAAATTTGATATTTATTATGATTCATTATTAATTCTCTTAGGATTCTTGGCGGGGATCAGAGAAGGGAGGTTTATAATGGTGAAGAACACTTAGTGATTTCTAAATAACTTAGAAGATTCATGTCGCCATGCCGTGTTTACAGGCATTCGAACGTAAGAAATTTTGTCCCTCTTGGTTAGGCATATCACCATTTGAATATCATTGTTTCTATAGATCTTGTAAAGAGAGGCCCAAAACCTTGTATATACTTCTTGAGATAATAGTTACAAGTATGAATACATTTATATAGGAAAGGAGAAAGAAGAAGGATCTCATTCTACCATGTGGGACTAATACAATGAGGAGAAAAGGAGGGGAAAAATGGGTCACTAGATGGGCCCTTAACAAGGCTTCTCTAACACTCCCCTGCAAGCTGGAGCGTACAAGTCGTAGGCACCAAGCTTGGATAAAAACTGATAGTATAACGGCCGGGAGAGAGCTTTGGCCAAGATGTCAGCAACTTGGTTTGTAGCAGGGACATGCTCCAACTCTATCTTCTTTGACTGTACTTTTTCCCGGATAAAATGACAGTCAACTTCAATATGCTTCGTGCGTTCGCGAAAGACCGGATTCTTGGCAATATGTATGGCGGCTTGGCTGTCACAAAATAGGGTCGCCGGTGATGAGAGATGAACACCTAAGTCACCCAGAAGGAACTCAAGCCAAGTTAACTCAGAAACGACAGCAGCCATAGCCCGGTACTCGGCTTCAGCAAAAGAGCGAGCAACCACAGTTTGTTTCTTGCTACGCCACGTTATGAGATGTCCTCCAAAGTAGGTACAGAAACCCGTTGTGGAGCGCCTATCATCAATGGATCCAGAAAAGTCAGCATCAGAGTACGCGATAAGAGATAGAGAGGTGGATGGCTTGTACACCAGCCCTTGTCCTGGAGCAGTCTTGGATATCGAAGAATGCGCTTCACAGCCTGAAGATGAGATGTCCGGGGAGCATGCATAAAGCGACTCACGACTCCTACAGCAAAATAGATGTCTGGGCGAGAAACCGTGAGATAGATCAGCTTCCCAATCAAGCGTCTATAGTATTCTGGATTTGTAAGCAGCTCATCGGAGTCAGATCTGTGGGCCGAGAGCTTGTGATTGGAGTCCATAGGTGTATCTGCAGGTTTGCATCCAGAATAGCCGGCATCATAAAGAAGATCCATACAGTACTTCCGTTGTGATAACACAAGACCATCAGGGCGACGAGCAACCTCAAGGCCAAGAAAGTATCGAAGGTTGCCAAGATCTTTGGTCTGAAAGGCAGAGTTTAATTGTGCCTTGATATGTTGTACCCTGTAGTATCGTCGCCAGTAATGAGGATATCATCAACATAGACAAGAAGGATCACAGTTCCGGTTGCCCGGTGTCGAGTGAAGAGAGAGAAATCAGCCGAGCTCCGAATAAAGCCAATATTACAGACAACATTGCTGAATTTTTCAAACCAAGCCCGCGGGGACTGTTAGAGACCATAAATAGACTTCCGAAGAAGGCAGACACGAGACTCCCTCGTGGTCTCAAACCCGGGGGGTTGGTGCATGTAAACATTCTCCTGCAGATCGTCGTTGAGGAAGGCGTTCTTAACATCCAGCTGATAAAGGGGTCAATGGCGATGAACAACCAAGGAGAGAAGAACGCGGACGGTGTTCAATTTGGCCACCGGAGAGAAGGTTTCCTCATAATCCAAGCCATGTTGCTGAGTAAAACCCCGGGCCACGAGGCGGGCCTTGAGTCGCTCCACGGTGCCATCCGCCGCATGTTTAACAACAAAGACCCACTTGCAGCTTACACAGTGTTGTCCTGCGGGAAGCGGAACCAGATCCCAAGTCCGGTTAGCCCATAGGGCCCGCATTTTATCGTCCATGGACGCCCGCCATCCCGGGTGCTGCAGCGCCGCCTGCACAGTGTTAGGAATAGAGATAGAAGAAAGAGAGGTGGCAAAGGTGTAGAGAGGAGTCAGCCGATGGAGAGAAACATAGTTGGCCAAGGGATGAGCTGTTGAAGCGGGAGCTGGATCTGCCGTTACTGAGGTGTCGCTAGAGGGTGGTAGCTGGTGTAGGGAAGCATCCTTGAAACGACGGGTGTAGACACGGATAAGGGGTGATGGAACCCGAGAGGGGGCAGGGAGAGAGGTGGTTGGAGATGGCAGAGAAGAGGAGGTGACAGGTATAGCAGACCGGGGAAGAGGAGCAGATGAAGTCGGAGTGGGTGAAGGTAAGTGGAAGGGCTGATCTTCGCAGAACGTGACATCCGCCGAGACGACCAACTTGACAGCAGAAAAAGAGTAGCAAACATACCCCTTCTGTGTACGAGAGTAACCAACAAACATATATTTGGTCGCCCGAGGAGCAAGTTTGTCAGAGGGGGGCCAAGAAGATGAACATAACAAACACAACCGAAAACTCGGGGGTGAGAGAAGTGGGAGGCGCAGAGGGATAAAGAAGTTGAATAGGTATGGCAAAGTCAAGAACAGAAGAGGGTAGGCGGTTGATGAGATGACATGCTGTGGAGACCGCAAAATTCCAATATTCGGTCGGAACCTGCATTTGAAACATAAGGGACCGAGCAACATCAAGGAGGTGGAAATTTTTTCGTTCAGCCACCCCATTTTGTTGAGGGGTGTACGCACACGAAGTTTGGTGGATGACGCCGAATTCGGTGCAAAGAGTAGAGAAGGTGCGACTAGTATACTCGCGAGCGTTATCAGTGCGAATGACTTTGAGAGGAGTGGCAAACTGCGTAATCATTTCAATTAAAAAAGTACGAAACACAGAAGTAAGTTCAGTACGGTCATGCAGTAAATATAGTCATGTAACACGCGAGTAGTCATCAATAAACGTGACAAAATAGCGGAATCCAAAGATACTGGGGAGTTTATAGGGATCCCATACATCAGAATGAACTAGAGATAAAGGAGTACTACTCCTGGTACATGCAGGGGGAAAGAAGAACGATGATGTTTACCGTAGATACAAGATTCACACGAGAACTCCCGTAGAGGAACATCGGGAAGAGCTCGCTTGAGGATCGGAAGAGGAGCATGTCCAAGACGGCGATGCCAGTCGACAGTGGAGACAGCGGAGAGAAGAGTGGATAGTATATCCAGGATGTAAAGCCCATTCACCAGCTGCCACCAGCTGCCCCTCACCAATGATACTCCGGGTGCGGCGATCCTGCATGAGAAAAGAGGAAGGAGAAAATGTTAGGCAGCAATCAAATTCATGTGTCAGACGATTAACAGAGAGTAAATTGAAGGGTGACCCCGGAACATGAAGAACCGAGGAGAGAGAAAGGGTCGGGGTGAGTTGGAGAGATGCGGCGCCAGAGACCGGTAAGCTGTCACCATTTTCCACAGTGATATGCGAAGGATGAGCCATTTGGAGATACTGGGAAGGCTTCTGGGAGGTAATGTGGTGTGTAGCGCCAGAATCAACAATCCAGCGGGGGCTATGAGAAAGACAAGTTATACCTTCCGCAGAGAAAGACGCAACCGAACCGGAGGAGAGGCCGAGGACACCCTGTAGTTGGAGTTGGGGGCGGAGCTCATCAATATGTTGGCGAGTAGTAGACGCCGAATCCTGAGTAGAATCCCCAGTGGGAGAAGAAGCAGTAGAGGAGGTAGTCGCAAGGTGGGGAGGCAGACCATGCTTGCGGTAACAAGTAGCCTCGAGATGACCATCCCGGCCACAGTAGGTGCATTTCATAGAAGAACGACCCCTACGCTTGCAGCCCCGAGACGGAGGTCGGCCCCCGCGGGTGGAAGAGCCACGGGTAGGAGGAGGGGTCGGAAGGAGAGGCTGCTGAAGGAGAGCTGGTGCAAATGCTGGAGGAGCCTCAGTAGGAGGCGTAACTTTAAGTAACATGGAGCAAACATCTGACAACGAAGGAGCTGTCGTAGAAGAGAGAACCTGGGCCCGAACACTATGCAGGTGGGGAGGAACTCGGGACATCATCATCGCGATGGTGACAGCCTCTTTCTGGCCTCGTTGAGTAGCGAGATCAGTGGTTGGAGGTTGATGTTCAATCCAGGCCTCGGCCAGGATCTTGGTTTGGACAACAAAAGAGATCATATCACCGGGAGCACCTGGAGTGAGGTTCTGAAGATCGGAGAGTATATCATAGAGGTGCTGAAGACTGTTATGCCCCGAGTAAAAAGAGTGGAGTTCCTCCCACATAGCCTTGGCCGTGTCATGATACATGGTCATCCTGCAAGTCTCAGTATCCATAGAATTTATGAGTCAGGACTGGACCCGACCATCATCGCGAAGCCAGTCATCAGAGGGAGCAGCGGGAGTAGCTCGGGTCAAGTGGTGAAGAAAACCTTTGGTCTACAGGACCCGACGAACTGAGTGAACCCATTCAACGAAGTTCCGTTTGCCAGTCAGTGAAATGGTAGTAATCCGGAGCTCATCGCGGAGTTCGGAAGCCGCGGTAGCCGCACGGGCTGGAGGGGCAGAGGTGGCAGCGGAATCATCAGAAGCCGTGGCAGCCATGCGGTTAGCAGAAGAGACCAGGCGGCTAGCAGGGGGAAGACCGGGCGGCGAGCAGGAGGAGGTCTGAGTGCTAGAAGGAGGAGACCGGGCGGCTAGCGAGAGGAGGCCGGGCGGCTAGCAGGAGACGACGGTCGATTTGGCGGAGAAGACCAAGCGGCCAAATAACAGAAAGTCGGGCGGCTAGCAGGAGGAGGCCGGGCGGCTAGCAGGAGGAGGTCGGGAGAGAGGGATAAGGCACAAAAGAAACAGAAACCACACGGTCTCGGCGGACACACTAGCGACAAGAAGATTCGCGACCAGGATGCGGCTTGCAGGAAGAAAAGAGACCACTAGTCGACAAGAGAAGTTGTAGCGGCTAGCTGAGGCAGAGGCAGGAAAGGGAGTCCGCACGGTCAAGGTGAGGCCACCAGCGGCAAGTAGAGATGTCACGACCTAGATGCGGACATGCGGCTAGAGGAGAAATCGCGGTAACACGAGAGCAGTCGCGAGCAGCGGGAAGAGGGAAGGAGAGAACAACACGCCGCGCGGATAGAGAGAACCACAGGCCGCGCGGATAGAGAGGAGGAATGTGCGGAGAGATAAGGGAAGGTGGGCCCTACGTGAGAGTTTATATAAAGAGAGGGAGGAGGAGGAGGAGGGGGGAAATGGAAGCCACGAGAAGACAAAGAGGAGAGAGCGGTTAGAAGGAGACAGACCGCATGAGACGGCGGCTAAGAGGCTGCGCGGTTTCCAGGAGACAGGTCGGACAACAAGTCCGGGCAGAGAGGCAGGAGACCGCGAACAGTAGACGGAGAGCAAACACAAGGGGAGACCGGTGCCTCTGATACCATGTAAAGAGAGGCCCAAAACCTTGTATATACTTCTTGAGATAATAGTTACAAGTATGAATACATTTATATAGGAAAGGAGAAAGAAGAAGGATCCCATTCTAACATGTGGGACTAATACAATGAGGAGAAAAGGAGGGAGAAAATGGGCCACTAGATGGGCCCTTAACAAGGCTTCTCTAACAGATCTCTATAATGTTACGTATTGATAAGAATTTCATGAAAATTTCTAGTGCATATTAGTGTCAAACATCTTATTATGATATATTATGCTAAAGACATGATAATTATAAGTTATACTTTTTTATAGATATGATTTAATGAAAGAATGGAACTAGACATAGAACACAAGAATAAATCGGATGATTATGCGCTCTAGACTAATGGATCTATGTGGGTGTCACTTTTACCTGAACATGACAACCACTAGATGTAAAAATTGTTAGGGGCAAGGGAGATGTTTTTTCTCATAATTGATGTGCACACACCATCATACTCATAGGGCATAGTAGGTCATACGAGCCTCAAATAGAGGTATACGACCCATTATTCCACATATGAAAATAGTTGGATATGAATTTGTGTCTCGCGCCAAGGACGCATAATAACACATTTAGTTTTGAATAGGGACTTAAATCCCAAGTTGTGCCTAGTAAACTATGAAAACATAAAAAGAATATAAACCTGAATTTTCTCAGTTTTAAATGAGAACTCTGAACCTAGATATTTCAATGTTTTAATGAATTAAAGTTATGATTAGAACCCAAAAACATGATTAAATGTAGAAACTATATTTTGTGTTAATATGTTTCATTTCATGTTAAATCATATATAGCTACCATGTATTGAAATTAAGATTCCTAGTTTTTGTCATTGCTTATATTTCGATCTTCATGTATGTGTACATATGTTTATTTTAGCGTCATTGGGAGGAAGAGTCTTTCTTACTTGTTAGAAGGTTGATCAAATCCTCATACTTTTCTTTACATAGTACATAGGTCGGGATATTTGCTTATGATGATCTGCTGAAAGTCTTATGCAGACTAAGTTAATTTTCATCATTTATTTGGGAACATTTTGCAGTATTTTAAACATCGTTCATGTTGACTTGATAATTCAATTGTATCAGACTCTATTTTAATTCCAACATTCCGCATTTATTTCATTTCCATTTAGTTGATTTTGTGAATCATAAAAGAGAAGTATTCTTTTTAACCCTAGCTTCACTCTTTCTGTTATTTACCGGCTTTTATATTGTTGTATATCACAAATGTTGAGCGGGTTTTTGAAAGTGTTGAACTAGGTAGGTGTGTTGCACAATATGTGGATAGCAGAATGATAGATGGGACGCGTCTGTTGGGGATGGAAGAGAGGGTCATGGTGGATGTGAAGAACATACGTGTCTGGAGAGGTTGAGGAGTTCTGAGGGGCTGGAGGAGAGGAAAGGGTACCGAGGGGGAGGGGTACCGAGGAAGAGGCATCAGTTGGAAGGGGTACCGAGGAAGAGGCGGCGGTTGGAAGGGGTACCAAGGACAAGGTGGCGGTTGGAAGGGGTATATAGGATGAGTCGGTGGCTGGAAGGGGTACCAAGGATGCGGCGGCATTAGGGATTCTTTGTGAATGTAGAGGAATAGCAGCTGGGACATCTGTTTGAAGAATTTGTGGCAGGAGCTGAAGGAGGTGGTATAGGAGATGGGGGCTTCAACGATTTCGGCACCAAAGAGACGTGGGTTGCTGGAGTCATTCAAGGGCTTCAACACCCATGGAGGGACTCGGCTTCTTCAACAATCCTAGACCAAGTGGTTGGATTTTTTTCTTTCAACTACTCAAGTGTAATGAAGGGCTCAGCACAGCATATACCAGATAACTCTTAAATATAACTAAAAAAACAAAAAAAATACATTAAAATAGAAAACTGTGCTGATTGCATTTGCAGGCTCAGATCGACCATATGACGATCCTATAGTTGTCGATAACAAAATGTGTGTGCTCCAAGGTTAGTGCCCAATCAGAAGGTGTGGATCAAAATGACATGTATGAAAGTCGTTAAGATGACTTGCAAATTTAAGTTTCACACCTCGAGCAGCTCCTAAAAATTTTAATGATAATGAGGATCATACAGACAATTGCGAATAGTTGGGATAAGACTATTGATGATGGTGCTGATTAATAAAGGTGATAATTAATTGCTTGTGGTCAAGAAACTGCATGAAAATTAATGATGTTACAAGTAATAACTGCAGTATATTAGGATTAATTAATATAAAATAAATGCTGGTATCTAAATCTTACTGATGAATTTCAATGCGATACTTTGAGAAGTTCAAAATGTATAAAAGTGAAATGCAAAAATGATAAGGTAATTTAACCTCAGGATCTTTTTCAATTGCGTCATTAGCCATCCCCCATGAAATGCCATTCGCAAGAGAAGCTTCTTCTTTAGCACGCAAAAGTGATGCTTCACGATCAAACAAATCTTCTTTTACTCTGAATTTCCTAATTTTATCCAAATCACCCTCCTGTATGATTAAAACAATCAATATGTCAGAAATACAGAAAAATACAGAGCAACAATATTGGTTAACAGTGCTACAATCATCACAAAAAAATGTATGGCCATAACACAGGAATTTGATTCCAATATAATCTGAGTTGTGCTCATTAGTAAGTGATGCTAAAGTTTCCTAATGTGAACTATGACAAGATGCTAAAATATTGTGCAAATATATGTAAATTTGCAATTAAAAGACCGTTATTTTAAACAAAACAAAAAATAAGAAAAATTAGTTGTGAGATATAATTTAATAGTCATCTAAATGGAATGTGTCGAACTCTGAAGCATGATACTTGATGGGGTTCCCCTGAGTGGGTTCGGTTGGACTGGTCATCCTTTCAGCATTGCCGTGCGACCACAAGGCCGCGCGCGCGGTCACCTCCCGCAAGCACCGCCGCGTGACCACAAGGCCACGTGCGCCCTCGTCACGTGCAAGACACTGCTTAGCCACGCAAGCACGCACGCGGCTCAACCTGACCACGCACGGTCCCGCCTGGCCGCGCGCACTTACGCGCAATCCGCCTTGGTCGCGTGCAGGCCATCGCATGGCCCTGGCTGCGTGCAACTGCACGCATCCCCGTCGCCTTGTTCGGGAGGCCCCCTTGGCCGCCCAACCCCCCGGCCGCCCAGATCGAGTGGCCCCTTGGCCGCCTGATCGGGCGGCCCCCTCTTCCTCCTTAACCGGACGGCCTCTTGGCCGCCCGGTCCTCAGGCCGCCCAGATCGGGAGGCCCCTTGGCCGCCCGATCGCCCCCCCCCCCCCCTCTTTCGCCTTAACCGGGAGGCCTCTTGGTCACCCGGTCCTCCGACCGCCCGATCGGGCGGCCCCCTCTTGGTCGCCCGGTCCTCCGGCCGCTCGATCGGGCAGCCCCCTCTTGGTCGTCCGGCCGGCAGTCGGTCGCGGCATCCCACCTCGAGCCCTCGGCCGCTCTCCGCGCTGGCCGGCCCTTTGATCACCGCCAATCCTCCGCTGTCTGATCGCATTACCGCAATCGACACTGTCCAATACGTGGGTAACCACCCACGTAACCGCCCGCGTAATCACCTGTAGTGGGGGGTGAGCGTAGCCAGAAATAGCACTGGTCTGCGTTTAATAAAATTATAAAAATAATGTGCACATAGAACTTTATAAAACCGGCCAGAAATTAATAATTACGGTGGTTAAGGTCTGCGGATAACCGGATAACCACTGTAACTACCTCTGGGGCCTATAAATAGGACCCCAAACCTTCCTTCATTTTCATCTTCGGCTTCCCGGATTTTCTCCTACGCTCTCCTTCTTCTCCTCCCGTTTTCTCATTCCTTGCACACTTTCCTTCGTGCACGCGTCCCTCCTTGCGCGCGCGTTCCTCCGTACTCGCGTCCTTTCTTGAGCGCATTCCTCTGTGCGAACGTCCTTCCTAGCGCGCGTTCCTCTGTGTGCGCATCCTTCCTTGCCTCAACTACACCCATTGCTAATAAAGCCTTGGTTGTGACTTCTTCTACCAAGAATTTTTTATGATAAGGGTATGAGATAGCTTCGACGGAAAATAAAGCTATAATATGTATAATAAAGTGTAGATGATACATCATTAAGGTAAAGATGTAAAACTAACTCTAAAGGGATAGAAAGAGAAATGTGTACCAATAATAGAAATGTTAACCAAAAAAATTTACAACAAGTTGTGCAATCTACAGTTTTTTTTTGCAATCTGGAGTTAGTATGGCATAAAGCACAAAAATAATGGATGATGAAAGTTTCATTAAACTAATTTTCAATATGAAAAGACTAGTGTACAAGCAGTAGTTATTAGTGATTAATGTTTTGAAATATAATACTATCCTAAATTCTTGACTAATAAGAGAAATAATTTGAAAATATTTTTTCTGCATTAACTAAGCTGGTTATATTTCTGTAATTAAAATAATTAGATGGAAGACATTCTCAGTCTTACCGGCGGCATTAGCTCAGGTGGTCCTTGGAAAATATACAGCCGTGAGGAACTGTTTAGAGGAGAGAGAATTAAACAAAATATGTTAAAAGATAGGAAGGATCAAAATATAACAATTATAGAAAAAGATTCTCCTTTCTGTACATAAAATATTGATGAACCATTTACAAATTACAAGTGAATCATACTTTGAAGGACCGATATTAGCATAAATGAAATAGAATTAACAGGATGTGAAGGAAAATAACAATGGCATTCTGACGCAAAATAACAAAGCCATTCTGTATATAAATTTGCAGGCTGAAAAAATAGAGAGTTTAAAACTGCAATATATTAACCAGCAAGCTTAAAGTATAGTCACATAATTCAACATCTACCATTTAAAACTTGCTCCAAAAATCCCCACTCATTCTCTTCTCTGATCAAGGAAGACGGCAGACCAATATGGGCCTTGCTTATGAACATGATCCTGGAGTATGCAAGGTTCCTCAGCTAGTCTTCGGGTGTATGCAATAGTAGCATATATACGCACATAAGGCCACTTGGATAATTTGGTGTATATGCGTGATTACCAAGTACAAGCTTGGTCACTACAATAAATAAGTAATATGTGTTAGTTTGATCCAGCCCATATTCCCACCAGCAGGTGCATAGTTAGTTATTGTAACATCTATGAGGTCTAAGTATATTATTTACTATAAGTTATTATATTGATGAAGTATGTCAAATAAAAGTGTGGTGGTAACACAATGTCACCAATCCCCATGAATAGGCATGTGAGCAGTGCAGTTTGGTTTTATGTAAAAACAAAACTGAACCGAATAACCTCGGTTTTTACACACCCAAACCGAAACTGAAACAAATTTTCACAGTTCCGGTTTTTAACCGTCGGTTAGGTTTTCATAGTGTTTCCAACAAAGACAACATATGAGTGTTTAACGCAGGAAAGGCTGTGAATACTTGTGCTGACAAGCTAATGCAATCCTATGTGAGTGTGCGTAACGGACAAGAACAAATGCAATCAAAATGAGGTGCAAATGGATTAAAGATTTTCAATTCAAAACTAATGCTACGGCTAGCAAAGCAACACAGTGTTCACAATAATTTTCACGCGCGCAAGCAAATAATCACATTCTTTCACACAAGATGATATCCACTAAAATTTTCACAAATGAGGACTTATAGAACTAAAAGAAAAGAAACAACGGCACTAGCAATCACAAATACCCAAGCAAACATATAATATCCTCCAATACTTAACTTAGAAAATAAAAACAGCACATTAAATTAATAACACAAAGCACTGAAGGTCCGACGACGGACAAGTAATTGTGGTTGTTTGTTGTGGGGATGAATTTGACTGCAGATTTAGAGACTCGTTGCGTGGATGGGTGCTGGAATGTTGCCCGGAATGGTGGCTTGTTGTACTTGTGTAGAGGAAAATTGGGAGGTTAAGAACAGGGAAGCAACACAACTGGTAGTTGATGAAGAAGGTGCCTCCCTAGCAGGGACAGGAAGAATGGTTGGAACCTTGTTGGAGCCGGGAGTGGGCAGACTGGAACCAATGCGTATTGGGGAAGAAGAACAGTAAATCACGGAACTGGAACTGCTTGCTGGCGGTGCCAACGGCGAGAGTTTTGTAGGACGAACTCGTCGGTGGTTGACGAACTCGCCGGTGGTTGACGAACTCGCCGGTGGTTGACGAACTCGCCGGTGGTTGACGAACTCGCTGGTGGTTGACGAACTCGCTGGTGGCTGTAAAATCGAGGGAGGTTTACGTAATAGGCGTTGGGAAGAAGAAATGTGGCTGGGGTTTCTGGTTCTTCTCCGTCGAGGAAGATGTGCGTGGGAGATGTGGGTTTAGAGTAGCTGCTTGCTCGTTAGCTAGGAAAATTGAAGGAAGACGAGGCTTGCGAATTGGGATGGAATCTCGGGCAAACGAGGGACTGGATAGACGAGTACGAAGATGGAGTCGTGCGGTTCAGGGATGAACAGTGGCGATAATTACTGTGGATCGTGGGACAGAATGGAGAAGGTGGGGTTTTCACAGGAACATTAAAAGAAAGAAAAGAAAATGATAATTTCAGAGAACATGATCGAGACGTCGCACCCTGGATTTCACGGCGTCACACCGCGAAGGATTATCGGTCGGGAATCTCTCACAAATCAACAATGACTAAAAATGAGAACATTTGCCCCTATTTATAATGAGAGGGCGGTTCGGCACCCGGTGTGAACAGCTATGATCGTCTATTACACCGGGTGTCCTAAAACACTAAATACAAATCCCAAAAAATAAAATAAAATACACATAAAATGCAAAACGATGCTCCGGACGCGCTTGCGGTCTCGGATCGCTGATGCGTTGATGACATTTAGATTAACATTTTGATGTATTCCAGAGGGGCGGTTAAGAGAGGAAACCTCACTCCAAAAATTTGAAACTTCACTCATTTCTTCCCCAGGACCAATGAAATTAAATGATGTCAGGCTATTTATACTGATGCGTTGCACAAATTAATTGAACTTGTCAGCTATTTATACTTACCAAAGTAGTCAAAAGAAACTTTGATGGCATTTATGTTTCTTAGAAAACTAAATAGCACTGGGAAAACTTAGTCTTACTCGAGGGTTTCAACTTTCTAGATCCCAAAGAGGATGAAAAACTTAGCAATGGGAAAGCCGGTGCAATGTGCATACCTCGTCGACCATGTTCATGAGTGATCTTGAAGACTTGAAGGCGAGGAGTAGGCTACAGAGGAGATGTAGATGCTCCCATGCGGACTCTGAAGGAGATGCAGATGCAGACGGAAAGAAATTGAGAAACTCTAGGGCTTGAAGACTCCTTGATCGCTAGACGCTAGGGCTTCATATTCTATCTCAAGAGTTCAGACGAATGTGGCTGTGGAAAGAAATCGGAAAACAAGAGTGCACTTCCAGGTTTAGCATCTACCAGTCTAGAAGGAATTTTTATTTTTTAGGATGCACAATCCCAGATCCCTAAAAACAGGCCCATTGGTTCGGTTCCACCGGTTTTCCCATGAGGGAAACCGGATCAAACCGAATGGGGGATGGTTTCCAGCCTCCCTAAACCAAAACCAAACCAATCGGTTTGGTACGATTGGCTCAGCCCGGATCGGTCAGTTTTAATTTTTGATGCACACCCCTACCCATGAACACATAAAGAGTCAACTAAGAATACTATGTGCACTTGATATTCAGCAATAAAATCATCATTAACAAGACATAAAATGGGCATTAAATCATATGTCCAAAAGAAAATAAAAAACTGATACAAATAGGCTCAGCACACAAACTGCAAAAGTTCATGGGTCATAAAAGACTAAAGTAAGAAGTAAATATGAGCCAAAGTCGATCAAAGTTGCCAAACTCAATCATAGAATATTTCTTCTCTCCTCCACCTCCTAATAGTCATAGGCTTTAAACATTGATGATGTCTTGTAATTGAAAGTGTCTAAAACTAAAGGGTGAAATATAAACTCAACGAGAATTTTCCACTCTAAAATTCCAAATACCCTTAAGGAGATGTCTTCTTATTAGTAAATGCTTCATTAAATTCCGTTTAGGATTCTCTTTATTCTTACTAGATTAGTCTCGTGACTTATCTTTATGATTTTTCTCACACAATAGGTTTGAAAGTTTCAAGTCTCTCCTTGAAATTTTCTTCCAAGATTCATTCTTTGTTGATTTATTAGAAACAAATCTAACTCTCTTGTGATCAGTTGAGATCATATATAACACATCCATAGCTTAAATCTCATAATTACGACAATCTTAGAATTGAGTGCAAATTACAAAAATCTGAAAACCAACATTTATTTGAACATCATAAAACGATTACAGCATGCTAGAGATTTTAAAGCTGATTCATCACGAATATTCCTTTCTCCATACTCATTTTCTAGGGGACAATTTTATTTGGGTAATGTCTCGAACAACTTGAGGGGGAGCCTTGGCGCACCGGTTGAGGTGTTGTCATGTGATCTTGAGGTCACCTGAAAGCAGCCTCTTGCAAAAATGCAGGGTAAGATTTGTCTACATTTCACCCTTGTGGTGGGATCCTTCCACGGACCTTTGCTGCGTGGGGATGCTTTGTGCACCGGCTGCCCTTTTTAATGTCTCAAACAACTTTTATGCATGAGTATCTGTAGAAAGAAATGGAATAGAAAAACTTTGTGCTTTTATTTCTTCCACAATGATGGCATTATATAGGAAATACAACATGACTAACAACACCAATAGACGGTGTGGGACTAAACTCCTAAATATCAACATTATTAAAATACTAATAACTCTAACACTCCCCCTCAAGATGGAGGGGAAACCTACAGCTTGAGCACAACATAAAAAAGAAAGGCAAAAGAAGGTTGGCAATGTGGGACAAAACAGCAGCCATCGAGGCCCAACCGCGTGTCAGCGGGGATACTTCAACCGGGCATATGCCACACGACGTTGGTCCACAAACCGGCCATGATCATGTTGGATGCACCCGGAGTAGAAACTAGGTCAACCAAGAAAAGTCAAGTCATTCCTACCTCAAATCGAAGAAAAAGGCAGGGAGAAGCAAACAACAGACGAAATCTACCTAAGGGTCATGTGTGACTAAGGCAGGAGTCGGGAAAGAGGCATTTGAGTCGCCGTTATCACAAACACTCCCCCTCACGTGATACCATGTAGAAAAGAATGGAATAGAAAGACTTGGTGTTTTTATTCTTCCACGATGGGGGCATTATATAGGAAATACAACATGACTCACAACACTGATAGGCGGTGTGGGACTAAACTCTTAAATAACAATAATATTAAAATACTAATAACTCTAACAGTATCTTCACATTTGCATCTTAGACTCTTAATTAGTTTTAAAATAACGCATGCATATGAAAATATGCTAAAATCAACATATGTGTACGAAAATTCAAATAATTCTACATTCATATTTCTAATATTGTCATAAAACCACTCAAACAAAAATCTACACATTTTAAAATATAAGTTCATCTAAGGTTAGCATGCGGTACAAACAAAGTATGCATGCAAGTGTCTGATGGTATGAGAGTGCCACCTTTTAAATTCTCTCATAATCAAAAATTTATCTCACAAATCCACATGCATGTAACAAAATTTATTTTATAGCTTTCATAACCATAAAGACCTAACATATAAAAGGTAATGTACAAAACTTTAATCATCAAAAGTTCATGGTGCTCGCCGATCCTTAACCCAATCATTTATTTATTTTTTTCCATATGAATTCATTAGGAATCATAGAATACCAAAACAAATCAATACACTAACATGTAATAACTTAATAAAGGAATAAATCTCATAAACTATGAACAACATAATTATAAGGTTTCCTCGTACTTAAGAAACTTAGGGTGGAGAAAGAAGTTCATACAATGGGATCATGGACTATTTTCTAATAATATAAGAGGATTCTAGCTAATTTTGTTCTCACGTTTCATAAGAATAGGTAAAACTGAAATTCTAAGGCACCTAGAAAATTAGGGCAAGAAGAACACTCACATTATTGTCGGTTGGAGTCTTTCCTCTCCAAGAATACTTATTGGGATCCATGGAAGAGCTCTTGAAGTCAAGGATAACATAAGAAATTTCATTTAGGAGCTAGGGTATGATTCTTCTTACGGTATGAGCCATGCAACCCCATAGAGAGAAAGGAGAAGGCTTTTAAAAGGCGAGGATGAGCCTTGGGAGAAACGGACACAACCCCTAAAAGGGGTTCCACGCAGCGTCGAGCGGCAGAGAGGGCGAGGCGAGTGTTCCACATGGGCATCAAGGGAGGGAGAGGTTGCATTTGCTTCTTCACACGAGAATCACAAGCAAGGAGGCATTGATTTGGGCGTATTGCGTGAACCAGAACTTGTGAGAGGGGTTTGGAGAGGTTGTATGCCTTACCTCATCCTATCCTTTGGTTTAGAAGGGCCTTAGATGGCTTACATCATTCCATTTAAAGAGTGGAGCCCACCTCAAAATGAAAAGAAAACAAAAAATGGAGTAATATATAGTAATTGGTCCACATGGCTACATAAATTACTAGTTTGAGGGAAATCAAAATAAATTTTAGAATAAGATATTTAATGTACAAGGAAAATATTTCACAAGCTTTTCACATTTAAAAATTCTTTTATCTTATTTTTAAGTAATAAAATAAGGTATATTCATGAAATAAATATCATGAACATTGCTAAATATTCCTCAAAAATTAAAAATGGAATTCGCAAAAACTAAATAAATATTATGATGTTAAAATATTATTACTAATGTACCATTTAGGAGGTTAATTTCAGGAGAATAAAATTTATATTTTGATGATATCACAAAACTCCCCTTCTTATAAAAAATTTCGTCCTCAAAAATTAAGCTACGGTTTTCGAACAAAAAGGGGAAATCCTTCCTCATAACATCTTTTTCTCAAGTAATCTCCCGAAGGATTCCACTCTTCCACAAAACTTTAACATAACTTATCACTTTATTATGTAATGGTTTGCTTTGTTGATCAATGATTTTGAAAGGCTGAGTAGGACTAGATAATCTGCTTCCACATGCATATCCGAGATTAGCACAATATTTTCCTGATCAGACATTAACCTCCTGAGGGTTGATACAAGAATACACTTATGCAGTAAGCTCAGTTCTTCAGGTAGTGCCAACTTGTAAGCTATCTGATCAATCCCTTCCAAGACTTCAAAGGGACCGACACAATGGGGACTTGGCTTGCCCAAGCTTTTAATCCTAGTTGAGTCAAGAAAAGGTCTAATCATCAAACAAAACTTGTCGCCCGCTGCAAACTAAACTTTTTTATGCTTGGCATCATAATACCTCTTTTGTCGATCTTATGAAATTTTGAGCCTCTCTTGAATAATCTTCAAATTCTCATTGACATCATTTGCATATGATCTCTCCAACAGTATAGTATCATCTCTTTCTCCCCAATGAAGGGGTGTTCTGCATCTTCTCCTGTAGAGTGCCTCAGAAGGGGTCATCTGGATGATAGATTGATAACTATTGTTGTTAAGAAAGTTCTACAAGAGGGAGATGATCTTCCCAAGAGCCACCAAAATCAAAAACACACATTCTCAAGAGATCTAATATCTGAATTGTTCTTTCCGAATGACCATTGATTTCTGGATAAAATGTGGTGCTGTAATTCAACTTGGTACCCAAAATTTTATGAACTAATCTACGAGATATAATTGTCTTTGGAACACCACGAAGCCTGATTATTTCTTTTAGGTATAAGGGTGTCAAAACCTCGTCTAATTTTGCACGCCCTATAGGTAAGAAATGTGTCGACTTAGTTAACTTATCAAGTATCACCCAGATAGAGTTATGCCCATTATAAATTTTTGATAAGCCATGCACGAAATCCATGGCTATATCTTCCCATTTCAAATCCAAAATTGGAAAAGGCTGAAGCAATCCTCTAAGCCTCTCATGTTTGCCTTTAACTACTTGACATTTGGCGACGAAATTAACAATGTCACTCTTCGCGTGGAGCTACCCAAAAAAAACTTTGCTTTAAGTCTTGATACATTTTCACACTTCTAGGGTGAATGGAATAACTAATAAGTGAGATTCCTAGAGTATTTTCTCTTTGAGATCTCAAACCCCCTGCGACGCAAACTCGTCCCTTGAAAACAACAAGTCCATCTTCAAAAGAAAAATCTTTCTTCTCTTCAATCTGTTTAATGATTTTGAAAAGGAAAGCATCTTCACTAACAACTAATTTGATATGATAATTAATTGTGTAATGAATTTCCATGTAACAGCATTTGACTTTACAATAACCAAATCAAGTTTTTTTTCATATTTGTCATCAGTTCCGTCTGCGGCGCAACCATTCAGAAGCTTGTTGTAATGTTCATCCTACTTAGAGTGTCAGCTACCATGTTGCCCTTTTCAGGATGGGACTGGATATCCAAGTCATAATTTTTAATGAATTCTAGCCAACGTCAATGCCTCAAGTTAAGTTCCTTCTGAGTAAAATTGTACATAAGACTTCTGTGATCAGTGAAAATTTTGCACTTAGGGTTCTTTTCAAGGTTTTAAGAATCGGATCGGAGAACGAACCGGTGGAATCAAATGTTCGAGATCCGGTCGGATCGGAGTTAAACCGTGATATTAGATAATAACATATTATATATCATGAGTCATAAATTCATAACATATTACATATCATGTAAATATCAAATTGAGCGCAAATATCACTAAATAATATAATTATAATATACATAGAAATGAGGATGATATATAGTAATAAATATTGTAATTAAGATTCAATAATATTAAATATTTTTTTTGAAAATTTATATTTTTATTTAACCTTGTTAAAATAGCTCATGTAAAGGGCCCATTATTGGGCCCATTTTTATTGTTTTATCTTCTCTCCTCCTTTAGTCCCACACCTTGTATAGGATTATCTTCTTTCTTCTTCCTCCTATATATTTGTATTCTCTCCTTGTATTTAGACACACAAGCAATACATACAAGTTTGGAGCTTTCTCAACATGGTATCAGAGGGTGCGATTCGATACTGGCGGTTTCTCCTTTTCTAACCGCCCAGCCCGCCTATCCGCACCGGTTTTGTCCGCGGGTTTCTATCAGCACCGGTCTCCTGCGGCCTGGTTTTTCTTGTCCACTATTCTCCTCTTCCCCCTCTCCTTCTCTCCGTGGTTCCAACCTCCTCAGGCTTCTTATAGCCCTCTTCTGCTCTGCTCGTGCGTCCCACCTCTCTTGTCCGTTGCGGGCTCGCCTCTTTCTCCTCCCTTGCCGCTTGAGTTCTTCCCAACTCGCCTGGTTTTTCTTGTCCACTATTCTCCTCTTCCCCCTCTCCTTCTCTCCGTGGTTCCAACCTCCTCAGGCTTCTTATAGCCCTCTTCTGCTCTGCTCGTGCGTCCCACCTCTCTTGTCCGCTGCGGGCTCGCCTCTTTCTCCTCCCTTGCCGCTTGAGTTCTTCCCAACTCGCGGTCTCTTCTTCTGTCCGCTCGACCTTCTCTACTCGCGGACTTCTTCTTCCCGCTGCGGCCTCCTTCCTATCTCGCGGCCTTCTCCTACCCGCCGCACGCTTGTGTTCTCTTAACCGTTGCGACTTCCTCCTAATCGCTGCGGCCTCTCCCTCCTCTCGGCGCGTGAGTTCTACTCGCACCCTTATCCTTCCTGCTGCGGCTTCTTCCTATTTTTACGGACTGCTCTTATCCGCTGCATCTTCTCTTCTCTCTTGCCACTCGAGTTCTCCTTGCGGCCTCCTGTGCTCTGATCGCTGCTGTGTTCACCCAGACCGTGTGGACTCTTCTCTTTCCGCATTTAGGTCGCGATCTGACTACTCGCTGGTGTCCGGCTTGACCGTGCGGCCTGCTGCCTATCCGCATTTTGGTCGTGGTCTTCCTCAGTCTATCTCGCGGCGGTCTCCTTGTCTTCTCGCCGGCGGTTTATCTCCTTCTCGCCGCAGCCTTTCTCTCTTCTCGCGGTAGCCTCCTGCCCTTCTCGCGGCGACCTCGGCGGTCTGCCTCTGCGGTCTGCCCTTATGGGCTCTTCCGGTAAGTCCTCTAGCTCGACGGCCAGCCCGCCTGCTGACCGCCCGGCTTGTCCGACTGACCACCGGTTTACACTACAGAAGTTCGTGACGAGCTGCGCATCACTACCATCTCTCTTTCCGGAAAGAAGAACTTCGTTCCTTGGGTACATTCGGGTAGACGGGTACTTCAGGCCAAGGGCCTTCTCCCTCACCTGACTCAGGCTCCTCCCACCCCTCCTACCGATGACTGGCTCCGCAATGATGGCCGAGTTCAGACCTGGATCTTGAATTCTTTAGATGGTGAGCCATATCAAATGGCTATGTATCATGAGACTGCCAAAGATATGTGGACTGAGCTACACTCCTTATATTCTGGACGGGACAGCCTCCAGCATCTCTACGACATCCTCACTGATCTCTTTGCTCTTGACACTGGAGGGGCTTCAGATATGACCACCTTTGTTGCTCGTGCGAAGACTCTTGCTGAAGCATGGATCCAGCATCAGCCCTTCACCAATGATGTTGCTACTCAGCGCGCTCAGAAGGAAGCCGCATGTACTTCCATCATCATGG
Source organism: Platanthera zijinensis (assembly GCA_039513925.1). Taxonomy (NCBI): domain Eukaryota; kingdom Viridiplantae; phylum Streptophyta; class Magnoliopsida; order Asparagales; family Orchidaceae; genus Platanthera; species Platanthera zijinensis. The sequence goes on along the minus strand of CM077081.1, from coordinate 242,698,670 downwards.
CCCATCTTCCCCCTCACCTTCAGAGCATTCGTGCTCAGTGTTGAAGCCAAAAATGACCTCTGTAGAGTTCGACCCTTGGGGAAGGGGTGACCTCACACCTACTACACTCGGAAGAACGTCACAGACTAAAGATTTGGGAGGCTAGGAATAGACCCTCGGCTCTAGCGTGGAGGTCCCACCACACACCCGGAAGGTTGCTAGAACACTTCCCCTCCCTCACCAAGTGGCTGAGCTGGGCGCCTTGGAGAGCTCTCTCTACTCTACCAAGATGAAGCTAAGGGAGGAGGAGGTAAGGAAATCTCATCCTCTCCAAAGGCACCCAAGGGGGTCTATTTATAGTTTTTCCAAGTCTTGGGGTCAAAATGACCAAAATGCCCCTAAGGCAAATATGCCTCGAGACAATAGAAAACCTCCACACCGGGGGGCAAAGAGGTAAATTCCACCCCGGGGGTAAAAGGGGTCCAAGGGCAAGAGGAGGCCAAACCACACCCCTCCCACCTCCCCGGATACCCGAGTCCGGGGGGGGGGGGGGGGGGGGGGGGGGGGGACTAGCCGCGTGGGCGAGAGCCCGCCCGCCCGGCGGTCTCGCCCCGCGAGCTGGGCCGCGCGGGCGAGAGCCCGCCTGGCCGGCGGTCTCGCCCCACGAGCTGGGCCGCGCGGGCGAGAGCCCGCCTGGCCGGCGGTCTCGCCCCGCGAGCTGGGCCCCGCGGGCGAGAGCCCGCCTGGCCGGCGGTCTCGCCCCGAGAGCTGGGCCGCGCGGGCGAGAGCCCGCCTGGCCGGCGGTCTCGCCCCGCGAGCTGGGCCGCGCGGGCGAGAGCCCGCCTGGCCGGCGGTCTCGCCGCGCGGGCGAGAGCCCGTCTGGCCGGCGGTCTCTCCCCGCGAGCTGGGCCGCGCGGGCCAGAGCCCGCCTGGCCGGCGGTCTCGCTCCGCGAGCTGGGTCGTGCGGGCGAGAGTCCGCCTGGCCGGCGGTCTCGCCCCGCGAGCTGGGCCGCGCGGGCAAGAGTCCGCCTAGCCGGCGGTCTCGCCCCGCGAGCTGGGCCTCGCGGGCAGGAGCCCGCCTGGCCGACGGTCTCGCCCCGCGAGCTGGGCCGCGCGGGCGAGAGCCCGCCTGGCCGGCGGTCTCGCCCCGCGAGCTGGGCCGCGCGGGCGAGAGCCCGCCTGGCCGGCGGTCTCGCCCCGCGAGCTGGGCCGCGCGGGCGAGAGCCCGCCTGGCCGGCGGTCTCGCCCCGCGAGCTGGGCCGCGCGGGCAAGAGCCCGCCTGGCCGGCGTTCTCGCCCCGCGAGTTGGGCCGCGCGGGCGAGAGCCCGCCTGGCCGGCGGTCTCGCCCCGCGAGCTGGGCCTGGTCTTTGGCTCGGGACTAAGGCGCAGCAGGGGGGGATGAGACCTTGGTCTCCAGTCGACCCCGCTGCCCCCACCTTGCACTTTACCAAGTTGAGGGGGGGTCGGCCAACTTGCCGCTCCCACCCCTCAAAGAAGGGGGCAAAGGGGGGAGGCAAATTTTTCCTCCCCCTATTAGTATATTTCCAAGCTATAGCCAAAACTGGCCTCCTAGAGTGCAAAAACAGCTTAAAAGCTTAATGTTGGAACCAACAAAGTCGACTCCACCTAAAGCTCGGAACTACAGGGGCAGCTCGTGCTTACTCCCTTGGGATTACGCTCAAGGCGAAGAACTAGACTGGGAGCTTCAGTGAGGAGGTCCCGCCTCTTACCCGGAAGAGACTAAAACTAAAGCTCTTCCCCTCCCTAGCCAATACTGAGCTAGGTGCCTTAGAAGAGAGAGGAGTCAAGAATGCTTGCTTTTCTAAGGCACCTCACCGGTCTATTTATAGGCCTTTGAACTGGGACTGCAAATAACTAAACTAATCCATCCTGAAATTACCGGAATGCCCCCGGCTAGGTCTGCCAACAGCCGAACTCCGCTGTCCTAAAAGGCTAATTGCAGACCACCCAGGGTAAAAGAGTAAAAATACCCCGGGGACCCAAAAGGTGGGCCTGGCCCTACCTGAAATGGCCCTGAACCAAGATGGCCCCTCTCTCCGAGTACCTCTCGCTAGGGTACCTCTCGCTAGGGTCCTCTCGCCAGGCTGGAGCCTCTCGCCTGGGCCCTCACGCTCGCCCGGAGCCTCTCGTCTGGGCCCACTCGCTCGCCTGGAGCCTCTCGCCTGGGCCCACTCGCCAGGCTGTGAGCCCGAGGTTGTACACAATCCCCGCTCTTTTCGAGGTTGGCACAAGCTCGGAAAGATAGTTCAACCGAGGCTCGCGATGGTACAGTTAATTTATTGAGGGAATCTTTTGGTGGGCCCCTTGCCTAGTCTATAAATATGGAAAATTCCTCCCCGTAAGGGGGCGTTTCCTCTCTTTCCTCCCTTCTTCGCATCTGCCTACATGTCTCTTAGCCAAAGTGTTCGGGACCGCATCGCGGCCGTGCGCCAGCGGAACAAGGCGACGGCGGCGGGTCTGAACAAGATCCCCGCACGCGCTCCTCCTTTGCCACCGCCATCGACATCTCCTCCTAAAAAGGTGAAAACTCCCGAGCCTCGCCTCCTAGCCGCGGAACCTTTTCGCACTTCTCTAAGGGAGCCGACGTCCCCTGCCCCCGTTAGTCTCAAAGGGAAAGAGGTACGCCCTTCTAACCCGCTGTGATTTTCTACCCCCACACTCTTTATTTGCCTTTTCTTCCCAGAAAGCTTCGGAGGCCCCCCGGCGCCTGGAGACCCTTCGTATCAACATTTCAGAACTTCCTTCCCGGAGCCTCTCGCCCCAGGACTCCACTCCCCTCTCTACCCCGGTAACGAGGAGGGATGATCCTTCTACCGCCTCGGACCACACTCGCCGATTCGGTAAGAGGTTCTACCTCTGACCTGCTCCATGCTTCTTACCGCTTCTCTCCGTCGTTCTTAGCCATTTCGGCCTTCCCTCAGGTGCGGGTGGAGAACCCGTCGAAGACGTCCTGGCCGCAAACTCGCCAGCCGAGGATTATTCTGGGCAACTAGCTTCCTCACCTCCCCCACCGATAGATGAGATTGACGATTATCTAGGCGACCCCATGGACCCCATAGAGATGAAGCGAAAGGTGGCCGAGATGCTGCGAAAACACGCGCGGCTCATCCAGGCACTGGAAAAAGGGAAACAAGCCGCGGACCACCGAATTGACTGGCTAGAGATGGAGTGTGCTCGTTTGTCCTCTGAGGTTGATGTCGACATGGAGGGGGACAAGACTGACCCTCTGTCGGTTCTGAACGACGTCGACCAACAGCTTCGTCTCGCCCGACGTGGTGTTGAGGCTGCTCGCGCCTTCCACCTCCCCCGTCGCCCCCCCTGCGTGAGAGGCCGCGGAGGACGGTGGAGGTGGGACAAGAACTGATGGGTGCTCGAACCTTCTCGCTTTTCGCCTCTCGCTTCTTAGCCATTTATCTGTAATAAAATATTAACCTGTATAGCGCCAGCTGTGCGCTCCTTGAACTCGCCACCCGCTTTATGCGGGATTATTTTGTTAATTTCATAATTTGCCTGCATAATTGACGTGACTGCTTCTTATTTTATGTTAACTTTTATTCGTCCTCATTAATCCCAATCACTAGTTTTATCCGTCTGGCTCACTGTCTTTTCGCTGTTTTCTCGAGATGACCGCCTACTTGGGGTTCTGTCGCCCGAGGTACAGAAGAGCGAAGAGTCGGCCGACTTTTAGACTCACCTGACACACCTTCTCTTGCCCGTACCTCCCTACTTAGGAAGGCTATAAATACCCCCCCCCCCTTTTACCAGGGCAGGAAGTGTGCTTCTTTAGGCCTCCGCCCGCGACTCCCCCTCTTACTGCGGCTCGTCTCGCGCTCCGGCTCCTTGCGCTATCTTGCTGATACCTCACTCGCCCACCTCCCTCCCTCTTTGACTCGCGCGTACCATGGTGAAAAAGAGGTCAGAGGAGAGTGAGGGGCGAAGCCGCTGCGGGAAGAGGTTTACCGACCATGACTTCCCCCCCGGTCGTCTATCCGCCGACGACTACGAGGCCTTCCGGAGCGACTATCTGCCGGAAGGTTATGAGTCACGCCCTCCCCGGGTTGGCGAGAGCGTGAATACTTTTTACCCGGGAGAGCTCGCCATCCCTATCTCTCATTTCAAGGCGGGGCTCCGACTTCCTTTCTGGCCGGAGGTGAAGCAGGTTCTGAAATACTTCGGCGTCGTGCCCGCCCAGTTGAATCTGAATGCTATCTCGGTCATTATCGCGTTCGCGTGCTACATGCGGAGGGAGAGGATAGAGTTCAGTCTCACCGTCTTCCGCAAGATGTTCGTGTACCATGCCAACCAGGACGGGGTGTCCTTCTTCACTGGGCTAAACCTGAAGGTGTGCGAGACACCCAATAAAAATCACCACTGGCTGACTCGCTTTGTATTCGTCCGTGGAAATCTGGGTGGCGTCCCTCTCGCGCCCATCTCGCCCGCGGAAACCTTCTACACTTCTCCGCAGGTTGGCGGTACGGACAAGCTCCTTTGTGAATACCTCGTAGGGAAGAACTTCGAGGTCCGATATTTGAGAAGGGGGCTCGCCTCTTTGCCCCCTGTGCCCCCTGGAGAGGGTATGTTTGACCTCTCGCCTTTTCCCTACCTCTAACCCTTTCCTCTCGCGGGGGCTCTTCTTCTGACACGCTTTTTTCCAGGAGAGAGGAATGTGCCGGTGCACCCTCCTTATCGAAGCAATATCAAGCCCTCCCCGGACTTGGCTCTCGCCAGCATGGCGGCCGAGGCGGCCAGAGATTTGCTGGCCCCTCCCTCCCAAAAGAGGAGGGCCGAGGACCCGGCTCCCTCCTGCCTCAGCCCTTCGAAGAAAATGAAAATGAAGCTGAAGAAGTCTGTCTCCTTTTCCCCCGGGAAGGGCAAGGTTCCTGCGGATACTGCGGCGACGTCGGGATCGTTGAGTCCTATATCTGTGGGCTCTCAGTCTCCCCACTCGCCTCCCCTGACCTCTCCGCACAGGGCTGTCTCGATCCCCGAGGAGGCGGCCCCTTTTGCACCCCCGGCGAGCTCTTCTCACCCTGCTCCCCGATCCTCCTCTCGCGAGGGGGCTTCTCACTTTCCTCCGCCGTCTGCCCACCTCAACTTCAACATGGGGCCGTCCGTTCCTGACGGTTCCAGTGACCCCTCTCTCATTTGGGACAAAGGGTCATACAGGGTCTCTGTCTCCACCCTCCTTCCATCCTGGAGAGAGCAAACCGAACCCACCGCTCACGCCTTCTCCTTAGGCTTCGGCCTCTATGGGGGTCTCACCCCCGACGCGCTCGATACGGCCACTACGCGAGACCTGGTCCTGAGGACGGCGCACTCGCAGCTGCGTACTTTGGAGCTGTCACACCGCCTCTCGCGTCGCCTCATCCATAACACTCGGAGCTGGAAGGAGATAAACGGCAGACTGGCGGCCGAGTGCGAGAAGTCTGGGGATCTTGCCAAACGGCTAGAGGTGTCCGAGAGTCTTCTCGCAAAGGCCAGCGGCGGAGTGGTGAGTTGGTACCCAGCCCGCATTTTCAAGCATTTTCCCTGTCACTTTTTAACACCCCTTTTCCTTTCTTTGCAGGATGCCGGGACGGCTGAGAGATTACGCTCGCGGGTGGAGCTGGAGACAGAAGTGAGAGAGCTGAAGGCGGAGAATGCCCGGCTCAAAGAAGCTTTCGTTTCTCGTCCGCAGGTCCCTCCACCTCCTCCCGCACATTACACTCACGACGATGTCGAAGAGTTCTGCAAGGATGCCAACATAAGGACTGCCGAGCTCATCCTGAAGATGATGCGAGAACTGGGCGTTGTAAAGGACGATTGCGAGGACCTCACCGCCCGAGACCTCGTGCCAGAGATTTATGGCGAGGACGAGGATCCTTCGTCGAGCGGGAGGGGTTAGGACCCCCCCTTTTTTTTCTTTTTCTCTTTGCTATGATCGTAATGTACTTTCTGCTTCGTAGATGTACTGTATTTAAACTCTAATATGATCTATGTTTATATTTCTTGCTCGCGCCTAGCCTCTTTCCTCTTCTTTTCTTTTTCTTCTCATTTGGATTGTTGGGGAGGTCCTTAAGATCGTTGGCGGCGAGAGGAAGTTGCCTTTTCTCTCGCCCAACTATTATCGGTGGACCTGGCCTAGGGGGTGAGCTGGTGAGCCTTTACTGTCTCCGCGAGTGGGGGGACTCCTTTCCTTCCTTTCGCCTCGCTGAACGGCACCTCTCGGCGTGAGTGGGTCGGGAAGGTTGACCATCCCCCCTGCCTCTCTCTCTCTCTCTTCTCTCTCTCTTTTTCTTCTATGCAATGAATCTTCTTAAAGCACCCCTTCTTTTTCAAGGGGAATAGACTCTTCTGATTAATCGACTTCTGCGGCCCCTAGTCAGTACTAAAACGAAAACAAAAACCCGTCTGCGAAGGACCATAGAATGCTGAGTCCCCTTTCCTTTTTCTCTTCCCACCACCGAGTGGGCCTACAGCCCTTCCAGCTTGATGGGAGCCTGGCCGGCGGGTCTGCTCGGGGTCTCCTCTCCTCTTTCTCCTCCAACCACCGAGTGAGCCTACAGCCCTGTCAGCTTGATGAGAGCCTGGTCAGCCGGTGTGCTCGGGATCTCCTCTCCTCTTTCTCCTCCAACCACCGAGTGAGCCTACAGCCCTGCCAGCTTGATGGGAGCCTGGTCAGCGGGTCTGCTCGGGGTCTCCTCTCCTCTTTCTCCTCCAACCACAGAGCGAGCCTACAGCCCTGCCAGCTTGATGGGAGCCTGGTCAGCGGGTCTGCTCGGGGTCTCCTCTCCTCTTTCTCCTCCAACCACCGAGCGAGCCTACAGCCCTGCCAGCTTGATGGGAGCCTGGTCAGCGGGTCTGCTCGGGGTCTCCTCTCCTCTTTCTCCTCCAACCACCGAGCGAGCCTACAGCCCTGCCAGCTTGATGGGAGCCTGGTCAGCGGGTCTGCTCGGGGTCTCCTCTCCTCTTTCTCCTCCAACCACCGAGCGAGCCTACAGCCCTGCCAGCTTGATGGGAGCCTGGTCAGCGGGTCTGCTCGGGGTCTCCTCTCCTCTTTCTCCTCCAACCACCGAGTGAGCCTACAGCCCTGCCAGCTTGATGGGAGCCTGGTCGGCGGGTCTGCTCGGGGTCTCCTCTCCTCTTTCTCCTCCAACCACCGAGTGAGCCTACAGCCCTGCCAGCTTGATGGGAGCCTGGTCGGCGGGTCTGCTCGGGGTCTCCTCTCCTCTTTCTCCTCCAACCACCGAGTGAGCCTACAGCCCTGCCAGCTTGATGGGAGCCTGGTCGGCGGGTCTGCTCGGGGTCTCCTCTCCTCTTTCTCCTCCAACCACCGAGTGAGCCTACAGCCCTGCCAGCTTGATGGGAGCCTGGTCAGCGGGTCTGCTCGGGGTCTCCTCTCCTCTTTCTCCTCCAACCACCGAGTGAGCCTACAGCCCTGCCAGCTTGATGGGAGCCTGGTCAGCGGGTCTGCTCGGGGTCTCCTCTCCTCTTTCTCCTCCAACCACCGAGCGAACCTACAGCCCTGTCAGCTTGATGGGAGCCTGGTCAGCGGGTCTGCTCGGGGTCTCCTCTCCTCTTTCTCCTCCAACCACCGAGTGAGCCTACAGCCCTGCCAGCTTGATGGGAGCCTGGTCAGCGGGTCTGCTCGGGGTCTCCTCTCCTCTTTCTCCTCCAACCACCGAGTGAGCCTACAGCCCTGCCAGCTTGATGGGAGCCTGGTCAGCGGGTCTGCTCGGGGTCTCCTCTCCTCTTTCTCCTCCAACCACCGAGTGAGCCTACAGCCCTGCCAGCTTGATGGGAGCCTGGTCAGCGGGTCTGCTCGGGGTCTCCTCTCCTCTTTCTCCTCCAACCACCGAGTGAGCCTACAGCCCTGCCAGCTTGATGGGAGCCTGGTCAGCGGGTCTGCTCCGGGTCTCCTCTCCTCAACCAACTCCAACCACCGAGTGAGCCTACAGCCCTGCCAGCTTGATGGGAGCCTGGTCAGCGGGTCTGCTCGGGGTCTCCTCTCCTCTTTCTCCTCCAACCACCGAGTGAGCCTACAGCCCTGCCAGCTTGATGAGAGTCTGGTCAGCGGGTCTGCTCGGGGTCTCCTCTCCTCTTTCTCCTCCAACCACCGAGTGAGCCTACAGCCCTGCCAGCTTGATGGGAGCCTGGTCAGCGGGTCTGCTCGGGGTCTCCTCTCCTCAACCAACTCCAACCACCGAGTGAGCCTACAGCCCTGTCAGCTTGATGGGAGCCTGGTCAGCGGGTCTGCTCGGGGTCTCCTCTCCTCTTTCTCCTCCAACCACCGAGTGAGCCTACAGCCCTGCCAGCTTGATGGGAGCCTGGTCAGCGGGTCTGCTCGGGGTCTCCTCTCCTCTTTCTCCCCCCCTTATTTCTGAAGAAGAACGCCCTGAGGTGTAGTGTTAGGAAATCATGGCACATTCAAAAAAGGAGGATCATTAACAATATGCTCAAGTAAATTCCGAAGAAATTTATTATTACGGATAGAAACGTTTCAGATCATCGCCACTGCGGGCGCGATCTAGGGGTATCCCGTCCACATCCTGGAGGTGATACCCCCCTGACTTCAAGACTTCTTTTATTATGAAAGGACCCTCCCAATTGGGATTGAGCTTCCCCACCGAGGCTCCCCTTCCTGCGGCATCTACCTTCTTGAGCACCAAATCTCCCTTTTGAAACTGCTTGATTCGGATGCGTTTATCAAAATACCGGGACATCCGGCGCTTGACCTCCTCCTGCCGGACCGCTGCTAGCTCCCTGAGCTCTTCTACGAGGTCGAGAGAAAGCCTCTGCTCCTCTCCATTATCGGTCTGCCACCTTTCATCCCCCTCTCTTGCTGCTGTGATCCTGGGAGATTCAACCTCAAATTCCACAGGTATGACGGCCTCAGAGCCATGAGAGAGTTTGAAAGGCGTCTCTCCTGTGGCCGTATTAGGTGTAGTTCGCAGAGCCCACAGGACGGAGGGGAGTTGTTCCACCCAGCTTCCCCTCAAGTTCTCCACTTTCTTCTTCAGGAGGTTCACTATGATCTTGTTTGCTGCTTCTACCTGCCCGTTGCTTCGTGGGTGATGAACCGAGGCGAACCGAAGGTCCACGCCAAGCTGTACACAAAAATCCACAAACTCCTTGCTAGCGAATTGCGGCCCGTTGTCGGTGACTATGGCTAAAGGAAGCCCGTGCCGACAAATAATCTCTCCCCATACAAAATTCTTTACCACTCGCGAGGTCACCTTCGCCAAAGCCTTTACTTCCAGCCATTTTGAAAAGTAATCTACCATGACCAGTAGGAACCTCCTCTGACCACTGGCTTGAGGAAACGGTCCTACCAGATCCAGCCCCCATATTGCGAAGGGCCAGGGGGAGGTGATTGTTCGCAGCCTTTGCGCTGGAAGGAGCTGCAAGGGAGCAAACTCCTGGCACTTTCTACACCTTTTAGCGAGCTCCTCCGCATCTCTCCGCAGGGTAGGCCAAAAATAACCTTGCCTCAGTACCCTCCCTTCCAAGGTTCGGCTTCCCGAGTGGCTCCCGCACTCCCCCGAATGGACCTCTTCCAGCACCCTCGGTGCTTCTTTCTCGGATACACACCGGGCTAACAATCCGGACAATGTTTTTCGATAGAGTACTCCCTCTTTCAACAAATAGTAAGCCGACTTGTATCTAATCCGCTTTCTCTCGAGATCCTCCTCGGGTAGTTGCCCTGACGTTAAGAAAGTCACAAAAGGATCCATCCAAGACACCTCCTGGTCGATCTCCATTACCTCCCCCTCTTCTATGGAGGGCCTGAAGAGCTCGGTCATGGTCCCCCCGGCCTGAGGACCATGCTTCGCGAGCAGATCTGCCCGGGCACTCTCTTCTCGAGGAACATGCTGGATGGAGAAGCTATGGAACTGTCCCACAATACTCTTTATCTTTATCAGGTATAACTGGAGGGTCGGCTCCCTCACCTCAAACTCCCCGCTGATGTGTCTTGCTACCACCAAGGAATCCGTGAAGACCCTGATATCCTGTATCCCCAACTCTCTAGCCAGCCGAAGCCCGGCGATGATTGCTTCGTACTCTGCTTGATTGTTTGTGAGGGCGAAGTGTATCTTCAAAGCTTGCTCAATCCTAGTTCCCTCGGGACTCGTCAAGACGACCCCTCCCCCGAAAGAATTCCTACCAGAAGCTCCATCCACAAGCATCTCCCAAGCTACTACGGGAGATTCCTCCATCTCTCCGGCCTCCAACGCATAGTCCGCCAAGAAATCTGCCACCACCTGCGCTTTAATAGCTTCTCGAGGAACGTAGGAGAGGTCGAATTCACTGAGCTCTATCGACCACTTGGCCAATCTCCCCGAGTGCTCGACCCCCTCGAGGATGCGGCGAAGGGGGTGATCCGTCACAACCTGAATAGCATGCGCTTGGAAATATGGTCTGAGCTTCCGGGCCGACACAATGAGAGCAAAAGCCAGCTTTTCTAGGATGGGATACTTCAACTCTGCCTTTTTGAGGACCCGGCTTACATAATAAACTGGGAACTGTTTTTTCCCTTCCTCGCGGACGAGGACCGAGCTAACCGCCCCCGTCCCTACCCCCAAATAGAGGAACAAGCTCTCTCCCTCCCTTGGCCCCTGAAGTAGCGGCGTCTGGGTAAGCTGCTGCTTTAGGGCCGCGAAGGCCTTCTCACACTCGAGGGTCCATTCGAACTCCTTCCCACTCCTTAGAGTTCGAAAGAAAGAAGAGCATCTCTCTCCCGCTCTGGAGAGGAACCTGCTCAATCCTGCTAGCTTGCCAGTAAGACGCTGGACCTCTTTGACATTCCTAGGAGATCCCAGCTCTAGTATTGCCCTCACCTTGTCAGGATTGGGCTCCACCCCTTCAGGGGTAAGGAGATGTCCCAAAAACTTCCCCCGGCTGGCCCCGAACACACACTTCAGGGGGTTAAGCCTCATCTTGCACTTTCTTACGGTTGCAAAAGTCTCCTGTAGGTCTAGGACATGAGACCCAAGATCCCGACTCTTCACCATCAAGTCATCCACATAGACCTCAAGGTTCCGCCCCTTCTGCTCCCGAAAAATCCGGTCCATCATCCTTTGATAAGTTGCTCCCGCATTTTTTAGCCCAAAGGGCATCATGCTATAGCTGAAGCATCCATCCTCCGTGACGAAGGTGACATCCTTGATGTCCGGAGGGTGCATGCGTATCTGATGGTACCCTGAAAAAGCATCTAAAAAACTCATTAGTGAGAAACCGACGGCTGAGTCAACCAGCGCGTCGATTCGAGGCAGGGGGTAACAATCCTTAGGGCAAGCTTTATTTAAGAGAGAGAAATCGATACACATCCTCCACTTCCCTTCCCCCTTCTTTACCATTACAACATTGCTCACCCATCCCGGATACCTATTGGCCGATATGAATCCCGCCCGGAGCAGCTTCTCTACCCCCTCTCTGATAGGTCCGGCCATCTTGGAGGCGATGACTCTCTTCTTCTGCTGAATGGGGCGGACTTTGGGGTTGAGGTTGAGACGATGGCACGCCACGTCCGCGTCGATCCCTGGCATGTCCGCTGCGCTCCAGGCGAAGACATCAACATTCTCTTGTACACACCTCCGGATCTTTTCCTGGTCCTGGGGAGTGAGTTCTCCGCTGATCTTTACCCTTTCTTTTCTTCCGCCTCTGGTGAGGATCTCGACCTCCAGAACTTCCACAGCCGCCCTCAGCCTTGAGGGTTCTTCTTCCTCCTGCTCTCTCAACTCCTCTTCCAGATCCTTCAACCCGTACCCAACTCCCGAGCCTTCCACAGCCGCCACCCTCACCTGGGCCTTTCCTCCCTCTCTTCTCTCCAACTCTTCTCCTTCAGTCATCTCCTCCTCCGCTACAAGACTTCCCTCCACTCCTGCTCCTACTCTCCCCACCTCTTCTTCTCCAGCCACTTGCTCTCCCGCCATTGCTGGCTCCATCGCAATGCCTCTCTCCACTCCTCCTCCTCTCTCCAACTCCTCTCCTTCAGCCATCTCCTCCTCCGCTACAAGACTTCCCTCCACTCCTGCTCCTACTCTCCCCAACTCCTCTCGCTCCATCCTTGCTCCCAGCTCCTCTGCATCCCCCCTCCAAGAGATGGTGTTGACCGCCGTTACATAACATTCCCGAGCCGCCTTCGGATCCCCTCTCACCCTGATCTGGGTTCCCCCCGAATTGAGCTTCAAGCACTGATGGAAAGAGGACGGAACGCATCTAAAGGCGCTGATAAGAGGGCGCCCAAATATCGCATTGTAACTGCTGGGGGCGTCCACTATCACGAAACGACAATTCTTGGACAGTCCTCCCAGGGTCACTTGAAGTCCTACTCCTCCCTCAACCTCTTTTCTCTCTCCCGAGAAACCAAACAACGGCCCGTCCGCCGCCAACACCCTTCGAGCCTCCACCCTCATCTCATTAAAAGCCTTCTTGAAGATTACATTGACAGAACTCCCGTTGTCCACCAAAATACGGGATACCGTGAAGTTCTCAATGGCAGTCCTGATCACCAACGCGTCGCAGAAAGGGTCCTCGTGATCAGGTAGGTCCCTTCTGGAAAACGTGATTTTCTCATCCGGGGGTGGGGTTTGCAACGTCGAGGCAACGCTCCGACGATACATAGTGTGAAGACTGGCCTTACGGGTGGCCTCGATCCCCACCCCCCCATGAATCACTCCAATCCCCCCTCGATCTCCTGTATCTGACCGGTCCACACACCGATCTTCCTCCACGGCTCCCGGCACCTCCACTATCCGCACTGCCTGTTGTCGGTCTTCTCCTCCTCTCCCTCTCTTCAACTCCAAGAACTCGGGACACGTTGTCGTCGCGTGACCCTCCTCCTCATGAAAGTCACAATAGGGCAAAACTCCCTCTCCTCGCCTCTCTTCTGGGGGATTCCTCCTCTTCCCCACTCCTGCTCTCCCACGGTCTCTTCCTCTCCCTCTCCCTCTGCCTATGGCCATAGCTTGCTGAGGTGGGGGTGGGAGCGGCCTCGGACCATGCCCCCATCCTAGCGGATGAAACCTTCCTGGTCCTGGATAAAAGTTTCTTCCCCCCTGCGGAGGACCCCTTCCAGGCCCCTGAACCGGGACTCCCGGCTGCCTCCATCCCGACTCCGGGTGTGCGGGCCCCCTTAGTTCCTCCCTTCTCCTTCCCTCTGGCTGCCTTCCCCCTCCTGGCTCCCTCTGCTCTACTTCCGTCAACCTTGCCAGCTTCCTTGCAAAAGCTGGGTTCGCCGCCTCCATGGATATTTCTTTTGCGGCCTTCTCCATCAACCCCTCGAAGGACAACGGCGCCTTCCGGGTGAGGCTCATCTTGAAGAAACCTTCCCTCAGCCCTACGGTGAAGGCCATCTGGAGGGCGAAACCAGGCACCACCTGGATGTCCAGCATCTCCTCCTGGAAACGATCTACGTACTGAGCCAAGGACTCGTCCGCCTTTTGCTTGATCAGGAAGATGGACTCCGGGTTCCTCTTCCTCTTCTTAGAGGTCGAGAAACGCAGCTGGAAACTCCTGCTCAGGTCTTCGAAGCAATAAATAGAACCAGTAGGGAGTTGATGGAACCAGTCCCTAGCCTTGTCCTTCAAAGTGATAGCGAAGAGGCGGCACTTGAAGGCGTCCGTCATAGGTCTGATGGACACTGCGTCCTCAAACCACTGCAAGTGTTGGAGGGGATCATCCTTCCCTACGTAGTAGTTCATCTCCGGCTCGCGGAACCCTTCGGGAACGGATGCCGAGAGGACCAACTCGCAAAAAGGAGATCCTCTCGCCGGTGGTCTCGCCAGGTCCACTCGCGCCACTAGCTCCGCGGGCGCGACGGCACTCGCCGGACTGGGGAAGAGCTCCCTTCCTTCCACCTCTCGCCGACTTCCTTCCGCCACTATTTCTTTTCCCGGCCGCCTCCCGGGTGCATCTTCACCTACCCTTGCCGAGCCGACCCCTCCCCTGGGCGCGAGGTCCGGCACCTGAGGTGGGGGAGTCTCGCACTCGCCTCTCTGTGCGAGTTGCTTCAACATGTCCATGATCCCTCCGATGGATGACATGAACTCTGCCCTCCCGACATATTCCCCCAGCCTTGGGGACCCTCCGTCTTCTCCTCCCGCATCTCCCGCCATGAGGTCACCCTTCGTTCTTCCGCACAAGCTGCGGTTCCACGCTCACCGCACCAAAAATGTTGGAACCAACAAAGTCGACTCCACCTAAAGCTCGGAACTACAGGGGCAGCTCGTGCTTACTCCCTTGGGATTACGCTCAAGGCGAAGAACTAGACCGGGAGCTTCAGTGAGGAGGTCTCGCCTCTTACCCGGAAGAGACTAAAACTAAAGCTCTTCCCCTCCCTAGCCAATACTGAGCTAGGTGCCTTAGAAGAGAGAGGAGTCAAGAATGCTTGCTTTTCTAAGGCACCTCACCGGTCTATTTATAGGCCTTTGAACTGGGACTGCAAATAACTAAACTAATCCATCCTGAAATTACCGGAATGCCCCCGGCTAGGTCTACCAACAGCCGAACTCCGCTGTCCTAAAAGGCTAATTGCAGACCACCCAGGGTAAAAGAGTAAAAATACCCCGGGGACCCAAAAGGTGGGCCTGGCCCTACCTGAAATGGCCCTGAACCAAGATGGCCCCTCTCTCCGAGTACCTCTCGGTAGGGTACCTCTCGCTAGGGTACCTCTCGCTAGGGTCCTCTCGCCAGGCTGGAGCCTCTCGCCTGGGCCCTCACGCTCGCCCGGAGCCTCTCGCCTGGGCCCTCACGCTAGCCCGGAGCCTCTCGCCTGGGCCCACTCGCTCGCCCGGAGCCTCTCGCCTGGGCCCACTCGCTCGCCTGGAGCCTCTCGCCTGGGCCCACTCGCTCGCCTGGAGCCTCTCGCCTGGGCCCACTCGTCAGGCTGTGAGCCCGAGGTTGTACACTTAAAACTTGAAAACAGACCTTACGCCCTGCTTGGGATCCTCACTCCGCGAGTACGGGGTTGTACACAATCTCCGCTCTTTTCGAGATTGGCACAAGCTCGGAAAGAAACATCCAGCCCAACGTATTCGCTGAGTGTAGCTTGCTCTCGCGGTGTCGAAAGATTATGAGGCCTCTTTTGAGGGGTCATCCTGCCATGCCAGCTGACGAGAGCCTGGGTGGCGAGACCTACTCAGGGTAAAAAATACTTAGCCTCCTGGGGGGGTCAACCTGCCATGTCAGCTGATGAGAGCCTGGGTGGCGAGACCCCCTCAGGGTAAAAAACACTTAGCCTCCTGGGGGGGTCAACCTGTCATGCCAGCTGATGAGAGCCTGGGTGGCGAGACCCCCTCAGGGTAAAAAACACTCAGCCTCCTGGGGGGGTCAACCTGCCATGCCAGCTGATGAGAGCCTGGGTGGCGAGACCCCCTCAGGGTAAAAAACACTTAGCCTCCTGGGGGGGGTCAACCTGCCATGCCAGCTGATGAGAGCCTGGGTGGCGAGACCCCCTCAGGGTAAAAAACACTTAGCCTCCTGGGGGGGTCAACCTGTCATGCCAGCTGATGAGAGCCTGGGTGACGAAACCCCCTCAGGGTAAAAAACACTTAGCCTTCTGGGGGGGTCAACCTGTCATGCCAGCTGATGAGACCCTGGGTGGCGAGACCCCCTCAGGGTAAAAAACACTTAGCCTCCTGGGGGGGTCAACCTGCCATGCCAGCTGATGAGAGCCTGGGTGGCGAGACCCCCTCAGGGTAAAAAAACACTTAGCCTCCTGGGGGGGTCAACCTGCCATGCCAGCTGATGAGAGTCTGGGTGGCGAGACCCCCTCAGGGTAAAAAACACTTAGCCTCCTGGGGGGTTCAACCTGCCATGCCAGCTGATGAGAACCTGGGTGGCGAGACCCCCTCAGGGTAAAAAACACTTAGCCTCCTGGGGGGGTCAACCTGCACCGCCAGCTAGTGAGAGCATGACAGCGGAACCATCTCGGAGCTAAATGACTTGGGCTCCACGAGAGATCAACCTGCCCTGCCAGCTAGTGAGAGCCTGGCAGCGGAATCATCTCGGAGCTAAGGGACTTGGGCTCCACGAGAGATCAACCTGCCCTGCCAGCTAGTGAGAGTCTGACAGCGGAACCATCTCGGAGCTAAGGGACTTAGCTTCCACGAGAGATCAACCTGCCCTGCCAGCTAGTGAGAGCCTGACAGCGGAACCATCTCGGAGCTAAGGGACTTGGGCTCCACGAGAGATCAACCTGCCCTGCCAGCTAGTGAGAGCCTGGCAGCGGAATCATCTCGGAGCTAAGAGACTTAGCTTCCACGAGAGATCAACCTGCCCTGCCAGCTAGTGAGAGCCTGGCAGCGGAATCATCTCGGAGCTAAAAGACTTAGCTTCTACGAGAGATCAACCTGCCCTGCCAGCTAGTGAGAGCCTGGCAGCGGAATCATCTCGGAGCTAAAAGACTTAGCTTCCACGAGAGATCAACCTGCCCTGCCAGCTAGTGAGAGCCTGGCAGCGGAATCATCTCGGAGCTAACAGACTTAGCTTCCACGAGAGATCAACCTGTCCTGCCAGCTAGTGAGAGCCTGACAGCGGAATCATCTCGGAGCTAAAAGACTTAGCTTCCACGAGAGATCAACCTGCCCTGTCAGCTGGTGAGAGACTGACAGCGGAATCATCTCGAAGCTAAGGGGGCCTGGGGATGAGGCATGTCACCTGAACTCTGCCAAAATTCAACATCCTCAAAAGGGGGAAAAAGTTGGGTTACATGACCCTCCCGACTCTACCGGTCGGAGGCTGGACTCATTACAACATAAAGAAAAACAAGATACATGACTCCGCTGAGGCGAGGCTTCTTCAGGGGGTCCGGGCATGGTGGTCGTCATCGGGTTCTCTCCCACTGGACACCTCCATCCTGCTCAGGCTCTCCATGATCTTCTCCATCTCCTCCTCCTTAGCCAACCAAGAGATGGTGTTGACTGTCGTGACGTAGCACTGTCTCGCCATCCTGGAGTCTCCCTTGATCCTGACCTGGATCTCATCTGAGTTGAACTTGAGGCACTGGTGGAAGGATGAGGGCACGCACCGGAAGGCGCTGATGAGGGGCCTTCCGAAGATGGCGTTGTAGCTGCTTGGAGCGTCAACAATGATGAATCTGCAGTTCCTTGAGGTCCCTCCTAACTTCACCTGGAGTCCGACTCCACCTTCCACCTCCTTCCTCTCCCCTGAGAAATCCAAATAGAGGTCCATCCGACGTCACTACCCTCCTTGGCTCCACCTTCATCCCCTCGAACGCCTTCTTGAAAATAACGTTGACAGAGCTTCCGTTATCAACCAAGATCCGGGAGACGGTGAAGCCTTCGACGGCTGCCTGGATGACCAGGGCATCGCAGAAGGGATCCTCATGCTCTGGCATGTCCTTTGACGAGAAGGTGACCCTTTCTTCCGGGGGAGGGGTCTGGGATGTCGAGGCAACGCTCCGTCGGTACATCACATGGAGACTTGCCTTCCGAGCGGCTTCGATCCCCACCCCCCCCACCCCGTGGATCACAGCTATACCACCTCGGGGTCCTACATCGACCCGGTCCTCGCATACATCATCTCCTCCACCTCCTTGGGGCAGAGCTTCGATCCGCTCCGGCTGCTGATGGGCTGGAGCTCTCGTCCTCCTCACTTCCAGGAACTCGGGGCAGGTAGCCGTAGCGTGACCCTCCAACTGGTGGAAGTCGCAGTATGGTAACTCTACTCTGTCTCCCCCTCTCCCCCTGCGATTCCTCCTCTCCCTTCGGCCAATTGCCATTGCTTGCTAGGGTGGGGGCAGGAGCTGTCTTGGGGCTTGCCTCTGGAAGTTGAACCTCCCTTGGCCCCCATGAAAGTTCCCCCCATCCTGGATGAGAGCTCTTCCTGGACCATGGGCAGGTCCTCCCTGCTGCCTCCAGCCTGGCTCCGGACCCTCCTGTCTCTGGAACCCCTGGGCTCTCTGCTCCTCTCTCCGCCTTCCTTCCTGGTGTCTTGAGCCACCTTGCTCTTTTGACTCCACCTCCGTCAACTTTGCCAACTTCTTCACAAAGGCCGGGTTGGCTGCCTCCATGGTTACCTCCTCTGCCGCCCTTTCCACCAGCTCCTCGAAGGAAAGGGGGGTCTTCTGGGTCAAGCTCATCTTGAAGAACCCTTCGCGCAGCCCCACCGTGAACGTCATCTGGAGGGCATACCCAGGCACCTCTTGGATGTCAAGGACCTCCTCCTGGAACCTGTCAATATAGTGGGCCAGCGACTCCTCGGCCCTTTGCTGTATCAGAAAGAGGGACTCAGGACCTTTCTTCCTCTTCTTGGAGGTGGAGAAGCGAAGCTGAAAGCTCCGGCTCAAGTCTTCGAACCCGAAGATGGACCTTGGGGGGAGTTGATGGAACCAGTCCCTCGCCTTCTCTTTCAAGGTGATCGCAAATAGACGGCACTTGAAGGCATCCGTCATTGGCATGATGGAGACAGCATCCTCAAACCACTGCAGGTGCTGGATGGGGTCATCCTTCCCGGTATAGTATGCCTTGTCAAGTTCCCTGAACCCCTCGGGAACGGGAGCTGAGATGATCAGCTCGCTGAAGGGTGACCCCCTGAGGGGTAGTCTCGCGGTCTCTACTGGCGCGACCTGATCGCCTAAGTGGCGAGCACTCGACGGGCTGGGGAACAGCTCCCGGCCGGGGAGGTCTCACTCGACCCCCTCTCCCATCCTCTCCTTCCCAGGTCGCCTCCCTGGGGCACTTCCTTCTCCCCCTGCTGGGGTGATCTCGCTTAGATCTCTGGGGGGCAGCTCGCTGAGATCCCCGGGAGCCGGTCCCTGGGGGGTGGGGGCTGAGCTGCCAGCCCGAGGGGCAATGCTTCGCAACATCTCCATGATGCCAGAGATGGAAGCCATGAACTCTTCCCTTCCTACAAAGGGTCCTGGATTGGGGAGACCACCGAGGTCATCACTACCTCCCTGATCTCAAGCCATGACACTCTCCCGAGATCTTCTGTGTTGGTCACTCTCCACGCTCACCGCACCAAAATGTTGAAGCCAAAAAAGACCTCTGTGGAGTTCGACCCTTGGGGAAGGGGTGACCTCACACCTACTACACTCGGAAGAACGTCACGGACTAAAGACTTGGGAGGCTAGGAATAGACCCTCGGCTCTAGCGTGGAGGTCCCACCACACACCCGGAAGGTTGCTAGAACACTTCCCCTCCCTCACCAAGTGGCTGAGTTGGGCGCCTTGGAGAGCTCTCTTTACTCTACCAAGATGAAGCTAAGTGAGGAGAAGGTAAGGAAATCTCATCCTCTCCAAAGGCACCCAAGGGGGTCTATTTATAGTTTTTCCAAGTCTTGGGGTCAAAATGACCAAAATGCCCCTAAGGCAAATATGCCTCGAGCCAATAGAAAACCTCCACACCGGGGGCAAAGAGGGAAATTCCACCCCGGGGGTAAAAGGTGTCCAAGGGCGAGAGGAGGCCAAACCACACCCCTCCCACCTCCCTGGACACCCGAGTCCGGGGGGGACTAGCCGCGTGGGCGAGAACCCGCCCGGCCGGCGGTCTCTCCCCGCGAATTGGGCCGCGCGGGCGAGAGCCCGCCTGGCCGGCGGTCTCGCCCCGCGAGCTGGGCCGCGCGGGCGAGAGCCCGCCTGGCCGGCGGTCTCGCCCCGCGAGCTGGGCCGCGCGGGCGAGAGCCCGCCTGGCCGGCGGTCTCGCCCCGCGAGCTGGGCCGCGCGGGCGAGAGCCCGCCTGGCCGGCGGTCTCGCCCCGCGAGCTGGGCCGCGCGGGCGAGAGCCTGCCTGGCCGGCGGTCTCGCCCCGCGAGCTGGGCCGCGCGGGCGAGAGCCCGCCTGGCAGGCGGTCTCGTCCCGCGAGCTGGGCCGCGCGGGCGAGAGCCCGCCTGGACGGCGGTCTCGCCCCGCGAGCTGGGCCGCGCGGGCGAGAGCCCGCCTGGCAGGCGGTCTCGTCCCGCGAGCTGGGCCGCGCGGGCGAGAGCCCGCCTGGACGGCGGTCTCGCACGGCGAGCTGGGCCGCGCGGGCGAGAGCCCGCCTGGCCGGCGGTCTCGCCCCGCGAGCTGGGCCGCGCGGGCGAGAGCCCGTCTGGCCGGCGGTCTCGCCCCGCGAGTCGGGCGAGAGCCCGCCTGGCCGGCGGTCTCGCCCCACGAGCTGGGCCGCGTGGGCGAGAGCCCGCCTGGCCGGCGGTCTCGCCCCACGAGCTGGGCCGCGCGGGCGAGAGCCCGCCTGGCCGGCGGTCTCGCCCCGCGAGCTGGGCCGCGCGGGCGAGAGCCCGCATGGCCGGCGGTCTCGCCCCGCGAGCTTGGCCGCGCGGGCAAGAGCCCTCCTGGCCGGCGGTCTCGCCCCGCGAGCTGGGCCGCGCTGGCAAGAGCCCGCCTGGCCGGCATTCTCGCCCCGCGAGCTGGGCCGCGCGGGCGAGAGCCCGCCTGGCCTGCGGTCTCGCCCCGCGAGCTGGCCCTGGTCTCTGGCTCTGGACTAAGGCGCAGCAGGGGGGATGAGACCTTGGTCTCCAGTCGACCCCGCTGCCCCCACCTTGCACTTTACCAAGTCGGGGGGGCGGCCAACTTGCCGCTCACACCCCTCAAAGAAGGGGGCAAAAGGGGGAGGCAATTTTTTCCTCCCCCTACTAGTATATTTCCAAGCTATAGCCAAAAATGGCCCCCTAGAGTGCAAAAACAACTCAGAAGCTTAAAACTTGAAAACAGGTCATACGCCCTGCTTGGGATCCTCACTCCGCGAATACGGGATTGTACACTCAGGTCCTGGCTTCCTCTACCACACCATCCTTTTTTGATGTGTGGTCCATGATTCTCCGTGTTTCACCTACTCCAGATACTACGGCTCCTTCTCCTCCGGCGCTTCTTCAGTAGGCACCTCCGCTTCTACCATTCTCTCCTCCTTCTACTGGGGGGGGGGGGGTCGTTCGGGATCTCGCGGCCGGGGTCGTGGTGGCCGGGGTCGGCCGAAGTGTTCCTTCTGCGGGAAAGATGGTCATCTCGAGGCAACCTGTTACAAGAAAATTGGCTATCCTCCTCGCCCGACGGCTTCTGTTGATACCGACGCCGGTCCTCCTGATCTTGACACTGTCCGTCTTCAGCTCCAGCATCTCCAGGGCTTGCTCAACCCACCATCTGCCTCCATCGCCTCCGTCTCTAACACAGGTACTGCTTGTCTCTCCACCGGCTTGGGCTGGATTGTGGACTCTGGCGCTACTCGTCACATTACTCCACGTCGGCCTGCCCAATACCTGAATTCCCCTTATCCACAGTCTATTACTATGGCCAATGGATCCACTGTTCCCATCTCCGACTCGGCAGATCTTCCTCTCACCTCATCCATCTCCCTTCGCTCGGCTATTCATGTCCCGAGTTCCCCGTTCAATTTACTTTCTGTGGGACGGCTTACTAATGATCTGGATTGTTCTGTTATATTCACTTCCGCTTCTTTTGTTATACAGGATCGGCGGACGCAGACTACCATTGGTAAAGGCCGGCTGCGGAATGGGCTCTACCTTCTCGACGACTCTCCCACCATCCTCTCTTCTGTCTCTTCAACTGATTGGCATCGTCGACTTGGGCATGCTCCTCTGCCGGTCCTCCAGCGGGCTCTCCCGAATGTTTCTTTTACCCCTTTCAGTGTGACTCATGTATCCTCGGCAAGCAGTTGCGTTCCTCTTTTTCTTCACATTGTACTCGGAGAACTGCTCCTTTTGATATAGTGCATTCGGATGTTTGGGGACCATTTAAAATTACTAGTATTTCTGATTTTCGGTATTTTATAACATTTATTGATGATCACTCTCGCACTACCTGGCTTTACTTACTTCGTGATCGCTCCGAGCTTCCCCGTGTCTTTCGGGCATTTGTCCTCAAAACCCGTACGCAATTCCACACCACCATCAAAATACTACGCACTGACAATGCTCGTGAGTACACTAGTCACGAATTTACTACTTTATGTTCTGAGTTCGGGATTCTTCATCAAACTTCATGTGCTTACACGCCGCAACAAAACGGTGTTGCCGAACGCAAGAATCGCCACCTACTCGATGTTGCCCGTTCCCTCATGCTTCAAATGCATGTCCCTAAACCATATTGGAACTTTGCGGTCTCGACCGCCGGTTTTCTCATTAACCGTCTCCCTTCCTTCATTCTCAACTATGCTAATCCGTTTAGCATACTCTTTCCCTCCACTCTGGCCTTTCCTCTCCCACCTTGTGTCTTTGGCAGTCTCTGCTACGTCCACCATTGGGGCCTTCCTTGGATAAATTGGATCCACGGGCGGCTAAACATATCTTTGTTGGTTATTCACGCACCCAAAAGGGGTATGTGTGTTATTCTCCTGCTACACGCAAGATCTCTGTTTTTGTTGATGTCACCTTCCGCGAGGATCAACCATTCTTTCCTGCTCCCTTACCCGACCATCTGTCACCCACACCTCCTCCTTCATCCATCCCACGCCCGGTCATTCCCGCCACTACTCCACCTCTGTCGGTTACCTTTGAACCGACTCTCGTTCCCTCCAAACCACCCATTATCCGAGCCTACACTCGTCGCTCTACCAGTTCCGTTGCCCCTCTGTCGTCGGTCTCTACCAAGGATACTCCGCGTCCAAATGATCAGTTATCGCCTTCCACTGCTCATCCTCTGGCAAACTACATCTCTCTTCATCGCCTCTCTCCCCATCTACACATTTTGGCTACTTCTCTCTCTTCAGTTGTTATTCCTAATTCTATGCAGGAGGCGCTTCAGCATCCAGGATGGCGAGCAGCCATGGAGGAAGAAATGTCTGCTCTCTGGTCTAACCAGACATGGTCTGTCGTTCCCTTTCCCCCGGGTCAGAAACCAGTTGGGTGTAAGTGGGTCTTTGTCATCAAACATGCTGCTGATGGGACAATTGACCGTCTAAAGGTCCGTCTTGTGGCTAGAGGTTTCACTCAACAAGAGGGGCTAGACTATGAGGAAACGTTCTCTCCGGTAGCGAAGTTTAACAGTGTTCGCGTCCTCATCTCTGTTGCGGTCCATCGCCACTGACCTCTTTTTCAGCTGGATATCAAGAATGCTTTCTTGAATGGAGATCTCCAGGAAACTGTCTACATGCAACAACCACACGGGTTTGAGACCACGGGGGAGTCTCGGGTCTGTCATCTTAAAAAGGCTCTATATGGTCTCAAACAATCTCTACGGGCATGGTTTGAAAAATTCAGCAAGGTCCTCCGTGAGATTGGCTTTACTCGGAGCTCGGCCGACTTCTCGCTCTTTACTCGTCACCAACCAACAAGAACGATTATTCTGTTAGTGTACGTCGACGATATTAACATTACTGGAGATGACTCTCAAGGAATACAGGCAGTCAAAGTCCATCTAAACTCAGTCTTTCAGACAAAGGATTTGGGACCTCTTCGATATTTTTTGGGTCTTGAGATTGCCAGAAGGCCGGATGGGCTCACTCTCTCTCAACGGAAATATTGTCTTGACCTTCTTCATGATGTTGGTCAGTCAGGCTGCAAGCCAAGTGATACTCCTATGGATGTGAACCACAAACTGTGTGCCCAGGCATCTGACTCGGATCTTCTTCTCCAGAATCCTGAATATTATCGACGTCTTGTTGGAAAACGGATATATCTCACGGTTATCAGACCGGATATTTCCTTTGATGTTGGTCTTGTCAACAGATACATGCACTCTCCTCGAAAATCTCATCTTCAAGCGGTGGAACGAATTCTCAGGTACCTTAAAACCGCTCCTGGTCAGGGACTTGTCTACAGGACCTCCTCTTATGCTACAACATTGGTGGCATATTCAGATGCTGATTATGTTGGCTCTCTCGATGACCGGCGATCTACGAGTGGCTTTTCCACTTACCTTGGAGGACATCTTGTTACTTGGCGAAGCAAGAAACAAGCGGTCGTTGCTCGATCTTTAGCTGAGACAGAGTACCGGGCAATGGCATCGGTTGTATCAGAATTGACATGGCTTGAGAGTCTTCTTACTGATCTGGGTGTAAAATTACCATCACCGGCTCTTCTCCTTTGTGACAGTCAAGCCGCCATACACATCGCCAAGAACTCGGTCTTTCACGAAAGAACGAAGCATATTGAGGTCGATTGTCACTTCATCCGGGAAAAGGTTCAAATGAAGAAGCTTGACCTAAAGCATGTCCCAGGATCGGAACAAGTTGCGGATGTCCTCACAAAGGCTCTTTCCAAGGCACTCTTCTATCAATGCTTGACCAAGCTTGGCGCATACGATTTGTACGTTCCAGCTTGCGGGGGAGTGTTAAAATAGCCCATGTAAAGGGCCCATTTTTATTGTTTTATCTTCTCTGCTCCTTTAGTCCCACACCTTGTATATGATTATCTTCTCTCTTCTTCCTCCTATATATATGTATTCTCTCCTTGTATTTAGACACACAAGCAATACATACAAGTTTGGAGCTTTCTCAACAAACCTAAATAATAAATATTATAACTAAGACTCTGTTTGGGACAGCTCTGGCGGACGAAAAAGTTGATGTTGGAATAGAGCTTTTTATGTAGAGCTTTTTGAGGAGCAGTATTGAAAAAGTTGCAAACTGTTTGGATAGTCTATGAAGAAGTGCTCTTCAAATAGAGCTCTTTTCACCTAGTGCTCGGGATCGTAGGTGGGAGAGGAAGATCGGGATCGCACCGTAAGCAACTGCGCAGCGGGAGGATCGCTGCGGAATCGTCGGCGGTGGCGAGAACGTCGAAGCAGCGGGATCGCACTGGATTCGTCGGCGGAGCGGGAGCGCAGCGGAATCGACGGCGGCAGCGGGATCGTCTGCGCAGCGGGATCGGCGGATCGGCGGCGGAAGCAGGGAAGCGCAGCGGGAGGTTCGCTCCTTTCACCTAGGGCACGGGATCGCAGGTGGAGAGGGACGCGAGAAAATAGAAGCGCGATTTTGGGATTCCAGGATCGCGGGGGGTCACGGGCTTCCCAAAGAGCAGATAAAACAGCTTTTTAATAACCGCGATTTTGAAAGAGCAGCCAAACCAAACATGTTAAAAACAGCTCTGGCGGCTGGAAAAGAACTTTTCCAGCCGCCAGAGCTATCCCAAACAGACCCTAAGTTATAATTGTAATACCACAAATATAAGCAATTTATTTTAAAATTTTAAATAATTGAATAGTTATATATATATACATATAGTAAGATGTATGTATTTATAATTTAAATATATATTTTTGAATAATTATAATATTTAAATAATTAAATAGTTATAAATTTTAAATAATTAAATAATTATATATAGTCATCTGCCATATTTTTTTAAAATTCCATTTTATACTTAATTTAATAATATATATTTTTATTTATATTAAAAATGCATATTTTTTATTATAATAAGTTATTATTACATATATATATACGAGTGACAGTGCATGGGGGGGTCGTGCCCCACACGACAGTACCCCCCCCCCCACCCCAGGCGGGCTTCCCCGAAGCCCCTGGCGGGCGTCGCCTGGGTATGAATGAGAAACTATTTCTTTGTATTTTTTAATTCGTAAATATATGGAGCCCATCTAGGCCGGGGTGAAAGTATTTTATGTCGGGTCGGACACGTGAAACCATCATCGCGA
The DNA here is from genome assembly GCA_039513925.1 of Platanthera zijinensis. Classification (NCBI taxonomy): domain Eukaryota; kingdom Viridiplantae; phylum Streptophyta; class Magnoliopsida; order Asparagales; family Orchidaceae; genus Platanthera; species Platanthera zijinensis. The sequence continues at coordinate 242,673,125 of CM077081.1, read as the reverse complement.
TAATATTTTTTTAATTCCTAAGAATCTAATAATTCACATCGTTTTAAAATGAATTTAAAATTCCATTAATTCCAAGCGTTTACACGGGTAAAGTCATGCATGCGTTAATTCTTGTCCCATAACGTGAACATACATTTAAATTCAATGCTTTAAATGAAAATTGTTAATGCATTTGTTGTTGATCCTCTCTCCACACCATCAGTTTTCGTGATCTCTTCTCCTTATTAAGGAGCGCCTATCTCTCTCTACCCATTCCCTCTGTTGCCGCCAGCCATGTTTTAAAAATAACTTGGAATTACGTGGCCAATTTTTTCCGCATATGCTCGATTAGTCCCACATCGTGGGATTTGTAGTGTCTTTTGAGTTTAAATAATAAGAAAGCTTCGGTTAGTTTGAAATCTGTGTGCTAACTGAAGCTGGCTAGCTATGGGCGGGCTAAGCGGAGCTTGTCCCATGTGCGGGATTTTGGAGCTTCGTTTAGTGGTTATTTTTCAAAATTAGAGGGGTAAAATAGTAAATTCATATTGTAGGGTATGAGACCTATAAAATTTATAGGTTTAAGACACTCTACCATACTAGGTTTAGGAGACCTATAAAAATGATGACGGATGACCATGATACGTTTGTGTGATCGAACGTCTGAGACCTAATGATCTAATCAAATCGGACGGTTAAGATTTATTTGGTGGAGGTCAGCGTTACACCGCGAAATCTGATTGGTTGTTGATATTTATTTGTATATATAGTATATATATATACTAGTTTCATTCTTAACAAGCAACAGTGGCAAAGTGGTCATCACCATCTATGCAATAGCCTTTAACCGGATTCGAATCCCAGCGCCTTTATTTTTATTAAAAAAACTTCCTAATACTTGTGTGGTTGGCCCGCCCGATTGTCAAATAACTGGCCCAATTTCCGATTAACCGGTCCAACCGTCCGGTTAACCGGTTCCTAGCCGGTTCTTGGCTTAGGCGGTTTAAAGGCCCTGACCGGACCGCCAGGTGAACCGGTAGGCGAGGGAGCAAACGCCGTCGCAGTTTGCGATTGAAGGGAACCCGGCGGGATCTGAAATGGAGGAAACGAAGCTTTTTTCTCAGGACTGGGGGAGAAAACGTCGTTGCACGGCGCCCCAGGGCATTTGTTTTTTCGCCTTCTGGCGGCGTCTGCTCTCGCATTGGTGGTTCGCCGCTCTCCCAAACGGAGCCTTAATTTCGTAAAAGTAGCATCTCCAAAAACTTAAAGCAAAAATTATAGTAGCAAACTCCAAGTCATTAGTGGGACAATTCTTCTCACAGTCTTATAGTTGGAGGGAGTAAGCTTTAACTCTTATGTTTTGCATCAGTACACACCCTAATACATTTAGAGATGCATCGCTAAAAATGTGAAAGCCTTATGTTCCCGAGGACATTACCAAAATTAGAGTTGTTGTTAACTTTGTCTTTACTTCTGAAAAGGATGTCTCACATTTATCGTCCCAAATAAATCGTACTCCATTTGAAGTAAGCTTAGTCATAGGCAAGACGATCTTCGAAAACTTTTCTACGAATATTTGATTATAACTGCAGAAGCTTAGAAAACTCCTTATTTCTGTCACGGATATAGACCTAGGCCAATTCTGAATTGCTTCCGCCTTTTGTGGGTCCACAAAAACCCCATTCTTGTTAATAACATTCTCGAGAAAAGACACTTCTTCTAATCAGAATTCACACTTGGAGAATTGCGCATAAAATCTTTGATCTTTTAACAATTGTAGTACCGACATGAGATCTGTTGTGTGCACGCTTTTGTTTTTAAAATAGATTAAAATGTCATCAATGAAGACAATGACATACTAATCTAAAAACGCTTTAAATACTCGATTCATTAGATACATAAAAGATATTGAGGCATTCGTTAAACCAAAAGACATGACTATAAGATTCAGAGTGATCATATTTTGTGTTGAAGGTAGTTTTAAGGATATCCTCCTCCCTGATTCTCAGTTAATGAAAACCAGACCTTAAATCTATCTCAAGGAACGGTGTATCCCCTTCTAATTGATCAAAGAGACCATCTATTCTTGATAGGGGATATTTATTCTTGACTGTTAATTTGTAGAGTTCTCTGTAGTAAATGCATAAATGCATACCACCATCTAATTCTTTACAAATAAGACTGAAGCTCCCCAAGGATAGGAGTTGGGTCAAATGAAATTCTTGTCAAAGAGTTCTTGTAACTGGATCTTCAGTTCTACCAGTTCTAAGGGAGGCATTTTATACGGTGACTTAGCAACAGATTGAGCTCCAGTTATAAGGTCAATAGAAAATTCAATCCGCCTTTCGGGTGGTGTCCCTGGTAATTCTTTTGGAAAAACTTCTGGAAGTTCTGATACAATTGGTGCATCTTCTAGTTTGATTCTTGTCTTACTCTCTCCTCTGATCATTAGTAGAAAAGTATCATGTCCTTTTCTAATTTGGTTGATAGCCTTCATGGAGAAGATAAGCACAATGCACACTCCTTCAGTACCTCAGAACTTAGCTTGACAATCTTGAGGGATTTTAAAAATGACTTTCTTCTTTTGGCAATAGATGGTAGCATCATTAAGTGATAGTCAATCAATCCCGAGGATTATATCAAATTCTCCCAATGGTAGAACAGTTACATCAAGATTGAGATAATGACCTTCTAAGTATAACTTAACCTCGCATCTAGAATTTGTTGTTGTGATGAGGTTGTTAGACATGATAACATTAAGGATGATGGTTGACTAATAAGGATGTAATAATATAGTTCTTATAAAATTCTCATATATAAAAGATTGTGTGCGTCGATACCAAATTGAATTTTCCCGACATGCTGAGAAATATAGGTGATACCTGTCACCCCAGTGTCATTCTCCTTTGCTTCTTGATGTCTAATAGAAAATACCCTTGGTTGGACTTATTGAGCTGGGGGATCAGCAAGTGGAGCTTGAGAAGCAAACGGATTATGTCATTTTCCCTTTCTCTGGGTTACTCGTGGAACCAATACAAAACATCCTCTAGGGTGGAGGTCCCCAACTTCTATTGTCATGATTCTTCTTTGAGAGGGAATTTGTATGTTGGAGAGTATGGATGCTTGCAGAAAAAAAACATGTTGGCAGGGCTCTTAGTACCTTGGTGAGACCGGCACTGAGATGGTAGAGACACTAACGGTGGAGGGACAGATAAAGATGGTGTACAAATCAATGGAGGGCCAGTCGGAGGTGGTGAATTCAGTCGATGGAGGAGTATATGGGGTTTGGAAGGTTGCAACAGCTGCAAGGGTGGCCGTGTAGAAGAATATGACGGGGCCGCGTAGAGTTCCATATCGAGGCAATGGGCTTGCTTTATAGCTCGAAAGAGGGCGGATGGATTGTGAACAAAGAAGCGTGCAAGGATGTGGGGTTGCATACCTGTTGGGAATTTCCTCGGGTAATGATCCGGGGAGAGTCATGTCTCGTGCACGACCACCTCGATGAACTTAATAATGTAGGTCGCGACAGAGTTAGACTGACAAAGAGAGCTAATGTGCTCATAAGCATTTCCTGCTTGACAAATATTGCAGTGGTGGAGTTCCTCCTTAAGGGTAGGTCACGAGAGATTAAGAATATTTTGACGCATCTAACGCACCCAATGGAACGCACAACCTTAAATGAATATTGTCTTCATTAGGACCTTCAGATTGGCGGTAGTTGACCGAAGATCGAAAAAATATTATGCGCGGGAAATCTAGTCAAGGGGGTACATCCCATCGAACATTGGTATCTCAATACGACTGAGGTGGGTTGGGTTAATGTTTACGTCGGAGTGTGGGAAACTCATGTAGTCAATGGTGAGCCTGTAGGGCGCTGATGTAGAGGGGGGAAAGTCCAACAAACGGTGGGAGGCTGTGGTTGTGAGCTCGCGGAGGAGTGTGCGATCTTCCGGTCAATATTCAAGTCGTACTAGTGGGTGGCAGCAATGGATGTCGAAACGGAGGCGTCCTAATCGGCATGAATGGCAATGGAATGAGTCATGGGTATGAAGTGGAAGAACCCAATGGCAATGCTTGTGGTTGGAGGGAAGAAGATGTCGGCCTGAAACATGCAGTGCAAGTGTTATCGGTCGTTGCAAGAGTGTTGTAGCCGATGACGCTGGTGTAGGCGTCGAGTGCGGCACAAATATTTATCTTTGGTGACAGAAAGATACACGAGGAGCCGACTGGTGACGAAATACGGGTGACATGGCTAGTGTGAGCATGAGAGTGGACTCTGAAGTGTGAAAGGAGGAGGAAATGAGAGGAAACATGCCTTGAACATATTCGTGCGACAAATGATCGAAAGATCGGCAATATCTTTGCTAGGAGCTGGGAATGGAACGGTGAAGCGAATTAGGGTTCGAATAAACCTAAATTGGTTCACAAGTCGGACCAATTGATAACATGGGAAACGAATTAGAATTTTCCTTAGGAAAAAATGTCAGAATACAGCTCCTGAGGTATACTCGCCCTTAGCTTCTGAGAACTGGTTCCCTCTTTCAAACCTAAAAGATCCAAAGATGAACTGAGACTCTCATCTACTGCCTCATATAGGCGAGAAAGGGTATACAATCATATTATAGAAATTTCACTAGGGCTACATAGGTAAATAGGCAGATGTGAGGGAAGGTCCAGAGAAACATTTGTATCAAAAGGTGATATTCTTGACAACCATCCATCTCAATATTGTGTTTTTATGAGTTTAGTGTTATAGTTTATGTAAGTTCATCACTCTAGTCACGTGGATTCTATTCAAATAATATGGTATGAAAAAACACATCCAAGGAAAGATTGCATGTACAATGCTTATAGCCACTTAGAGGTTTGAATTACATTGATGTTGATTTGTTTGGGTAGTCTTCTAATAGAAAATCGACATTACATATGTCCCATTGTTGATGACAACTTATTCTCGCAGAGAAGCAAGAAACAATCAGTTGTCGCTCTTTTTAATGTTGAAGATGAATACCGATTCTCACTCAAGAAGCAAGTAAAATTATGTGCCTAAGATCCCTCATCGCTATGGATTTTACTATGATTTACCGATGTCAATTTCTTGTAATTATGTTCAAATCTCTCTCTCACAATACATTTTGTCTCTTCCACTGACTAGCTCATTGAGCTACTCACCAAAGTCGGTTGATTCTACATTAAGAGCTGACTTATATATTATTGTTACGAGGAGTCGTTAAGCGGCTTTGAGCTTGACTGTGCAACCTGTGTACAAGCTCAACCCCTTTTTAGTCTTTTGATTTCACCTTCATTCAAGGAGGGTTACATCAATAATGACTAGTTCTTCCCTTGCTCTTGGCTGGGGAGAAAAGGTGACATATAAAAAGGATAAAGGGATAAAGGGTGGGGTCAGGTTGAGAAAGAGAAAGGGTTGACTAGCTTTAACAGCTTTATACGCAAGTGCTTCTTCGCACTGTGAAAGCCATGGGAGGAGAGATTTCATTGCCTCTCTAGCCACGTCCTCTTTGTCACTATTGTTACCGCTTCTTCGCTTATCTTCTATAGGCTCTTGAACCTATCTCTGTGAACTCGTCTCTCTTTCTATAAGCTCATCACTCTATTTGGACCATTCACCTCTCTTTTTATAAGCTCACCTCCCCCTTGGATCCTTCAGACCCGATGAGATCACCACTACCAGTTTAAGGAAGTAGTGGACTGTATTTGTTGTGTATTTATAATATGTATTTCATTTGTATTTTAAGGAAGTAGTGGACCATGGTAACATACTTGTAACTTTAGGGGTGTTACCCTTTCATCTATACTATATAATAAGCACCTTATCGCGTGAATAGTGGAAATATCACAGACGACGAACTGTGTATCCGGCTACAAGCGAACTGCATGTGTAGACTCCTCGATGGAAGAGCGTTGTTCGACGGCGGCGGACAGGCCGCATTCTATTTCCCGGACAGCTTTGAGAAGGTTGTGCTTCCGATTCTCCAGCTCTGCGACCTAAAAGTAAAATGGGTGATAATTGCATCCAGGGGCATGAAAGGAAGATACAAAGAGTGACTTCAAATGGAATTACATTAGTTGTCGAGGCGGCGATAATGGCAGGCGCACTGGCTGTCGCGATAATGGCCGGCGCACTGGTTGTCGTAGCGATGGCAGGATAGAATGAAGAGAGAAACTATGAATTGTTGGATGGCCACTTGACAAAGGAATTTAGCCTGGACGTGTGAATGGAGCAGATGAGATTTTGTCGTGGAGATCGAAAGTGTAAGGAAGAACGGCAAGTTGATTGGAAATCTAATCCAAAAAATGCACAAATGATAAATGAAGAAGAGCTTTCTGGATGCAGGGCGAATACAGTGACAAAATCAGAGAAAAATTGATACAGTGGAATTACGGTTTCAAAGACTTCACAAGCAGCGCCACCTTTTTCTCGGAGCAGGACACCCTAAGCTTTTGGATCGGGCTCCAATGGCAGGAAGATAACAAGCATTACTATCATTAAATTCCAAAGATTATATAAAAACTTCATAAACAAGCAAGCATCCGACTGCACACATCCTCCTTCGACCCTTCAAGAGGAGGAATTTCGGAGTCGGGATTACGAGGTTGAGCGCCCGTGCTCGATGCGGGTAGCGGTGCTTGTAGCTAGGATTACAGGACTCACTGTGGCGTTCGAGCTTGCAAAGGCCAGCGCAGAGATGGTAATCTACGAGAAAGAGGATCATCTAAGTGGCCACCATTGCACCGTCACCGTAGACATTTTAAGCCGCATAGACTTGAAGACTCTCATGTACTCAAATTGTTTTTATTATTATTTAGTACAAGCATCTCCGCAGGGGCTTCGCCCATGCTCAATGCTCTCGGGCGGGCTTTGCATGCATCCAAGCAGGATCCGCCCACATGAAGACTTTGCTCACTGCTCTCTCGTGCGACCGTGACCAGTCACGACAGGCGTGTCGCTACCTCCTCTCGTGAACCCCTGAGTGCAATGACTAAGTGAAATGACATCCACGGTATAGAGCTCTGGGGTCCGCGGGGGGCGGTAGCAACGTGCAGTCGGACGAATGGCGTGACCGGGCACGATCGCACCCGAGAGAAGCGAACACATGCTTCATGTGGGCGGAGCCCGGTTCGATGCGGGCGAAACCGGACCGAGAGCATCAAGCACGGGCAAAGCCCGTGCGGAGATGCTTGTATATACAAAAGTATGTGTGTGTGAATGAGTAACACAATATTTTATTTCTCTCATTAGAGACCAGAGAAGCCATGATAGTCAGATCCTTCTTCATTATGCTGGTCAGCCATGTGGATGAGGATGGATGGAATTACTCATGTTTTTATTGTAATATGCATATGTTTGTATTTATTTGCCTTTATTTATAATTAAAGGACAAAAATCCTAATGAATATGCATCTCTCTGCTCATTTCTTAGTTGTTGCCATTCGCCGATTATCATTATTGGTAACCTCTGCTCCCACAATCGCATGAAAATTTTCTGACGAACTTCTGGCTAGGTCAAGAAAAATGTTATGATCAACTCAGGTTGGGTCCAAGATGGAGAAATCGAGGGGAGATCAAGTAGAGGTTGTTGACAGCACATCCAACATATTCAGTAGACAACCTCAGCCTACATCAAAAGAAGTATTTCTATAAGTTCTATTTCTAAATTAGAATCTAGTCTTACCAGATTTTCTGAAGTCCCTCTTGTCATTTCTATTCCAGGATATCCCGATTCTAAATAAAGCAATGATGTGCTAATTATAGATCACCAAAATAACTGATAAATTCAACTATATGAGGTAAAGAGTTTAATTAGAGTTGTCTTCATCACAGCATAACTAATATTGTTGATAATGGACAATTGACAGAGAGCATAACCAGGTTATATATATTAGGATTCACAAAGGTATCCTGAATACTTGGATTTACATTAATATTGATTTTAGCTAATAGGACTCATACTCATTTATGCACATTCATTGGTACCGCCTCATGCCTTGTAGTCATAACAAAGTGCAATGATTTATGATAACTTATTCTAATTTCAATCACATTAATAAAAATTGAAAATGCTTTTGTCATAGTTTTAGCTTTATTATTTAACTGATATTACTATGTCCATGATGCATCTTTGATTTTTCTATTATATCGGCTGTTCAACTATTATTACGTTACTAAACCATTTAAGTTTTTAAACCATTAATTTAGCAGTCACCAACTTGCTCTGGCATTTGCATATTGCCATCGAAATGATTCTAGGCATACCTTCTTCACATACATTTCTTTTTACATTCATATTCCATTTGATTTCTAGGCGAAATTTGTGTGATCTCCATTTAGCCCAATAATTAAGTTCCATATTTAGCTTGAGCAATATAATGGGTTATTGATATTCTCTTAATTAATATTTATGACAATGCTACAATTACGCTTTTCTGATGATAAACATTAAAAATAACAATTCAAGTTATTCATCATGTTTATGGGCATATGAGCTGAAGTAGTTATATACTTATATACAACCTTTTATTGTTCACCTTGTGTTTAAGTTGAACACTTACATTTTAATAAAATATCCGAGTAAGCTGGGAACAACGGCCCACTCCCACGTCACCCATTTGAAAAGAAGTCCATACATAACTTATTAGAGGCCAAAAGACCAACACGTGAGTGGGCATGTTGAGAATTTAGTCCAATATCAGAAAACTCTTGTAGATTTTGTACATTTAATATAGAACTTAGGCCTCCCCACCCATAACCAATGGGTTTTAGGTTCAATGCTATGTTCTAACAGTTTTTGTTATTATGGTGATATAAAGAAGAATCTTCTACTCTTATGACAAATAAGTGCACATAACATTTTACTTTTTGGGGGTGGAGAACATGTAAGGAGGTACAGGAGGTTATAGTTGCCGTGATGTTAAAAATGGAAAGCAATAACATGCAATTATGCAGATTGGTCGTGGGGAAATGTCAAATGTCAATTAGATTTTCAGTAGCTTATGCCACCAGGATTCAAATATAATTATTTCGTTCAGAGCAGGGTAGCATCAACTCCGGTATTTTTAAAATACCCATAGGCTGTATCAATCAAACATACTCCCAAAATAGCTACCATCAGAAGGTCAGCATCATCAAAGAAAAACTACATAGTCTACCGTAACATCCACTCTAGATATATAAACAACGAAATTAAGAATTAGCAAGCATTGTCAGGTGATAGGAGCCCCTGATTGGGATCTCGTTCGTGTCCGGGAGATGTAAAAGTTTTGAAGGAGGTTGGAGTTCCCCTTTCGGGATCCGCGGGAACCTATGTTAACTAGGGAAGAGGAGTTGGAATCAAGTGTGCGGGGGAAATGACGGTGGCGTTGAAACTGGTGTGCGGCTGGGAGTCGAGATACAGTAAGGGTAGGTGTAACCGAGATAGAGAGGGAGTGAGAGAAAATTGCAAATAAATGTTCCCAACATAGCCTTGCGCATAAAGCGCGCGTACATGATAATTAATAATAAAACTGCGGAAGATATAGAGTGTGCTCTCTCTAGTTTGTGGGTCATCCTGCAGCGGCGAAGATAGGTCACGTCCCAGCATTGGGTCCATAAGATCAGCATTCTAAATTTCGACTCAATATTCTTAAGGTCACATCTAAGAATCAGGATGTTAGCAAGTCCTGAAGGTGAGCCCATCCTATAATAACTGAACCTACTCCACTCTAACAGACCACATCTTTCTTAAACTTTGCAGATTTCTCCGAAGAAATCGCAAGAGATAGGTGCATCCTCCTTGATTTTCATGGCTGGTGTGGCGTATCAAGGGTGTTAGAATGCTAAAGAAGATGACAAATAATTATTACACTCGATAATTTATGCAAACAGGTTAATGTAAAAGGCAGGAAAAACAAATGAAAATTAGTATTAATAAGAAAAAGAGAATGAGTTTAAAATGATGAGATCTGGGAAAGAAGCCAGCTTATAAGCTACAAAGAATCAAGAGATATATTAATTGTAATTTAAGCATTATTTTACTTACTGGCCAAATCGAAGTACATCACCCACATGAATTTCTATGTACACCTTTCCTTTGACCTAACAAAAGAAAACTAATTTGGGTAAGAAAACCTTAGCTTGAGGATAATATAATAATTAAAGATGCAAGATATAATCATATAGGCTAAGCCCTTTCATGTCTCAGAGGATGTGGATCATTGTGTGCTTAGATATCATCGGACAGATGGTCGCCGCTATGTCCAAATATATTCTAATATAAAGGCGTGAATTTGGGGATGTTATCACAAAGTTGATCAGGCTTATTTTGTCTGAAATTATTGAAGAAATTATTAGTGATAAATCATGCACAGAATCAATTATCTAGGGATGATGAGTAACAAGTTTGGATTTACAATACACTGAAAATTGGAGGAAATAAACAAAAACTATTATTAATTAATCTTGATCATAACTATAGTGAAAGATGAAGGAAGAATCAATGTGTTATAACTTATCCATCAATACAGTATATCTCAGTGAGGGTAGACAATATAGTTAGACTTTACGTGTAAACTCACAGTTTATATGTATTAGAATTAACTCTCGATTCTATAATGATTACACGTGCTAAAAAGAGTTTATGCGAAAAACTTTATCATTTAATTCTCAATTCTATAATGATTGTACATATGCAAAAAAGGATTTATGTGAAGGAAATAAAAAATTAAAATCAGGTATAGAGGATATGTTTAACTTATCTACACCCCTAACGGCCTAACCTATGCATCACGCATTTCTTTTGCTACAACACATGAAATGTTTCGCACACAATTGCCAAAGCATTTGGCGAGAATCATTATGTGCAGTTTAAACGGGAAACAATACAATTCCCATTAACGATAAGAAACAATTTCTCCTGACATGCCGAGCAACCATGATCCTAAGCATCATGTAACAAAAGAATTGATCCCACAATACCTGGTTCTTATTAACGAAAGTGCCATGAGTGCTACAAAGATCGAAAATATAAGTGGCGTCCCTTTTAAACTGCAAAACTGGAATAATATGAAGCAGTAAATAAGTTCTCTGAAACTCAGATGTTTAATTCAAAACAGGTATGTTTATATATGAAATTTATTTCTGCAACTCAATTTCATCAAAATAGACATTATTGCAATAATCAGGTTAAATTTACCCGCCTAAAGTTAACTTGCAGATTGTAAAATCAATAAATGATCCTAGAATTAAACTCATCAACTTCAAAATTCAAGACCATTCAAGCAGGTATTTAGCAATTTTGTGCAATTTATAGGTAAAGCAAAATTGCAAACATACAAAAGCTATTATATGTGTATTGTCGCAAATTAGAATTCAATAACTGTTCAATACAATTACTCCTTAATATATAGAAGAAATACAAAAAAGGGAAATATGCAAAATAAAACACATTTAGTTTCAATACAATCTCCAACACTCCCCTTCAAGTTGATCGTGTGATATCTATCAAGCCTAACTTGCCCATATTTTTTCAAAGGAACTCAAACTAAATCCCTTAGTGAGCACGTCCGCCGGTTGTTGATCAGAAGGAATGAATGGTGTACTCATGATTTCCTTCACTATGTTTTCTTTGATGAAATGAATGGTGTACTCATGATTTCCTTCACTATGTTTCTTTGATGAAATATCTGTCAACTTTCACATATTTAGTGCGGTCATATTGGACAGGACTGTGCGTAATGTTGATGGTTGCCTTCTTATCACAGTAAAGCCGGATTGGTCCCCAACGTTCAATGCAAAGATACCTCAAAATGAACCGGATGCACAGTCCTTCACAAATTACTTGTAACTCTAAACTCTGCTTTAACACTTAATCTAGCAACCATGGGTTGTTTTTTGCTTCTCTGGGTCACAGACTCACAAAATTGCCACCAAGCAAAGAGTAATACCCAGACGTGGACCTATGATCATCAACGAATCCCACTCAATCATCATCTATGTAGAATTCTATTGTTAACTCTTTACCGGATGAGAATAGGACACCCCTTCCTGGAGAGGACTTGATATATCGTAAGATCCTGTGAGCAACATCCAAATGTCGAGACATCGCTGAATGCATGTGTTGACTGATAACCCCAACCACATATGAGATGTATGGACGTGTATGAGACAAGTAGATAAGCCTACCCACCAGTCGTTGGAATCCAGTGATGTCATCAACACTTCCCCGTCGTCACTTCCTATCTTATGGTTGGCCTCAATAGGGGTGTTTGCGGGTCTACACCTACTCATCCTAGATATCTCTAGCAAGTCGAGGACGTACTCTCTGAGAAAAGAAAACCTCATGCCTAGATCTAGCGACTTCAATACCCAGAAAATACTTGAGATTTCCAAGGTCATTTACCCCAAATTCCCTTGCTAGTCTCTCCTTCATATTTTTTATCTCCTCTGTGTCATCCTCTATTATAACAATATCATCCACATAAACAATAAATGCAATCAATTTTCCTTGTCGGTGCTTTATAAATAAGGTGTGGTCGGCATTGCTCTGTGTGTAATCAAACGTCATCATGGCTCTACGGAATCTCTCAAACCAGGCTCGAGTAGATTGTTTCAAGTCGTATATAGCTTTCTTCAACCTGCAAACCAGAAGGCAGGAACCAAAAGGTAGGGACATGTACACTTCCTCCTCTAAATCCCCACGGAGAAAGGCACTCTTCGCATCTAACCGACTTAGATTTCACCCTTTGCACGATGCACAAGAAAGCAGAATTCTAATGGAGTTCATCTTTGCTACAGGAGCAAAGGTTTCCTGATAGTCCATCCCAGTTGTCTGGGCATAGCCTCTAGCCACCAATTTTTCCTTATGTCGTTCAACAAGTCCGTGTGAGTTTTGCTTTGTAAATGCTTCCCTCTGCTCATGGTGCCCAAGGGCTCCCTGCCAAGAAGAGGGGATGGATATGGAAGACAGAGAGGTGACAAATGTTCTATGTGAAAGAGACAAAGAGTCATAAGTCACAAAGTGAGATAAAGGATGTTGGGTTGAAGTATGATTACCTCCTTGAGTACCAGAAGATGGATTTGGTGTTGGACCAGGTATAATGGGCAAAGTCTGTGTATCTGTGCCCCTACTTTTTCGAGTATAAACCTACAAAGATGAGGTGACATCACCTGACCATTGGGCGTAGGAGGAGTTGGACTAGGAGGTTGAAATGAGGGAGAAATTGGTAGAGGATGAGAAGGGGAGCTCACTTCCATGTTAAAGGACTCCCCCAGAAGTGAGTCTCCATAGTAAACTTCGAATTCCAAAAATGTGGCATTCATAGTAACAAAGGTCTTTTTGGTCACAGGATGAAAGCATTTATAACTTTTTTGGGTTAGAGAATAGTCAATGAAGACACATCATAGAGCATGGGGATCAAGTTTGAATTTGGCATGCAATGAATAAAGCACGCACATCCAAAAATACGGGGGAAAATTTTAGTGGGAGTAATATGAAGGGTGTCTAAAGGAGTTTTATGTCCAAGGACACAGATAGGCGCATGCCAAGAAGGTGATGATTCTTGTGCTCAACGACACTATTCTGAGCAGGGGTGTAAACACGGGAGGTTTGTGTTATGGGACGCATATTATTATAATTATCTCTATTATCTAGGTGTCTAGTTGTAATCATTATATAGGGGGCCTCGAGCTCCGAGTCTAGTATTAGGTGTCATTATTGTTATTATTGTCTTTTTATATGGTGTAGCCTATATAAAGGTATTGGATGTGTTGTATGAATTAAGCAAGAAAGAATTCAAGTTCTCATCTTTTGAATGTGAGATCTTGGTGGCTCTCTCCTCTAACGAGCAATCCCTCTTAGGCATCCGCGGTTCCGGCTCTACGATATCCTCCACCACCGTTATCTTTTCCACCTCCGACCTCTCCTCCGGCAACATTCGAAGACCCGGAATAACTTGGTATCAGAGCTAGCGGTCTTTTTCGTACGTCATCACCAGATTCTCTCCATTCTCACAACCCGGAGCCCTTTTCCAGCCAACCACCCTGCCAGCAGCCCGCTGCCACAGCATCTTCACCCTAAGACGATGACACCATCCTGATTTCTGCACCGCGTCGGCCAGCTCTCTGACCACCATCGTCGACGCTGCCCCTAACGCTGGCATCCTCAAGTCGCGACAGCTCTGAGTCATGCATCGTCGAGCCACTCCGCATCGTGTCGACCCCAACATTGGCATCCTCGAGCCGCTGCCCCCTTCTCCCTCCGCCGGCGACTCTGCAACCGACGACCGACCCGCGCCTCTCCCTGCATCTCGACCAGTGCATGTCGTCTTCAATTCGTCTCGCTGAGCCCCACGCCCCTCGTGTTCAGCGATTTCGAGCCTCGCGCCTCATTATCATCGAGCCCTTCTCCTGTTTTTTTTTCTCGAACCCACCACACAGAAAACCCACGCCTAATTAAAGGCTCACGTGGAGCCAGTTGTTCCCGATACCTTATATTTTATTAACACTCTGATGTTTCAGCCCATCCCCACATCCGATTTTATTTTTTAGCCTACCATCCGGTCCTGCTTTTTGAACACTTGAAGCCACATCATTTTATTGTTGTCACGAGCCCGCCCCACCCAATCCAGCACAGCCATCAACTATTTATTGCCTCCATCCGGTGTCCACTTATTATGTTTCCTCCAACACAAGGGTGCACCAACACTTGGAGCATTATTTTTGTGGCATAATTGGGCGGTGGCGCGGCTCCCGCGAAAACTCTCAATCAGCTGCATCGGAGGATTTTACTCGTCCCATCACCTTCTCTCTCTCTCTCGCGTGCTACTTTTGTCTGCACGATGACCGACACTTCAGATTTCTTGGCGGCTCTCCAAGATTTCAGGACCTCCATCGAGACTCGCTTTTGGGACGCTTAAATACACCATCTGGACGTTGAAGCACGCCATCAGGACAATATTGCCTCCCTCACCCTCAAGCTTAATGAGTTGACCGCCGCACTTCCCGTGATCACCACTTCACCTATGGATCACACCAGCACCAGTCAGGCGCTTCCGCCTCCGCCGCTTATCCATCATGAGCCGCCGGCCTTCCTCCAACAGGAAGTGGCTTTTCAGACGCGCTACACCAGGTTGGATTTCCCCGCCTATGATGGCAAAACTGATCCATTGGCTTGGCTCACCAAGTGCGAGCAATTCTTTGGCCACTAACAAATTCCAACCGTCAATCGACGTCCTCTCGCCTCTTTTCACCTACTTGACTCCGCTCTACTTTGGGTCACTCGTCTCCTCACCGACTAACCAGGCCTGACATGGGACAACTTCAAGCGGTATTGCAACCTACGTTTCGTCCCTCCCATCCGCAGCAACCCCCTCGATGCTCTTGCGACACTCCGTCAACGGGGATAGTGAATGATTACTTAGAGTGGTTTCAGCTCCTCCTGGAACACGTCACACTTCCCCAACAATGCAAGTCTCCATCTTCACAGCCGGACCTCAAGCTCGCCTACAACTGGATGTCGAATTTGAGGCTCTGCCAGACTTAGTTACTGTTATGAGTCTGGTCAGACGATGCGACCGCCGCCTCCAATTGGCCCTGAAGGCCTACTTGCCTACTGACATCGGCACTCCACAAGGACATCTCGAGGTTCCTCCCGCCCCGCCAGTCCGTCGCTTATCTCGGACCAAGATGTTGGATCGTCGCGCTCAGGGTTTATGTTTTAATTGCGACGAGCAGTACACTCGCGGACACAGATGTTGGAACCGAGATTCGGCCCAACGAGAAGTTCGGACCCAAAGGGTGCAGCTTGCACTTCTCCTGAAGAAGAACGTTTGGCTGAAGATTTATAACAAGACACAGACCCTAGGCAACAGCGTGGAGGTCTAACCTCACACCCGGAAGATTTTAGAATGCTTCACCTCCCACACCAAAGCTGAAGCTGAGCACCTTGGAGAGCCTTTGAAGCCAACCAAAATTGACCAGAAAAGGAATAAGCCAAAAAACTGGATCCTCTCCAAAGGTGTCCTTCAGGGTCTATTTATAGTTTTTCTAGCGGGGTCTGCCAATGTCGCAATCCCGTCTTTTCGGTTTTGCTTAGCGCATCCCAAATTGGTCAGCCAACATCCAAACTCTGCGGTTTGGAATGGCTATTGGTAGTCAAAAACAAATATGACATTACGGGGAAAATCCTCCTGGAGCTTAACAGCGACGAGACCCCAGCCCCTAGGAATGGCGGATGCCCTGATGGGACCGGCACTCGCCGACCTTCGGCTCGCCTCGCCGAACCTCACCCCCAAAGGGCCGGCTCTCGCCTGGCTCTCTGTGATAAGCTCCTTAATAAGCGAACGCCACACACGGAATGCCGAGTACCTGACGAAGTTGGTACTCGCCCACTTCTCGCTTCTTTACCCTGGGACGGGTGCAGTCCTACCTTTCGGCTCGCCCTGAGGTGAGTGGCGAGTGCCTGATGAGGCTGACGCTTGCATGCCTCCTATTCTTTACCTGGGGCAAGTTCGGGCTTGGCGTCTGACTCGCCCCGCCCGGGTGGCGAGCACCTGATGAAGCTGGCGCTCGGCCTCCATCTCCTCGTATCCCGGGGCAAGCTCGTCCATACCTCACGACTCGCCCCTCTGACCAGTCGCTGCCGCTTCCGCTTCCTTATTTGATCCCTCCACTCGTCCGGTCCTGAGTTCCTCCCTTGGCTCATCCACTCCGCGAACACGGGGTTGTATAACAGATGCAAAAATATTTTCTACCTAAACGTCGAGGACTCGAATGAGGAAGGCATCAGATGACGCTCGCCTTCACAAGATCCCTCGAGCTTGGGTACAAGCTCTTTTAGGACGGCGAGAGTGATGTTATGGGTCGCGTATTATTATATTTATCTCTATTATCTAGGCATCTAGTTGTTATCATTATGTAGGGGGCCTCGAGCACCGGGTCTAGTATTAGGTGTCATTATTATTGTTCTTTTTATATGTTGTAGGCTTGTAGCCTATATAAAGACATTGGATGTATTGTATGAATTAAGCAAGAAAGAATTCTAGTTCTCATCTTTTGAATGTGAGATCTTGGTGGCTCTTTCCTCTAACGAGTAACCTCGCTTAGGCAGCCGCGGTTCCGGCTCCACGGTATCCTCCAACACCGCCATCTTCTCCACCTCCGACCTCTCCTCCGGCAACATTCGAAGACTCGTAACAGTTTGGTGGATGATGCTCAGGTCACTGAGATAGATCTCAAACTTAGAGTCAATATACTCATGATCGTTATCGCTGCGCGAGACTTTAAAAGTAGCATTAAACTGGGTAGAAAACATTTAACAGAAGAGTTGAAAGAGAAGAAACACGTCCTTTTTGTTTTTCATCAAATAAACCTAAGTGCAACGGGAAAAACAATCTATGAAAGCAACAAACTATTAACAACCAGAAATAGACGTACCGGGGAAAAGGACCCAAACATTAGTATGAATAATGGCAAAAGGCACGGTACTAGACGGTGAAACATGAGGAAGTGAAGCACGGTGATATTTACAATTTTCACACACGTTACAACTGAAAGCATTACGCAAAATATTTGACCAATATTGTAAAAAACGGATGCCGACGTGTCGGATGTCGAAAGTCGGAGATATGTCAGGAATAGTTTAAAATATCATATTTTCATATCTTATAAATAAAAAAAATTATCCTTATGTATATTAAGCATAATTATATGCTCTAAAAGGAAAACAATAACATAACAAGTAAACAAATAATGTGTAGTGTATATTTCAAAATAAATTCAAAAATATCCAAAGTAAAATATTATAACAAGTTTAGTACAATGTAAAATATATTTAATATTATATAAGAATTTATTTTGTTAGTATTAAGTTTTATAACAAATAAAGAAGATTTAAAATTTAAATACCCTTGATTGATTATAAGTCTTTTCATGCTTAGTAAGTTCTATCCTTGCATATTTCGTATTGCCATTGTTTGGTTTAAATTCACCTTGCATGTGTGATATTCTTAATAACTAGGACTTTGGGTATAATCAAAAATAAAAATTAAACATAATTCACCTCCTAAGATTGTGATGCATCTGTTGTCGCATCCAGATGATCTACACATTTCTTTTCAATATCATGACATCGTTTTGTTATTTTAGTTTGTGTTTCATTGTTTTTATTCTTATGTCGTACTTGTTTGGTGTCACATTTTAGTTTTGGCGTGTTAACTCAGCCATAAAACACGACCTTGAATAAAAAATCTGGTAACGCTAATGGTATGGCATGCAAGCATGACATTACATTTTAATTGCATCTAAATTAAAATCCTGAATTAATTCTGAAAATATAATTGTTAATTTAAAATTAAATCAGGTGGGAGTTTAAAATCATCAACCCAGACCCATTTCTGCCATAGCCAAGAAAATAAGAAACTGAAAAGACGGACTATCTTCGCCGTTTTCCTCACTCCAGTGTAACTGTCCCTCACGATTCTCCAACGAGCCCTCCCATGAGTTGATCGACCGCAGGTGAGCTTCCCTGTGGGCCCTGCCACAGGAGAGCCCTTTCAGATCACTCACTGGTGGATTTGAGAACCCATGAGCCTTCCGTTCATTGTTTCCCATTACTTCTCGCCATAGATTATGCCAACGCCAATGAGTCCTCCGTATGAAGGCCGATCGACCATCGGCGACACATTCTCGGCCTTCCTCCGGCAGCTACAGACTGTATTATCAAGGCACGCGCCTGGGGCGCACCGGGCGCACTCCATTGCGCCTCAGGAAGGCCTAGGAGAGCGATGTGTCTGAGGCGCGCCTAGGCGCACCGCACCTGAGGCGCACCCGAGGCGCACCGGACGCCCAATTCATTGAAATTGAGCAAATTGGGTGCCCAATTCGCTGAAATTGAGCGAATTGGGCTCCCAATTCGCTGAAATTGAGCGAATGGGCCGCCCAGTTCGCTGAAATTGAGGGAATGGAGCGCACAATTCGCTGAAATTGAGCGAATGGGGAGCCCAATTCGCTGAAATTGAGCGAATGGGCGCCCAATTCGCTGAAATTGAGCGAATGGGCGCCCAATTCGCTGAAATTGAGCGAATGGGCGCCCAATTCGCTGAAATTGAGCGAATGGCGCTCAATTCGTTGAATTGAGCGAATTGGGGGCTCAATTCGCTGAATTTCAACGAATTGGGCTCAATTTCAGCTAATTGGGCACTCAATTCGTTGATTTTCCATGAATTGGATGCCCAATTCACTAATTTTATTTTTTCCCATTTTTGTGCCTCACGTGCCTCAGGCGCGCGCCTGCGCCTTGCGCCTAGGCTCCAAGGCCCCTTTGCGCCTCAGTACGCCTTGCGGCTTTAATAACATAGGCTACGGCGTGGCTACTACCAGCTCGATCTCCTTTCCTTGTATCACTTTTTCTCCCTTACCAGTCACGCCCAAACCGCCCTGTCCCATGTCGAATCCCTCACTAGACTCCAACCAACTCCCCTAAAACCATCCCCCCCTGAATCGGCCGATCCACCACTTATTTTCAGTGGCGTGAGTCCAGAAAGATGAGGTCGGTATCATTATCGCTCCCTTCATTTAGCTTAAATGAATGCAATTAAATTTAAGTGATCAACATCTGAAAATCTTGCTTCCAATTCCTTTTCGTTGTCGTTATATTCTCATATTGGTTGTTAATTTGCAGGTATCCTTCGCGAATATGCTTGCAGCATATTAACCTGTTTGTACTCATGCTAAATATTTAGGTGAATCGCTTAAGCTCAAATTTGCTAACGAAGAGCCCACTCTCTGGTAAAGTAGGACCGACTAGATTTTTTAAACGAGTTCCTTAATTTATTTCAAAGTTGTTTTTCCAAAAAAA
The DNA here is from genome assembly GCA_039513925.1 of Platanthera zijinensis. Taxonomy (NCBI): domain Eukaryota; kingdom Viridiplantae; phylum Streptophyta; class Magnoliopsida; order Asparagales; family Orchidaceae; genus Platanthera; species Platanthera zijinensis. The sequence continues at coordinate 242,653,299 of CM077081.1, read as the reverse complement.
ATTAGTTTACATCATATTGTCAACCAATCAAACAAAAATATAAGCTAAAAAATGATATAAACTACGAAGCATGGATACGCCAATATTAGGCTCGTGCCCGTATCGGGTGCGTTTCCGGAATGGGTAAGAGTACCATTCGAGCGGCTACGACTAATATCACACTTTCAGGTTTTCCTCGGTTCATTCTTCAATCGACCTGCTTCCGCTTCCGCCTAGGCTCCTGCGCTTCCGCCTAGGCTCCTGCGCTTCCGCCTAGGCTCCTGTTGCCTCTACCAATCCTGTCGCCATTGTCATTGCAACTAAAGATCTCACTACCGCTCCTGCTCCGGCTGCCGCTCCTGCTTCGGTTTCCGATCCCGTTGTCGATCCTTTTATTCTTCTTGTTCATAAGTCGTAACTGTCATAAGTTCTTCCTTTTCTTATTCTTCCTCTATTTTTTCGTCTTCCTCTTCTTCTTCCTCCTCTTCTTCTTCTTCCACTTCTTCCTACTCTTCTTCATCTTCCTCTTCCTCTTCCTCTTCTTCCTCCTTTTCTTCTTCCTCCTCTTCTTCTTCTTCCTCTTATTCTTCTTCAGAATGAGCCAGCTTTGCCTTCTGGTGTATTCTATCATGTACATTATATGATTAGTGATTACTTACCTCCACGGAACCTGGATTAGTTGTTAACTGTCTTCAAAGCTTGAAATCCTCAGAAGACTCCTTGAACCTGGTTACATTCTCTGAATACTTATCTCCACAAAACCTGGTGCATATATTTATTTTCAGCTTGAGAAAGCTAAGAAGACCTGAAGGTAACATGTCATTTCATTTATGCTTCCAAGTATCATTGTAACTTTTTTGAGTAGTTTTTTCAATTGCTATCATGATTATTCATTGTTTTATGAGAATGATATCTCTAAAAATGAGTTTTTAAATCGAAGGTTAGTTGGTTACTTATTACTTATTACATTGATAACTCATTCACCTATTTTCTGAATTAAATAGATGTCTTATTTCATCATAACTCATAAGATACTACATTTAATCAGTTATCCTTTTTTATGCCTCAATTCTGCAAAGGTTTTGATATTCCTGTCTTTTATCCTTTTTGTCTCAATTCTGCAAATGTTTTAATATTCCTGTCTTTCTTCCTTGGAGATTACTTTCAACAATTCTTGGTTCACTGCTTACTTTAAAATTTCAACAATCCGTGATTACATTGCTTAATTTTAACGGGTTTTTAATTGAGTTATTCAATAGATATTATTCAAGAAATATGGATAGATTTCTATAGGAGAAATCCCTATAGAAATCTGGACAGATTTCTTGTATTATTTTATTTCAAATACAGATTTCTAATTTCTTTTGTTATTGTTTTCTTATTACTTCTATTTTGTATTGTTTTTCCAGTCTTTTTCTTATTGCATCAATTATGTCTCAATCACAATCTCCTATTAGTGTCACTGGTTCAACTTCTACCTCAGCAACAAGTAGATTTATTTTTGATGACGTAAACAAAGATGATAATGTTCCGCTCTGGGCTTACATAATAGAGAAGTTGGTGGCAAAAACAGAAAATGGAAATGCAATTTTTGTGATGTTGATTTCAGTGGCTCATGTTCTAGGGTAAAAAGTAACTTGCTAAAACTATCCGGGAATGGTATTAGGGTATGTCCAAAGGTTACCCAAGAGTATTTAAAAGAGCTTCAAAGGGTGGTTTCTACATCAGAAGAAAAATGTAAACCGGCTCCCAAGGAACTATCGTTTGCTAATGCAAGTTAAATTTCTCAATTAGTTGGGGAAACAAAAAAAAGAAGAGGTGGACCTATTTTTATGGCTTTCCTAAAAAAAGCTAGAGATGAGTTGAGAAGGCGCATAACTAGGATGTTATATTCTGGTGGTTTGTGGGGCTTGATCAAGCTTTTGGTGAGCCAAATAGTTTAGAGAGTATAGTTTCATCATTACCCAAAGATTGGTGAAGTTATTATAGAACTTCAACACCTAAATTGCAAACAATTATTTTGAAGCTTTTAGGTCAACCTTCTTCATCGTCCTGCTGTGAGAGAAATTTGAGCACATACTCATTCATTCACTCTTTGAGAAGAAACAAAATTCAACTACAATGAATTGATGATTTGGTGTATGTACATAGTTATTTACGTCTATTATCAAGGAGAAATGAAATCTACAATCAAGGAGTAGAATGTGGAATATTGGAGGAGATGCATGGGCAAATCCTTGGTATGCTTACGATTGCTGACTTGTGATTAGATGAGTCATAAATTAAAGATGTCTTGATCTCCAACAATACAGAGGAAGATGAAAAATAGAGTGATGAACATCGTTAAATTTGAAATGATTATTAATATTTTATGTCTAAGAAGCTCATGTTATATTGCATTAGTTGTGGATTTGTATTCCATTAATTAGTTCTGCTTCATGTTTTATTGTTTTGAGAATTTATAATTGCATTTGTGATATATACATATATATTTATTATATTTAATACAACATATCCAACCATACTCGCATCCTTGTTTTTAAAATTTTGACGTACTGTTGTACACGATACGTATTGTACCTGTACCTGTACCGGTGCTTCCTAGAATCCTAGGATAGAACAAACCAGTAATTTATCTTGAGTTGCCTCATAGTTGAATAAAAATAGTATGTTCCTACCATTTAAGTGTTGTACTTGACATTGGGCTAGAGTCTGATCAAGATCAGATTGAAAAAGGCAATTGCACGAAACATAACCTATTAGCTCAGTAGCATCATTCCCAGGTATAGTTGGGCAGTCATTAACAGCTAAATTCAATTAATCATAGTTACTAGAAAAATTGAAAGGATCAAACTTTGATGAACTGGTAAAAGCCCTCATTTTTGCAAAAAAAAAAGTACATATATATAATAGGATATTTAATCCTTACCATCTCCTTAATAAAATAGAGATGTAGCTTAGATACATGACATAAATGAATATTACTCCAACAGGACTATTTTTTTAATGGATAAATAAGGGATTTTGTACCTACTAGACATCCCAACGAAAACAAATCTTATCATAAATGTGATGAGTGAGGAAAATATGTCATATTATTAACATAGTAAATCAAATAAAAATTGGGCAGTCAAATAATGACTAGTAAGTCCACAAGTAGCAAAAAAAAAGGTCAATTAACGCAAACTGATACGCTGTGATGAAAATGTACATACCTGCGTGGAATCTAGAAATGGTTGGATGCTCAAGCACAAAATCGCACATATTTACACGTCCAAACATATAGGCTCCCTTCTTAGATCTGAATTAATAACACCACACAATGAACTTATCTCCAAATGATTAGAAACCAAAATGAATTAACTACATTATTTTAGCGGGTATATACCAAAGGCCTTCTCTTTTGAAAGGAAAGTGGTATTATCTGAGTTATTACTCATCAATGAATTTAGTAAACAATAAAGCCTACTCCAGAAACTAATATCATTTAAGAATATAAAACAGTATCAAGCCATTTCTGGCTTTCTGATGCGCATACGGTAAGTGTACCGGTCGCACAAGTAATATAAAATGGGTGAATGTTTCCCAAGTATCGATCTCAGAGGAACACGGTGATGTAGGGTAGGCTACGGGGTGGACAAAAACTAGACTTCTAGGGAAAGGGAGTGGACGTGACTCTCTAATCCAACTCTAAAAGCAATGCAAACCGTCGATGAGCGGTAAAATAATTTGAGCAATAACAATTTCAACCCACGCAATTAATTAAAGGAAATAAACGAACATTCAATTCAACAATTATTTAATGGTTTTCCTCCGCTCAAAGGGCCAAGACTAAGCGCACGGCGAATAAATCCCACCTGCAAATTATAAGTATATCGCTACAAAGCTCTACAAATTCATATCTAGGCCAAGCACAATAACCAATCCAATAATAATGTCAAATCACATAAACCAATACAACCAGACACTCACTAAAGTAGCGGGCTAACCGAGACACTGGAGATTTTGGATCCGGATGCGTAGATCGGCGATCGTAGGTGGAACCGGAGGCGTGACGATGATGGCGGTGGCTGTCCTCAGCAGAAAGTGGGGAGATCGGGCCGGAAATGGATAGATCCGGTCACTAGGAGGGAGATCCATGCGGGGAAGGATAGATCTGATATTTTGGGGGTCGGATCCGGGCTAGGGATGATGTACGGCGGTGGAAATAACGGATTGGGGGGCTAAAACTCTAGATCTGGACTGATCTAGGGTTTTGGGGGTTGTTGGGTGGTGGATCCAAGGAGGGGAGTGGGCGGCTTGGAGAGGGGAGGGATTGGAGGATGGAGGAATGTTTGGACAGCCACAAAGAGGGTGGTCGGCGGTGGTAAATAGGTAGGAGGGGTCGGCTAGAGGTGGGGATGAGGTAGGGAGGGCCAGCGGTCCTATAATAGTGGAGGTGGGCGGCAGAATAGGGAGAGGAAGGTGGCGAACTGAGTGGCTGCAGGAAGGCAGCAGGCCGGCGGGTTTTGGGGGGAATTTGGAGGGCTGTCGGCGGCTTGACAAGTGGTGTGCGGGGTGGAAAATGAAGGCTAGAGGTAGGGGAAGGATTTGGGGAAGAGAAACCAACCTAGGAGTCGTCACCTAGGGCTCCACGACGTCGGCACCGAGGGGTGATCGCTCGATTCCGGGAATACTATCTCCAAAAATCTGCAATGATCTCAAAACCAACCCCAACTCTCCTATTTATAAAAAAAACAAACTAGGGCATCCCGCAATCAACGGTTATGATTGGCCGAAGGCGGGACCCTCAAAATACATGAAAATAAATGCAAAAATACTAAAATAATATATGGTCTCAACTCGCGACGCGGATCCGGACACATCTGCGGAGTCCGATCGTCGATCCGGGCACGCCATATATGGTAAGTCGCCAAATCAGCCCCGAACGGGCCCAAAGCTCGTCCTCGTCTCTGCTTCGCATCAATCTCCCCGGCTTGAAAGAATTCATCTCCCGATGAATTGGGATCGAAATTCTCTCGATGAATGTCAGGTACAACTCGAAGAGGTCCACCGGAAGTCGTCTAAGTGTCGTCAGCGGAAGAGTGTCCTCCCCAATCAACTCCCCCTGACTGAAAAGCTGTCATCTCCGGTGAATAGAGACGGTCATGCTGAAGTCGAAGTCCAGGAGCGAATCGATTAAGCTCTGTTGCAAGTATCCAAGCGTCACCTGCATCGGGGCGGCCCCGCCAATATACCAAGTAGCGACAACGCGGCCCATCTGAGGTAGGAACAAGCTGGTGTGATCTGAACTCTGTGATGCTCTCATCGCTCATCTCTCGAGTGGTGGATCCCGGTGCGATCGGCGATACCGCCGATGAAATCAGAGAAGACGAATCCCCAGGTGAGTGGGTGTCAACAGTGGGTGTGTTGTAGTGGTTATCAGACGTAAGTGGAGATGAGAGTGGTAAGGCAACGAAAGTGAGGGTGGGGACGACCGTGTATTTCCACTGCTCGGGTCCACATACTTGCAAGGCTCGTAGTACGACGTCACATCCTTAACATTAAATACTGGATGGAATCTCATACTTGCCGGAATATCGAGTCGGTAGGCATTTGTCCCAATACAACTAATAATATAGTAGGGGCTCATTCGTCTGGCGCTTAACTTTTTGGCAGGCCCCGAGGGGAGCCTCTCAGAGCGGACTCGCACCATTACTTTCTCGCCTTCATTAAACAATTGTTCTCGCCTCCGCTTATCTGCATGGGTTTTATAATTTTCATTGCTCGTTATTATTTGTCAGCGAACCGACTCATGTAATGCATGCAAATGATGAACAAGTGACTCAACTGACTCATACAAATGAAGCGAATGATGCAAATAGAGCAAAACATACTCGACACACTTCCTAAGGGAAGACCTAACAATGACATGGAGTGGCCTATCAGGAGGCTTACCGGGTGGCCGATAGAAAAATCCGGCGTAATGACGTCATCACCCGTGGGGACGACGTAGATGGTGACAAAATAGTGTGGAGCACTGGTGTGATGAGTACCTCTCAAATGATATAACTCATCAGGTGGCTCACCAGGGGGTGTATACCAAAAGTCATCACGTGTGAGATGATCACTAGTGCGGATACACGATCCATCGCTAAAGTGTAGAAGGGAAAGCTTGCCAAATGAGCCTCTCGGGGACTTATCCCGAGGAGATCGATGATGATAGGATAGTCCATCACGAGGAGGGCACCAATAACAGTAGTGTCTGTGGGAGCAAGTAGGACACCCACAACAAAGTCAACGCTAGCCTCATGAACCTCCCAAGGGAGTAGTGGCTCATCAGGAGACTTATCTGGAGGTTCAACGATGAGGTCATTAATAATGAGAAGATCCCTCGGATGAGTATCGCTGATAGAGGTCGTGTCCTCGTAAGTGGGTATGGTAGTCACTATGAAGTCAACACTATACTCTCGACTCTCAGTAGTGAAGTGACTCGAGATAGTATTAAAGAAAGAGTAGGGGGTGCCCAGACTCAAGTGTGGGTCAATCGATAAAGTGTTGAGAATCGTGTTTCTGTTCAAAGGGGACACTAGGTCTAGATGAGGTGAAAAGAATGGGTATACAATCACAGTGTCACTGGGTCGCTCGTCCTCACCCACGTGACCAAGCTCACTAGTCATGCTAGTATCAGTCTCCATCTATATTATAAGATCATGATCAGATTCAACCTCAAGATCACATGAGCACTGAATCTCATCAAACTGAGAAGGATCAAAACTAAGTGTCGGATCTCTTATCTCGGTGGGAGCACTACTCGCCGCATCGATTGCTTGACCTAAATCCCTAGACTTTCTTCGTAATGTAGATCTTCGGTGATCAAATTGAGCTTCTAAGAAATCAAAGCGGTCAAGAACTAATCGCAGAAATTCAACCTCAGGTAACTCTATTGGTGGAACACTATGAGGGTCTTGACATGTATTGTGTTCCTGCCGATGGTGACCTCTATAAGGTTCCTGACAGTCGTCTAGACGGTAGTTCCTAACATAATCAGATTGTGCTCGTGGGTGCGTATGGGCCCTGTAAACGTGCAGTGGAGGTCGTTCATATCCAAACTCAGGTTTCTCTCCTAGAGGAGATGTGTAGCGGCGATGACCTGAACGATATTCAATTCTATCATCATGGAGTCGCGGAGGGGTGTAATGATGAAGACGTGAGGACCTCTCGTCATGGTGATCGCCTCTAGCATAATGGAATTGTGTCGAGGGGTCGACACGATCTCTAGGAGTGGTATGCGAGGAACGATGATAATCATAATGATAACATGAACGTTTCTCTAAAGGGGCTCTATGAGGTCGGGTATAGGTGGACTCAGTACACTCAGATAGAGGAGGCGAACGACGGGGATAACTAGACATAAATGAACCCAAAGACTATTTAAAACATACCACTACGAATAAAAATGTGGCCCAAACCTGGCTCTGATACCAATTGATGTAGGGTAGGCTACGGGGTGGACAAAAACTAGACTTCTAGGGAAGGGGTGTGGACGTGACTCTCTAATCTAACTCTAAATGCAATGCAAACCGTCGGTGACTGCGGCAAAATAATTTGAGCAATAACAATTTCAACTCACGCAGTTAATTAAAGGAAATAAACAAACATTCAATTCAACTAATATTTAATGGCTTTCCTCTGCTCTGAGGGCCAAGGTTAAGCGCGAGGCGAATAAATCTCACCTGCAAATTATAAGTATATCGCTACAAAGCTCTACAAGTTCGTATCTAGGTCAAGCACAATAACCAATCCAATAATAATGTCAAATCACATAAACCAATACAACCAGATACTCACCAAAGTAGCGAGCTGACCGAGACACTGGAAATTTTGGATCTGGATGTATAGATCGGCGATCGTAGGTGGAACCGGAGGCGTGACGATGATGGCGGTGACTGTCCTCGGCGGAAAGTGGGGAGATCGGGCCGGAAATGGATAGATCCGGCCACTAGGAGGGAGATCCGGGCGGGGAAGGATAGATCTGATATTTTGGGGGTCGGATCCGGGCTAGGGATTATGTTCGGCGGTGGAAATAAAGGATCGGGGGGCTAAAACTCTAGATCTGGACTGATCTAGGATTTTGGGGGCTGTTGGGTGGTGGATCACGGAGGGGAGTGGGCGGCTTGGAGAGGGGAGGGGTTGGAGGATGGAGGACTGTTTGGACAGCCACAAAGAGGGTGGCCGGCGGTGGGAGATGGGAAGGAGGGGTCGACTGGAGGTGGGGATGAGGTAGGGAGGGCCGGTGGTCCTGTAGTAGTGGAGGTGGGCGGCGGAACAGGGAGGGGAAGGTGGCGGACTGGGAGGCTGCAGGAAGGTAGCAGACCGGCGGGTTTTGGGGGGAATTTGGAGGGTCGTCGGCGGCTGGACAAGTGGTGTGAGGGATGGAAAATGAGGGCTAGAGGTAGGGGAATGGTTTGGGGAAGAGAAACCAACCTAGGAGTCGTCTCCTAGGGCTCCACGGCTTCGGCACCGGGGGGTAATCGCTGGATTCCGGTAATACTACCTAAAAAATCTGCAATGATCTCAAAACCAAACCCTACTCTCCTATTTATAAGAAAAACAAACTAGGGCATCCTGCAATTACCGGTTATGATTGGCCAGAGGCGGGGCCCACAAAATACATTAAAAATGCAAAAAATACTAAAATAATATATGGTTCGACTCACGATGCGGATCCGGACACATCTGCGGAGTCTGATCGTCGATCCGGGCACGTCATATATGATAAGTCGTAAAATCAACCCCGAACGGGCCCAAAGATCGTCCTCGTCTCCGCTCCGCATCACACGGTAAGGTGGAGTTAGCTTTCGAGGAAGGACTTGAGATTGAAGTCTTTAGGTCAGGGTTATGAAGGGGTTTTGGTTTGCGAAAACAAAATAAAACTAAATTACTAAATTACTATGCAGACTGCTATGCACTGCTTCGCTTGGCGGGATAGAGACCATGCAGGACGCAATGCACTGCTTCGCTTGGCGGGATAGAGACCATGCAGACCGCAATGCACTGCTTCGCAGGGCGGATGGACGAGTAGTCAAGCAGATGGGGTGGATAGCACTGGCAAAATGAGGATCACAAACACCTCGTCGCAACGCGCGCAAATAGCAATTGCTAGTGCGGTAAACTCAACAACTCAACATGTCGGGATGGAAAAGTGGTGGCGCAACCTCATACACACACAATAACACAAATAAATTCAAAGACATGAATTTAGCATAAAAATCAAGAGTTCAAGTGTGCATATCATCAATAACATAGAGATTTAGTTACGTTCACCAAAACAAGAGGAAAGAGTGTGAGGAATCAACCAAATCTGAAGCCTCGTTGGAATAGAGTGCGAGGAATCGCCGGGTTGTCAATCCACATCCTAGCTCGGTCTACAACTACGTACGGTGTAGAAGAGGGTTGTCACTTCCTCCCAATGGACATGTCTTCTTCGTCTCACGACCCGATCTCCTCCGGTGTAAGGTCTCCTTGCTTGATGACGAACGTAGAGCTAGAATCCCTTCCTTGGAAGCTCTTGGATGATGAAGGCGACCTAGAGAAAGCCCTCATTGAAGGTGGAAGAAGGAGAGGGTAGAGCTCTCCTCTAGGGTTTCAGCGGCGGAAAATGGCGTAATGAATAAGTGATCCCGAGTAGGGAAAATCTTGCGGCTTAAATAGAAAAATGCGTTAGAAAATGGTCACGCACGGTCGAACGCACGACCATGCGTGAATCGTGCAATAATAACAGCGCAGAACTCCCCCAGCCTAATACAGCAGGAGACCGTGCATTTTTGATCACGCACAGACAAAACAGCCAGTGCGAGAACAAATCGCACTGTTAGTAACAGAACACTGAAAAACAGGCAAAACAGGAAGATCGTGCGTCTTTTTTAGCGCACGGTTGAATCCAACCGTGCGTGAAGAAAACACACAGGCAATAAAACATAAAATTTTAAACAAAAAGATGAGGTCGTGTGATTTGGTCACGCGCGGGAAAAACAGCCTGTGCGCGAGCAAATCGCACGTCCCGGGACAGATTACCAGAAAACGGAGTTATAGGCATCGCACGATCGCACCGACCGTGCGTGAAGAAAAACGCACGACCATGCGATTCCTACAGAAAAGAACAGATCAGCAATGGGGATCTGCCCACCTGCACAGCAAAACCGAAGCTAGGAACGCGGCACCAGCACCAGCAAGACACCTGAAAAAAGGATGGAGAGCACCCAGTGCTTACCCCCAACAACGCAACATGCAATTGCACACCACAACGGGCCAAAAGTGCACTTCGTGTAAGATTTGTAAATAAGTGAAATATAAGCATTTATGAACTAAATGTGAATTGCAAGCGAGAGAAAACTAGCTCAGATGAGTCCAAAAACCCTATAAATATCGGACTCATCACACCCCCAGACTTAATCATTTGCTGGTCCCGAGCAAATCATCCCTCAAGCGGACAAGAAAAACATAAGCTGGCATAACAACTAAGAGTGTGGAGTAACATGTGAAGTCGCATACTCGCGCGCGTAATAATCTAGGAGTTTTTAATTATGTGAACTAGACTATAAATTTCTAAAATGTGTATCAACATATTATTTTTACTCGCAGTTAGAACCGCGGAGAAATCTCCGGTCACACGTAAGAAAAAAATAGACTCATCGTTGAGGTGAGCATTGCCAAAGATCGGGGCTCAGGATAACCTCTAAAGAAATTCATCAATGTCAGTGACCATAAGCTTGCACTTCCACACTCTCTCCACGGCACTAATTTGATTCAACATGCGAATCAGTAGAACTTTAGGTTAGAGATGGGGTTTGAGTTTAGGTGAGGTAAACAAAGATAAAAACGATGGCTCAAGCACAAAACCCAAATGAGCTAGCACAACAAAAACAATCCACGCACCAACTCAATGACACGTAGATGCGCCACACCCCAAGACTTGTACTTGACAACATGGGTTTGTGCACCGTCTAATCCTAAAACACAATCCCACAAATATTTTCATTTCAACTTTTCTTTTAACTCTTTTTTTCAATACGTTTTCATTTCTAATTTTTTTCTTTCTTCTTTTCAAATTTTTATTTTAAAACTATTTTCAGCACATCTATACATGAGAGCACATCCACATATCCACAACATAATCATCACATCAGCACCTCAATCATGAAAATGAAATACACTAAAGTTCAAATTTAGGTATGCGACTAGGATTGGCATTTTGACTTTAGTGAGACAATGGTGGGGCTGAAACAAAAGGATGGGGTAGGCATAAAGGGGCTAGCGAGGATAAGACAATAGGAGTGGTACAAAAGCTCAACCGGGCCAAAATGATGGCTTACATCACACTCGTGCACTGAACTAACCGTATACCCATGTTTCGAGAATAGCTTGGGGCAAGTTTCTAGCCAACGAGAAAGACTATATCCTTCCTCCCAACTCGAGCAATGCGAGGCTAACGACCGTCTATACACATCACTTACGCTACCATGGGTTTGCACTGGATTCGTCGATTGCGAGTAAAATAAATCGTGTCCACACAAACAGAAAAGTATAAAACTAATTGCATGCGAAAAAGCTAAGTCTACACGAATTTCTACACAATACACAAGCACTCGACTAGGAGCACTGCAGGAGTCAACATTTTACTCTGTAACTTAATCTTATCCCAGCATAGTGAATTTCTACATCACACAAAAGAGACAAATTCAACACGCGACGTACAAACGGCTAAGCACACGCTCATGCGGGTGTTGCGATGTGTAATGAAAATGCAACAAAATAACCGAAATAAAAGCTTCTAGTATGTTATGCAATAGTGCACGTGAGTGGGCACAGAAAATAGCTCTCCCCCAGACTTAAACTAAACAATCCTACATAAAATACAACCATGAAATTCAAAATAGAGGCTAGGGAAAGCGAGAGCTCAATGTTCAACAAGTGAGCATACCAAAAGACGCATGAAAATTCAGGGTGAAGCCGCCATATGAAGAATCACAACCACCATCTTAACAAATAGAAAATCCTGCAGGGGTGAGCTCCGCAAAAGCAAAGGAAAAAACAAACATACTAAACTAATTTGCAGGGGAAAGTAAGATAACTACTGGAGTTATTGTCCTCCCAGCACGACTTATTCAACATTTTAAGAGTTCTAGCTAATGGGTCTATGGAAAGAAAAATGAACAGATAATGTTACATTATCTGTTTCGGTAACTGGTACCGATACGGCGACAGAACAGTTATTTATCTACCTGAATAATAATACTTGTAGCCTGCAGGTAGATGGAAGATGAAGTCAGAAGAGGAGGAGGAGGAGGAGGAATCCTCGCTCATCTCATCACAAATATCCTTGCCAGACAAGGTGTCGTCAACAAAGAGAAGGTCCAAGCCCTCCTTGGGTACCTGTGAAAGCTCAACCTGCACAAGCTCAAATAGAGAATGGTGATCAAGTAATAAATGAGAAGAAAAACTAAAATAATCTTCAATCGGGGGAGTGGTCCCGGTCTCACTCCCATAAGGTTGAGGTAGTAAAATATTGTCGGCATTGTCGATAATGTTGCATGGCTCAGCAGGATCAACAATGGCCTCGCCCATGATTTGGACTTCCTCCACCGGTGCTGAGGAAAAATCCTCTTCACCAAGAAGGTTGTCCTCCTCCATAGGGGCAGACACAACACAGATCACCTGCCTCATCTTGCGACACATCATCAACAATGTCGCCAGAAATGAATGTAGTAGTATGCACAAGAGGGGGAGGGGCAGTGCTCGGATAAAAATCAAACACCGATTCCTCAAAAGGAATCGACTCCACGCAAGGGGAGAGGGCTCAACCATGTCAGAGCCTAGATCAGTCATACATCTGATGGTTGTGTCCACATCATTCCCTTCAAAACATGAAGGTGACACAGACACATAACCAGAGGTTGAAGGTGTGCCGCCAGTAGGAGTTGGGATGATCCGAATATCCAGCTCATCATCCTCGCCCAATTGGCGAAGATACTCGGCACAATCCTTCAGAGCGTGATCTATGCTTTGACAAAACAAGAACCGTTTTGTATTACTCCTCAGTCCTTGTGGGGCCGGAGAGGCATACAAAAACGGTAAATGTGGCGAGAACGAGTGGCCATAAAACTTGGGCACAGAGTATGAAGGACCGGAAGAGACCGGTGCTCCATACACTGGGTCACGAGAATTATGCCAACTTTCCCGTAGGGCATTTATCACTAGCGTAGGAAGTATCTCCACACCAACGGCAGCGGATGTTAAATGCGGCCCACATTGCGTGAAGATAGCCAGATTCAACAGAAAAAATGCAATTGTGCAAAACACTACACCTAACAATAATTTACTAAGGCAACCGAATTTAAAACAAGTACAAATAGGACAAGATGAAATAAACAAAAATAAAGTTATACACACAGGAAAGAACTTTTTTCTCACATTCTCCCTCTCCAGAAACTCACACGACTGTGTTCCTCGGCAATGACATCAAAAACTTGATGTGCATACGGCAAGTGTACCGGTCGCACGGGTAATATAAAATGGGCGAATGTTTCCCAAGTATCGATCTCAGAGGAACACAGTAAGGTGGAATTAGCTTCCGAGGAAGGACTTGAGATTGAAGTTCTTAAGTCAGGGTTATGAAAGGGGTTTTGGTTTGCGAAAACAAAATAAAACTAAATTACTAGATTACTATGCAGGTCATTATGCACTGCTTCTCTTGGCGGGATGGAGACTACGCAAACCGCAATGCACTGTTTCGCAGGACGGGTGGACGAGTAGTCAAGCGGATGGGGTGGAGAGCACTGGCAAAATGAGGTTCGTAAACACCTCGTCGCAACGCGCGCAAATAGCAATTGCTAGTGCGGTAAACTCAACAACTCAACATGTCGGGATGGAAAAGTGCTGGCGCAACCTCATACACACACAAGAACACAAATAAATTCAAAGACATGAATTTAACATAAAAATCAAGAGTTCAAGTGTGCACATCATCAATAACATAGAGATTTAGTTACGTTCACCAAAACAAGAGGAAAGAGTGTGAGGAATCAACCAAATCCGAAGCCTCATTGGGATTGAGTGGGAGGAATCGCAGAGTTGTCAATCCGCGTCCTAGCTCGGTCCACAACTACGTCCGGGATAGAGGAGGGTTGTCACTTCCTCCCAATGGACCCGTCTTTTTCGTCTCACGACCCGATCTCCTTCGGTGCAAGGTCTCCTTGCTTGATGATGAACGTAGAGCTAGAATCCCTTCCATGGAAGCTTTTGGATGATGGAGGCGGACTAGGACAAAGCTCTCATGGAAGGTGGAAGAAGGAGAGGGTGGAGCTCTCCCCTAGGGTTTCAGCGGCGAAAAATGGCGGAATGAATAAGTGATCCCGAGTGGGGCAAATCTTACGGCTTAAATACAAAAACGCATTAGAAAATGGTCACGCACGGTCGAACGCACGACCGTGAGTGAATCGTGCAATAATAACAGCGCAGAACTCCCCCAATCTAATACAACAGGAGACCGTGCGTTTTTTATCACGCACGGGCAAAACAGCCTGTGCGAGAACAAATTGCAAGATTAGTAACAGAACACTAAAAATCAGGCAAAACAGGAAGATCATGCATCTTCCTTCGCGCACGGTTGAATCCAACCGTGCGTGAAGAAAACGCACGGGCAATAAAAACATAAAATTTTGGACAAAAAGACGAGGTCGTGCGATTTTGTCACGCATGGGCAAAACAGCCCGTGCGCGAACAAATCGCACGGCACGGGACAGATCACCAGAAAACGGAGTTGCATGCATCGCACGATCGCACCGACCGTGCGTGAAGAAAAACGCACGACCGTGCGTGAAGAAAAACGCACGACCGTGTGATTCATAGAAAAGAACAGATCAGCAATGGGGATCTACCCACCTGCACAGCAAAACCGAAGCTGGGAACACAACACCAGCAAGACACTAGAAAAAAGAATGGGGAACACCCAGTGCTTACCCCCAACAACGCAGCATGCAATTGCACACCACAACGGGCCAAAAGTGCACTACGTGTGAGATTTGTAAATAAGTGAAATATAAGCATTTATGAACTAAATGTGAAGTGCAAGCGAGAGAAAACTAGCCCGGATGAGTCCGAAAAACCCTATAAATATCGGACTCATCACTTTCCATCCAAAGTCCAAGTCACTGAGCAAAATAATTATAGCATTCTAATAAAAACAGTTTGCCAAAGGCTTATGATTATTTTGAATACTGCCTCTATTTCTTACGAGGTCCTAATAGAGAAGTAACTTTGTTAGAGATCAAGAAGAGCAAATAACAACAATTTACTTGCGAAATATATGGAAACCAAAACTTAACAGAGTAAACATCTACGACATTATTTCTCCTAAATGTCATGCGCATCCCTTCAACGGGCCAAGTTTGTGGCCAGGAATTTGTTCTGTATTTGTGGTTGTTTCGAATGCAAAATCTTTCTTCGTTATTCCTGCATCAAGCTAGTAAATTCTGATGCTTATTGTAACATCCCTTTATGGTCATTGCAACTTAACTTTCATAGTGAATCAGAGTAAAAGGAAGTGAGAGCTTTTTTTATAAACTAACAGCGGAAGGGAAACATCCATAGATATGTATTTGCAACATGTCCCCGTACAAAAGAGTTACGCAGCAAACTTTTATCACTATATTTTGAAATGTAAACATCACAATAGAACTAACGCAGGACGGTCCTACGAGGAGGGATGATTGGTGATTATTAAATGCAAACACATGTCCGATGACTTTTTTTTTAACTTGCAATAACTTGTATTTATAAAAGCAAACGCAAAAACACCGCAATAGAAGAAAACTTCGAAAATTAGAGAGCACGTGTAATAATATTAATGTGACAATGCACGAATCATAAATAAGCATGCAAATGAATATCAACACTAGCCACAAACGGTGTGAAAACAAAGATTACAAATAGATATAATGCAAAGTAGGAAAATATTCACTAATTCAACATGCAATAGAAGACTCTCTACTTAGAAAACTTACACAACTAGGTGGTAGAGGGCTTGGAGAGTTTTCCCATGGCTGAAATCAAAGTAGGCACTGAATTTTGGGATCCCGATGAACCTTTAAACTGCTGGACAGCGGGCAGTGGTACTGTTTCTGGAGTTTTCGGGTTATTGGGGGGCTGCCGGCTGTGTGGAGGATGCAATAGGGCTGCTGGACGGGGTGGGCAGCAAAGGGGAGGATGAAGCCTTAATTTCCGGCCTGTACGGGGAGTCTGGAAGCTACAGGAAATGGAATTCTGAATGTTGGAATTAATTCCAGCCACTGGAATGAGAAACCTGGGCTGCTGGACTAGAAGATTCAAGCGGTAGAAAGTTGCAGCTGCTGGGAGAAAGGAATGGGAGGCTCGGTCTGTATGTTGAGGGAGTGTGGATCCACGAGCACGAGGGGGGAATGTGGGAAAGTGGGGCTGGTTAAGGCGCGTGAATGAGGGGGGAATAGTGGGGAAGTGAGCTGCTGTTGTGGGGGAAGTGGGGCTGGTTAAGGCACGTGAATGAGGGAGGGAATAGTGGGAAAGTGGGCTGTTGTTGTGGGTTAAGGAGAAGTGGGGTTGGTTAGGAGATAGTGGGAGGTTATGAATGAAGTAGTATAGTAGTGAATAGTGGGGTTAGTGGGAGGTAGTTATAGCAGTTATGTGGAGGTGGGGTGGTGTCTGGCTGGAGGTGGCCACCAGAGGCAACCGTAGTTGGTCGGAGGTGGTCGTTGGAGAGGCGGCCGGTGTAGTAGTGACCGGAGGTGTTTTTCGGCAATCGTCAGAAAACTGAAAATGAAGGAAACTTGGAGAGTCATGGTGGGGTTTCAGCGGAGTAGTTGGAAAAAGTTTTCCGGTGATCGTCGGAGACTGAAAACAGAAGGGATTTGAGGGAAAAGGGGGCTATTTTGGTGGTGTTTAGGGAGGGGAATTGTGGGTGACCGGCCGGTGGTTGGAGGGATGATTTTGGGTTGCCGGAGGGTGGTGGTGGTGGGAGGGAGGGAAAGGGGGCTGATGTAGACCGGAATTGTCTACTTGATTTTATTTTTAATAAATTCAAGTTCTCTTCTAGTCTTCTTAATATGTAGCACAAGCGAGACGTTCTCCAATAATATCAAGTGACAGTCGATCTATAGTCCGCAAATGCGTGTAGATAGCCCACAATTGAACGTGATTAACGACACGCAAAAAATCATTCACAAACAGATATTTTGAATTAACGATAAAAGTGGTCTTAAGTTAATTAAGGGCAAGCTCTAGATTTTAAGACCAAATAAATAAAGCAACTTGGCTCGGCTGAAGGTGACTGAACAAAACAAATGGAAGATGGATGCTCCAGGAGGGTCGGCCTTGACAGTAGAGGTCCGGCGATGGTGGGGAAGGCCTTGGGTGGTCGGACGGAGGGCGTAAATGCTGCTAGAAGTGTCACTACTCAGAATTCGTCGGCTCTGGAACAAAAGTTCAAAGATGGGCAGACTGGTGGATGTGTCGGCGAGCAAAATCGACAGAGAATACGTCGTTGGACCCAGAGGGGATCACTGAAGGAAGCTTGGCTCTGAAGAAAGCAGTGGAGCGACCAGGAGGAGAGCAGGTGCTTGGCATCAGGAAGGAGGAACGGGGTTTGACATGGGGAACGGTTGGAATATCGGACTGAACTTTCCGAAAATAGAGAAGGATTTCCCTACTCTCGAATTCGTCCAAAGCTGTAATCGAAAGGAGATGAATAGTTCTTTTTAATGTAGGCATGGAATAAGAAAAGGAAATAAGAAGTTAGTAATTAGGGGCCTGTAATTTTAAGCCATTTAATATAAAATAAGAAAAAATGGGCCAATTAATACAGGAAGGATTTTAGCTTTTAATTGGGGCCAAAAGAAGGAAATAAAATCAAGATTTTTTAAACGTCTATAACTCTATATTTAGTATCACCAATATTAAAATGCTCCTAAATAGGATGACAAACTAAATATTTGATAATATTTTTATTTTATTACAAAATAACCTTGATATGGATTTTGTTGAACTTGCCTTAGTTAACATATTATCTAATTTGACAAATCTTTTTATTCAGGGACTTATTGGACGATCGCCCTGATAAGCCATAACAAGTGCGTAAAATAAAATACATGTGCGCTAATACAGGCGCTACAAATATATAAAAATGCATAAAATAAAATAAGTCACAAATACGACACTGATTGCATCAATATCACTTTCAACAACAAAGGATATCTCAAAAGAGTGGAAATAGTCCTTGGGGAAGTAGCATTGTATGCCTCATTCATAAAACAGGGTGATGTTTGATTCAATGTCAGTGCTATTAGATGGTAGTGCTATTAAATAGGAGTGTTATTAAATAGGAGTGTTATTAGATGGCAATCTTATTAGATGCCGGAGTTAATAGATATTGGTGTTATCTGCCAATATTATTTTGTAAAGCCACCTAGACACTGCTTTGGATATCAACAAATCAAACATGGGGCATATTTAAACAATATGACTATATTAAAATGTTCTTGAACCAAATAGCCCCGAATCTTATGTAGAGGAGACACTACTTAGGCTTCGTTTGGCGTGGTGTGGCAGTCGTGAACGCGGTGGTCATGAACCGTTGTTCGTGAACTCCCAACCTCACCTAAAAAAAACATGCATTTTATGCTCAAACGTAGTTTAATGTCTTGGTAGCGGTCATAACCTTTGTCTTGTCTATGATAATGGCGTTTTTTTATCAAACTCACCGGAGCAAATAAGCCGCGCCAAACGAAGCCATAGGCTCCGTTCGATTGCGTAGTTTTGACACTTTATTTTCGTTTGAGATTTTGAAAACCAAATTTTGGTGTTCATTAGCTATGTTTTCCGCAGTTTTGATTTTGGGCTGAAAACGCTATGTTTTCATTTCTTTCTAAATTTGTCCCGCCCCAAAACAGACCTAGCGAGGTCTGTTTTGCACGGTTTTGAGAATAGACGAGCAGTGGAAAATCTTCCTCGCTTCTTCCCCGGCGGGAGATTTTCCACTAAGATCTTTCTCGCTTCTTCCTTCGGCAAACCGGCAAGGACTCCTCACGATGCCCCTCCGACATCTCTTCCGCGACTCATCTGGCGACTCTTCTGCGACCCCTTCAGCGACTATTCATGTTTTCGCCTCCCTCCATCGGGAGCATCGTTCTTCTTGAAGAGGCAAACACGAGCCTTTGTGCTCGGCATTCGGCGCCTGTGCTCGACCGCTGTGCAGGTCTCTGTCCTCGTCGCCCTTCCATGAACCAGTCGGCCACAACAGAAGTCGCGTGAGTGGGGAATACCGCAACTGACGGTTATAGGTTTGAAACGAGATCCCAATTTGATTGAACTAGCATTAAAGCAGAATTCTTGCGATTACATGTTCTTTCTATATTTTGTGCCAAGGTGACAGAAAAATCAGGTTAGCAGATTACAGAAGAATCACGGCTCCATCAACTTCACAGTTGTGACTTACAACTGTTTCAGAATTATGACTTACAACTGTTTCAAATGAATTTGTTGGACTTAATATTTCCTAATCAGAATTGTTGTGCATTTTACTACATTCAGGTGAAGAACTTTGGCATACTTCTTCACCTTCTGCTTGCAGCCATCACATTGTATGTTCACCTTCAGAACACAGGTCTAGAAAGAGGGATTTGGAGAAGAAACTGAGAATGCACGAACAAATATAAGTTTTTGTTTTGGCCTAAAATTGACTTGAAAACAATTCTACAAACAAACATAATTTTTCATTTTGCCTCAAAACGAAAACCGTATGATTTTTTTTTTTTGAACCAAAACGAAAACCTTTCAATGAAAATACTTTTAGCCATGTTAGAGAAGAAGGGGGAAAGCTGTCACAAACAACAAAACCAATTAAATACACGACGCAAATATGCAGTAAAGCTAATAGCAAGAGAACTAGGAGAAATGCATAAAAAACGAGTAAAATGAGTTGTGAAGGCGCTAACACGTCGATTTGCTCGATTACAGTGCCCTCCTTGAGAACCTCAAGGGAGAAAAGATGCTCTGGGGGTTCGCTCCAGGGAGGAATTGTGTAAGGAACCACTGTATGTTCCAATCCGGAGGATGTAGAGCTTGCTTTGGTGCTGGGGCAAGGGATGGAGGCGGGTTTATTCGGTGATTCTTCTTCAACATCCTTCTCCGACTCCGAAGCCTGGCCGGTGGCTTCGTTGGTACGAACTTCGTTTTCTCCGGCGGTGCTATCAACGGTGGTATCGTCTGAATTAGGGGCGGGGCTGTGCTTTCTGGTATGGGGAGGAGCCATTGGAACCATCATGGCGCAAGCGGCGGATCCTAGTTTTGTTTTGAAAAAAGTTGTCGTATGTGACTTTTAGGAGTGAACGAGGAGTCTCCCTGCGTGAGCCGGCGAGGTTTGTGCTGGAGAAAGAAGCGGCGAGGTTCCGGGTTCGTGTTGGAGAAAGAAGCGGCGAGGTTCATGCCGGAGAAGCTGAGGAGTGTCCTCGCTAGGTTTTTACCGGCGAGATCCGGTCAGGCCTATGAGCTCCCCATGTCTACTTTTTTTCTTTTTCTTTTCTTTCCAAACACAGACGGTTCTGGCGCGGGTGTAGTGACAGGAACAGGATAAGTAATGCTGAGAAGAGTAATGAAATAATGAGCTATTTTAGAAAGTAATGATAAATTTATGAATTTGTTTAGAAAAATAATTTTTGCAATTTATTAATAATATATTATTTTATAAATATTGTATAAATAAAATATTATAAATATACAACTTATATACATTTATAATATTTATATACATTATGTCTATAATAATAATATATAATGTAATATTATATAACTATATTAATAATAATATATATAACTTATAATATTAATATAATAATATTATTAATAATATATATAACTTAAGCCATAACTTAATATTAATACTATATTTAATAATTATTATTTAATATTTTTTTTAAAAACAGTAGTGCTCCCTCCAAAAGAAGGCTGCAGTGCTGCTGTGTTTTCTGAGTCGCGGAAGAATTCCGTCACTCAGAAATAGCGGGTCACCGCTCTTTTTAGCAGTGGCTGATGCCACCGTGGAGCACCTTTAAAACTGTTTGGCGCGACGTTTTGAAAAACCGCGGCACCTCGCCTCTAAAACGTCACGCCAAACAGAGTCTAACTATATTTGGTTCGGTGGTGTCGGGTGCATCTGGTGGATCGAAACGTCACTTTGGAACCGGAGGGGAGAGGTGCGGGTCGAAACGGAGCAGATCGGGGTCGTTTCCTCATTGTGGGTGCAAACATAGCAAACGCCGTCGGCGGCTGTTTGTTTACCGGCCGCCGTCTGGCGGCGTTTGCTCCCAACGGAGGCGGCGAAACGTCGAACCAAACGAAGCCTAAGACTCTTTTTGATTGGACTATTGCTGATGTAAAACTATTGATGGAAGTTGTTGATAGGAAAGTGTTGATTCTAAAAAAATTATTTGGATGAAATGGAGCGATCGACAGTGAAGGAAATACCTTACCCTAGCACAATCGATAGGGAAGAGAATAGGAAGAGAGCGACACCTTCTGCATCAAGCTTTTGCTAGCGACGCCTTCCGTAATCTACAGACGCGCGCGAAAAGCATTTTTTTACAGATAGGGTGTAGGAGGAAACAATGGAATTAAAGAAATGGGGTTTTTGAAAAAAGTTGCATCAAACACTGCTTATTACAAAAAAATATGGTGCATCTCAACCGCACCGCAACGTAACAGTCGAACCAAACACCACCAAAGCCAGTACAAGTCGCAAACGGGTCCCGAAGCTTAAGCGCAAGACGCAGGTGCGTGCCTTAGACAAGTAAGGCGCAAAATTGGGGAAAAGGTAAATTGGGCGTCCAGTTTGCTAATCAGTGAATTAGGCACCAAATTTGCTTAAATTCAACGAATTAGGCGCCTAGATGTGCCTCAGGTGCTCCTAGGTGCGCCTCGGGTGCTTCTAGGCGCGTCTCGGGCGCATCGTCTGCCACTTCCTTGTCGAGGCGGGGTGTTGTGTGCCTGGTGGTCCTGCCGCCTGAGGCGCGCCTTAATAACATAGATGACAACCATCCAAGGGTGGATCAAGCCTGGATCGTCACGCCTTATTGTTTTCCGTCCAATTGATCTAAGCAAGCCCTAAACTTCTAAATACTTGAGGCGGGTTGGTGGAACCATCGATAGAGTTATCCCCATATAATGGGATATGAGGGTCTCATTTTCTAAACTTCACACAATGGGTGGTTACACTACCTACAAGTAACAAACACCAAGTTTGCATTCTCCATTGGAATTTTCGAGCTAAGTAAAATTATATAACGTGCGGACACTCGTATGAATGTCACGCTGCATGCTATGTATTTCAAAGTCCATATTGTCTTAAGATGTGGCATCAATATTTACATATAGTGCGAACATTTTAGTCGAAGTCATGGGCGTGTATGTTACAAGCTCTGTCGGATACAAACTCTCATCCTAGCCACTATATTTCTTCAAGGATGGGTGAATACATAAGCCGTATCTAAACCACGTTATCGGTGTGGTGGTTTATTGGGTTTTCGGATGACACGAACAGCTCAGTTGGGTGCGCAGAATTATGCGGTAACACATAATGTTGATCACACCGCATGCTACTGCATCTTAAAGAAAATTCGCCAAATTGTGTTCCCATACTGTGAAGTTAAGACTACTGTTTTGTAACCGCGCATATATGTTACTATGACACTCAATAAGTTATTAACACAAAGAAACATTCATAAATTAGGATTTAAACAAAGGTATGTATAAAATTATTCAAATTTTATTTATTAAAGATTTAATAATTTTATTAATTATTTAAACAATATAATTAAACCCTAAAATACAAAACCAAATAAAAATAATTAAAAAAAAAATCCTCTAAAACTATTCCCCCCTCCGGCCCGACGCAGCAACCTGCCCGCCAATGTCGTCGTCTGCGGAGCTGCCGCCGGCCTGCCTGGCGTCCACCGGCGGGTTCGCCGGCCTCCGGCGAACCCGGCGTCCACCGGCGGGTTCGCCGGCCTCCGGCGAACCCGCCGGGGGTTGTTCGGCGGCGAGCGGGCAGGGCCGCCGCCGGCTGTGGCCCTGCCCGTGAGACCAAGACCTGTCGCAGGCGGTGGAGCCGCCGGCGGCCTGCCCGGCGTCCGCCGGCGGCCTGCCCGACGTCCGCCGGCAGGTTCGCCGGAGGCCGGCGGCAGGCCCGACGTCCGCCGACGTGTTCGTCGGCCTCCGGCGAACCCGCCGGCGGACGCCGGGCAGGCCGCCTGCGGCAGAGAAGGTGCGGTAGCAGGTTGCGGAAGGGGGAGGGATATCGCGATTTCCGTGGAGATGAACGGTAACAGTTTTGGAGATTGGGTTAATAGCAGGCCGGCTTTTCTATATCCAATGGCCAGATGATGTCTCTATTGAAACAAAGAACTTGGTCTCTCGTGGAGTTCGGGGTCCCAAGAAAGGGGTGACCTCACACCTACTACATTTGGGGGAACATCACGGACTAAAAGCTCAGGAAACTAGGAACAGACCCTCGGCTCTAGCGTGGAGGTCCAACCACACACCCGGAAGGTCACAAGAGCACTTCCCCTCCCTCACCAATGACAGAGCTGGGTACCTTGGAGAGTTCTCTCAACTCAACCAAGAAGAAAAAACTAAGGGAGGAGGAAGCCAAAAAGAAGTCCTCTCTAAAGGTACCCAAGAGAGTCTATTTATAGTTTTTCCAAGCCTAGGGACCAAAAAGTCCAAAATACCCCTAAGGCAAAAAGGCATTGAGCCAATAGAAAACCTCCACACCGGGGGCTAAAGAGGTAAATCCACCCCGAAGGCAAAACGGTAAAAGCACGACCGAAAGAGAGGTCCAGGGGTGGATGAGGGTCGAATCATGCTCCCCACCCCCTCAAGAGAAACCACCCGCCGGGGGCGAGCACCAGACCGTAGGCCTCGCTCACCCGCAGGGTAGGTCGCCCGGGCGAGCGCCAGGTCGCAGGCCTCGCTCGCCCGCAGGGCAGGCCGCAGGCCTCGCTCGCCCGCAGGGCGGGCCGCCCGGGCGAGCGCCAGGTCGCAGGCCTCGCTCGCCCGCAGGGAGGGCTGCCCGAGCGAGCGCCAGGTCGCAGGCCTTGCTCTCCCGTAGGGCAGGCCACGCCTGTCTCGCCGCCCTTACCTTGCACCAAGGCAAGCTGGGGGGGATGCCGATCATCCTGCCACACCTACCCAAAAAAGGGACCGGGGGGTAGATTTTTCCTCCCCCTACTAGTATAAAACACAAATTTGCACTAAATTGGCCTCCAAGAGTACAAAACTCTCAAAAAGCTTGAAAATTCAAAGTTGGTCCTGCGCATGCCGAAGGGACCCTACTCGGCAAATACGGGGTTGTACACAATTCCCGCTCTTTTCGAGGTTGACACAAGCTCGGAAAGAAATCATCCAACCCAATGTTTTCGCGGAGTGGCCTTCTTGGGGGTGAAAAACACTTAGCCTCCCCGAGGGGTCAACCCGTCATGTCAGCTAATGGGAGCCTGGGTGACGAGACCACCTCGGGGTGAAAAAGAAATAGGCATCAACGAGAGGTACTGTCGGGCCTGGCAGCTAGTGGGAGCCTGGCAGCGGGACCGTCTCTGGAGTTAGGGGCTTGATCTCCCCGAGGCACATTCGACCCAACCAGCTAGTGAGAGCCTGGATGTGGAGATCCTCTCGGGGGTTGGGACTTGAACTCCCCGAGGCACATTCGACCCATCCAGCTAGTGAGAGTCTGGGTAAGGAGATCCACTCGGGGATTGGGACTTGCTCTCCCCGAGGCACATTCGACCCATCGAGCTAGTGAGAGCCTGGGTAAGGAGATCCTCTCGGGGGTTGGGACTTGCTCTTCCCAAAGCATATTTTACCCATCCAACTAGTGAGAGCCTAAGTGAGGAGATCCTCTCGGGGGTTGGGACTTGCTCTCCCCAAGACACATTCGACCCATCCAGTTAGTGAGAGCCTGGGTGAGGAGATCCTCTCGGGGGTTGGGACTTGAACTCCCCGAGGCACATTCGACTCATCCAGCTAGTGAGAGCCTCGGTGAGGAGATCCTCTCGGGGGTTGGGACTTGCTTTTCCCGAGGCACATTCGACCCATCCAGCTAGTGAGAGCCTGGGTGAGGAGATCCTCTCGGGGGATTGGGACTTGCTCTCCCCGAGGCACATTCGACCCATTCAACTAGTGAGAGCCTGGGTGAGGAGATCCTCTCGGGGGTTGGAACTTGCTCTCCCTGAGGCACATTCGACCCATCCAGCATGTGAGAGCCTGGGTGAGGAGATCCTCTCTAGGGTTGGGACTTGAACTCCTCCAGGCACATTCGACCCATCTAGCTAGTGAGAGCCTGGGTAAGGAGATCCTCTCGGGGGTTGGGACTTGCTCTCCTCGAGGCACATTCGACCCGTCCATCTATTGAGAGCCTGGGTGAGGAGATCCTCTCAAGGGTTGGGACTTGCTCTCCCCAAGGCACATTCGACCCATCCAGCTAGTGAGAGCCTGGGTGAGGATATCCTCTCGGGGGTTGGGACTTACTCCCCCCGAGGCACATTCGACCCATCGAGATAGTGAGAGCCTAGGTGAGGAGATCCTCTTAGGGGTTGGGACTTGCTCTCCCCGAGGTACATTCGACCCATCCAGTTAGTGAGAGCCTGGGTGAGGAGAATCTCTCGGGGGTTGGGACTTGAACTCCCTGAGGCACATTCGACTCATCCAGCTAGTGAGAGCCTGGGTGAGGAGATCCTCTCGGGGGTTGAGACTTGCTCTCCCCGAGGCACATTCGACCCATCCAGCTAGTGTGATCCTGGGTGAGGAGATCCTCTCGGGGGTTGGGACTTGCTCTCCTCGAGGCACATTCGACCCATCCAACTAGTGAGAGCCTGGGTGAGAAGATCCTCTCGGGGGTTGGGACTTGCTCTCCCCGAGGCACATTCGACCCATCCAGCTAGTGAGAGTCTGGGTGAGGAGATTCTCTCGGGGGTTGGGACAAGATATGTCACTCGAACTTCACCAAATCCAACATCCTCAAACAGGGAATAATTCAGGTTGCATGACCTCCTGACTCGGCCGGTCAGGGGCTGGACTTACTACAACCTAAGAAAAATAAAGGACTCTGCCGAGGCAAGACTTCTTCAGGGGGTCTGGGGATAATAGTCGTCATCCTTCCCCTCAGATACCTCCATCTGGCTCAGGCTCTCCATGATCCTCTCCATCTCCTATGCTTTGACCAACCAAGAGATGGTGTTGACGGCCATGACATAACTTCGCCTTGCCATCCTGGAGTCTCCCTTGACTCTGACCTGGATCCCTCCTGAGCTGAACTTGAGGCACTGGTGGAGCGAATACGTCACACAACGGAAGGCAATGATGAGGGGCCTTCCGAAGATAGTGTTGTAGCTACTTGGAGCGTCAACGATGACGAACCGACAGTTCCTTGACGTCCCTCCCAACTTTACTCGGAGTCCTACTCCGCCTTCCACCTGCTTCCTCTCCCCTGAAAATCCGAACAGGGGTCCGTCTGAGCCCAACACCTTCATTGGCCCCACCTTCATCTCATCAAATGCCTTCTTGAAAATGATGTTGACGGAGCTCCCGTTGTCAACCAAGATCCGGGAGATAGTATAGCACTCGATGGATGTCTTGATGACCAGCGCATCGCAGAACGGATCTTCATGATCCGGCAGGTCCTTCACCGAGAAGGTGATCTTCTCTTCCGGGGGCAGGGCCTGGGACGTCGAAGTGACGCTTCGTTGGTACATGACATAGATACTCGCCTTCCGAGTGGCCTCGATCCCTACTCCTCCATGGATCATTGTTATGCCACCTCGGTGTCCTTCATCGACCCAGTCCTCACATATGTCATCATCCCCCACTCGGGGTGGAACCTATTCAACCTGCGCCGGTGGCTGAGGCTGGGTAGGGCCTATTGCCCCCCTCACCTCTAGGAACTCAGGGCAGGTAGTCATGGCGTAACCCTCCACCTGGTGGAAGTCACAGTATGATAGTGCTACTCCCCTCCTTCGACAGGCTGGGAGATTCCTCCCGTTACCTCTTCCCCCTCTTCTTATCGCCAAGGCTTGCTGCGGTGGGGGTAGGAGCTGTCTTGGGGCTTGCCTTTGGAAGTTGAACCTCCCTTGGCATTCAGGAAAGTTCCCCCTACCATGGACAAGACAGATGGATGTGGTGGGACTTTCTGCGGCCAGGTCGCAGGCCTCGCTCGCCCGCAGGGCGGGCCGCTCGGGCGAGCGTCAGGTCGCAGGCCTCGCTCGCCCGCAGGGCGGGCCGCTCGGGCGAGCGCCAGGCTGCAGGCCTCTCTCGCCAGCAGGGTAGGCTACCCGGGAGAGCACCAGACCGCAGGCCTCGCTCGACCGTAGGGTAGGCCGCGCTTATCTCGCCGCCCTTACCTTTCACCAAGGCAAGCTGGGGGGGGATGCCGAACATCCTGCCACACCTACCCAAAAAAGGGACCGGGGGGAGGTAGATTTTTCCTCCCCTACTAGTATAAAACACAGATTTGCACTAAATTGGCATCCAAGAGTACAAAACCCTCAAAAAGCTTAAAACTCAAAGCTGGTCCTGCGTTTGCAAAACAGATCCTCGTGATCCGATATGTCCTTCCTTGAGAAGGTGATCTTCTCCTCCTGGGGTGGGGTCTGGGACGTGGAGGCGACGCTCCTTCGGTACATGGTATGAAGGCTTGTCTTGCGGGAAACCTCGATGCCTGCCCCTCCATGGATCATCCCGATCCTCCCCCGAGTCCCCACATCCGCCCGGTCCTCGCACCGGTCCTCCTCTGAGCGCGGCAGGACCTCTTCAATCCGCACCTCCTGGCGCTCCTGCTGCCTTTGTTGCTCCCTGTTTCCTCGCATCTCGAGGAACTCCGGTCACGTGGTCGTGACGTGCCCTTCCTATTGATGGAAGTCGTAGTAGGGCAACTCCACCCTGACTTCCCTTCTCCTCCTCCTTGCTGACCTCCTTCTCTCCCCCATGGCTATCGTCATAGCCTGCTCCTAGTCGGGAAGAGGTGGCCTTTGGGCTTGCCTCCCTCCCGGGGGGTAAAACTGGCCTTGGCCTCCCAGGCGACGGTCCCCTCCGTGGAACCCTCTTCTCACCCCCTGCTCCCGCCACTCTGGCCTCCACCCCAGCCGATGATTTGGCTCCTAGCGCCCCAACCTGGGCTGCTACTGCTGCTCCCTCTGCCGGGGTTCAGCTCTCCTCTCCTCTTGATTCCTGGACCCTCTGGGCCTCTCCTCCTCCGTAGCCCACCCGGCTAACTTCCGGGCAAACTCCGGATTAGACGCCTCCCCGTCGACCTCCCTCGTCGCCCTCTCCATCAACTCCTTCTAGGAGAGGGGTGGGACTCTCTTCAACTCCATCTGGAAGAAACCCTGTTGCAGCCCTAGGTTGAAGGCCATCATCAGGGTTTGGCCCGACATCTCCTGGACCTGGGTGACCTCCTCCTGGAAGCGGTCAACGTAGCTCCCCAGGGTCTCGTTCACCCCCTGCTTGATGCGTAACAGGGACTCCGACTCCCTCTTCCTCCTCTTGGAGGTTGTGAACCTCAATATGAACCCCCGGCGTAGGTCCTCGAAGCAATAGATGGAGTTGGCCGGTAGCTGGTGGAACCACTCTCTAACCTTCTCCTTCAGGGTGATGACAAAGAGCTGCATATGAAGCCATCCGACATCTGTCAGATTGAGACCACGTCCTCAAACCACTGGATGTGCTGGACCTGGTCCTCCTTCCTAGTGTAGTAGGACATCTCGGGCTCCCTGAACCCATCTGGGACTGGTGCAGTGAAGACCATTTCGCTGAAGGGGCTATCTCCCCCCACTGGGCGAGCTGGGGGGGTCTCGCACCCCCAGCTCGCCAAACCTGCTGCTGGCTCCCGGGCCTGGGAAGAGCACTTGCCCGGGGAGCTCGACACCGCGGCCTTCCTCGGCAATCTCTTTCCCTGCTCGCCGAACGGGGGCGGCCTCGCCGAGCACCGGATCCGCGAGTACTGGGGTCGCCGGGGTCGAGCACTCAGCATGCGCGCCGAGTGCGAATCTAACCAAGCCGAGCACCTCCTGTCTCAAGTCTTCGAACATCCCCATGGTCGCGAGAGGGGGAGGGGGTGGCGAGTCGGTCTTGTCCGATCCTTGCCCTTATCCTCCAGTCATTGAACTCGCCAAAGATTTTCTGTGCTGACCACTCTCCACGCTCACCACACCAAGATGTTGAAATCAAAAATCGGTCTTTGTGGAGTTCGACCATTGGGGAAGGGGTGATCTCACACCTACTTCTCTCCTACGAGTTGGAAGACTAGAAAAGAGAACTGGGACTGGACCCAAGGGCTCGACGCGAAGGACCCATCATACACCCGGAAGATCACTGAGCGCTTACCCTCCTTAACCAAGTGTCGGGCTAAGGTACCTCAGGAAACGTAAAGGGGGTCTGGGAACAAGTAAGTGTGTCCTCTGAGGTACCCCTTGAGTCCTATTTATAGATTTCTGAAAACGGCCTGCAAATAGTCAACCACCGCTGTTCTGAACAGCTATTTGCAACCCACCTGGGTCTGCCAACAGCGAGACTCTGCTGTTCTAACTGGCTATGGGCAGACTAGCGGGGTCAAAACGGTAAAAATACCTCACAGATCCCTGGGCGAGCAGCCCCGTACTGCCTCTGCTCGGCAAGGGCGGCGAGTGCTTGATGGAGTCGAAACTCGCTGCCTTAACTCGACACCATGTCGAGCTTGGTCTCGGCCTGCTCTACTCGTCTGTCATAGCCTCGACGGTCGGCCTGGAATTCGTCGACCTGGGCTCGACAAACCCTTCTGCGATTTGGGGCTCCCTGATCACCTAGGCGGGCTGGACTGGGTGTCGATACGAGCTGAGCTCATGACGCCGAGGCAGAGGTGTCGAGTGTACTCGACTCACTCAGCGTCGAGAAGAGACACATTCGACCCATCCAGCTAGTGAGAACCTGGGTGAGGAGATCCTCTCGAGGGTTGGGACTTGCTCTCCCCGAGGCACATTCGACCCATCCAGCTAGTGAGAGCTTGGGTGAGGAGATCCCCTCGGGGGTTGGGGCTTGCTCTCCCCGAGGCACATTCGACCCATCGAGATAGTGAGAGCCTGAGTGAGGAGATCATCTCGGGGTTGGGACTTGCTCTCCCCGAGGCACATTCGACCCATCCAGCTAGTGAAAGCCTGGGTGAGGAGATCCTCTCGGGGGTTGGGACTTGAACTCCCTGAGGCACATTTGACCCATCCAGCTAGTAAGAGCCTGGGTGAGGAGATCCTCTCAGGGGTTGGGACTTGCTCTCCCCGAGGCACATTCGACCCATCCAACTAGTGAGAGCCTGGGTGAGGAGATCCTCTCGGGGGGTTGGTACTTGCTCTCCCCGAGGCACATTCGACCCATCCAGCTAGTGAGAGCCTGAGTGAGGAGATCCTCTCGGGGGTTGGGACTAGATATGTCACTAGAACTTCACCAAATCTAATATCCTCAAATGGGGAATAATTCGGGTTGCATGACCTCCTAACTCGGTCGGTCAGGGGCTGGACTTACTACAACATAAGAAAAATAAAGGACTCTGCCGAGGTGAGACTTCTTCAGGGGGTCTGGGGATAATAGTCGTCATCCTTCCCCTCGGATACCTCCATCTGGCTCAGGCTCTCCATGATCCACTCCATCTCCTCTGCCTTGTCCAACCAAGAGATTATGTTGACGGCCGTGACATAACATTGCCTCGCCATCCTGGAGTCTCCCTTGACTCTGACCTGGATCCCTCTTAAGCTGTACTTGAGGCACTGGTGGAACGAAGACGGCACGCAACAGAAGACGCTAATGAGGGGCCTTCCGAAGATAGTGTTGTAGCTGCTTGGAGCTTCAACGATGACGAACCGACAGTTCCTTGACGTCCCTCCCAACTTTACTCGGAGTCCTACTCCGCCTTCCACCTCCTTCCTCTCCCCTGAAAATCCGAACAGGGGTCCGTCTGAGGCCAACACACGTCATGGCTCCACCTTCATCTGATAGAATTGAATTCAAGATAACCCAAACACCTAGAGGGGGGTGAATAAGTTCTTTTCTTTTTTACTTAAGGCATAATATTATTTCAGTTCTTAGAATAGAATCTAACTGTTCTACAACAATCACATCACAGAATTCACAATCACACATACATCACAGATTGCACACAGGTTTATAGTGGTTCCCCAAGGTCTGGGTACATCCACTTTCCGCCTCACCTATCTAACAGTGTGCTAGATTCGGCCTAACTTCTTCCTTCTTCTCAGATCCACAGATCTTACAGCTCAGAACCCTGAAAAGTTCCTACAACTCAGAATGTATCCACACTCCTACAGCTCAGACTAACAGCCCTACCTCAGCCTTGCCACAAGGCCTACAACTCAGAGAATAATTTCTCCTACACTCAGGCTCAAAAGCCATACCACTCAGAGATCTATATCTCTTACACTCAGCCTTTATAATATAGGCTTACAATTCAGATCTTTGAAAAGATCATACAAAATTTGATAAGTGTTTTAGATGGACTCTTACCCTTGTTGAGAGAGAAGGGATAAAAGGTATCTTGATCAGCTTCTTGATAAGACTGATGACTGAAATCAACCTGTTCTTAGCTTTCTTCAAAGCTTTTTGAATCTGAACTCAGTAGGGTTGATCTCCTTTGAAGTTGACTGGCTGGCAGCTTCCTCCTTAGATTTCAGAAATAGATCTGAATCCTTCTTAGAAGATTAGTTCAAGATCTGCTTCTTAAGAGACTTGTAAATGTCTCATTCTTTACTTCAACAGTTGGAAATCTCTCTCACTCTCCAGAACTTATGAAGTTTCTTCAGAATTCTTGCTTGAATTCTCCTTAGACAAATTCTGGGTAGATTACCACTTCAGATTGTCTTCTTAGATCTTCTCACAAAAATCTTCTTTTGTGTGTCGTGCACTTTCTTGATCAATGATCAATACTTCAATAGTTATTCGTGTTGTTGTTTTGATTTGACAGAATCCATCTATATATAGACTTCATTCATGGTAGCCGGCTGATCCGGTTTCTAACTAACTTCTGACAGGTCTGACAGCTTCAACAAACTTGTTGGAACACACAACTGTGAAGTCTTCAGTCAGTTCTTGAACCTTTGTCTTTGTTAGCAAAGCGTTGAGACTGATTGTCATTATGTGTCGACACAAGTAGATTAAGTGTCGACACAAGCTTTGGTGATGTCGACACAGCTCCTTTGGTGTCGACACAGCTTCTTGACACTGCATCTGTAGGATGTGTCGACACTACTTCTCTGTGTCGACACAATCACTTCTTCACTCCATAGCAATCAACTTTGTTGAAACTCTACTATGTGTCGACACATGTCCTGTGTGTCGACACAGTTGATGTAGTCTCAGAATTCTGTGTGTCGACACTGCCTCCAGGTGTCGACACAGTTGATGTCGAATAATACTTCTGTGTGTCGACACTGCCTCCTAGTGTCGACACAGTCGATGTCGACTAATACTTCTGTGTGACGACACAGCCTCCTGGTGTCGACACAGTTGATGTCGACTAATAAATTCTGTGTGTCGACACAGTTGCTTCTGGTGTCGACACAGCTTTTCCAAGTGTCGACACAGGCTTTCTTAAGTGTCGACACATGGACTTAGAAACTTTTTCCTGCATTTTAGCAAATTTTCAACCTGTATATATAAACTCAAAATAACATCAAATACACCTTGATGTATATCATTGAGCTAAGTATGGCTTCTTCAAATCAGGTACACATTTTCCCATGTACCCAACATCATCTCATCAAACACCTTCTTGAAAACGACGTTGACGGAGCTCCCGTTGTCAACCAAGATTCGGGAGACGGTGTATCACTCGATGGATGTCTTGATGACCAGCGCATCGCAGAACGAATCTTCATGATCCGGCAGGTCCTTCACCGAGAAGGTGATCTTCTCTTCTGGGGGAGGGGCCTGAGACATCGAAGCGACTCTCCATCGGTACATGACATGGAGACTCGCCTTCCGAGTGGCCTCGATCCCTACTCCTCCATGGATCACTGATATTCCACCTCGGTGTCCTTCATCGACCCGGTCCTCACATATGTCATCATCCCCCACTCAGGGTAGAACCTCTTCAACCTGCGCTAGTGGCTGAGGCTGGGCAGGGCCTCTCTCCACCCTCACCTCTAGGAACTCAGGGCAGGTAGTCGTGGCATGATCCTCCACCTGGTGGAAGTCACAGTATGGTAGTGCTCCTCCCCTCCTTCGACGGGCTGAGAGATTCCACCTGTTACCTCTTCCCACTCTTCCTATCGCCAAGGTTTGCTGCGGTAGGGGTAGGAGCTGTCTTGGGGCTTGCCTTTGGAAGTTGAACCTCCCTTGGCCTTCGGGAAAGTTCCCCTACCCTGGACAAGACCTCATCCTGGACCCTGGGCAAGGCCTCCCTACTGCCTCCAATCTGATTCTGGACCCTCCTCTCCCTGGAACCCATGAGCTCTCTGCTATTCTCTCCGTCTTCCTTCCTGATGCCTTGAGCCACTCTACTCCTTCGGCTCCAACTCTGTTAGCTTTACCAGCTTCTTGACGAATCCCGGGTTGGCCGCCTCCATGGCTATCTCCTCTGCCGCCCTTTCCATTAGCTCTTCGAAGGAAAGGGGGGACTTTCGGGTCAGGCTCGTCTTGAAGAACCCCTCGCGCAACCCCACCGTGAACGCCATCTGGAGGGCATACCCCGACATCTCTTGGATATCCAGGATCTCTTCCTGGAACCTGTCAACGTAGTGGGCCAGCGATTCCTCGACCCTCTGCCTTATCAGGAAAATGGATTCAGGACTCTTCTTCCTCTTTGAAAGAGATAAGTTGTCAACTTAAATCACCTAGAGGGGGGTGAATAGGTGAGTTGTGTGTTTGTTAGCGGAATAAAAATTTAGAGATCTAGCACACGCAATCAAGCAATCACAGAAGTACACAAAAGATTTATAGTGGTTCCCCGTCCTTGGGTACGTCCACTTTACCTCACCGTTCTAGCAAATTACTAGATCTGGCTACTCCACTATCTCGGATTGCAAACCAATCCTACGCCTCGGAACAACGTTCCTACAAACTCAATCCACAAGGGATCTACACTCGGAAGATAAAACTTCCTATCACTCGGAGATAAATCTCCTACAAAGAAAGTTGTTTGAATAAAAATTACAAACAAAAATATCTCAGATCTGGATCTTGGTCTTCGTCTTCTTCGTTGAGAACTTTAGGCTTGATCAGGAAAAGTAGAAGAAGGTTGGACTGTTTTCCAAGAAACTGAGTTCTAAAATCACCACGATCAATGAGAAATCCACAAGTCGTTGAAGCACGATCGGATCGGATGATTGTTCTTGATCTTGGATCGATCTAAGTAGCAGCGCTTGAGAGAACGTCGATCCAAAACTTTCTTCCAGAAAACGCTAATGGCGGCGGCGGCCGGACGATCGAGAGATTAGGTTTTCAGGAATTCTTTCTTAACAAGGACGGACGAGATTTCTCTGTAATGACTTGTGTAATTAGTCAAATCTGAGAGGACCTATTTATAAGCGATCTCCGGCGGTCATAATCATAATTAAGGATGACACGTGGACCAATAAAAAAAGATTATTTCGAAATCTCCGTCAAAACTGGACTTAGAGAATTTTCAGGAATAAGGAAGTACTTAGTTCTCGAGAGGTCGAAATAGTTCTCGAGAACTATGTACCGACCTTTCGAAAACTATGGCAGGATCTCGATCACTGAACTTCTAGAAATGACCTTGGACTTCTCGAGAACTTGGAATTATAGTTCTCGAGAACTATGCTGACTTTTCGAGAACTAAAACACTTCTCGAAAACTGATATAGGACTTCTCGAGTACTTCTAGTCTAGTTCTCGAGAACTTAGCTAAAGTCCAATTCCTGAAGAGAAGAGCAGGACTTTTCGAGAGCTAAGGAGTACTTCTCGAAAACTTTTATAGTAGTTCTCGAGAACTTTGTTAACCTCTCGAAAGTTTCTACTTAGAGGAATTCTAGCTGTCTTGACTTCTCGAGAAGTAAAGTCTGAGCCTCTCGAGAACTATGCATTACTTCTCGGGAACTTTGAAGGAACTTCTCGAGATATGGACTTAGAAAAATTTTCTTAAGAATTCCATGTAAGATCTCCTTATGGTCTTGTCTCCATCTTGTGTTCCAAAGTTTGAATATGAAGTGTATCCCAATTGAGAGGCTACACATGATCAACACCTTGGATCACCCAGTGAGGGATTACACTGAGTGGTCCTGTGTTCCTAACCCACTGTAGACTGACATTGGTCTACACTTAAAACTGAGGATCTGCAAACATACAACTAGCTAACAGATGTCAAATACACCTTAATTCATCTTAGTGCAAAGGGTGACTTCATGCAAATCTGGGTTAGTGTGGAGACAATACCCAACAATCTCCCCCTATTTGTAGAAATCAGAACCCTTTATACTAAGGTGAATTATTATAAAAAAATAGAGCAAGAATAATGGAAAGTAAAAGCAGTAAGACACAGAAAGAAAATTAGAACTTATAATTAGACAAAACTAGGAAATTGTATATATATTAAAAAAAAATTAGAGTTTTAATCAACATTCATTTCATAGTCCTTAACACCATAATCATCAAGAATCATTTCTGGTCACGTGTTGCTTGTCCTGTTTAGCCTGTTGTCTTCTATGGTAGCTGAATGGTTTGGGATAGTACCTTGGAGGCTTTGGAGGAGCATTGTGATTGTTTTTACCATATTCTCTATCATGCAATCTCCTCTTAGTCATTGACTTCTCATATAATTCCCATTCCGAATAGTTGTAGTGCAGGCTCTTTTTCTCATTCAGATCCATTACAAGTTTCAATGTATCAAGAATTAAAGATTTTGATGTAGGGCTCCATACTTCTGCAAACTCTTGGGCTTTTCTCTTCTCTGCTCCAGGTTGAGGAACTGATCTACTGGCAGAAGGTCCCTCCCCATACTTCCTTTTCTTTGGGATATGAATTTCTGGAAGATCTTCAGGTATTAAATCATCCCAGACATGAGAGTATGAAGCTGGAGGAGATTCTTGATCTTCAGGCCTAGGAGAGAAAGTGGGATATTGAGGTTGAGGCATTTGGGGTTGAGACACTTGGCTAGATGTGCCTTCAGCAAGAGGATTGAGGTGGTGAGGAATCACATTTGGATCTGCTTGAAAGTCTGGGAATATCTGATTATGCACCCATACAGCTATATCATAAGTATGGAATTTTACAGATTGAATTTGTTCTAGAACATCCTTATTGATCTCAGTAACTTTGGCAGTCCACAGAGTTTTTGCTTCATCATTAAGCTTTGCAACTTATTGTTTGACAATATCCTCCCCCTTTCTGACTTCTACAGATAGAGTGGCTATGACATCCTCCTTGAAGGTGCCAACCTCATTGCATACCTTCATAACATTTTCCTCTGCTCTTTTGTCCAGTTGATTCTGATTGTTTGCAAGAGTAACTGACTGGTCCATAACTTGTCCAATACTTGTGATAGTATGATCTAGAGCCTTTCCTCCTATTCTGAATAATTCTTTAAGCTGATCAGTATTTACCTGAATTTCTGCGAAGCCTCTACTCATCTCTTGTGCCAAGGCAGTGACTTGCTTCTGAATGTCCTTAAGAGATTCATCAAAATGTTTCCTTTGTTCAGAGAGCATTTCTTCGATCTTGGAAAGAATATCTGTATTCACCATCACAGCAGCAGCAACAGTATGCGGGATGGAAACAGTCTGAGCTGGAGGGGCATCTGATAAGGCAATAGAGGCAGGGGTACTGGTAGGAGAAGCTGGAGGAGGAAGGACTTGCCATGGAGGCAGTTCTTCTAGAACAACAGAGCTCTTAGCTCTTATAGTGCGAGAGATTGGATCATCCTCCTAATCAATGAATGTTGGAAGGTTGAAATCTAGTTTCCTGAGAGGAGGTTCTACTTCCTCAGGAGCTGGCTCATCCTCTCCAGATAGCAGAATGGTTTCTGGAGGAGTGGATACTTGTACAGGGGATTGTGGAGGAGAAGGAGTACCTTTAGGTGAAGAGTGGGGGATGGAGTATCTTTTGGTAGATCAGTAGTGACATCCTTTGGATGAGGGATAAGTGGGTCTTCAGCTGAGAGTTCCTCGATCATTCTGTCTATTGCTTCATCTGTATCTTTCAGTACCTCTTGAGCTGGTAAATCTGAGTGGGTAGATATTGGAGAAGCCTCCCTGGGGCTCTCTGGTGGAGTAGGTATCCTTAGGACTGATGTAGAAGGTGCAGGCTCCCCCTCTGTTGCTGCACCAGATGGTTCAGCAACATGATGTTGAGGTGGAGATGGAGTCCTGACCTCTGTGACAGTAGCATCAACTTCCTTGGCTAGCTGTCTAGGGTTCTTCAACTTGAGTTCCCATCTTTGGATGGAGGTGACAGAGATTTTCTTCAGATGATGGACTGGTGTACCTTTGGAGATTTTGAAAGTTACTGGATCAATCTCACTCAACAGCAATGAGATTATCCTTGGAAACTTTGGTTCATGAATGTTATCCCTTATCATTTCAAAGAGCATCATTCCAAACTGAAAACTCTTCCTGCAGATTACAGCTGTCATAACTCCAAACAAATCGTGTGAGATGAAACTTACAGAACCTGTGATGCACCATAGTATTTTCCCAATGATATCAGCAAGGAGTTTGCCCACATCATTTAGCAAATTTCTCCTTAGAGAGTTGTATTCCTCTGGGATTCCACAGAAGGAATATGCCATGTCATAATCCACTGGAGTGAGGTCATCTTCCTCATCCACAATAGGTAACTTCAGAAGTTGAGAAACTTTATGCTTGTCAAGCTTTATCTTAATTCCCTTGACCTTAGTATTCAAAATCATTCCATTTCTCCTTGTCTTGGCATTTTTGAAGAACTCCTCTACCTCTGGAAATACTATCTTCACTGGCTCTGTTAGAACGAACATGAGACCTGCTATCTTGAGAAGTATCACCAAATTCTTGAAGTCGTCGGAGGTGTCGGTCATGCCTGCAACCACGAGTTCACTCTCAATCCCTATCTTAGAACTGTAAGCCATTTGCGATGAAGAAGGCGACGAACTGAGCGGAGAGACAGTGGCAGAGACGGAGGTTTCGATCGGCGGAAGATGAAGAGGTGCGGGAGAAATTTTGAAATGTCGGTTGATTTCCGATTCTAAAGGGATTTAGATATATATAGTATCCTAATTAAGTTAATTATAAGTCTAATTAGCCGTAAATTAGGGCAGAAATCATGAAATTTACGAATTAACAGAGTTAAGAAACTTCGGCAGAAGGTCGGTCCACCTCTCGAGAAGTAGGGTTAACTTTTCGAGAAGTGGCCGAGAGGTTTTCGAGAACTTTCCGTGAACTTTTCGAGAAGTTAAAGGAC
Source organism: Platanthera zijinensis (assembly GCA_039513925.1). Classification (NCBI taxonomy): domain Eukaryota; kingdom Viridiplantae; phylum Streptophyta; class Magnoliopsida; order Asparagales; family Orchidaceae; genus Platanthera; species Platanthera zijinensis. The sequence continues at coordinate 242,614,837 of CM077081.1, read as the reverse complement.
TTTTCGAGAACTTAAGACACTTTTCGAGAGCAATTTTTTGCCTCTCGAGAAGTTGACTTAGTTTTTCGAGAAGTGACTTCAACTTTTCGAGAAATTAAGTGAGTTTTTGAGAACTCCCGTCTACTTAGTAAAATCTGACCTTTAAGGTGAATCCTTGATTCTTGAGCCTTTGAGCTGACTACTTTGGCTTAATCCTCCTTGTTCAGCAACCCAAGTTCAGTTTTGAAGAAATTGTACTTGGTCTCGTCCAGCGGCTTGGTGAAGATATCTGCAACCTGCCGGTCTGTAGGCACATACCTCAGATCTTCATCCCCTTGCTCCACATGCTCCCGGATGAAGTGGTATCGCAGCTCGATGTGTTTTGTCCGGCTGTATGAGACTGGGTTGTTTGCGATTGCTATGGCGCTGGAGGAGTCACGGAACAAGGGAATATCCTTGATCTTCATGTTGTAATCCTCCAGTTGGTGCTTCAACCAAAGCAACTGTGCACAACAACTACCGGGAGAAATGTATTCTGACTCGGCCGTTGAGATTGCGACACAGTTTTGCTTCTTGCTGCTCCAAGAAATGAGTCTCCTTCCTAAGAACTGACACGTCCCTGATGTGCTTTTCCTGTCATCTTTGCTTCCTACAAAGTCAGCATCTGAAAAACCAATTAGTTCACTGTCATTGCTTCTTGGGTACCATAAGCCAAGATTTGGTGTACCTTTAAGGTATCTCAAGATCCGCTTTGCAGCAGCATAATGAGATTCCTTACAGTTCACTTGGAATCTAGCACAGACACATGTGGAGAACATTATATCTGGTCTACTAGCAGTAAGGTAGAGCAAGGATCCAACTATGCTTCTATACTTGGTTTCATCAAAAGGTTTCCCTTTCTCATCCTTGTCCAGAGACGTAGCTGAGGCCATTGGAGTCCTCATAGAGATTGCACTCTCCATTCCGAATTTCTTAAGTAACTCCTTGGTGAACTTGGTCTGAGAGATGAAGATCCCATCTTCAGATTGTTTCACCTGAAGTCCTAAGAAATACTTCAGCTCTCCCATACTACTCATTTCGAACTTCTCTTGCATAAGTTTGGAAAACTTCTTGCAGAGGTTGTCGTCAGTAGAGCCAAATATGATGTCATCGACATAGATTTGCACTAGCAAAATCTTGCCTTTAATTTCCCTGAGAAACAATGTCTTGTCTATCTTTCCCCTCATGAATTTATTCTCGAGGAGAAAGCTAGACAGCGTTTCGTACCAAGCCGAGGGGCTTGTTTCAAACCGTACAGTGCCTTCGATAATAAATAAACATAATCAGGATGGTTAGGATCAACGAAACCTGGGGGCTGTTCCACATACACTTCTTCCTTTATGTTACCATTCAGGAAGGCGGACTTCACGTCCATTTGGTAGACGGTGAAGCCCTTTAGTGCAACGTATGCTAGAAACAGTCTGATGGCCTCCAGCCTTGCCACTGGAGCGTAGGTCTGGTCAAAATCGATCCCTTCTTCTTGACGATATCCTTTAGCAACGAGTCTGGCCTTGTTCTTTATGATCGTCCCATCCACGTCCATCTTGTTCCTATAAACCCATTTTGTTTCGATGACGTTTTTATCTTTGGGTTTGGGAACAAGTGTCCAAACTTTGCAATGTTTGAACTGATTCAACTCTTCTTCCATGGCTAGAATCCAGGACGTATCCGAGTTTGCTTCCTCGAACTTCTTAAGTTCAACCTGCGAGAGGAAGCTTAGATAAAGATTCTCGTTAGCTGTACCTCGACGAGTTCTGACACCGACTCGGGGGTCTCCTATGATTTGGTCCATAGGATGATCCTTTAGGTGTCTGAGCTCAGGATCTCTGGTATCTGGAAGTTCTTCAGCCATTGGGGTGACTTCATTATCTTGGACAATCTCCTGATCTTGATCAGCTGCCTCTTCAATGGGGTTTGGAGAGGTGATCTCGATGAACTGTTCATTTCTATCTTTGGTGGGTTCATCCAAGTTGATTTCCTTTATTCTTGTACCTGCAGCTTCAACACGCACACTAGACGATTCGCTTTGCAGCAAGCTCGTCTTATCAAATACAACATGTATCGATTCTTCAACGACCAGGGTTTTTCTATTAAAAATCCTATATGTCTTACTATGGCTGCTATATCCTACAAAAATACCTTCAAAACTCTTCTCACTGAACTTGGTAGTATGATACTTGCCGTTGTTAAGCACGAAGCATTTACAGCCAAAAATTCTAAAATATGAAACTGTTGGTTTCCTGCCTTTTAGAAGTTCATAAGGTGTCTTATCATGGTTCTTGTTTATGAGGGCTCGGTTTTGCACGTGGCATGCAGTATTGACCGCTTCAGCCCAGAAGTATTCTGGTAGTGAAGCATCACTTAGCATGGTCCTGCAGGCCTCTATGAGTGTTCTGTTCCTTCTCTCGGCTACTCCATTTTGCTGTGGAGTACGGGGAGAGAAAAACTCATGAAAGATACCTAGGCTTTCACAGAATTCTGTCATGGCTCCAGATTTGAACTTCGTTCCATTGTCACTTCTGATTTTGACTACGGAACAGTTGTATTCATTCTGGATTTGCCTGACAAAATTAGTAATGATATCGAAGGTATCTGACTTGTGTTTCAGAAAGAACACCCACGCAAAATGCGAGTAGTCATCAACAATAACCAACGTATAATCCTTACCTCCTAAGCTTCTAACTTGCAGTGGACCGAACAAGTCCATATGTAGCAGGTGTAAACACCTGTTAGAGTTTTTGCCTATAGTGCTTTTGAAGGTAGCCCTTGTTTGCTTGCCTTTTACGCATGCATGACAAGGTCTCTCTTTGACATGCTTGACATTCGGGGCATCACGCACTAAGTTATGAGAGAATAATTTATTAATAGTTTTAAAATTAATATGTGCTAGTCTCTTGTGCCATTGGTCAACAAGAGACGCACTATCTTTAGCCAGAAGACACACTGGTGTGGAAGAATCTATACAAATAAAATTTAAGCAAAACACATTCCTGCTTCGAGTGCCTGATAGAATTATTTCCATATTGTCAACAGATTTTATCAAGCACTTGTCAGCGTGGAATTCAACTACGTATTCTTTGTCCCATAGTTGACTTATGCTGATGAGATTGTGTTACAATTCTTCAACATAGGCTACATCGGAAAAGGATACGCTACCGTTAGTAATCATACTGTAGCCTTTGGTAATTCCTCGGTCTGAACCTCCAAAGATGACCTTTGGTCCGTTCAACACCGGTGAAAAATTTTGGAGTAGGCTCCTCGTCCCGGTCATATGCCGAGAGCATCCACTGTCCAAATACCAGATTGGCATTTCGGTGGTCTTTGGACATACCTGCAATCATAATTACTTAGCCTTAGAAACCCAAACATATTTGGGTCCTTGGTCTCGAGTTAGAATACTCCCCCAACGATTATTAGCCTCATGAGTAGTCATTCTCATGTTGCCAACTTGAGGAGTTGTAGCATTTCTAGGATTAAACCAACAATCTGTAGCAAAGTGATCAACTCTACCACAACACCAACAGTCGAATCTGTTGTATCTTTGCCTTCCAAACTCCTGCTCGACCTTCTTGGGTGGAGGTCCAGCCGGGGTAGTATTGTTAAAGGAAGAAGCTTCATGATGATGGCAGCTACATGAAGTCTTCTCCTTCATAGGCTTTTCCACAACAGGTTTTACCTTTGGTGTCTTCTTGATGTTATGACCATGAGCATATGGTCCATAACTCTTAAGTTGAATCTCTTCATAAGGTGCCTTGAAGGCACTTTCGCCAAAGTTACGAGGGCGAGTCCAACCTTGGTACCTTGACTTGGGCTTCTCCGGGATCGGCCTAGAGAAGTGTCCATAGGCGGACTCATAGTCGAATTCGTTAGTAGGAAAGATAACCTTCTTGAACGATACTGGCTCCAAAGGAGCTTTCCCTTTTTCCTCGGCTAAGGCCTTCTTGGCATTCTTATTCTTTCTCTTGACCTTGTTTCTCCTAGAAGATTTACTAGGAGCGGCAACAAGGCCTAGTCCAGCTCCTTTGGCCTTAGCTGAGAATTCAGCAATGAGTGGAAGAACTGTCTTAGGCTTAGAGAAACTTTCAACAAGTTTCTTCTCAACCTCAAGTTGCTTTTCCAAATCTTTGATGATTTCATCTTTAAGGTCGAGGTGCTTGAGAGCTTGATTGTATTCTTCCATAGCAGACTTGAAGTTCTCTTGAAGAGAGTCAGTCTTAGCGACTTCTTCTCTCAAGCTGCCCTCAATAGCTTGTAGAGATTTTATCTCTTTGGCTTGAGTTTTCACGACTCAGCGACATTTTTCGTAAGCCGTGAGTAACTCCTTATATTGTCTCATGAGTTCAGATTCATCCTCAGAGAGATAGCCTTCTTGCTCATTATCATCATCAGATTCTGAAAGAGGAGTGTGAGATTTTACCTCCCCAGTGAACTGGGGGACTTGTTCATCATCAGTTAGAGTCATTAGCCCAAAGTAGGCTTCTTCCTCTTCTGCACTCGACTCAGATGAGTCAGTCACTGAGGGTTTTGTCCTTCTTGACTAGCAGGCTCTTTTCATTCCTCTTATTGGTGTATGACTTCTTATCTTCTCTTTTGCCACCCTCTTTCTTCTTGTGGGGGCAATCCGCAATGACGTGACCTGGCTTATTACAGCAATAACAGACAAAGTCAGTCGAGTGATGTTTGTTCGGTTTAGAACCATACCTGTCGTGACTGCTTGAGCCTTTTCTATGACTATCACCATTATTGTGTGATCTTCTATAGGAGGCATCCTTGCCTTTCCATTGTTTCTTTTTGTTCAGGAATTTCTTGAACTGCCTTGAGAGTAGAGAGAACTCTCTATCAGATAGCTCTGAGCCAGAGGAGCTTGGCTCAGATGATTCTTTTTCATCAGCTACAAGAGCTGGGGCAGGAGAGCTAGCCTTTGTCTTCCTTGAGCTATCTGCCTTCAGAGTGACAGACTTCTCCTTGGAAGCAGACCTGCTCATCTCTTCTTCAGCTTTTCTTGAGTTGATTTGAAGCTCGTAAGACATAAGCTTTCCGAACAGATTCTGCGGGTCCGTCTCGGCTAACCTTCCGAACTCCCGAATGGCGCATACCTTATTATCCCATTCCTTGGTCAGGGATCTTAAGAATTTGTCATTTAGTTCCCCGTTGGTGAAGACTCAGCCATAAACTCTTAGGCCATTGACTATCTTGAAAAAGTTCTCAAAGGTATCAGCTATGGCTTCCTTGTGACTTTGCCTGAAGGCTTCATACTTCTGATTTAGAAGGGATCTCCGATCATCCCTAACTTCTTCAGTGTCTTCCATCAGAGTCACCAAGGATTGTCACATCTCCTTGGCAGACTGGCAATGAATCAGATTTTGCAGCATCGAGTCATCGACTGCACTTGCTATAATATTTTTAGCTTTCTTGTCCAGAGAGACAAGTGCAATCTCGTCCTTATCCAAATCCATCAACTTCTTTGGGATCTTTTTGGTTGGATCTATTGTGGATGCAGTCATAGGAACATACGGACCTTCTTCAACAATCAAGAAGATTCGAGGATCCATAGCTTCCATGAACAGTTTAACTCTTTCCTTCCACATAGGAAAATTATTCTTGGTGCATATAGGGAGCTTAGCAAAATCCTTGGTCTTACTCATGCTTGATACTAAACTAACGACAACTTGGGAAGGATTAGATCAAGGTGTTAACCTTTTAGCGATCAACCTGCCTCTAATACCAATTGAAAGAGATAAGTTGTCAACATAAATCACCTAGAGGGGGGTGAATAGGTGAGTTGTGCGTTTATTTGCGGAATAAAAATTTAGAGATCTAGCACACGCAATCAAGCAATCACAGAAGGACACAAAAGATTTATAGTGGTTCCCCGTCCTTGGGTACGTCCACTTTACCTCACCGTTCTAGCAAATTACTAGATCTGGCTACTCCACTATCTCGGATTGCAAATCAATCCTACGCCTCAGAACAACGTTCCTACAAACTCAATCCACAAGGGATCTACACTCGGAAGATAAAACTTCCTACCACTCGGAGATAAATCTTCTACAAAGAAAGTTGTTTGAATAAAAATTACAAACAAAAATATCTCAGATCTGGATCTTGGTCTTCGTCTTCTTCGTTGAGAACTTTAGGCTTGATCAAGAAAAGTAGAAGAAGGCTGGACTGTTTTCCAAGAAACTGAGTTCTGAAATCACCACGATCAATGAGAAATCCACAAGTCATTGAAGCACGATCGGATCGGATGATTGTTCTTGATCTTGGATCGATCTAAGTATCAGCGCTTGAGAGAACGTCGATCCAAAACTTTCTTCCAGAAAACGCTAATGGCGGCGGCGGCCGGACGATCGAGAGATTAGGTTTTCAGGAATTCTTTCTTAACAAGGACGGACGAGATTTCTCTGTAATGACTTGTGTAATTAGTTAAATCTGAGAAGACCTATTTATAGGCGATCTCCAACGGTCATAATCATAATTAAGGATGACACGTGAACCAATCAGAAAAGATTATTTCGAAATCTCCGTCAAAACTGGACTTAGAGAATTTTCAGGAATAAGGAAGTACTTAGTTCTCGAGAGGTCGAAATAGTTCTCGAGAACTATGTACCAACCTTTCGAAAACTATGGCAGGATCTCGATCACTGAACTTCTGGAAATGACCTTGGACTTCTCGAGAACTTGGAATTATAGTTCTCGAGAACTATGCTGACTTTTCGAGAACTAAAACACTTCTCGAAAACTGATATAGGACTTCTCGAGTACTTCTAGTCTAGTTCTCGAGAACTTAGCTAAAGTCCAATTCCTGAAGAGAAGGGCAGGACTTTTCGAGAGCTAAGGAGTACTTCTCGAAAACTTCTATAGTAATTCTCGAGAACTTTGTTAACCTCTCGAAAGTTTCTACTTAGAGGAATTCTAGCTGTCCTGACTTCTCGAGAAGTAAAGTCTGAGCCTCTCGAGAACTATGTATTACTTCTCGAGAACTTTGAAGGAACTTCTCGAGATATGGACTTCGAAAAATTTTCTTAAGAATTCCATGTAAGATCTCCTTCTGGTCTTGTCTCCATCTTGTGTTCCAAAGTTTGAATATGAAGTGTATCCCAATTGAGAGGCTACACATGAGTCAACACCTTGGATCACCCGGTGAGGGATTACACTGAGTGGTCCTGTGTTCCTAACCCACTGTAGACTGGCATTGGTCTACACTTAGAACTGAGGATCTGCAAACATACAACTAGAATACAGATGTCAAATACACCTTAATTCATCTTAGTGCAAAGGGTGACTTCATGCAAATCTGGGTTATTGTGGAGACAATACCCAACACTCTTCTTGGAGGTGGAGAAGCGGAGCTGGAAGATTCGGCTCAAGTCCTCGAACCCATAAATCGACCTTGGAGGGAGTTGATGAAACCAATCTCTTATCTTCTCCTTCAACGTGATCGCAAAGAAGCGACACTTGAAGGCATCTGTCATCGGCCTGATGAAGACGACATCCTCGAACCACTGCAAGTGTTGGACAGGGTCATCCTTCCCGGTATAGTAAGCCATGTCTGGCTCTCTGAACCCCTCAGAAACGGGAGCTGAGATGATCAGCTCGCTGAAGGGTGACCTCCTGAGGGGTGCTCTCGCCACCTCTGCTCGCGCGGCCTGCTCGCCTGGAGGGCTAGCACTCGCCGGGCTGGGGAACAGCTCCCGGCCGGGGAGGTCTCGCTCGACCCCCTCTCATATTCTTTCCATCCCAGGTCGTCTACTTGGTGCACTTCCTTCTCCCCCTACTTGGGTCATCTCGCATGTACCCCTGGGAGGCAGCTCGCCGAGACCACTTTGGGTCAGCTCGTCGAGACCCCTGGGAGCCAATCCCTAGGGGGTGGGGGTTGAGCTATCAGCCTGAGGGGCAATGCTTCTCAGCATCTCCATGATGCCGGAGATGGAAGCCATGAACTCCTCCCTTCCTACGAAGGGTCCGGGGTTGGAGAGCTCGCCGAGATCATCACTACCTCCATAATCTCCGACCATGACTCTCTCCCGAGATCTTCTATGCTGGTCACTCTCCACGCTCACCGCACCAAAATGTTGAAACCAAAAACTTGGTCTCTCGTGGAGTTCAGTGTCCCAAGAAAGGGGTGACCTCACACCTACTACACTCGGGGGAACATCACGGACCAAAGGCTCAGAAAACTAGGAACAGACCCTCGGCTCTAGCGTGGAGGTCCCACCACACACCCGGAAGGTCACAAGAGCACTTCCCCTCCCTCATCAATGGCAGAGCTGGGAACCTTGGAGAGCTCTCTCAACTCAACCAAGAAGAAGAAACTAAGGGAGGAGGAAGCCAAAAAGAAGTCCTCTCCAAAGGTACCCAAGGAGGTCTATTTATAGTTTTTCCAAGCCTAGGGACCAAAAGGTCCAAAATACTCCCAAGGCAAAAGGGTTTGAGCTAATAGAAAACCTCCACACCGGGGGTAAAGAGGTAAATCCACCCCGGGGGCAAAACGGTAAAAGCACGGCCCAAAGAGAGGTCCGGGGGTAGATGAGGGTCGAACCATGCTCCCCACCCCCTCTAGAGAAACCACCCGCCGGGGGCGAGCACCAGACCGTGGGGACTTGCTCGCGCACAGGGCAGGCCGCCCGGGCGAGCACCAGGCTGCATGCCTCGCTCTCCCGCAGGGCAGGCCGCCAGAGCGAGCACTAGGCCGCAGGCCTCGCTTGCCCGCAGGGCAGGCTGCCAGGGCGAGTACCAGGTCGCAGGCCTCGCTTGCCCGCAGGGCAGGTCGCCCGAGCGAGTACCAGGTCGCATGCCTCGCTTGCCCACAGGGCATGCCGCCCGGGCGAGCGCCAGGTCGCAGGCCTCACTCGCCCGCAGGGCAGGCCGCCCGGGCGAGCACTAGGTCGCAGGCCTCGCTCGCCCGCAGGGTAGGCCGCCCGGGCGAGCACTAGGTCGCAGGCCTCGCTCGCCCGCAGGGTAGGCCGCCCGGGCGAGCACTAGGTCGCAGGCCTCGCTCGCCCGCAGGGTAGGCCACCCGGGCGAGGGGCAGGCCGCATGCCTCGCTCCTGGGCGAGGTGCAGGTCGCAGGCCTCGCTCGCCCGTACGGCGGGCTGCCCGGGCGAGCGCCAGGCCGCGGGCCTCGCTCGCCCGCAGGGCGAGCCGCCCGGGAGAGCGCCAGGCGGCATGCCTCGCTCGCCCGGGCGAGCGCCAGTTTGCAGGCCTCGCTCTCCCACAGGGCAGGCTGCTCAGGCAAGCACCAGGCCGCAGGCCTTGCTAGCCCGCAGGGCAGGCCGCGCCTGTCTCGCTGCCCTTACCTTGTACCAAGGCAAGCTGGGGGGATGCCGATCATCCTGCCACACCTACCCAAAAAAAGGGACTAGGGGGAGGTAGATTTTTCCTCCCCCTACTAGTATAAAATACAGATTTGCATCAAATTGGCCTCCAAGAGTACAAAACCCTAAAAAAGCTTAAAACTCAAAGCTGGTCCTGCGCTTGCAAAACGGATCCTCGTGATCTGGTATGTCCTTCTTTGAGAAGGTGATCTTCTCCTCCTGGGGTGGGGTCTGGGACGTGGAGGCGACGCTCCTTCGGTACATGGTATGGAGGCTTACCTTGTAGGAAGCCTCGACGCCTGCCCCTCCATGGATCATCCCGATCCTCCCCCGAGTCCCCACATCTGCCCAATCCTCGCACTGGTCCTACTCTGAGCGCGGCAAGACCTCTTCAATCCGCACCTCCTGGCGCTCCTGCTGCCTTTGTTGCTCCCTATTTCCTCGCATCTCGAGGAACTCCGGGCACGTGGCCGTGGCGTGCCCTTCCTCTTGCTGGAAGTCACAGTAGGGAAACTCCATCTTGACTTCCCTTCTCCTCCTCCTTGCTGCCCTCCTTCTCTCCCCCATGGCTATCGTCATAGTTTGATCCTGGTCGGGAAGAGGTGGCCTCTAGGCATGCCTCCCTCCCGGGGGTAAAACTGGCCTTGGCCTCCCAGGCGACGGTCCCCTCCGTGGAACCCTCTTCTCACCCCCTGCTCCTGTCACTCTGGACTCCACCCCAACCGATGATTTGGCTCCTAACGCCCCCACCTGGGCTACTACGGCTGCTGCTCCCTCTGTCGGGGTTCCGCTCTCCTCTCCTCTTGATTCCTGGACCCCCTGGGCCTCTCCTCCTCCGTAGCACACCCGACTAACTTCCGGGCAAACTCCGGATTCGACGCCTCCCCGTCAACCTCCCTCGCCGCCCTCTCCATCAACTCCTCGTAGGAGAGGGTTGGGACTCTCTTCAACTCCATCCGGAAGAAACCCTGTTGCAGCTCCAGGGTGAAGGCCATCATCAGGGTGTGGTCCGACATCTCCTGGACTTGGGTGACCTCCTCCTGGAAGCGGTCAACATAGCTCCCTAGGGTCTCGTTCACCCCCTGCTTGATGCGGAACAGGGACTCCGACTCCCTCTTCCTCCTCTTGGAGGTTGTGAACCACAATATGAACCCCCGACGTAGGTCCTCGAAGCAATAGATGGAGTTGGCCGGTAGCTGGTGGAACCACTCTCTTGCCTTCTCCTTCAGGATGATGGCAAAGAGCTGCATATAAAGCCATCTGACATCTTCGGATTGAGACCACGTCCTCAAACCACTGGACGTGCTGGATCGGGTCCTCCTTCCCAGTGTAGTAGGACATCTCGGGCTCCCTGAACCCATTTGGTACTGGTGTAGTGGATACCAACTCGCTGAAGGGGCTATCTCCCCCCACTGGGTGAGTTGGGGGGGGGGGGGGTCTCGCGCCCCCAGCTCGCCGAACCTGACGCTGGATCCTGGGCCTGGGAAGAGCACTCGCCCGGGGAGCTCGGCACCGCAGCCTTACTCGACGATCTCCTTCCCTGCTCGCCGAACGGGGGCGGCCTCGTCGAGCACCGGATCCGCGAGTACTGGGATCGCTGAGGTCGAGCACTCGGCACGCGCGCCGAGTGCAAATTGAACCAAACCGAGCACCTCCTTTTCTGAAGTCTTCGAACATCCCCATGGTTGCGAGAGGGGGAGGGGGTGGCGAGTCGGTCCTGTCTGATCCTTGCCCTTCTCCTCCAGTCATTAAACTCGCCAAAGATTTTCTGTGCTGACCACTCTCTACGCTCACCGCACCAAGATGTTGAAATCGAAAATCGGTCTCTGTGGAGTTCGACCCTTAGGGAAGGGGTGATCTCACACCTACTTCTCTCCTGCGAGCTAGAAGACTAGATAAGAGAACTGGGACTGGACCCAAGGGCTCGGCGCGGAGGACCCACCACACACCCGGAAGGTCACTGAGCGCTTCCCCTCCTTAACCAAGTGTCGGGCTAAGGTACCTCAGGAAACGCAAAGGGGATCTGGGAAACAAGTAAGCGTGTCCTCTGAGGTACCCCTTGGGTCCTATTTATAGATTTCTGAAAACGGCATGCAAATAGCCAACCTCCGCTGTTCTGAACAAATATGTGCAACCCACCTGGGCCTGCCAACAACGAGACTCCGCTGTTCTAACTGGTTATGGGCAGGCTAGCGGGGTCAAAACGGTAAAAATACCTCACAGATCCCTGGGCGAGCAGCCCCGTACTGCCTCTGCTCGGCAAGGGCGGCGAGTGATTGATGGAGCCGGAACTCGCTGCCTCAACTCGGCACCATGTCGAGCTTGGTCTCGGCCTGCTCTACTCGTCTGTCATAGCCTCGACGATCGGCCTGGAATTCGTCGACCTGTGCTCGACGAACCCTTCTGTAAGTTGGGGCTCCCTGGTCACCTAGGCGGTCTAGATTGGGTGCCGAGGCGAGCTGAGCTCACGACGCCGGGGCAGAGGCGTCGAGTGTACTCGACTCACTCGGCGCCGAGCAGAGGCGTCGAGTGCGCTCGCTGCCCTGGCTGGGGGCGTCGAGTGGACTCGACGCCCAGGACCCAACTCGCCCGGGACTTGTGCTCATGAAGCCGGGGCAGAGGCGTCGAGTGAGCTCGCCGCCCTGGCTGGGGGCGTCGAGTGGACTCGACGCCCAGGACTCAACTCGCCCGCGACTTGGGCTGGGTTTGGCTGATCTGCCCCCTGCTGACCCCACTCGCCGGATACAGGGTTGTACAGTTTAGACACCCGATTTGGGTTCCGAAAAAACTCATTCCAAAAAACATTAAAAGTTGTAGATATCCGCGAGACGAAAAACTTCCTTGTTGAACATTTTTTGATTTGAAGTCGTTTAGACCCCCGATTTGGGCTTCGAAAAAACTCATTCCGAAAAACATTAAAAGTTGTAGATATCCATGAGACGAATAACTTTTATGTCGAACATTTTTTGATTTGAAGTCGTTTAGACCCCCGATTTTGGCTCCGAAAAAACTCATTCCGAAAAACATTAATTTATCTACAACTTTCATGTTAATCATTTTTTCTGATTCCATTCGAGTGATTCGCAAAATTGGAACTCCCCCCTAGAGTTCCCGCAGGAACTGCAGGGGCTTCTGATCCCATCTTTGGATGCCCTATTTTTGATGCAGAATACTTTATTCAAAATATCGGTCTGCTTGCCAAATTTTTTTTGGACCACATGATATTCAAATGGATGGCCCGGTGGCTAACAGCTGAAAAAACATTGTGTCATTTGCACCTACCTATTTCTTCAAAATAAGGGCAGCTACTCACCAAAAGTTCTAGCACTGCCTTTTAGCTGCCATAATTGCTGCCAAAAGACAGTGCATCATTTATGTTGGTGCAACAACGGGCAAAATAGTTGAACGGAAGAACCGATAACTTCTTGAAGTAACTCGGAGTATGATGATTTCGATGAATGTGCCAAAGTATCTGTGAGGACAAACTGTTCTGACAACGACTTATTTGATCAATCAGATGCCCTCGCGATACATGTATGATTTAAAAGAACACTTTTCCCCCTCAGTCTTCGTACTTCAGAATCTACAATCTGCATAGGTTCTAGTTGAACAGACCTGAAAGGAGGGGATATATCTAACTTACTCTAGAGGGGGAGGGGGGGGGGAGCTTGCTAAGCACACACAATGAGGGATTATATTGTATAGTCCTGTGTTTACTGACCCACTGTAACCTGATATTAGTGTGTGCTTAGCAATGCAAACCTGCAAGTACATAACGATCGCCACAGACTCGGACCTGGATCCCCTCTACGTTGAACTTGAGGCATTGATGGAAGGACGAGGGGACGCAGCGGAAAGAGCTGATGAGGGGTCGCCCGAAAATGACATTGTAGCTGTTGGGGGCGTCCATGATGATGAACCTGCAGTTCCTGGACTGCCCCCCAGGCTGACATGGAGTCTCACTCCTCCCTCGACTTCCTTCCTTTCTCCGGAGAATCCGAAGAGAGGTCCATCCGAGGCCAGCACCCTCTAGCTTGGCTTCCACCTTCATCGCGTCGAACGGCCTTTTGAAGATGACGTTGAACTTTTGAGGAGAAAATGTGTTCCTTTAAGTCATACATGTGAACTTTTGATAAAATTAAAAAAGAGTAAAGGATTTTAAAAATACTCTATTCACCCTCCCCCCTCCCTCCTCCTCCTCTAGAGTAAGTTAGATCTATCCCCTCCTTTCAGGTCTGTTCAACTAGAACCTGTGCAGATTGTAGATTCTGAAGTACGAAGGCTGAGGAGAAAAAGTGTTCCTTTAGTGAACGTCCTATGGTCCAACCATGGGAAAGAAGAGTACACTTGGGAGCCAATGTCTTATGCGACAACGACAACGCTACCCGGAGTTGTTCCCCCATGATAAATTTAAACACCTACCTTGTATTCTTCGTATTTTGTTTTCCAGTATACTTAGCTCTATTATCAAAATGCTAAGTATACGCGACGGGGTGCAAGTCATAACCTGCGTTGTCGCTACAGTTTGGGCTGCTAACATTGCCTCTGCAAGCATGCGATAGAAATTGGTCGGGGTTACACCCATGCCCATAGAACCCGGAGCAGTAGCACTTCTCGCCGAACGCTTCCTATTGCAGCCTCGATGTCCCCGCCTCATCGCTTGCATGAGCCCTAGGCCATCGCCATACATGTGAACTTTTGACCGACCGACGATTATTAGCGATTTCGGCTTCATGCAGACGAGTTGCAGCCTGCAATCCGAACTGAGGACGGGTTTTGGAGTTAGCTCACCCTCGCGGGATCGCGACCCTTTGTCCCGGCCATTGTAGCACGTGTGTCGCCCATGGCATAAGGGGCATGATGATTTGACGTCATCCTCACCTTTCTCCGGCTTATCACCGACAGTCTGTTCAAGATTCCAAACTAAATGATGGCAACTAAACACGATGGTTGCGCTCGTTGCGGGACTTAACACAACACCTTACATCACGAGCTGACGACAATCATGCACCACCTGTGTCCACGTTCCCGAAGGCACCCCACTCTTTCACGCAAAAAAATATGATCATATTTGAAAATGAACACTCAAAATTCAAATGTATAATTGTGGATTGTGCGACCGAAAATGCGTGCGTTATAGGTACCAAATTATTTCTCTCGTATCCGAGTTTTGCAAAAACAGGTCACCCTCCCGGCTTTTATTTGCGCCGCAGTTCAAAAGTCATTTTCGGAGGCCGCGCTAAATTGCGACGACGCGGCGAAGAAGACGAAGCTCATCCGCCGAAAAAGTTTTCCGGCGTGCAATTACAACTGTGAATCTCACTTTTTGACGTTCAGTGGCCGATTCCGATGGAGCCCGAAGTGGTGAGCTCAGAGATGCTGCTGTCGCCGGTTTTTTCATTTAAGAAGGTGCAGATGGGTGACAAATACCCCAAAGGACAAGCTCGAGGCCGTCACTGGAAGCACCTTAAGCAGATTCTCCAAGCCGAGAACTTCCAGGCCTATACTAATGGCAGACCCAATTGTAAGCGCCCTTATCTTCGCAAGCCCCTTTCTTAACAGTTCTTCCCCTTAGCCATTGTTGTTAGGTTTTTGATTCCCCTTGCTTGCTGTTTAGAATCTTGTAAGCAATTCGGGTAGACTCTGGGTTTTTGGTAGATTGCACCTCAGAAATATCAACTTTTTGGCAGAATCCATCATGAAAGTTTAAATAGGGGTTTGTTAAAGGCTGCACACTTTTGGCCAGTGACAGCTCATTGATAATGACAAATCAAATTTTTACACAAGTTGATAGGGATTGACTCCATTTTATAGCTTTAGGGGTGCACATAGCAATCCCCAAAATGAGATCATGAGGTTGACTAGGCAACCCCATGATTCCCTTCATGATGGGAGAAGTGGAGGGCCGAGGGTCCATTTTCTCTTATCTTTTATCTCCTCCATCCAATTCCCCCCTCTTTCTCTCCCACCAAAAAAGAGATCCACAAAAAGGGGAAAGAGGAAACTGTCGCCGGCCGCCGCCGGCCGCCCGCCGCCCGCCGCCCGCCGCCCGCCGCCCGCCGCCGGCCGCCCGCCGCCGGCCGCCCGCCGCCGGCCGCCCGCCGCCGGCCGCCCGCCGCCGGCCGGCCGCCCGCCGCCGGCCGCCGCCGGCCGCCGCCGGCCGCCGCCGCCGGCCGTCCGCCGCCGCCGGCCGGCCGCCGCCGGCCGCCGCCGGCCGCCGCCGCCGGCCGGCCGCCGCCGGCCGCCGGCCGCCGCCGCCGGCCGGCCGCCGCCGCCGGCCGGCCGCCGCCGGCCGCCGCCGGCCGACCGCCACCTGTCGACCGCCACCGGCCGACCGCTCCCGCTAACCACCGCCAGCCGGTGGCTCGCCGCCCGAACCTCCACCATCCGATCATGGCGCGCTATCACGGCCGTCCGATCAAGGGGAAACCACCCACTACGTTAGTGGTGGGGCCCACCATGATCTCCCCTGGAGCCTATAAAAGGACCCCAGGGGCTCTTCATTTGACACCTTTTTCTCTTCTCCGCTTCTTCCTCTTCTTCTTCAGGTGAGAGCTCTCCTGCCTCCTCCACTGAGTCGGCCACCGCTCGCCGTGAACCTCCAACAGCCACCATCGGCCACCAACGACCACCTGTGACAACTAGCTGCTTCCAGCGGCTATAAGCACCCCACCAGCGCACCGTCAGCCAAAGGACGTCCAGGACCGCGAGGAAGCCAAAAGAAGAAGCGATCCGAAATCAGCAAGCACGCGCCGCCCCGAGCGCGCGCGCCAGAAGCATCCCGCACGTTTCCCCGCCTAAGTCACTTCCGCGGATCAGCCTGTTGCCCGCTGGAAGCTTCAGTCTTTATCTCTCCCCTCAAGTTGTAACGGGAGCGACCTGTCGCCCCGATTCACCAAGCAAATTGTAACCCCCGGAAGCTAGTGGAATTTGACCGGCACAGACCCGATCACGTGATTTTTTACCCATTTAAGGGGTTTTTCCACGTCATCAAGACTTGTGTTCACTGTTTCATTTTCATCGACTGTGTGCGCGCTCGACCGCTCCGTGAGCTGAGACGGTCCAAGATTATCCGGTCCGACCGGGGCATCGAGTTAGTCCGCAACAGTTTGGCGCCGTCTGTGGGAAGCATTCCCAACATCCTTCGCAGAACAAGGTCATCATCCCTACCACCGCGATGGCAAAGAGAAGTGCCCACACTGCCGAAGGATCCGCACTTGGCGGACACACTGAACCAACACGATCTCACTCTCTGGTAGACGTGCCACTGACCGCTGAAGCAGTTTTCGCCCCCGTCACCGCTTTGGAAGGGCGTGTTCACCAAATGGAAGAGCAGCAGACCAAGATGCTCACACTACTTCGGAACCTAGGAGCACCTCCAGCTCCACCAAGGTCACCTCCGCCAGCTAACAATCCTCCACCACTCAATCCACCAAGGAACCAGGAAGCCCCTGAGGGGCAAGAAGAGCTTGAAGACTACTCTGATGCCGCCAATTCAACTCATCCCCCTCCAAGGGGAGCAAGGGCGGATCACCCCCGCCACAATCTAGTTAACGATGCTCGCATCCACCCTCTCCTCACTCGCGAAGAAATCAGGGAGGTCATTGCTGAAGAATACCGCCAAGCCGCGAGGAGAGATCTTCACCCTCATCGGCCGCTTTACCAAGGCTCCCCCTTTGCCCCACAAATCCTCGACCATCCGATCCCTCAAGGATTCAAACTCCCAAACATCGAAACATTCGATGGAACCGATGATCCGCTCGAACATGTTAATCAGTTTACCACTATCATGAGAATCTTCAATGCCTCTGATCCGTTGCTATGTCAAGTATTCCCAACCACCCTCAAAGGGCAGGCTCGAACATGGTTCCATTCCCTGAGAGCTGGCACCATTACTAACTTCGCAGAGCTGACCAAGCAATTTACTGACCAGTTCATCGCAAATCGGAGAATTGTTCACGATCCCTCTCACTTTTCAGGTATTCGACAAAATGAAGGGGAGTCTCTCAAGAACTTCTTTCGCCGCTTCACCTCTGAGGCACGTCAAATTCCAGGCGTCGACCCCGAGCTTCTCCGAGGCGTCTTCCTTGGCGGACTCCGCCCCAGCGGCTTCTATTCAGCACTCATGAGGGAGACCGTGCCCAGTTATCCAGACCTCGTTCATCGGGTCGAGGCCCAGATAGCAGCCGACGAAGCTATTGAAGCGCACCGACAGCAGTTTGGAGGAGGACAGAAAAGGAAGAAAGAAGAGGAACCAACTCTCACAAGACAAGAAGAACGACACCAGAGTGAGCGTCGCCGCAATAGCCGTCAACGAGACCTTCCAAGGAATGGGGGGCAACATCCATTTCAGGAATACACCCCTTTGAATACCACCCGCACAAATGTGATGTACGCCATTCAGAATGATCCGGCCTACCAACGACCAAGAGCGTCGCGGCCAAACCCCAAGGCAGACCAGACAAGATACTGCGAGTTCCACCGCGCAACGGGTCACAACAATGAAGAGTGCGCCGGTCTCAAAGATGAAATTGAACGTCTTGTTCGCCAGGGGCTCCTCGGGAGATTTTTGCAAAGACAGACACAGATCCCAGCACAAGGAAACGGTGGAGGAAGGCAGATGGTAGGCAACATAGAGACCATCGTCGGATCCCCAGCAATGAATACCTAGGACGGATGCTCTCCCCGACGTAGGACGACCCTCTACAGCACACATGCAGCCCGGAATTTGCATCTCACCCATCCCTCCGCATTTTTATCTTTTATTAATGGTGTTAATCGTCTGCTTTTTTCCATCATTAGAACAGTAAAAGTCATGAGCTCAGGCTCGTGCGAACCAAGTTTATTTTCAAATACAACATCATATTTGTTTTAAGGTAAAACTGTGTTTACAAACCAAAAATGCAGGTCCTTCAGCAACTTTGCCCATCAAACGTCATGTCATCGTCAGGGCTTGCCCCCCTCGCGATCGCACCAGGATTGAGTACATACGTTCTCCGGTACCCGGATTGAGCACCTACGTTCTCCGACGGTCGGATTGAGTACTTACACTCTCCGACGCCATTGCCAGGGCCTGCCCCCCTCGTGGTCGCACCCGGATTGAGCACATACGTTCTCCGGTACCTGGATTGAGCACCTACGTTCTCCGACGGTCGGATTGAGTACTTACACTCTTCGACGCCATTGCCAGGGCCTGCTCCCCTCGTGATCGCACCCGGATTGAGCACATACGTTCTCCGGTACCCGGATTGAGCATCTACGTTCTCCGACGGTCGGATTGAGTACTAACACTCTCCGACGCCATCGCCAGGGCTTGCCCCCCTCGCGATCGCACCCGGATTGAGCACATACGTTCTCCGGTACCCGGATTGAGCACCTACGTTCTCCGACGGTCGGATTGAGTACTTACACTCTCCGACACCATTGCCAGAGCCTGCCCCCTCGTGATTGCACCCGGATTGAGCACATACGTTCTCCGGTACCCGGATTGAGCATCTACGTTCTCCGACGGTCGGATTGAGTACTTACACTCTCCGACGCCATCGCCAGGGCTTGTATTATGGGGATTATTATGTTATGGGAATATTATTATGGGATCTTTATTATGTCTTTATTATGTCTTTATTATGTCTTTATTATGTCATTATGTGAGGGACATCGAGCCCCGGGTCTAGTAAGTAGGTATCATGATGAGTCTTTGTCCTTATTATATCTTGTAGCCTATATAAAGGCATGTGTGTGTCTTATGAATCTAAGCAAGAAAGTATTCTAATTTCTCTTCTTTGATTGTGAGATCTTGGTGGCTCTCTCCTCCGACGAGCAACCCCGCTTAGGCAGCCGCGGTCACGGCTCCATAGTATCCCCGTCATCATCTCCACCACCATCATCCCTACATCCGGCCACCATCGAAGAAGGTCCACAACAACTTGGTATCAGAGGCACTCGGTCCTCTTCCGCCGGTGCACAACAACCCTCTTCCAAAGCAATCGGAAACTCCCGTGCACTGTTCTGCTAACAGTGCTAACAGCAACTCCATCGGCAGTCGACTCCATCGACTGAGGCCCGCTTCACGCCGATCCTGGATCAGCCAGACGCAGCGTCTCCACTCGGATCGTCTACCGGCCACGCCTCCCTCTGCGCCTGCTTCTTCTTCCACGGGGAGAACAAGTGTCGGCTCCGTCCGCCTGCTCCGCCTGCTACGCCTTCAGCGACGGTTTCGTCCACCTTCAGCGCCTTCAGCGACGCGCCTCCTACAGTCATCGAGCCCCGCCTGCCCCTGCCTTTTCGAGCCCTCCGCCTTTCCTGCTACAGACATCGAGCCCTCCGCCTTTCCTGCTACAGACATCGAGCCCAGCGCCTTTCCTGCTACAGTCCTCACGCCGTTTTCCTTTCTTTTCTGCAACCGTGGACCCCACCTCAATATCTTACCGTAATCCCTATTCTCCCCCTTCTATATATATATATATATATTTTTTTTTTCCCCTCCCCTCCGCATCCTACCGCAGCCGTTTTATCAAACATTGGGCGCCGACGCGGCTCTCGCGGCAACTCCCAATCGGCTTCGTCCGAGGAATCAAGCCGACCAGTCACCCGGTCCGTCTCACGTGCTATCTCCAACCCCAATATGGGCGACCCACAAGATTTCATGACTGCACTCGAGGGATTCATGACGACCATAGAGGCCCGATTTCGGGACGCCGAAGCACGTCATCAGAATGACATGGCCGCCATCACCATCAAGCTTAACGAGCTGACTGCCATCCGCCCCATTGTTACTACCCCAACGACGGATCACGCCACCAGTAGTCAGGCACCACCACTTCTTCGACCGCCACCGCCGCCAGCACCAGCGTTTCCCGATGCTGTCATTGTTCCTCGTTACACTCGATTGGAATTTCCCACTTATGACGGAAAATGTGATCCCTTGAGTTGGTTAACAAAGTGCGAGCAATTTTTCGCCAACCAACACGTTCCGGCCGCGGACCAGATCCACATTGCCGCCTTCCATATGCTCGACTCCGCCGTTCTGTGGGCTTCTCGTCTTCTCACCGACCGCCCAAATCTTTTATGGGATGACTTCAAGCGGTGCTGCAATTTACGCTTCGGACCTCCCATCCGCAGCAATCCCCTCGGCGAACTCACGACTCTACGACAGCTGGGGTCCGTGGACGAGTACCTGGAGCAGTTCCAGCTTCTCTTGGCACATGTCCCTCTTCCTCCGGATATGCAGGTCAACATTTTCACTGCAGGACTTCGCGACCGCCTCCGCCTGGATGTAGAGTTTGAAGGCCCCCCAGACTTAGTCACCGCTATGAGTTTGGCCCGGCTTTGCGACCGTCGCCTCCAGCTCGCACGGGAAGCCTACCCCACTACTCCAGACATTGTTCCACAAGGCCGCACCGAGGCTCCTCCAACTCCACCAATTCGTCGCTTATCCCGGGCCGAGATGTTACAACGCCGCGCCCATGGACTATGCTATAATTGCGATGAACAGTACACTCGCGGTCACAAATGCAACCGACTTTTCTACCTGCATGTCGAGGACTCGGACGACGAGGGCTTCGGATAAAAGCTTGCGGACAAGCTCTTTTGAAGACCGGATGAGATATTATGGGGATTATTATGTTATGGGAATATTATTATGGGATCTTTATTATGTCTTTATTATGTCTTTATTATGTCTTTATTATGTCATTATGTGAGGGACATCGAGCCCCGGGTCTAGTAAGTAGGTATCATGATGAGTCTTTGTCCTTATTATATCTTGTAGCCTATATAAAGGCATGTGTGTGTCTTATGAATCTAAGCAAGAAAGTATTCTAATTTCTCTTCTTTGATTGTGAGATCTTGGTGGCTCTCTCCTCCGACGAGCAACCCCGCTTAGGCAGCCGCGGTCACGGCTCCATAGTATCCCCGTCATCATCTCCACCACCATCATCCCTACATCCGGCCACCATCGAAGAAGGTCCACAACAGCTTGCCCCCCATCGCGATCGCACCCGGATTGAGCACATACGTTCTTCGGTGCCCGGATTGAGCACCTACGCTCTCCGACGGTCGGATTGAGTACTTACACTCTCCGACGACACCGTGGGGGCCTGCCCCCCTCACGAAGAAGCCGCGAGCATCCCTCGCGCAAACTAAGCCGCGAGTATCCCTCGCGCAAACTAAGCCGCGAGCAGCCCTCGTGCAATCTAAGTCGCGAGCAGCCCTCGCGCAATCTAATCCGCGAGCAGCCCTCGCGCAATCTAAGCCGCGAGCAGCCCTCGCGCAATCTAAGCCGCGAGCAACCCTCGCGCAATCTAAGCCGCGAGCACCCCTCGCGAAAGTCAAGCCGCGGTCGCAAACCGTGCAAATCAAGCCGCGAGCCAGCCTCGTGCAAGCACGACGGCAAACCAGCAAAGCCGCGAGACAACCTCGTTCAAACTAATCAGCGGTCACAAACCGCGCAAGGCAAAGTCACAAGCAAGTCTTGTGCGAAGCCAAAGTCACGAGCCAAGCTCGTGCGAGCAAAAGTCACGAGCCAAGCTCGTGCGAGCAATAATCGCGAGTCAGTCTCCCGCTAAATGACGCTGCACGTCAAACTTACGTAAAACAACATCAACCTCGCCAACTGAGGTATCATTCAACCTCGATAAAAATGGAGGCGCCGTGTTTACACCCATGCGCCTTGCCGCAGCAAGTTTCCCCTTTCGATCTTGTACAAGAAGTACTCGGTGATACACTCGGGGGGCAAACAAAAACTCCACATCTCAGTAATCTCTTCCCTTGGGCGCTTAGTCCGCTATGCATGTTACACCTTGCGCACATCGCGTATGCAGCGTGCCTCGCGCACACATCACTCACCCATCGTGCACGTTATATACCGTGCACATCGTACCTTGTGCACACGTCACATACCTTGCGCCTTGTGCACACAAGACGCAGTTGTGCATATCAAAGCAGGTACGAAAAGGCCCATAACAGCGATTCCAGAAGCGCAAGGCGAGCAAGAACCCGCACGCACAACACGCGCACCCAGGTTGCCCACACGCAGGGTCGCACGCGCGCACACTCGCGCGCGCGGTCGCGCACGCGCGCAGGGTCGCGCGCGCGCGCGCGGGTTCGCGCGCGCGCGCGCGCGGGTTCGCGCGCGCGCTCGCGCGGGGTCACGCGCGCGCTCGCGCGGGGTCGCGCGCAGGCTCGCCCGCCCGCGCGCGGGGTCGCGCGCGCCCGCGCGCGGGGTCGCGCGCGCCCGCGCGCCGAGTTTGCCAAGCGCACCCCCGCGCGCGCTTGCGTGATTTCGGGTGCGCCTTTGCACTCGCCCGCCGTTGCGCCGGCGCGCCTTCGCACCGTCAAGCGCGCGGACCCCCTCGCGATTGGATTCGCCGACACCTTGCCCGAAGCCCCCGTCGCCGCTCCTTCAATTTGATGAAATGCCACCATCGCCAATCGTATAAGTACGAGCATACCTTCGAAGCACCATTCTTCGTCTTCTCGGCCTTCTCCCCGGAGGAAGACATGGAAGCGGAGAAGAAGATGATTAAAAATCCTAAGTTGTCTCTCACACGGCTCACCAGCAACAAAGGATTTGTGGGGCAATTGATAGGGATTGACTCCATTTTATAGTTTTAGGGGTGCACATAGCAATCCCTAAAATGAGATCATGGGGTTGACTAGTCAACCCCATGATTCCCTTCATGATGGGAGAAGTGGAGGGCCTACTTTCTCTTATCTTTTATCTCCTTCATCCAATTCCCCCCTCTTTCTCTCCCACCAAAAAAGAGATCCACAAAAAGGGGAAAGATGGGAGAGAGGAAACCGCCGCCGCCCGCCGCCCGGCCGCCGCCGACCGGCCACCCGCCGCCGGCCGCCGCCGACCGCCGCCGACCGCCGCCGACCGCCGCCGACCGCCGCCATCCGTTGCCGGCCGACCGCCGGCCGGCCACCGCCAACCATCTCCACCTGTCGACCGCCACCGGCCGGCCGCTCCCGCTAACCACCGCCAGCCGGTTGCTCGCCGCCCGAACCTCCACCATCCGATCATGGCGCGCTATCACGACCGTCCGATCAAGGGGAAACCACCTACTAACCCACTACGTTAGTGGTGGAGCCCACCATGATCTCCTCCTGGAGCCTATAAAAGGACCCCAAGGGCTCTTCGTTTGACACCTTTTTCTCTTCTCCGCTTCTTCCTCTTCTTCTTCAGGTGAGAGCTCTCCTGCCTCCTCCACCGAGTCGGCCACTGCTCGCCGTGAACCTCCAACAGCCACCATCGGCCACCAACGGCCACCTATGACAACTAGCTGCTGCCAACGGCTATAAGCACCCCACCAGCGCACCGTCAGCCAAAGGACGTCCAGGACCGCGAGGAAGCCAAAGGAAGAAGCGATCCGAAGTCAGCAAGCACGCGCCGCCCCGAGCGCGCGCGCCAGAAGCATCCCGCACGTTTCCCCGCCTAAGTCACTTCCGCGGAGCAGCCTGTTGCCCGCTGGAAGCTTCAGTCTTTATCTCTCCCCTCAAGTTGTAACGGGAGCGGCCTGTCGCCCCGATTCACCAAGCAAATTGTAACCCCCGGAAGCTAGTGGAATTTGACCGGCACAGACCCGGTCACGTGGTTTTTTACCCATTTAAGGGGTTTTTCCACGTCATCAAGACTGGTGTTCACTGTTTCATTTTCATCGACTGTGTGCGCGCTCGACCGCTCCGTGAGCTGAGACTGTCCAAGATTATCCGGTCCGACCGGGACATCGAGTTAGTCCGCAACACAAGTAAATCAACTTGTTAATGACAGCCATTTTTTTTAGAAAAAAACATAAATTTCATTGAATAAATATGAACCATAGTAAATAGAATGTCCAAAATTAGATGAATTTCAGCTTGATACAAAATGATCTCGTATGAGACTAAAGCATTTCAAAATACTATGCGTGTCCAAAATAAATGATCTTCATGTTCCGCCAAAGCGCACTTGGAATTCAAAAGTAAACTATTACGTCAAAGATTTGAACATTTTGCAAAAGTGAAATATTCATAAAGTTATAACTAAAATAAGTGTTCAAAATGTACCTAAACTTCAAGATATCATTTTCTCGCAATATTTGTGCGATATCGCTTTTAACTTGAAAATACGGGTGGTAGTGGACAATCACCATGCATAAGCAGTTGTACAAAGTGTTTGTAATCTATGAATGCAATGAAAACGGTCATTGGGAATATTGTTGACGCCAATGTAACAGTAAAAATGTGAATGATTGGAATTTTGAGAAGTGAACAAAACTTTATATTGGAACAACGTGCCACTACCAATCCCATGTCCGGCATACTCACCCACTTACTCAACGGGGCTGGAGTGACTTCACAATCCAAAGAGGCTATTAATTGTGATACGTCGTCGTTTCCATAAATGTCTGTATATAGGGCCAAATTACTTTGTATCTCATTTGAAAGGTCTTTTAGTACTTGCTTCCAATCATCCCCCATATTCATTACTGAACTGATGACACGATAACCATAGTGTCCATCTCCTAGCACGTCCACCATGTCAATTATACATTTTTATATGCATGTTGACATTTCTTTTTGAACCCTTTGAACCTTTTTTGTACCACTGTTGATTTTCTTACTTTTTGAGAGTCACTAATTTTCTCATTTTAAATAACATGTTCAAATAAGGACGGTTCACGTATTGTTGATTTGTCCACTTTACGATATTGTTTATAGCTCCCCTTCGGTCTACCTTTTAGGTTTCTAGGAAACAACGGTTCGATGGTGAATGTCGAAGTAGGATCCATAATTTCGCGCATTTTTTTAATTTCTTTTTTCTGAAGCACATTTGTGTTGCTATACCTCTTTAGAATCTCCTGCATCTCAATATCAATGTCATTCTTAACATCACACTCCACCTTAATGTCCTCACCCACCTCTTTTTCAATTAACTGTAAATGTTTCCAATGGGAATGAACCATCCAAAGTGGAAAACAATTCGTTTGTATTACATAAAGCTTTAGCTCATGGGCACATGGTAATCCAAATACACTTCTATTTCTGTGTGTGCAAACATCAACAAAGGAAGTTCCCGATTGCAAATGAACAACCTCCTTTTGTATTTTTTTCAAAGCAAATAGAGAAATTCGACCAACCAATTTCGAATATAAAAAATCTCTAAAATTTTTACCAACTTGTATGACGCTTTGACCAAATGATATTTTAATGTTTGTATGCTGTAAATTAATCATTTGGTCAAATGTCTTCCATACCGCGGACAAACTACCAATTGATACTTCAATGAATTTCTTTAACTGAGCATGCCCACCTTCAACACGATTGGTTGTTGTGTTACCCAAATGCATAAATTTATCAACTAGAGCAAAAATGAAGTATTCATTGTATGGTTCAATCCAAGTAGTCATAATATATGTGAACACAACAGGATATGTAGATGCATATACATTTTTTAGAGATTTCAGAGCATCTCTAAAATCATTTTCAGTTTGTGAATCCAGTAATCTTTGCCACTTAATTATGAAAATTTCAAAATATTTTCCCTTCTGAAAAAACTTTTTACAATGTGCAAGGATGTTCCGACTAATATGTACTCGACATAAAAGATTTTTGGTTATTGGAAAAACTTTTTTGATTGCATTCATCAAAGTTAATTCTCTATCAGTCATCATTATAATTGGTAGTGATTTTTCATCCAACACTGATTTGAAACAATCAAGTGCCCAAATATAACTGTCTTTAGTTTCATTTGACATAAATATAAATGCAACAAAGAATGACATATTTGTTGACGTTACTCCGACAATAAAAAGTAATGGAAGACGATATCTATTTGTCTTGTAAGTACAATTCAGAAAAAACAAACTTGAAAACATTTTGCAAAGAAAAGCAGATGTTGGATGAGCGAAGAATAAGCTCTCTAAATGGTTGCTACCAACCTTCACTTTATTGAAGTTAATGTAACCACAATCTGTTATGCACTTATACAAATACTGAATTGTCGTCCCACCTTGTAATTCTTCTTTTTGCATTTTACACCTTTCATTATAAAGTGTTCTAATTACTGTTACATTGCTGTTATCTTTCTGCTTCAGGATTGACAGAATCTTACGCGGCTTCACACCAACAACATACATGTCATGCACTATTTTCTGCTCGTCCTTATTTAAACGATCAACATAAGAATGAGCTTCTAGGTGAACTAAATCATGATTATGAACATCACATTTCACATTAACAACCCACTCAGTACAAATTGCATTTCTTACACCTTTCAATATGAAAGGGCACCCACAACGTTTGGAAGAAGATTTCCTCATATTCTTGTTAGTCCAATTTTTTGCACTCTGACTAGCGCGTTTGCAGCTGCTTTTATCACATCCTAGCAATACTCTCGGTCTGCTTCTAGATGTCAACTTATCAGTACTCTTAGTGGTGATCACAAATCCAAGATTTCTAGAAATATTGCGTGCCCAAGAAACTAAATCATCTTTGGATGAAAATGACAGGCTAGTAGTGAAATGCACACTCAAATCTATATATGAAAACGGTGTTAAAATTATCCCAACATTTTCATCTACGGAATCTATAATACAAAACACAAATCACAAAAAAAAGTCTAAGGAAATGCAAAACAAAATTTATTTAACATATTCTCATTCACAAAAACCAATTTTTGAGAGGGAGTTATAGATTTACCAAAGCACAAATCAGGAGGAGAGGATGTTGTTTGCACTGCATGTCCAGAGGTCAGATCACCGACGGCAGGAGAGGCGGCAACGAGTGAGGAAAAACTGGGATTCGGTGGCTCGGGTAGGACTGGAAGAGGAGAAAAATGGAGGAGGTCGCTGCACCTAGATAGGTCGGGTATGGAGTGAGAAGAAAAATGGTGCTTGGCCATCACCTCCGGCGGCGGCGGCGGCGAGAGAGGAGGCGCTGGAATAGCGGGCGGCCACGACGAGCGGAAGGTGTCGGGCGGCTAGGGAGAGCGGAAGTTATCGGACAGGAAAAAAACAGGGAGGAAGAATAGGAGAAAAAGGGGCTGCCATTAGGTTTAAATGTTAGACATGAGAAAAACAAGAATTAATTAAAAGGTTTGGGCTGTGACTATCCTTTAGTGGGCTGCCCTTAACAATCCCCTTTAAATATAGCATAATGCACCCCCAAAAACAGTTTTTTGGTAATATGCACCCTAAACTGTTATAACTTCTTCACTTCTATTTTTTCAGCGTAGGGTGCACATTGGCAAAAAAAAAGAAATTTACTTTTGGGGGGGGGGGAGCGTAGGGTGCACATTGGCAAAAAACCAATTTTCTTTTAGGGGGGGGGGGGGGGCTTTCAGACTACATTCTGCTAAAAACTGATATTTTTGGGGTGCATTATGCCAAAAGCCAGGTTTTTTTATTTATTTGATGATGGATGGAACTTGGCTAACGTGTTTCTGATTTTTGTTCTTTTACAAAGTTTTGATACGATCTCAATGATAACAGATGATCCATGACCTAATTAAGCAGTGCTATGAAATCAAAGAAAGTTGGTGGAATCACCAATAAATGTTAGAGTTCATTTATTTTAAGGACTTTGGTCGTTTGTGGATTCTCCAGTTACTTTGAAGTCTATTAAAACACAGTTTGTAGCAGCAATGAGTATGGAATGAAGTATCAAATTTCATCTCCCCTATTCTGCTTCTTCTGCCTTTCACTCTCATTGGCCATTACATTAGAATTTCTGGATCTTTCTCATGGCACACTCCATGCTCTTATGTTCAGAGCAAATCCAAATTCTTCGTTCTTGGGAAGAGTGTTGTGGTGATTTGCCGGAACTCAGAACATATTAGTTGCATCAGAGAAGACGATTCTTTTTGCTATACTTGCATACAGTGGAGGATCATACCAGGGGTTAGGAGCTGTGATTTACCATTCATATGGTTTTTTCTCCTTCTATGCAGTCATGATATAGTTTAGGGTGTACAACGGTTAATCACCATAGGAAAGATCTCATGAGGTTTTAGTGAATTAAAAGAAATAGAATCCCGTCTAAGGTGAAGGTTTCCCTTAGAGGCAGCAATGTATCTATAATTGGCATTTTCAATTGGAAACAGATGTAAAACTTAATTCAAAAACCAGTTGAGTTACTTATGTTAAGGCTCTGTTTGGCGCGGCTGCAGCGACTGGAGAAGCAGTGGTGAGAAGCAGTGGTGAAATAATCAGCTGTTTTGCAGAGTGGTGGCAGAATCTGCAAATCTGTTTGGAAGAATAGCGTTTGCAGCGCTGTTAATAATTTTATTTTATAAATATTATATAAATAATATTATATAATAACTTATATATATTAATATAGTAATTTATAATATATTAATTACATTATAACTTAATATTATAATTTTTTAATATTAAAAAAATTCTTTTTTTTTAAAAAGCACGGCAGCAGCTGCTGCTATTCCCGAGTCGCGGAAAATTTCCGCGACTCGGGAATAGCAGGCCACCGCTATTAATAGCGGTGGCGTCAGCCACTGGTGATGATGTCAGCCGCTGTTTGGCGCGGCGGTGGCAGAAACAGCGCGGTACTGCTTCAAAAACGCCGCGCCAAACAGAGCCTAAGAGTATGTATAATCCAACGCTCTTCATACAAAGATAGATTGTCTTTTCAATACCAAAACGCATGGCATGGTCTATTCCATCTTATCAATAACAAGCCACTTGTACCAATAGGTAGTCAAATAAAACTTCAACAAATGCTGACATGACCATCAACATTATACTTAAAAAAGATACAACACCTATCATTGAGAAACTTTTAGATGAGTTACATGGGACAATATTTTCAAAATTGGATCTCCGGTTTGATATCATCAAGCTATAATGTGTCGGCGGCATTGAAAAGACAACCTTATGATCAATCAAGACCACTTTTGTTCTTAGTTTCACATTTCAGCTTATCTGATTCCAGAATCCCATGAATCGGGATATTCCCGCCTCTATAAAAGAAGCTGGAGTGAACATATAGATAATCTTAGACAAGCAGTACTACTAGTGTGAGAATGTACTGCTCTTAAAACAAAATAAATGCAGTTTTGGGGAGACTTGTGTGAAATACTTAGGACAAAAATTTAGGTTAAGAGGTGGCAGCTGAACTTAACATTGCCAGAGATATGGTGCACTGGTCTTCACCTCTCACAATCAAGAAATTTAAATGTTGAAAGAACCAGTTTTAATGTACTGATGCGACATAACTAACTTTTCAGAAATTTAAACAGGATATGAGTGATTTTCTTGCCTTGGCATTACCCAACTTCATAAAGAGGTTTCTCGCACTACAGCTACTTTCTCCGATCACGGTCCACGCTCACCGCACCAAAATGTTGGAACCAAGAAAATTGTGGTTCACAAACTTTGAACCAAATGGTGACCAAAGATTACTTGTCTAGTGGTCGACTCAAACAAGACAACTAGAAGAAATCAGAGAACTGAGAACAATCACTGGACGACCTATAAATAAAACCCCTGCAGCCTACCAGCTGAACGAGGACGCGTACACCTGGTGGCTTCAGCGCCGCAGTCTCCCCAATTCTGCCATCTTGACCTGGGGACAATTCAGGGATTCTCTCATGGAGAAGTTTCTCTCTCCTGTAGAGCGAGATAAGTTAGCTGAGAGATTCTTGTCCCTTCAGCAACCCGACAGGACAGTAACAGAGTACGAGAAGGAGTTCTCTTGCCTATCTCTCCTTGCCGCAGAGTTCGTGCTTGATGAGTCCAAGAAGATCAGTCGTTTCGTGAAGGGCCTTCGACATGAATGTGGTAGCCCACAGCGCCACCACCGACGTCGATACTGTTGGGGCCGCCTTGCAGGTGGAAGCTATTGAGCTGGATCGTGCAACCAAGAAAATCCAGTATGGTACAAGCAATGCCGCTGCATCTGATCACAAGCGCCAGGGTGCTCCACCTTAGAAGAAAGGCCTCGGGTCCAAGGAGTTGTGTGCCTTCTGCCACACGGTAGGCCATGTCGCTCAAGTCTGTCGTTCCCTCCTGAAGAAGCAGAAGATGAATGTTCCTGCATAATAGTACTGCACATAAAGACCCCAGTCCCGGTCCGGGACCGGTCCTGGGCAGGACCGGTCCTTTGGGACACCGGTCCCGGACCGGTCCTGCCCAAATCGGTCCCGGTCCGGGACCGGTTTTTCCTTTGAAAACCGCGACCGCCTGGGACCGGAAGGATCGGTCCTAACCGGTCCCAGACCGGGACCGGTTAATTAAATTAATTATTTTAATTATTTTAATTATATATTATTATATTTCGTTTTTAATAATTTAATTAAATAACATGTAATAATTTGAAATGCAAAATTGCAAAGTAAATAATTTTTTTTATTAAATTTGAAATAAAACTACAAAATCAAAATACAAATTATAAATTATAATACAAAATCAAAATACAAACATTTTTATTAAATTTGAAATTATAATACAAAATACAAATTCAAAATTTGGAGTTGAGCCTTGGGCTCGTCTTCAACTCCGGAGTCGCTTTTGATTTTGAACTCGTCTTCAACTTCAACGTCATTATTCTGCGGCGCTCCCCAGATTTAAGTTATTAAGCTCGTCTTCAACTTCAGACTCACTATCTTCAATTGACGAGACGTGTTGTCTCCTCCTCAAAGCGTCCAAATGATTCTTGTAGCAAATGCAAATCTCCAAAGATTCTTCGGTCAAACGGCTCCTTCGCTCGTTCAAAATCCTGCCACTCAAAGAAAACGCAGACTCCGAAGCTACCGTACTAGCTTGGATGGTTAGTAAATCACGGGCCATTAAGGCCAAAATAGGATAATTATTAGATTTAATTTTTCACCATTTTAAAATATCAAAATTTTCTATTTCGTATGCGGTCATAAAATCTTGAAACTGTGTTTTGCTATATAAACCTAATTCGTTTAAAGTACTCGAAGTTCGTTGTTTTTTCTTCGAAGGTAATTCTAAAAATCTATTTTTTAAAATATCTTTTGTTCGAGGGGCCGTGGATTCCTCGCGAGGTCGCAATCCATATAGTTGATCGTAATAATTATATAGGCGAGTAAAATCAGAATTAAATTTTGAAACACTAACATTGTGAAAATCACTAGAAGATTTGTTTAACTCTAAATTTCGAAATTTTCAACCCCGTCTACACCCATTAAAGAGTTTAAAGCCGCAACACAAGAAAACATAGGTGACATATGCGTATATTATTTTAAAAACTTTGTCTCCATTAATAATATTAACGGACGCCACATTGGATTAATTTTGTAAGTTTTAAACGTTTCAGTAATTAATAAAAAATTTCAATAACAAGCGAGCTAGTAGGATAATAAACTCCAGATAAAATAGTTGTTATCCGATAAAAACTTTCTAATAAATTTACGTAATCTTCGATTATAGCCCAATCTGACGCATCTAAATCATGTGATTCTTCTACACTATTATAAAATTCTATCAATAACGATTTTTGTGACAAAGCCCGCTTTAACATTTTGTACGTGGAATTCCATCGTACCGGCATATCATAAGATGGACCCAAAATTTTTTTACCCTGTGCTATAACAAATTTTTTGAAATCTTGTTTTCGTCGTTTTGAACTATAAATAACTCGTAACATAGTACATATTTTAATAACATAATTTTTCATAAAAGTTAAACTATCTTGCACAATTAAATTAAGAACGTGACATACGCAATGTGTATGAAAAAAAATACCATCTAGCATAGATTCCAGATCATTAATCAAATATTTAATAGCCATATTATTATTCGAGGCGTTATCAAACGAAATATTTAAAATTTTATCTTTTATTTTAAAATCTCTAATACACTTAATAATCACCTGATAAATGCTTTTCCGGTGTGCGGATATTCAAAACCTTCAAAATAAATTATATGTTTATTTAATTCCTAACTATCGGGATCGACCCAGTGACAAGTTATGCAAATATAAGAAAGTCCGTCAACTAAACCGCTAGTCCAAACGTCGCTCGTTAAACTAACTCGACCGTCGAATGTTTCAAAATAATTTTGTAAATATAATTTTGATTTCAGGTAAGCTTGTAAAGCATCACGTCGAGTTGTAGTACGACTTACCTGTTGATATTTTGGTTGGAGTGCTTCGTGTATGTAAGACGTCATTTCGTCGTTGTCGTAGTGGTTGAACGAAAGTCCGCTTTTGATGACATTCTTCATTTGTCGCTCCCGTTGCCGAGCTTGGTCATACGTCCAAATGTGCCCGGTCGTCGAAATTTGAGCTTGGTTGGCCTCCGACGGGGCTTGTTTGGAAAGACACGATTTGTTGTGTCGGGCGAGCGTTGTGTTGCTACTGTTAGCGGCCATAAGTTTCGTGCAAAGTTTGCACTTCGCCTTAATTTCGCCGCCGATCCGCACTTTATCGAAGTTATCCCATACCGCCGCTTTATGCCGGTGCTCAACGATCTCATGATCGACGGACGCTGAGGAGGACGCCGGCATGGAGGAGGAGGAAGCCATTTAACACGAATATGAGTGAGAGAGTGAGTGAGAGAGAGTAAGAGAGGGAAATGAGGGAGAGGGGGGGGGGTTTATAAGATTTAAATTAAAAAATATATATATATATTTTATTAATAAAACTATAAAAGAGCCAAACGGCTTTTAATGAGAGCCGTTAACGGCTCTTTTAATGAGTCGTTAAGGCCTTGTTGGAATCACAAACATCTTTCCTCTTCTGTTGCTACCAGAGATCCAACATAATAGGCTAGATTAGAAAATTGTGCTTCATATTGCAGTACTGACTTGTTGCCCTGCACTAGTCTCAGGAATTTCTCGTATGATAATCTCTTCTCAAAAGTTGTCACAAAGCATTTTGTAAATTCTTGAACAAATTCATCCCACGAGCTGCTCGTGAATCCTTTCACTACAAATTTCTCTCGCATGATATTGTCTCACCACCTTTTTGCTTCAACTTCCAACAGAAAGTATCTAAATCCACCTTCCTATCTTCCAGGCAGCGCATAATGTCCTCTAGTCTCATAATCCATTTTCAGTTTCAAGCAGAGTTAAACCACCTCAGAAGGTTGTTGATTTCGATTCCAGGTAATTGCTTAAGATCCACATCAACTTGTCGTGGCTGGAGCTGTATTAATGAACCAACTGTATTTGCTAAGCCACTCCGAGGCACCGCTGGCGGAATATCTCGTACTAATCATATTGCTTCTGCAATTGCTTGGGCAATATCGGCACTTAAAGCTACTGCTCGTGTCATTCATCACTTTTTGCAGAGATAGCTTCCTTAGCTTCTTCTTTTCGAGCCTCTCACGCTCTTTGACTCGAGTACACTTGCAGCGATTCCTGGAGGAAAGGACATCATTAGCTTCTATTTGAGCATACTCAATGCAAGATAGTCTCAACTCATTATTATGCCCAACTATAAGGTGGTACTCACTGCAGCCAAAGCATCAAAAATCTGATTCTGATTTCACTTAATTGTGACGCTCTGCAGACCATCATAATTTAAATTGATATCTATGTAAAGTTTTCAAAGTACAACGCAATATAAAAATTCAAAGCACAATGAATACTAAAATGGAGCATAATAGAACTTTTTATCATTATCAAGTTAGAGATGTATTGGCAACCTATACTCCTACATATCACATCCACTATACAATATACAATTGACACACTAGACTCCACCTACTATCGCTGACACAAAACTTCTTAGTCATCTAACTGGTTGCATACCAGACACTGCAAGTTCTAACACATCTCTATATGTCTATCCTCAGCTTCTTCTATTCCGATAAAATAACACAGGATTAGTCATAGTGAAATGAGTGAGAGTTTTACCTCTTTAATTGCTATACAAGCAAACATAAAAAGTGAGTACCAATATGTATAGATCAAATATTGAAAATGACTGAGCTAGTGTATAGTCAAATAAAAGGTAACTTGTAATGGAAAGAAAATATTAAACGGTATAAATAAATTCAATTTCATTTATCATTTGCTAGTTTTCTTACTTCGTCATTTCTTATATCATGTTTTTCATCATTTCTTATATCATGTTTTTCATCATTTCTTATATCATGTTTTTCATCATTTCTTATATCATGTTTTTCATCATTTCTTATATCATGTTTTTCATCATTTCTTATATCATGTTTTTCATCATTTCTTATATCTTGTTTTTCATCATTTCTTATATCACGTTTTTCATCATTTCTTATATCAAGATTTCATCAATATTATATCAGTTTTTTATTCATATATCAATTCCTCCTCCTATATCATTTTAGGTTCATATTGGTTCATCATATCATTTCAAGTTCATTTCATGAGGAATACCAAGGTGGCTGTCGAATCCGTATCTGTCATCTGGGCCCAACCCTTTTTTCATCTCCAGCTTGGTCAGGACAATCGAACGCACAATAGGCCTTTTACCCCCTGCCTTAGCTTTCTTTTCCAACTTAGGGTGATTTAACACGCACTAGGCCCGTTGGCCCCCTAATGTGGAAATATCAATCATCAATCTAGTAGGCGATTCACACCCCCTACTAGGGTTAACCCTTAGTCTTCCCATGCATCTATGCATTTCAGTGTTTTATTTTTCATTTTGTGAAATGTTAAATGGGAAAAGGGAAAAATAAAAATATTGTATTGAAAAAGAAAACCCCATATATATATATACAAATATTAGCTCACACTCCCCCTCAAGTTGGGCATGTAATATTTTTCATGTCTAACCTGCTAATAATCGATGCAAATGTTTTCTCACTTAATGCCTTGATAAGAAAATCAGCAAATTGTCCCTCTGAGTGAACGAAAGGGGTACATACAATCCCTTTCACAATATATTTTCTTTGATGAACTGTCAGTCATCTTCAACATGCTTGGTACTGTCATGATGGATAGGGTTATGAGCAATGCTGATTGCAACCTTATTGTCACAATATAAATTGAAAGAGTCGATTTTCAATAAACCAATATCATTCAAGAGGGAACGAAGCCACATCCCCTCACATATCTCATGATCCATGGCTCTAAACTCAGTCTCTGCACTAGAGCAAGCCACAACATGTTGTTTCTTGCTTCTCTACGTGACTAGATTAGCCCCAATAAAAGAACAATATCCTGTGGTAGATCTCCTATCATCAACTGATCCGACCCAGTCAGGATCAGTATATATTTCAATTTTTAAGTGATCACTAGGGATAATAGAATTCCCCTACCAGGCGAGGTGTATTTAAATACCTCAGAATTTTGTGCACAACATCAAGATGTCGGACTTTAGGGGAATGCATGTATTAACTTACCACTCCTACTGCATATGAGATGTCTGGATGGGTATGAGATAGGTAGATCAGTTTACCAACTAACTTCTGATAACCAGAAATATCTTCCACTAACTCCCCATCATCATGTTCAAGTTTGTGGTTCACTTCAATATGAGTATCAACAGGCTTGTAACCACTCATTCATGGCTGTTTTAACAAATCAAGGACATACTTCCGCTGAGAAATATGAATGCCATATTTTGATCTAGCAAGCTCAATCCCTAGAAAATATCTCAACTTACCCAAGTCTTTCACTTCAAATTCACTAACAAGTTTGAGTTTCAAGGCATAGATCTCATCCATGTCATCACCTGTAATAACCATATCATCAACATATACAATCAGGATAACCACCTTCTTCTCTTTTCGTCTGATAAATAAAGTGTGATCAACATGGCTTTGGGTATACCCCAATGAGATCATGAATTTGTGAAGTCTTCCAAACCAAGCTCTCCGAGATTATTTTAACCCATATAGAGCTTTTTTCAATTTACACACTTTTCCTTCCGAACCGATAGGGACAAGATCAGGAGGCATCAACATATAGACTCTCTTCCAATTTGCCATGAAGGAAAATATTCTTTACATCTAGCTGTTGAAGGTCCCACCCTTTACACACGGCACAGGATAATAAGACCCGTATTGTATTCATTTTTGCCACTAGAGCAAAGTCTCTTGGTAGTCAATACCATGAGTTTGGGTGTAGCCTCGTGCCACTAATCGTGTTTTGAATCTCTTCACAATACCTTCAGAGTTCTGCTTTACTGTAAAAATCCATCGACAACCAACTGTCCTCTTGTCAGGAGGGAGATCGACCAGTTCCCATGCATGGTTCTTTTCTAGAGCCCGCATTTCCTCCATCATCGCCTTTTTCCATTTGGGGCAACCAAGTGCTTCCTGCCATGTACCGGGAACAAACACAGAAGAAAGAGAAACGACAAAGGCTTTGTGGGAAGAGGATAAAGAGACATATGACACAGTTAGATAATGGATGTTGAGTGGATGAGCGTATACCTTTTCGGAGGGCAATATGTAACTCCAGGGATGTTGTAGACAAATCTGGCGACGACTTTGGTATTATGGGATGCGATTAAGTGTTTGATCTTTTGCTTCTCTGAGTGTACACCTGCAATTCCTTTTCTTTGTGAATATCCTCTCTCTCCCCCTGAGTGGTAATGTATGGAGGAGGATTAGGAAGAGGAAAAGTAGGAACACTCACTTCCAAGTATGATGACGCCCCCTGAAGTGAGGACTCATAATAGGAGGTACTTTCATGAAACATAACATTCATGAAGACAAAAGTTTTCCTGGTTGGAGGATGATAACATTTGTACCATTTCTGTGTAAGGGAATAACCAATGAACACACAACGAAGGGCACGAGGATCAAGTTTTGTTCGAGTAGTGTTATGAATACGAACAAAATATAAACACCCAAACACACGGGGTACCAAGGTAGTAGGAGGTATGCCATGGGTATGAAGAGGACTACGCTTGTCCAGATGACAAAACAACATACGATTGATGAGGTAGGCCGCAGTGAGAAGGGAATCACCCCAATAGTATTTTGGAAGAGAAATCGTAAATAAAAACCATCGTGTCACTTCAAGAAGATGATGATTTTTTCGTCCAGCAACACCATTTTGTGCAGGAGAATGTACACAAGTGGTTTGATGAACGATACTATGAGAACTCAAATAGTTTTCAAATTTGATATCCATATATTCAAACCCATTATCACTGCAAAAATTTTTAAATAGTGACACCAAATTGAGTCAAAATCATTTTATGAAATTTTTTGGAAAAAAAGAACACTTCATTTTTACTATGCATCAAATAAACTCACGTGGTACGAGAAAAACAATCAATGAAAGAAACAAACCAATGATAACCAGAGATCGAAGCAACAAGACTAGGGCTCCATACATCACTATGAATAATATGAAATGGTATAACAGAAGATTTAGATACGTGATTGAAAGAGAAACGTTTATGCTTACAAGTTCACAAACATCACACATACAAGTTTTAAAAACAAAAGATGAAAAATTAGGAAATAACGTCTGCATAGTAGAACAAGAGGGGTTACCCAAACGACGATGCCAGGTAGCCAACTGAGGAAACTGGTGAGCATGAAAAGCCCGAGGAACAATAGCATCAAACACGTACAATCCATCACACATTCTACCCGAGCCAATCACCTTTTTCATCTGCAGGTCCTGAAAGACACTAAGAAGGAAAGAAAGTGATGAAGCAGTTCATGGAATTTGTAATATGACTAACAAATAAGAGATTGCAAGTAAAAAAAGGGACGTGAATGACAGAAGCCATGGTAAAAGAAGAGCAAGTGATAGAGTCTTTTCCTGCAATAGAGGAAAGGGTTCTATTGGCAATGCTTACCTTATCTCTGCCAGATAATGGTGAATATGAAACAAAACCTGACGATGATCAAGTTATATGATTTGTGGCTCCAGAATCAATAATCCAATGAGTGGCAGACGGTACAACAACAGAGTGAGTACTTGGATTACCTGAATGAGCAAAGGATGAGGATGGACCAGAAGTCGGCTCCGAGGATAACCCCTGCATCATGCGACAGAGAGCCATCATCTTATCAGCAGAAAAGGCCCCAGGTAGAGACAGTGAAATTCCTGGCTCATTTTAATATTGCGCATAGAGTCGGTTTGGAACCAACTTAAATAAATTTGGGGTTTTATCGTAAGTCTTAACCACTTAATGAATCCATCAGCTCTTAATTCTTAAGCAGCCTGCTCACATAATCATCTGAACCCGGAGGGAAAAAGCCACCCTTCATCTCATTTCAACTAACTAAATAAATTATTTAAAACCCTGATAACGTCACGCATCGGCAAATCAATAAATCAAATGCCTGTCACAAATATTCGTCGAAAAATCATCGTCAAAACAAATGCGTAAAATAACGAAAAAATTCTGAAAAAATCTTGACACTGATTTTATTTTCTAGTCATTGGGGAATTTCTTTTAAAACTTCAATTCATGTGTCGGGTGTTACATGATGCCTCCTTGACACACTCCGACTTCAATACGATCTATTATGGAAACTATCAACGCTAACTTTTGCGCGTTTACTCTGGCTACATGGCATGAAGCTCGATGCTAACCACACCCCCTTCCTCACTTGTAAATCACATTCATTATAGAACATGTTGGTTATGCGCCTTCCGGCCTCCGAGGAACCATCCAAATACTATCTACCTTGCACTCTGATAACCATATTGCCGCTTGATGTTCATCATATATCTGTATAGCCATACAGATATGGACACCTGTGTATAGACTGATCTCCAGAATGCCGAGAGCCTACATCGTCAGCCCTAGTTCGAGTATATTTTCTGGCCCTGTTCTCCTGATAACAAAACAATGATGGGAACTGACGCTTGGGCAGAACTGTAGATCAATGGGAGCTAAATCGTGCCAACATCACAGACAAAGACCTTATTCCTTTCATACAAATCTTAATGAATGAATTAAAATGAACTCTCAAGCCTGATCTCAAATCCAATTATCGTCAAATTCTCGTATGAGAAGTAGATGTTCCGAAGACAACTTTTCAAACTCATGGCATACTTGATTTTGGGTTATGTCCGTTGATTTAAACAATGTGCCAACAACATGTCAAGCAACCATGAATGTCGTCTTTCGACTTTATCTACGGAAGTTTGTACTAATATTTTATGATGGCATTTTGATTTATAATACTGCAATTCGACCAGCGATGCTCTCTGGTTCTGAGCGTTGGGCAGTGAATTGTGTACATGAGCAAAAAATGGTTGTTACGGAGATGAGAATGCTTAGGTGGATGTGTGGACACATGGGACTGGATAAAATTAGGAATCAATGCATCAGGGATAAGTTAGGAGTGACACCAATTGCAGAGAATATGCGAGAAGCTCGACTAAGATGGTTTGGACACGTACAAGGGAAACCATTAGAGGCATCTATTAGGCACTGTGAGAGTTTAGTCACTAGGCATGTTAAATAGGGGAGGAGTAGACCAATAAAAATATGAAATGAAACTGTAAGGAAAGACATGAAGTACTCATGCATTAGTGAGATTTTGACTAAAGATAGGGCACAATAGCGAGAAAAGATCCATATAGCCGATGCCACTATAGTGAGGTAAAAGCTTGAGTGTTGTTGTTGTATTTTGATTTATAGTTCCTCGTTGTAGAGCCACATATCCCACCTCAAACTGTTTTTGGCTAGTCCAGTTTCATGTCAACCAAAAGGAATGCATCTCAGAATATTTCACAGCTATATTTTTTTGCTATTTATTATGGTCAAATATTTAAACCCTTTGCAATTGTTTTGAAAATAGATGCCAACACCGTTTTACTTGGGCCACGTCCATTTTTGAGCATAGATGCCGAGGTTATGGTTAAAAATGTACTATTTCAACGATTATGGTTAAAAAATAGTGTCGATCGAACATGTAGTAGAGGCGTGGACCCAAGATAACATCAACAAAAGCTGTTCAATCATGATTAAGGCTGCGTTTGGCTTTAGGGTTTAGGGTGACTTCAGACTTATTTGCTCCGATGAGGTTGAACAAAAATGTCATTGTCATACCAAAATCTTATGCCTCAAACTAGTTGCTTTTTTGTAACATTTGTGATACTAATCATACATTCTATGACAATGACGTTTTTGTCCAACCTTACCGGAGCAAATAAGCTACGATAAGCAGCGCCAAATGCAGCCTAAGTTTTTGAATGTTGAAGAGCTAATTTCAAGCTTTGCATTAACTAGCCTTGCAAGATCCGTCGTTGCTGTTATTTCTGTATGAATTTTTCTTGCTTTTCTGTTTGAATTTTTCTTGCTTTTGACAATCATCATCACCTTATTTTTCAGACTTAAATATTGAGGCACCTCCTTCGGCCTACCCATCAAAAAAATTTTGCGACATAACTGGCTTTGAGGTATGTAATCATTTTCTCCCCCACAAAAATCTCTTGTTCTGCTATTTTACATAATCATATAAATTTCCCTTGTGAACATTGAGAAATGAAAGATAGCATGCATGCACATAAATGTGAACTCACAGGAGTTAATTATCAGAACCTCCCTTGGGAATTTGCATAATTACTG
The DNA here is from genome assembly GCA_039513925.1 of Platanthera zijinensis. NCBI lineage: Eukaryota > Viridiplantae > Streptophyta > Magnoliopsida > Asparagales > Orchidaceae > Platanthera > Platanthera zijinensis. The sequence goes on along the minus strand of CM077081.1, from coordinate 242,574,062 downwards.
GTTGCACCTCTCTTTCTTTTAAAATTACATTTACATCCCCTTTAAGTTTTCCCAGTTTACAAAAACGCCCCTTTCATTAAAAATATGGATAAAAAATGATAAAATCAGCCAAATTATTTTATGATATATAATTTTACCCTTTGTAATGACTTACATTGAAAGTTGTGACATTTTGTTTTAGAAAATATAGATGGAAAGTGTTCAAATCTGTCAAATTATTTTATGATATTTCAATTTTATCCTTTGTAATAACTCTACATTGAAAAAGGTGCGTTACATTTTACCATTTGCAATGACTCTAGAATCATTACAAAAGAATAAATTTGAAAAATCATATAATAATTGGGTAGATTTGTAATGATTCTAGATTCATTACAAATGGAGAAATGTAACACACCTTTTTCTATGTAGAGTTATCACAAAGGGTAAAATTGAAATATCATAAAATAATTTGACATATTTGATCACTTTCATCTATATTTCTGAAGGAAAAAAGTCACAACTTTCGATGTAGAGTCATTACTAATGGTAAAATTGAAATATAATAAAATAGTTTGGCAGATTTTATCATTTTCCATCCATATTTCTAAAAAGGGACATTTTTGTAAATTGGAGAAATTTAGTGGGGAGGTAAATGTAAGGGTGCAACATCTAATTATGCAAACTCCAAGAGGACGTCACGATAATCAACCGTATATGCATACATACTTTTTTTTAACGAAATTTAGTGGATGCAGGCACCGTATGTGGATCCTAGAACAACTCTTCGTTATGCAAATCCCGAAATATTTAAGCGAATCAGAATGCTTCCGAACGAATATGTGCAGCGATATCTATCCCTCAGAAATGCCGCCGTCGTATTGAGGTGAAGTAATATGCGAGTTTTTGGAGATCTCAACGATGAATTATTCATGGAATCTTATTATTAGGGGTTGGAATTTGAGTCCGAAAATGCCGTCGAGAAAGGTTACATTGATTGTGTTTGTAATTGTATTATCAACTTGGGCTGTAACTTTGCTCCCCAGCATGGCTCAGAAATTAGATTTGTCTTGTTTATTTATGATTATTTCAACTTCTTATTCTTTGTAGGATGATTGAATGAGAATTAGTGAGCATAGAGGGGGGTAAAATGAAAAAAAACCCGAATCGGTTTGTTTTAAAGGAATTTAGAGATGAGAATTGAAATTGGCTCAGGAATTGCAATTGAAGTCAATTCTTTCGTTCAGTTAAAGATATGAATTCTGTCATAAAAATTGGAATTGATAATTTCAAAATTATATATCAACAACATAATTATCAAAATGTCACGTACGCAAGCACAAATAAAGACCGATGATTGCATTTGTACACACATATAAAGACCGATAAATCACGCACCATATAAACAACAAAAAAACACAAACAACAAAACAAGTGCATATACACACAATTTCACCTACAAATGAGTAGGTTCACACGCGCACATATGCATAGAACACGGACATAAATGCATGCGCATTCACGCACGCTGCACCAAACAAAATGCCAAGGGTTTTTGGCGTTGCTTGGCAAGACAATGGTTGCATGAAGTTCCATAGGTGAATCCGTGCGTTCATGAAGGATGATGGTTCATAACCACGTGTTCATGACCGCCACCACAGTGCCAAACTGAGCCTTTGCCAAAACTTATCTCATCCGGATAACTGTGTTTTAGCTTTACATAGAAAAATTGTCTCGGCGGCGGATTTTGTTGCAAATCATGCTTGTCTTTCTGATTTTGTTTGGGAAAGGGGGATGCCTCTACCCAATGCTCTTTCCTTCATTCTCTCTAAAGATTTTGAGCCTATGTAACCGGTATTATATATATATATATATATATATATATATATATATATATATATATATATATATATATATAGGCTATGGCCAACTTCAAAAAAAAGAAAAATTTTTTTGTCAAGGGCTTGTAATGAATCAGCACACAAATAATATACTTATGTAGACAAAGAATTGGCATGATGGAATGCAAGATTTATGAATTTTCTGTGGATCGGGCTCATTGTTCACAGCCTGTTCCGCTCATATTCTTTGATTTATTAAGGCCCTTTTTAGTGCGCCGTTCGGGCTCTGGCACGGCAGCGATGGAGGCGACTCAAAGTCAAAGACCGTGAGCGGCGCAGCGGCGTTTGGGCTTCTTTGTCACCGCGGAAAAGCCCTCTGTTCGAATTGGAGCCAATGCTCCCATCGGCCTTCATCCCACCTCCTGTCGGAGAAGACGCACCAAACAGGCCCTTATTATATATCAGCGACCTCCTTTTGCCGATCTTAATTCAAACTCGCCCGGTGCAAAGCCTAATAAAGATTGCGGGTTTTATGTTGAGAATTGAGATTGCTTAAGTTTAGGGTTTAAGAAATAAAAATTAAGAACCAGAAGGTGAACCTGAATTGCGGTTTGCGAATTCGCCGAATTGTGGTTAGCAAATTTGCCGAATTGCGGTTTGCGATTGCCAGGGGGATAGCAATATGCGCTTGCAGGACAACACGAGGGTTTGCGGTTTGCTCTTTAGTCTGTATGAATTAAGAATCATGCAGACCCTACTACTTGAAATAATGATTTATGGTGCGGTGTAGTTTGCACGGTTTAGAGGAGTGCACCGCACTACAATCGAGCGGTTCTGCTTGAAATGCAGTACGGTGCAGTTTGACGGTTTTGTGTGTTTTTTGGTTTGACCGCACATCCCTACTAAAGATTGGACAAAAAAATGTGGGGAATGTTTTCATTTAGTAGACAATTTCTCTCGTGTTGCTCCGATAAGATTGTACACGAATATTTGAGTCTATTCAGCCATTTACAAGCGCACGTTAATTTAATCACACGAAGGATCAAAGCTTGTGATTAATGTGCCATGTTGTCTCGGACAGCAATTGGTCTCACCCTTATACATATGAATGTGCATGACAGTTTGATCTTAATTAAGAGCGGCGCTAAGAACACATCTATTTTGACTATGGACATACTGTTTAAATCAAAGTAAACACTTCAAAACACCTATTTTCATTACAAAAAGAAAAACCCTAACGACAGCCCTACCCGATCACCCAGAGCGCCGTCGCCTTCCCGACTCCTCTCCGCGCGCTCCTCCGACTAGGCGGATGGTTTAGGGTTCCGCCCAGAAGCTCCTCCGGTTTTCCTCTCCGCGCCCCACACCGCCGCCTCCACGCCCCCACACCGCCCCCTCTGCTCTGCGCCCTCCTCCAGCAAGGATCTGCTTGCTTCTCCGGCCAGGTATACGCCCATATATCTGCTCTCCCATTCTTCTCCCTAAGGAATAATGCATTAACCTGTTCGAAAGAATTCTGGAGGGGTATAAGCCAAGTTTGTGCTATAGCTTTTCCCATCTCGACTATTTTTCATGAGACCAAAGCTAGACAAACAAGGATCGCCATCCCGTTGGAGAAGGAATCATTTGAAATTCAATATTAATTATAAATAGAAAAGTGGCCTACAAAATATTTAGTAGCTATGTTTTAAATAAGGTAATTGTTATGGGCAAACCTATTTTGGATAGGTGCAAACCAATTTTACGGACAAACCAACATTTTATATGTGCAAACCAAATTGTTACGGGCAAACCAAAATAAAAAATGTCTAAATTTTTTAGCAAAATATAAAGCAGAGATTGATTATGAACAACAATTTGCACAAATTGTTGTAATGGAAATCATCATATAGATGTATAGATGCAATTGCTGAAATATAGCAGCAAAGTAAATAAGCAAATTCCATTGACAAAAGAAATAAGTAAATAAGCAAATTCCAACATCTTGCATATGCAGATTCAATCATCAACGCACCCTAGATCAGCATTTTACAAATTAAACCTATACTAACAACGGAAGAGGCGACTGAACCTATGAGCTTTAGGCATTTGCACTAAGTAATTAGAAAAAAAAAGAAAAAAATTTACCCAAGAGGCGACGGAGAAGGATCTTCGCAGGGAAGAGGCTCGCCGACGATCAACGATGCAGGGAGGACGCTTGCCGGAGGTTTCACGCTCCAGAAAAAAATTCGGAGACTCGCTGACACTTGACGACGCAGGGAGGAGGCTCGCTGGCGGAGGTTTCACGATTCTAGGGTTTTCGCGGTTTAGGGAAAGCAGTTCGCGTATCGCGAGGAAGAGTGGTTTGCCAGTATAAAATCTACCGTAAAATAAAAATCAAATATTAAATAATTTGTTTTTAAAATTTTTGTTTGCACCTATCCAAAATAGATTTGCCCGTAACAATTACTTTTAAATAATTTAACACAAGTGCACAAGTAGACTTGGCAATGAACACAATTAACGTTTTACAGCATGGGATACCGGGCTGTATTTTTAAGAGAAATTCAAGACTCATACCACATATAGTTGTGAGGAAAAACTGCATGAGAGAGCTTACCTTCTACTGCATGAGAGAGCTTACCTTCATACCACATATAGTTATTTACTCTTATGAGTTTGGTCAAAAACGACATTATCATAGAATGTATGTTAGGCAAGACAAAGGTTATGACTGCTACCAAAAAAAAAAAAAACTAATTTTAAGCATAAAATGCATGAATTTTTTTAGGCAAGGTCGGGCGCTCACGAATGATGGTTCATGACTACCGCATTCACGATTGCCACCACCGCGCCAAATGAAGCCTAAATCAGCTTTCACTCAAATTGAGAAGTTTATAAGTACTTCGAAGTTAGCACATTTTTTGAGAGCATATGTTTTTAAAATTTATTACATGTTTAAATGACTTGTTTATTAGTAATTGGTTGCAAATAATAATTTGGGATGTCCATAGTATGATTTGATTGTACATAGCCATCTTGAGTTGTACATAGTCATTGACTATCCATAGTCAAAATAGGTGTGTCCTTAACACCGCTCTTAATTAATTTCTAAGATAAAATTTATTTTATATTTTATTTGAAGGCATAATTTTAATAACTTCTAGAAGACTCTTCTATTACAGCCTATAAAATCGGATTTCTTTTCCTCTCCGCATAAACTGCAGCAGCCCCCTTCATTTTCGCTACCAACTGCAATTCCTGCATCATTAGCCTAGCCGGCGATCTCTTGAAACCCTACAGATCTGAAAGAAATTTGAGTGCTGTTTTCTTCGGATCTCCTGCCGAGTTCGCTGGATCATCAAGCCAGTCGTCTGCCCTAAGAATCTCCTTCCAGGCTTTTGATTCATGCAGAGGATCTTCAGATCCGGGTTTATCTCCATTAGGTTTTGGAGAGAGGGAATAATCAAATCTTCATCTTCAACAAGTTTTGCCTCACAGATCTCGGTTTAGGAGGTGAAGAACCTCCTAGCAGGTTTGGAATTGCTGAAGCCTTGACCGTGAACTTCATTGTTGCTGCAAGCTTTGGAAATATTTATGAGATCTCAAATTGCCGAGTTAATGAAATCCTTCAGCTCTTGTTTCCATTGCTTTGAATGTCAATCTTAAGTTGCAGATCGTGATTCCTCTTTTGCTGGAGTTAAATTGAGGTACTCCAATCTGATTCATAATTTTTATTTAATTGTTTATGCATGAATGCTAAATTCTCTATTATAGCAAGAGGGCATGAATCTAGGTTTTGATTCATGATTCGTGCATCCATGATCAAGCCCTAGATCCTGTACATTTTGAAATGCTAATCTTCTAGATTATTCCTGCGTTAATAGACTTGATATCGTGCATTGGATCTAGAGCTTTGAGCACAATCTTGTTTATCATCTTCAGATTATGTAGTTGATTTAGATGTGTGCATTTGCGCTGTCCGTCTTCCTTTGTAGAGATTCAAACTTTATATGTACTTGTATGTTACTGTGATTCGCTAACTCCACCAACTTCATAAGGAAGAATACGTCGAGGGTCTTGAGAATTTCCGACGTTATGAAGCACAAACTGGAATCAAAGAATGATATATATTAATTTCCGCACTGCAGACTGCTGTAGCATATCATTTGTCCGTGCTATATTTTCTTGCGTTTTTCGATCTATTAATTAATTAGAAAAAATTTCAGATTCCACCAATATCAACGGGCATTGCCTTGTGCAAATCTTTGAGTTATAAAACGAAATGATGCAAAGTGTTGTTATAATTGTAAAATCAAGACGGAAACTAATATATAAAATTTCAAATGATGTACAACATTGAACCATATGTTAAAACTGATTTGCAAGTTAACTTGCTCACTAATGCTGATGAATGCCGATGAGGCAATTGATGGTGAATAAAGATGTCCACGATGATGGTGTTGCTAGTGATGCGGGTGAAGATGTTAGTGGGTGATGTAAATGATGGTGGGGATTGATGGGGTTCCCCGAGCATGGTTAAGTCAAACCGAAGTGTTTTTAAGCGCGACCTCGACCGAACCGCTCACAACTGCCAGGGATGCAGGAAAGCGAGCACGCGTTGCATCGCGTACGAGGCCCCGCTTAGCCGCATGCAGGGCTGCGCATGGCCCCCAGCCGCACGCACCTGTGCATGGCCCCCAGCCGCTCTCACCTGCGCATGGCCCCCGGCAGCGCGAAACGTGCGCGCGGCCCGCCTAGTGGCGCACACCCACACGCGGCCCTGTATGGCCTCACACACCTGCGCGTGGACCTGGCCGCACGCACCTGTGCGTGCGGCCCCGCCTGGCCGCGCGCACCTCTGCAGGCAGCCCCGTCTGGCCGCACGCGCCTCTGCGCGCGACCCCGCCAGGCCGCGCACACGACAGCGCGCGTCCCCGGCTGCGTGATCCAGCACGCAACCCCACCTCCCTCCGACCTCCCGGATTGGGTGGCCTTCTTTCCCCCCAGATCAGGCAGCCCTTTTGCTGCCTAGGGCGGGCGGCCCCATGGCCGCCCAACACTCTGACCGCTCAGATCGAGCGGTCAAAAACACTAAATCGATAAAAAAATATTGAGTCACTTGCATCATATTTAAGTCTCAACGCACAATTATCTTTCAGAAACACTAAATTGATAAAAAAATATTGAGTTCTTACATTATTTTTTTCTTAATTTTTGAAGAAAAAAATTTACAACAAAAATTCCACTCATGCACATCTTTTATATCCTAAAGGTGCAAATAAGGCGCATGGAGGCGCAAACCTTTGAGCTCGGTGAGCCTGGAGCCTTAGGCGCGTCTTTAATAACATAGCTGGGGATGCAAAATAAATCTGACTATCACGGATAATGCCCGTCTCCAACATTTCATTCACCAATTTCTCCATAACACTCTTTTGGAGGGGAGGGTACCAATAAGTCCTGGGATTGATTTCCTCCACTCCCGATTTGAGAGTGATTCAATGTTCCTCGTTCCGAATATAAGGCAACTCTGTAGATTCTTCAAATATATCTTGAAATTCAAGCAAAAACTGAGCTAGCTGACCTCGCTCCCGATCTGAGAGCACACTCCCCTCATCGGAACTAAGTACAGCCATTGTTTTAAATGTCCTCCGACATGTCCGACATGTCTCCCGACATGTCATTTTTTAGGGCAAAACGATATGTTTTTCTAAAAAAGTAGATTATGTCATTTTGTAAAATATAGGCTGGCATGTCCGATTTTTTTTCGATATATTGGCCGACACGATTTTTAAATATATCGTCCGCTATTTTATTTTATGTTATATTAGCATACTAACAATATATATTTAAATCGTCTATGAATATTATATTATGTATGTTTAAATCGATTAGACTTATTGTTTTTTTTAACGTTTTATTCTTACTACCAATTTTATATAATTATTTCACAATTTTTAATTTTATATTATAAAAAATATGAAAATATTTAATACCTTTATTATTTGAATGTTTTTCAATAAATTTATAAGTTTGGAAAGACTTATAATTAATCAAAGATTTTTAAATTTTAAATCTTCTTTATTTCCAATAAATTTATTATTATCAAAGTAATTTTATTGCATACTATTAAATATATTTCACAATGTATCATTTTGTATTTATTAATAATATTTTACCTTAATTATTATTCGATTTTATTTTGTAATATAAATGACTCATTTTTATTTATTTGTTATTTTATTTTTCTATTTTTATAACATATAATTATAGTTAGTATATGTTAAAAAAGCCCATGTAAATGGCCCATTAGTGGGCCCTTGTTTTATTTTATTTCCTTCTTCTCCTATTAGTCCCACACCATTGTATAAGATTTCTTCTCTCCTTTTCTCTCATATATATTTGTATTCTCTCATTGTATTTACACACACAAGCAATACATACAAGTTTTGAGCTCACTCAACAGTATACATAAAAATAAAAATTTTATTTATAAGATATGGAAATCCGATATTTTAAAATATCCCCGATATGTCTCCGACTTCCAAAATCCGACATTTAAAAACTCAATCCGATATGTCGCCGACATCCGATATTTAAAACATTGAGTACAATTAACGGTGGGTGCCCTGGCTGAGGAGATTCTGACTCCACCTGAACTGAACACCAAGCCATCAGATTCAACTGCACTTTTTTAGCTAGCAGTTTATACATATGTTGTTGCTTCACTCTCATCCCAGGCTCATTTCTAGATCCCCGCAGCGAAAACGTCTTCCCCTGACTAAAGATTTTCATCTTTAAATTGTTAAATCCCTATTCGCCACCCCTAGTGCCACTAGTACCTACACCTCCAACACGACGTCACACCCCCCAACGGCAAGAGCAGCATCTCGGAGGTGAAAAATACTCCCTGCATCTGTCATTTGAAGTTCATCACCTTGTAAGAATCGCAGGGGCGTTTCTCGTTTGCAATCACGACCGTGAAGAGAGATATTGGTGTTATGTGTCACTGTAGTCGGCGAGTTGCCCCTTCATCATTGAAGTTATGAGTGTTTTCGGAGTCGATCAAAACACCAATAGGCTGACCTTAATAGGACACCGCCACCTGCATTGTGTGGCACGTCGTGATACTCGTTAAGGCGTGTACCGACACCTGTGGAACCGACTGATTATCCTCCCCCACCTCTAGCAGAATGAGGACATCATCACTGTCTTCTTTACCCAACACAGTCGTCTGCTTCAATCTCTAGAAGAAGTTTTAGCGCATATGATTGATGTTGATTGATACACTTACGACCTGGGGTAAATTTTTCGTCACACCAAAAACATAATCCCTTACTCCTTTTAGCATCCAGTTTAGTGGATGTGGCAGAAGAGGCAGCGCCAACGATCAAAACGAAGGATTTCCCAGATGTGTTGTCATCTGACTTGTGCAATATTGATGTTTTTTTTGTTGAAGGGAAATCTTTTGTTCCTGGCTTCGGGCAAGAGAGAAGACATCATGCAAGGTTTTGGGTTGAAACATCCTCACGATATAGCAGATCTCATCGCGGAGCCCAGCCAGCCAGAAGCTAACAACATACTCCTCGGAAATCTGCATACGATAACGCAGAGCATCGAATTCGTCAAGATATTGCTGCACAGAAAACTTCTGTCGCAGATTCTTCAATTTGCCCATTGGATCATCAAAAAGGATATGTTCAAATCGACATTGCAGGGCCTTCACATATTCCTCCCATCCCAACACCGTTCGAGTGAGGCGAGCTTTCATAAAGGACCGATGCCAGTAAAGCGCCCTGCCGTCCAGGTGCATTGACGCCAATCGAACCTTCATGGCCGCGCCGTATTGTCCGCTTCAAAAAACTTCTCGCATTTATGCAAGCAATCCACCAGATTCTCACTCGAAAATTTTGGAAAATTGATGTGTGCCAAATGAGTATGGAGCGAGGGGAGCTATACCCGAGATGGAACAATCCATTGAAGAAGAAGCCATACCGTCCAGATCTAACGACCTATCATGACGAAAACTGACGAACATTTCCTGAACCTCTTCCAATGTGCATGATTACTTATCCTCTAACGATTGAAGTAATTGCGTCATGAGCTCTTGCGTCTGTTTTACCAGATCCAATTCATGTTTCCAATCTTTGGAGCGACTACCGTCGGCCACTGACATCATAATAAGGATAATCAAAGCCTCTGATACCAATGATACGATCCAACCAGAAAGCTAATCGTGTACTGCAATAACTAATGAATTGATAGAGAATTAAGCAATTATTGTCTTAAGGAAATTCTTGGACATACAGTTATAAGGAGGGTGAGTTGTGAGCTCTCTGTCAGGTGAAAAACATAAATTCAGAAACGGGAAAAATGCAACTTAAACAACATACATCGACATACCTCTCTGGTATTTATATAGACCATCCTATATAAGAGAAAGATTGAACTACCCCTGATTTATTCGAAATACAGCACAACTATTTTTTTCCTGCGCTAGATCTCTCCCATGTCCCGCAGACCCCCTGATTGGTTTGCAACATCCCGGCGGCTCCATGATTGGTCTGCATCACTCTGCCACGTCCCGCAGGCTCCCTGATTGGTCTGCAACATCTCGACGACTCTCTGATTGGTTTGCATCACTCTGCCGCGTCCCGCGGACTCCCTGATTCGTCTGCAACATCTCGACGCTCCCTGATTGGTCCGCATTAATAATGATACTATCCAACCGGTAAGTTAATCGTGCACTGTAACAACTAATGAATTGGTAGAAAATTTAAGCAATTATTGTCTTAAGGAAATTCCTAAACAGACAGTTACAAGGAGGGTGAGGTGTGAGCTCTCTGTGAGATGAGAAATGCAAACTCAGAAATGGGAAAAAAGACAACATAAGCAACACACATCGATAAACCTTTCTGGTCTTTATATAGATCATCCACTGTAAGAAAAAGATTGAACTACCCTTGGTTTATTCGAAATACATCCCAACTGTTTTTCCCTGCGCTAAACCTCTACCACGTCCCGCAGACCCCCTGATTAGTCCGCAACATCCCGACGGCTCCCTGATTGGTCCGTATTACTTTGCCACGTCCTGCAGGTTCCCCGATTGGTCTGCAGCATCCTAACGGCTCCCTGATTGGTCTGCAGCATCCTAACGGCTCCCTGATTGGTCTGCATCGCTTTGCCACGTCTTGCAGACTTCCTGATTAGTCTACAACATCCTGACGCTCCCTGATTGGTCTACATCAATGCCCCCCTTCATCAAGTTCCTTGCCCTCAAGGAACAGATGCGAGTAACACAGCTTAAATGGCTGCAAATCTTCCCAGGTTGGCGTGGCTTCATCTCATCGTTGTACCAGTAATTGTGTGATAACTGCAATGTCTCGGCACAATGCGACGATCCAAGATAGTTGTAGGTTCTACCGACAAATTTCCCTCAACATTGACCATCGACAAAAGGGAATTGGTTGCACCGACAGCGGTCCATGGTGTTCACGCAGTTGAGAGACGTGGAATGTGGGGTGCATCTTTGCATATGGAGGTAAAACCACCTGATAAGCCACAAGATCAACTTTTTCGATCACCTGGTAGGGACCAAAAAATCTCGATGCTAGTTTCTGGAAGCCCTGGACCTCGAACACTAGTTTGCCTATAGGGTTGGAGGCGTATATATACCCAAGCTCCTAGAGGTAACGACCTCTCCCGACGATTCTTATCTATCAACATCTTCATACGGTTTCGAGCTTGAGTTAAATTGTATTTGAGAATAGAAATAACCTTCTCTCTGGCTGTTAGGGATCTGTCCACAGGTTACGACATTACCGAGCCAGGAAGATTTGGAGAGTGGAGTGTCGGAATCGGTGGATAGATCCCTAACAGCTAGAGAGAAGGTTATTTCTAGTCTCAAATACAATTTATCTCAAGCTCAAAGCAATATGAAGGTGTTGGCTGATAAGAATTGCCAGAAGAAGTCGTTACCTCTAGGAGCTTGGGTATATATACGCCTCCAACCCTATAGACAAACTAGTGTTTGGGGCCAGGGCTTCTAGAAACCAGCGTCGAGATTTTTTGGACCCTACCAGGTGATCAAAAAAGTTGATCCTATGACTTATCGGGTGGTTTTACCTTCAGATGCAAAGATACATTCCACGTCTCTCAGCTGCGTGGGCACCATGGACTGCTGCCGGGGCAACCAATTCTCATTCCGTCGGCGGTCAATATTGAGGGAAATTTGTTTGTAGAACCTATAACTATCCTAGATCGTCGCATTATGCTGAGACATGGTAGAGTTATCACACGATTACTAGTACAGTGGTGGGCTGAAGCCACACCAACCTGTGAAGATTTGCAACCATTTAAGCTGCATTACCCGCATATGTTCCTTGAGGACAAGGAACTTGTTGAAGGGGGAGGCATTGATGCAGACCAATCAGGGAGCACTGGGATGTTGCGAACCAATCAGGGAGTCTGCGGGACGTGGCAGGGTGATGCAGACCAATCAGGGAGTCATCGGGATGTTGCGGTCCAATTGCAGAGTGATGCGGACCAATAAGAAAGCCGCAAGGATGTTGCGGACCAATCAGGGGGTCTGCGGGACGTGGTAGAGGTTTAGCGTGTGGAAAAAATTGGGGCTGTATTTCAAATAAATCAAAGGTAGTTCAGTCTCTCTTATAGGGGACGATCTATATAAAGACCAGAGAGTTCTGTCGATGTATACTACTTATGTTGTCTTTTTCCTATTTTTGAATTTGTATTTCTCACCTGACGGAAAGCTCACCCTCCCTGTAATTGTCAGTTCAGGAATTTCCTTAAGACAATAATGGCTTAAGTTCTCTATCAATTCATTAGTTATTGCAGTGCACAATTAACTTTCTGGTTGGATCATATCTTTATTGATGCGGACCAATTAGGGAATGCCGAGATGTTGCAGACCAATCAAGGAGTCTGTGGGACGTGGCAGAGTGATGCCGACCAATCAGGGAGCCGTTGAGATGTTGTAGACCAATCAGGGAGTCTGTAGGACGTGACAGAGTGATGTAGACCAATCATGGAGCCGTCGGGATGTTGCGGACCAATTAGAGGGTTTGCGGAACGTGGTAAAGGTTTAGTGTGAAAAAATAGTATGGCTATATTTTAAATAAACCAGGGGTAGTTCAGTCTTTTTCTTATAGGGGATGGTCTATATAAAGACCAGAGAGGTCTATTGGTGTATGCTGCTTAAGTTGTCTTTTTTTTTCCGTTTCTGAATCTATGTTTCTCACCTGACGGAGAGCTCACAGCTCACCTTCCCTATTGTACAAGATTTTTTTTTTAAACTGTTATTGCTTAAATTCTCTATAAATTCATTAGTTGTTGCAATGCACAATTAGTTCTCTGGTTGGATCGTATCATTGGTATTAGAGGCTTTGATTCTCCTTATCATGACGCCAGTGGCTGACGACACTCACTCCAAAGATTTGCAGCATGAATTGGAGCTGGTAAAACAATCGCAAGAGCTCATGGCGCAATCTCTTTAATTGTTAGAAGATAAGCAGTCCCGCATGTTGGAAGAGGTTCGAGAAATTTTTGCCAGTTTTCGTTATGATTAGTCGTGATATCTGGGCGGTATGGCTTTTTCAACGGATTGTTCCATCTCAGGTATAGCGAATGCTCCCTCGCTCCTTACGTGTTTGACACGGGTCGATTTTCCAAAAATTTCGGGCGAAAATCTTGCGAATTGGTTGTATAAATGCGAGCAATTTTTTGAAGTAGACAATACGACGGCGACCATGAGGGTTTGATTGTGCACTTGGACGGCATGGCGCTTTACTGGTATCGGTCTTTTATGAAATCTCACCTCACTCGAACGGTGATGGGATGAGAGGATTATGTGCTTGTCCTGCAAAGTCGATTTGTATATATCCTCTTTGATGATCCAATGGACGAATTGAAGAATTTGCGGCAGAAGTTTTCTGTGCAGCAATATCTCGACGTATTCAATGCTCTGCGTCATCGTATGCAGATTTCAGAGGAGTACGTTGTTAGCTTCTGTTTGGCTGGGGCCGCTGGGCTCCGTGTTGAGACAGGCTATACCGTGAGGATGTTTCAACCCAAAACCTTGCATGATGTCTTCTCTCTTGCTCGCATCCAGGAACATAAGATTTTCCTTCAACAAAAAAATCTCTAGCGTTGCACAAGTCTGATGACAACAAATCTGGGAAATCCTTCGTTCTGATCGCTGGCGTTGCCTCTTCCGGTAATCCTACGGCCAATGGTCGTCGCCTAAGTCCACTGAACTGAATGTTAAACGGCGTAAAGGATAATGTTTTTGATGTGATGACAAATTTACTCCAGGCCATACGTGTATCAATCTGCGTCAATCATATGCCCTTGAACTTTTTCTAGAGATTAAAATAGACAACTCAGTTTCGAGTAAGAAAGACAGTGATGTTGTCCTCATTCTGCTGGAGGCGGGGGAGGATAATCAGTCAGTTCCACAGGTGTCGGTACACGTCTTAATCGGTATCACGACATACCACATGATGTGGGTGACGATGTCTTGTCAAGGTCATTCTATTGGTGTTTTGATCAACTCCCGCAACACCCATAACTTCATTGATGAAGGGGATGCTCGCCGACTACAATGCCACCTAACGCCAATACCTCTCTTCACAGTGGCGATTGCAGACGGGAAACGTCTCTCCATTTCTTGCAAGGCGATGAACTTCAATTGGCGGATGCAGGGAGTATTTTTCACCTCCGAGATGCTGATCTTGCCGATGAGGGGGGTGGCGTCATGTTGGGGGGTGCAGTAGCTGGTGACGGTAGGGATAGTGAATAAGGATTTTTAATAGTTTAAAGATGGAATTCTTTAGTTAGGAGAAGACGATTTCGCTATGGGGTTCTAGAAATGAGTCCAAGACGAGCGTGAAGCAACAACATACGCTGAGACTTCTAGCTAAAGAAGGCCATCTGAATCTGATGGCTTGGTGTTCAGTTCAGGGCCTTCAAGCGAAGTCAAAATCTCCCCAGCCAGAGCACCCACCGTCAGTTGTACTTATTCCGATCAGGAGAGTGTGCTCTTAGATCGGGAGCGAGGTTAGCTAGCTCAGCAGCTGGTCAGCTAGCTCAACAACTGCTTGAATTTCAAGATTTATTTAAAGAACCTACGGAGCTTCCTTCTGTTTGGAACGAGGAACATTGGATCACTCTCAAATCGGGAGTGGAGGAAATCAATCTCTGGCCTTTTCGGTACCCTCCCCTCCAAAAGAGTGTTATGAAGAAATTGGTGAATGAAATGTTGGAGACGGGGATTATCTGTAGTAGTCAAAGTTCTTTTGCATCCCCGGTGGTGTTGGTTCGGAAGCACGACGGATCGTGGCGGTTTTGTATTGATTACCGTCAGCTAAATATCTACATAGTTAAATCTAAAGTTTTTATACTTGTCATTGAAGAACTCATTGATCAGCTTTATGGAGCGATGTTTTTCTCCAAATTGGATTTGCGGGCCGGTTATCATCAAGTCCGAATGGCGGAGGATATTCAAAAAGTAGCGTTTCAAACTCACCAAGGACACTATGAGTTTGTGGTGATGCCCTTTGGGCTAGCCAATGGCTCGGCGACCTCCCAAGGAATGATGAACCGACTCTTCCCGCACCAACTACACAAGTATATCCCAGTGTTCTTTGATGATATCCTAGTTTTCAACAAGACTTCGGAGTTGCACCTGGAGCATTTTGCTTATGTAAAACCCCCCTCCCGGAGCACAATACTGTCAATACAAGGCCGAAGGGAGTCTTATGCCCAGAACAGCTGCCTTGCGGTATCGTCAGCACACGGGCTAACCTGTACCACAAGACGTCTATTCTGTCGGCTATTCTAATATCATCCGCTAACCTATAAAATAAATAAATCAGAAGTCCAACATCCACAATAAATATATGAGTCCACAAAAGAGAATAACAGGAAGTAACAAAGGCTCCTGAATAATCAGAGTACAAAAATGTTCGTAGGCTACTTCAAGCACTCAAATTCACATCTGTCACAGAAGGTAACGTGGTATCGTAGTGTCGGGCCCTATCTCCCTGACCCGACTGCCCTCCTGTACAGGGTGCTCCTTCTGCTGCTGCGTGGTGTGCTCCTAAAATAGTGGTGTAACAATCGTTTGTCATATAGTTTAAGTGGCTTCACATCTTCTCCCCCGACGACTCTTAGGCATCGGGCGGAAGGAGGGAAAATGGAGCTACAATATACACAGTAATATATAACAAAGCAAGTGACAGTTGTCTAACCTACCAGTTATCATTCTAATAGTTCATATATGAAATAGCTAAGCAATATGTATACTAGCAGTACAAGTGTTAATGAGCTCATCTAAACTAACCATGTAATAAATAACAAATATTTAAATGACTAAATTTAACTTAACTTATAAAGTGCTTATACAAATTTATAAGTTAAGGATTTGGAACGGTAAACATAACCCATCATATAAAGAGCTCACTAATTTATATGATGATGATCTTATGCGGTGCAATACAATGTAATGAATGTATGATGACTCACTCATGTTTACTCACGCACTCCAACATGCTATATCGACATAGACCCTTAGTTCCTAATTTTCGAGGGTAGTGAACCACTCAGACACCTCTCATCGTGGCCAGACGGAGATAGTGGAGCGGGCATCTCCATTACTAGGAGGGTATGCACACTACCAGACTTATGCCTATGTACGTCTCGACGCTAAGAACCAAAAGCGGAGACCCTGTGTACTTGCTCGGTCATCTGAGTCTTAAAAGGCACGTAAGGGGTCTTTAGGAAGTAAGCACCAAAGAGCCCAGCCCAACCAGTCTGAGTCTATCTGTCAGCTTCCATTGGTGTGACAACCGGCAAGCCCGTAGACCCGCCACAAGTAATCCTCACCCTAGGATCAATATGTAACCGTATATCATTCATACACACCCATGTAATTCCCAAGATCGAACTGTGCTAACAAGCACCCAAAGACTTCAATTGAGTCCTATCAATCAATGACCTAAGATTAACCGGTGCTAATTAGCACCAATAACCTACCAACCAGGTCCTTAACATAACACCCTAGAATATAATCATATTCTATAATCTACACCAAGTCATCACCGCTACCCGTATTGAGTTGTCGTAACTCTAATGCAGTGTAATGGGTAGGTTAGGGAATTACTCTCTATGATCATATAGGAATACTTGTGTATTTAGTGATATGTTTAGTTTCACTAGTAAGGTTTGCCTAACTACATATATTAGCCAGTTCCAACCTCGTGCTAGAGTCACAACATGCCTTGATTATAATTGAATTCAAACAATGGTAAATCACAATATAAGCATGTTTCACAACATACCTTGAATATAATTGAATTCAAACAATGAAAAATCACATTATAAACATGTTTCCAAATCTCCGCCTCATTTGGGCATCATGATGCTTCACGTTCAACATAACAATTTATAACAAAGTATTTAATTGAGGAGCTACCAAATTCTCTGAAATTTCTACCATGGTTCATATATAATATTTTGATCATTTCCACAATTCTACCAAATTTCAACTTCTCTAGATTTCACAATATCTATTTATGATGCAATAATTTCATATGATATAATTCTTCAGTACCTGGGGCGCTGTGGAATCGAGAGATTCCCATGAGTTATCTTTCGAAGAGTTCTTTCAACTGATTTAAAGCCGCTGTTGAGGAATTTGTTATCCTGTGTTATTTTCCAAAACAAGGCTCAATATTAGTAACTTTGTAACTATAATATCTATCAACAGTTTTTTCTATCATTTTGTTTCATGTTCCATTGCTTGACTTACATGTTGAAATTCGAGGTTGTACAAATTGTGCAATATGGATAAAGTTATGCTGTAATTAAATAAATTAACTAATTTTCTATTATAGTTATATGCGATTGATGCAAAGTTGGATCGTATGTTTGTAAGTGACACATTGATATTATAAGTAAAACAATCTACTTTTATTATGAAAAAAACATTTTGAATAACATATGAGTATATGGTTACTTAATGTATGGTATGTGGATTATTAATGTTATGAAAGTGATATAGGTTTGTTAATTGATTTGTCGTGTCTTGGAATGCTAAGCTTAGTATGATAAATGATGTTGAAAAAATAGTACGTAGTTATAGATTGTGTTTTGATGTGTATTTTATTGTATACAATTTGTACTGTATGACTGATGCCATGTTGTGAAATGGAATTCATAAATTTAAATAAGGTAAAGATAATCTTAAAATTTTATTTGATGTATTAATCAATCAGCATTAACTATTAAGTATGTGGCTCACGAAAGACAAAGATAATCTTAAAATTTTATTTGATGTATTAATCAACCAGCATTAACTATTAAGTATATGGCTTGCAAAAGACAAATGGTAAAGAGGATACCCATTAGTCCGAGTTCCTTTGGTTAGGGTTGCAACATGGCTCCATAGATGCACCCACAAGGAGTAGATGGTTAGATGGTAACTTTTTTCACTCAATACACAAAAGTTCGACAATAGTGTAGAGGTTACACCCCCAAGCAAGATTGCCTCTGAGGTCTTAAGAGAGGAAACTCCCTTTAACGGTGGGTGTCTAGGAGGGGACTTGATCACATGACACACTTACAGTTGTCGTAGTGTAGAGGTTTATGGAGTAAACCATCTAGGAGGAGGAACTTTCTCATACAACTTGCCTAGGATTGTAGTAGTGCACCATATGATGTATTTCACCCTTAAGAACGATGTTTTGACTCTTGAGATCTAGAGAGATGCTCCCCTGTGAGAACTTACTCCTATATCACATGGGTGCCTATGTTGGACTTGCTTACATGACAAGCTGAGGAGTATTAGGCTCTATTTGTTTGGGCGTTTCACTGCTTCGTTTTGGGCAAATGCCGCCGGAAGGAGGGTAAATAAATAAACCTCCGGCGGCGTTTGCTCCATTTCCACCCGCCCTCCTTGAGAAATGCCACAAAAAGCTCCGTTTGGAGCAGCCACCTCCCCCCTCCGGTTCGAACACTCTGTTTCCACTAGCCGGATCGACCCGCCACCGCCGAACCAAATGGAGCCTTAGTGCAGTGGATAGTTGAGTTTGGAGCCATCTGGTCAAGCCAATCAGTATATAGTAAGTGTTGGCATAATTACATCAAGAATATGAAAATTATATTGTGAATAATTATATGGCCTGCAATTAGGATTGTTATGGTATGTATGCTTTAGTTCTAGATATGGAGTACCATTTCTATATGGTACTTGAGTTTCCATCTCTCCGCTTTGGTGGTGTATGTGATGTGGACCTGTGGTGAGGTATGTGCGGTAGTTAATGAAATTGAGGCTTGTGGGCAGTGACAAAACTAGGATTTTGAAGTCGCATGGACACAATCTAAGTACTGTCAATTCGGGAGGTTCGGGGGGCAACTGCCCCTGAGTGGGGGTTCAGGGGCAGCGCTCCCGTTTTTTTTTGTGCACATACCAACTAAATAGCATCATATCACCAAAACAGATGAAGCTGGAATTATTTAAGTTATTTGCTGGCCCCCAAATTTTTTTTTTTGCACATACAAACTAAATAGCATCATATCACCAAAACAGATGAAGCTAGAATTATTTAAGTTATTAAATGAACAAAACATGCTAAGACTGGAATTAGTTTGTGCCATTAAATAAATAAAACTTATTAAATGGCTTATACACATGCTAAGATTTTCATATAACCAAACTAATTAGCATCATTCCTAATCTCACAGTGTTGCCATTAAATAAACAAAACAACGTAAGTTGGAATTAGTTTGTGCCATCAAATAAACAAAACAGATTAACAAAACACCTGATGGGGGACCATCGGGCGCATCTCGGCGCAAGGCAGACCCCACCTTCGTATATTCGCGTCGACGGGCTTGATCGGACCGGCGATCCGCCACCGCGGATGTGTCCGGCTCGTCGTTTCGACTCAGTTTCATATATGACATTTTATATTTTGGATTTTATTTCATGTACTTATGGGATCGGAACCGCCGGCCAATCATAGCCGTCGATTCCGGTTGCCCTAATTCCATTCTCCTATAAATAGAAGTGTTAGGGCTGCAGGAATTTCATTGCTGAAATTTGGGGAGTTCATCTTCCTCATTTCCGGTGATCCTTCCGCGGTGCCGACGCCGTGGAGCCCCTTGGTGACGACTCCTTGGGTAAGTATCTTATTTCCGCGGTACCGCTGCTACAGTACCGTAGCTACAGTTCCGCACTGTTTACCCGCTGCTATAGTGCGCCTCCAGCCCGGTTTTCCCCTACAGCCACACCGCCAGCCCCTGTTTCTCCCTACAGCCACACCGCCAGCCCCCCCCCTTGCTCCCTCTCCACAGCCGCACGCCATCAGCCCAGCCTAGCCCGCCTACTTTGCGTCCACACCGGATCTATTCAGATCTGGACTGTTTGGTCCAGATCCAGTCCGGTACCTCCGGATCCACCTCCCCACCGTCCATACCACCAACCACCACGCCTTCCCCTTCCGTGGAACCACCTCCCCTTACCCGATCTAGTCTTCCACCACCCGGAAAGCCCCACCTTGCCTCCAAACTTCAGCTCCGTGTGGAAATGGTGCAGCCCTAGTTTTATTTCAGCATTTGTATTACTCTATTATGTGTGATGTGCTAAGTATTATTTAGTTGTGAAACATTGCGCGCTTGTGGAACTCTTTGCTTTAAGGAATTACAGTTTGTGGCTGTTTGCCCGTGAATCTCTTGCCTTGCAGGTTGCCTAATTCGCCGCGCGCTTATTTTAACCCTCCGTGCGGAGGAAAGCTATTGCCTAAATGCCTAAAAGAAATTATTTATCCTTATGTGATTGAATGCAATGTTTTATTATGTTGTCTCGCTGTTTTTAAATTGATTAACCCGCCTGATCAAGAATTTGCATTGACATATAGTCATTGGGTTTGCGTGAGTACGTCCCGACATCTCACTAGCTTGCATCTTAGGAAACCACTGCACAGCCTACCATACATCAACACCCTAAATCAGTGAAGAAAAGAGAGAAAAGAGATTTTGTTTGTCAAAAATAGCTGTAATTAAAAGCTGGAAGCGCATACATATAATGGGCAGCAGCATGTTGGAGAAGCAAAAAAAAACAGAGAAAACTGTTTTCACAGTGAAAAAGGAAGCTTCCTTAATTCATAATTAATATTTCCCGCAAGGAAAACCAAAAGAATTTGTGGTCTAAAAGCAGTTAATCTACCAAAATCTAAAAGCAGTTAATCCAAAAACAGTTAATATTTCCCGCACATTGGAGAATCAAGGTTTATTAGACACAGTGAAAAAACAGGAATCTTGCCGAAAAAGATAGGTAAGTTGAAAAAGAAGCTGCACTTATAGTGAAAAAAAAGAACAGTGAACAAAAAAAGAACAAAATCAGTGAAAAAACATGGTATTCCGGGCAATATACGAAATTAGGATCCAGTGATAATCAGTCCAGAAATGAATATAAGAAGAAGAAGAAGTTACCACTTACCAGCCGTGAGCAGCGGGAGCAGCTGGGAGCAGCTAGGGCACGGGAGCAGTGACGGATAGGGCGCGGGAGCAGCGACGGGATTTCTTCTCCCCCGGTGAAAATTGCGGAAAAAAGCGGTCGGGCATGTGCCCTGCCGTGTGATTACCCCACATAATTCTGTATCTAAGCTACTTTCAAGACAGTTGTCCCAGGATGAAGTAAGGCTAGTGAGTATCAAAAGAATACACATAATAAGACGTACCTCAAATATTGCAAATGTCCATGTGTCTTTTCAGTTTATCCACGATCAACTTCACTTTTTATTACGAACTCAAAACTATGTCAAGTACCACAAATGGCGACGGGCTTAGTCATTAAAATATGACTAAGTGAGGTGAATACCTCTTTAGCTACTGTAAACATAAACAAATATAATTGCTATAATCATATATCTCTAATAACCATTTTACATACCTGTCATGACACTGCGTATCATCATTATATCTATCATATTAGTATTCATAAAGCAATGTAAACAATGTAACTACAATCATGAGAGCAATGTCAACTGTGTAACTGTAATCATGAAAGATATGTAAGCAATGTACTGTAATCATGAAAGCTATGTAACTGTAAATCTATCTCAGTTCGTCTGTTCAATAGTGACGTATCGATGTAACTGTATAACTATACATTCTTATGGTATCTTTGATATTAGGTCATGATAAGGGTAACTGTCACCGTATAAATATTCATATCCGTGTTTCAGTATTTCATTCTTTGGGCCCGACCCTTCCAGGTCATTAGTATACCAAAACCAGTACGTACAACACGCGTTTATGCCCTCAGGCTCGACTGGTTTGGCAATTCATCAGTATTTGAATGCGCATTCATGTTCAGTTATATCCTTATCATTACCATGCATCGATGCAATCTTGATTATATTTACCGTACATTTCATTTTATTACTTAGGGTTCATGTATTTCTTAATCCCCTCAGAAGCTAATCGTTTGTTTGCCGTTATAAAAGGCCATACATATGCGAGTAATCATTATCAGTGATATAAATTATTCCATACTACACAGGTAATCATGTGTTTAACATGCTAATCATAAGAGTGCACATATTGAAAAGTGCACATATTGAAAAAAAGGGCAATAAAGCATAAACTTAAACAGGTAGCTCTCACCATCAGTTATTCTTCCTTTTATAGTATTTCAAGTCATCGTCGTGCCTATTTTGAGAAGCCATCCGTCACGGTATTTGTATCAAAATTATCACTTAGGGTCTTTTATACCGGGGTTGCGCCTCGTTATGGCTATGACTTTAACTATTTTGATAACATCATTTGATAGATACTAAATCAGCCCTCTTATATTCATAACCATAAAGAGGCACAAGTGCACATTAATTACAAAAACTTCATTCCAGCTCACTACTCTTAGCAGCCAACTAAAAAGAGTAAAAACACCCAAGGAATACCTTACTGACCCTTTCTAAACAAAGCAAAGCCCATACAGACAAAGTTAGGACACCGTAATGGACATGATTGGCCCAACTAAATACTCAACATAGTATAAGCAAAAATAATCACATAAAGGTCCATACTATAAGAGATTGCCAGCCCAGACAAAAACCCACATCAACCTCCATATGATCAGGAAATCTTTAGCTTAATTCACTGACCACTACCCACATCAAACAGGTAGTCAGCCAGAAGGTAAAGCAAAAACCCAAAACCTTATGCAGGAAACATCCCAATAGCACCATCAAAATAAAACCACCAATGAAATTTCTCGAAAATATCTAAACATAGAGGAGAGCTTGACATAAAAGAAGGATTTCTAACCCGAACTAACAAATACCACCCATAAAACCTTCTGTATGAGCCGGCCAACAAAGGTAAGGAAGAAATCCTCAAATATCCATACTGGAAGAACTAGCAACAGCAGTCCTCCAAAACAACTTCACAAGTAGGTAAACAAAACCACAAACTCTTGTGAAAAATCCCAACTCAGCATGCTTTAAAAATTCCGACAACATCATAAAGAAAACCCCCAATTAAACCCACTTGAAACATGCACAGGTAAGCCCAAAAGTTGGATATTATATCTCATCCCAGCAACAACCCCCAAATTAAAAGGGGCAAATAGCAACCACCGGCCAACCCAAAACATACACAGATCTCTTAAAATAAAACTCTTACCATGAAAGATTAAGGGAAAACAATGCTTATCTATTTTTCATAAGAGTTTGTGGTTTTGTTTACCTACTTGTGAAGTTGTTTTGGAGGACTGCTGCTGCTAGTTCTTCCAGTATGGATATTTGAGGATTTCTTCCTTACCTTTGTTGGTCGGCACATACCGAAGGTTTTATGGGTGGTATTTGTTAGTTCGGGTTAGAAATCCTTCTTTTATGTCAAGCTCTCCTCTATGTTTAGATATTTTCGAGAAATTTCATTGGTGGTTTTATTTTGATGGTACTATTGAGATGTTTCCTGCATAAGGTTTTGGGTTTTTGCTTTACCTTCTGGCTGACTACCTGTTTGATGTGGGTAGTGGTCAGTGAATTAAGCTAATGATTTCCTGATCATATGGAGGTTGATGTGGGTTTTCGTTTGGGCCGGCAATCTCTTATAGTATGGACCTTTATGTGATTATTTTTGCTTATACTTTGTTGAGTATTCAGTTGGGCCAATCATGTCCACTACGGTGTCCTAACTTTGTCTGTATGGGCTTTGCTTTGTTTAGAAAGGGTCAGTCAGGTATTCCTTGGGTGTTTTTACTCTTTTTAGTTGGCTGCTAAGAGTAGTGAGCTGGAATGAAGTTTTTGTAATTAATGTGCACTTGTGCCTCTTTATGGTTATGAATATAAGAGGGCTGATTTAGTATCTGCCAAATGATGTTATCAAAATAGTTAAAGTCATAGCCATAACGAGGCGCAACCCCGGTATAAAAGACCCTAAGTGATAATTTTGATACAAATACCGTGACGGATGGCTTCTCAAAATAGGCACGACGATGACTTGAAATGCTGTAAAAGGAAGAATAACTGATGGTGAAAGCTACCTGTTTAAGTTTATGCTTTATTGCCCTCTTTTTTATTATGTGCACTCGTATGATTAGCATGTTAAACACATGATTACCTGTGTAGTATTGAATAATTTATATCACTGATAATGATTACTCGCATATGTATGGACTTTTATAACGGCAAACAGGCGATTAGCTTCTGAGGGGATTAAGAAATACATGAACCCTAAGTAATAAAATGAAATGTACGGTAAACATAATCAAGATTGCATCGATGCATGGTAATTATAAGGGTATAACTGAACATGAATGCGCATTCAAATACTGATGAATTGCCAAACCAGTCGAGCCTGAGGGCATAAACGTCCGTTGTACGTACTAGTTTTGGTATATTAATGACTCGGAAGGGTCGGTCCCAAAGAATGAAATACTGAAACACGGATATGAATATTGATATGGTGACAGTTACCCTTATCATGACCTAATATCAAAGATACCATAAGAATGTATAGTTATACAATTACATCGATACATCACTATTGAACATGCGAACTAAGATAGATTTACAGTTACATAGCTTTCATGACTACAGTACATTGCTTACATATCTTTCATGATTACAGTTACACAGTTGACATTGCTCTCATGATTGTAGTTATATTATTTACATTGCTTTATGAAACATTGCTTTATGAATACTAATATGACAGATATAATGGTGATACACAGTGTCAGGACAGGTATGTAAAATGATTATTAGAGATATATGATTATAGCAATTTTATCTGTTTATTTTTACAGCAGCTAAAGAGGCATTCACCTCACTTAGTCATATTTTTATGACTAAGCCTGTCGCCATTTGGTACAGGTACTTGACATAGTTTTGAGTTCGTAATAAAGAGTGAAGTTGATCGTGGATAAACTGAAAAGACACATGGACATTTGCAATATTTGAGGTACGTCTTATTATGTGTATTCTTTTGGTACTCACTAGCCTTACTTCATCCTGGGACAACTGTCTTGAAAGTAGCTTAGATACAGAATTATGTGGGGTCATAATGGGGTCCTCACAAATGGTATCAGAGCCAAGGTTTCGAGACATTCGGTTGTAGTGGGTATTGAATACTTACACATGATAGAACGTAGAGAGGATCACTCATGGAAATCTAGATCGGTCGGAATATGTTTAAATCGAATGATATTTCGAAATCAAATGACTTTTGCACGGACATTACAGAGAGAAGTATGGAAGCAAACCCAATCAGAAAGTGCTATTACTTCTACTGCATGATACGGTCTACTGGAATCAAATGTTAACAAATAATGAGTTCTAATAACAGAGACATTGCCAAGAATGATAAGACAAAAGTTGTACAACCAAGAATGAGAATGATGGAATATGATGCTAAGGAAAAGAACGTTTACTTGCACTTAAATAGTGTAGGTCGTCTTTGAGAAAGTGTTACAAAATGGAATGGTAGTGAAAGGAAATAGTTAATAGAAGAGAATGTACGATATAACTAAAATGACACGGCTAAACCCTAAGCCTATGATGAGTGATTAGAATCACGACCCGAAAGTGTGAACATATAATATTGCATCAACGAAAACAAAGTCAATGTAGATCAAGTATAGTTCGTTTTTTTGACACAAATTGGTCGAGAAGTCCTCTTACTGTTTGTGATGGATAGAAGATCACTATGAGAATAGATTAGTTGACACTCTATCAATGTCCCTTTCATGTGAAAAGTGAGATACATGCGATATACAAACATAGATCAAAGCCCATCAATGAATCTAAATCGAAACGAAGAAAAGCGAGCGAAGGTTATAAATTAGTTACAAGAATATGGACATAATGATGAAAGGACTTATAATGTGATGTGTGATAATGATAACTGTGAACTGTGAAAGTAAATATGATAGCATAACATGGACATAATGAAATTTAATGTCATGGATATAGAAAGTCTTCACGTGCATTCAATATCTGGTCTATGTAAGCATATGTAAGGCATTGTCATATGACAATAATCTTACTCAACACTCTATGCATAATATAGGATATAATTTTGTGTAACGAGTTTTAAAGATTGAATACGATAAGAAGACGACATTGTAAAATGAAAGTATAGGGGTCCAGTTATTTGCCTAAAGGACAAAATATAAGAAGAAAAAAAAAAATGTTATGATAGATATGCAACAGTTAAGGAAACGAATATGTACAGGAAGTCCACCTTTATCCTATGGAGCATATATGATTTCAATCGAAAAGTTTATGAATGATAACACATTTGTCAAGGAAAACAAAAATACACTTGCATTCGATAGATTGTATTAGGAGGGACTATAACAGATGAAACAACAGGTAGTGTGGACGATGATGTTGCAAAAGTTCAATAAGGCGATGTTATAAAAATTTTAGGTTAAACATCACATTGGATCTCGTGTATCGAAGGTAAAATTGATATTGGTGCAAGGAGTGAAATGTGATTTAACGACCAAATATGCTCATATGGAGCAAGACTAAGAACTCATTTATTATATCACGTCAAGTTGAATTCATGTTCGAATTGCTATCGTATCCTGTTTTCGAGGACGAAAATCTTTATAAGAGGGAAAGAATTTGTAACGGCCCAAAATGTGAAGTGACCCAAATAGATAATAAATATAATCAATATCCCCTATGATGAAAATATAAAAATCAATGTCGATATTATAAGCAACTGAATACTCAACATACTATAAGCAAAAATAAGCACATAGTATAAGCAAAAATAATCACATAAAGGTCCATACTATAAGAGATTGCCGGCCCAGACGAAAACCCACATCAGCCTCCATATGATCAGGAAATCATTAGCGTTATTCACTGACCACTACCCACATCAAACAGGTAGTCAGCCAGAAGGTAAAGCAAAAACCCAAAACCTTATGCAGGAAACATCCCAATAGCACCATCAAAATAAAACCACCAATGAAATTTCTCAAAAATATCTAAACATAGAGGAGAGCTTGGCATAAAAGAAGGATTTCTAACCCGTACTAACAAATACCACCCATAAAACCTTCTGTATGAGCCGACCAACAAAGGTAAGGAAGAAATCCTCAAATATCCATACTGGAAGAACTAGCAGCAACAGTCCTCCAAAACAACTTCACAAGTAGGTAAACAAAACCACAAACTCTTATAAAAAATCCTAACTCAGCATGCTTTAAAAATTCCGACAACATCATAAAAAAAACCCCAATTAAACCCACTTGAAACATGCACAGGTAAGCCCAAAGGTTGGATATTATATCTCATCCCAGCAACAACCCCCAAATTAAAAGGGGCAAATAGCAACCACCGGCCAACCCAAAACATACACAGATCTCTTTAAATAAAACCCTTACCATGAAAGATTAAGGGAAAACAATGTTTACAGTACAGTTAGAGTAAAACTGGACGCCGATAAAAAACTGAGACCGAGCCCATCGGCGATCTCGCAACCAAAACCTTGCCAAAATGTGATCCCAGCAGCAGCTCAGGTATTGAGCTCGATATGGTGCTAGCAAGAGAGGGAGAGTGGGAGAATAGAGAAGAAGAACGGCTCCGTTTTCAGGAGCCCTAGCCGCGGCTTTTTTGGCGTGAGTGAGAGAAAGTCGGCAGGAGATAAGGTATAGAAGGGAAGAATCATCTCAATTTACTTCTCCCCACCTCCTTTTGATAAACTATATTTAATATTATAACATTAAAACCAAACAAAGCAGATGAGATGTCAAAATATAGCCACCAACACTGCCCTCTAACCCAGCCGGTGTACATAGTACAATACCAACAATACCACCAAAATTGTTTTATAAAATGATAAACTGCGACCATCAATATCGACACTCTTTTTTATATTTTCATCATAGGGGATATTGATTATATTTATTATCTATTTGGGTCACTTCACATTTTGGGCCGTTACATACCGTGCCTAGGAATAGTTCCGCCCGTGCTTGTGGGTCTCAGTTGTTATTTAGTTTTTGAGCGATTATACTATTTAAGATTGCGATTAATTGTTAAGAGTTATGAGTTTGATAATATTTTGATATATTCCTGCAATGATTACACTTGTACCATATCAAGTAATGTGTATGTGTATATATTAAATATTTATGTTGTGAATGTGAATAACTTTACTAATATGCGGGCCTTGAATTATTGAGGTTAATGTGCCAACATCGTCATTTCGGTTGTTGATTATCATATTTGAGATGGTGATCTAATTTTTAGAGGTTTGATTTCGGTAACAGTTATTATAACTGTTGAAGAAAGTATAAAGAAAGCCCATCTTGAAGGCCCATGTAAAGCTCTCTTAGGAATTACTCTCATATCTTGGGATATAGTTTTGGCTCTCCCTTCTCTCCTATATATATGCACAAATACATATGATGTATCAAGAAAATTAATTGAGAAATTAATAAAATCTTATTTTTATTTCTCTCCTTTTTGGTGTGTTTCTACATGGTATCGTAGCCAACGATCCTAAAAATATATTTTTTTAAGTCGTGCTCTCGCCCACTCTGCTTTTTATAGTTTTCTTTCCCTCCGACCACTCAGCCCCTCCTGTCTGTCGACCTCGCAGGACTCTTGTCTGGTTTGACAAGTTCAATAAAGTTGTCCGTGATGTTGGATTCACCCGGAGCTCGGCTGACTTCTCTCTATTTACTCGTCATCAACCGACAGACATCGTGATACTCCTGGTTTATGTTGATGATATCTTAATTACTAGAGATGATTCAAAAGCCATTCATATGATCGAGGAACACTTGGTATCCGTGTTCCAGACCAAAGATTTGGGGAATCTTCGATATTTTCTTGGCATCGAGGTAGCCCGTTGATTCAATGGTCTTGTCCTATCTCAAAGAAAGTACTGGCTTGATCTTCTTCATGATGTGGCATACTCTGGTTGCAAACCAACTGACACACCCATGGCTGCCAACCACAATCTTTGTGCATGCTTCTTTGACTCTGATACACTCCTATCAAACCCAGAATACTACCGTCGTCTTGTGGGAAAGTTGATCTATCTGACAATTACATTTAATTTAAAACATTGAATTTAATAAGAACACATAACCATATATTCCGGAATGGTGCGATGGTCGACAAAAACCCTCCAGTCTTCAGGAGTAATAAAGTTATAATTGACAGGAACATTGTATCGATGCTTCAAATCAACATCCTTTATATAAGTGATAAAAAGTTTGGATTTTCAAGACCTCCAACTTTCACCCATATTTTTCATTAATGTATTGCGAAAATCATCAATATTATCAAAATAAATCTGAAAATAATTGACATAATTAATTAAAAATTAACTAAAACAACACAGTTATGTAATCACTGATAATAAAGTTACGTACATTTAATTCTGCTCATATTTGATCTTTAAGTTGTTTATCAACTTCTTTCCGTGCAACATATGTAATTGACACATAACACCTCACAAGAGAATCCATAAAACTCATCAATTTATTTGTTTCAGGCCCGAGAATAATGCGACCATCATCACTCACAGAAATAATAATCTTCTTCCCCTCTTGCCTAAGCTTATTCAATTCATTCATTTTAGTGAAGTCTCTTGTTGACTTTGATGAAGATTCTTTATCAGCCATTTTTCTGTAATAATAATAACCTTAAAAAACCCTAAACTATCCAAAAATCCTAAACAAAACTCATAAAAAACCGCAATGATATTGAGGTACTACCACACAATCACAAATATAAATAATTAAATATATATGTTAGTGCTAAATATTAATATAGAACTATAGAGTCATGTGGTTTAGATATGTACAATAAGGGTTAAAATGCAACAATTAGGCAAATATATAGGGTTAGTGTGTTTTTAGGCTATCAAATACAAAAATGCACATTGTGTTGTTTATATACATTTAGCATAGCCAAAATATAGGATTGAAAGATTTAGTGGTTGTCTGCTACATAATGTTTATACTACTACTAATAATAATAAAGACATTAACAAAAAGCTCAAAACTGAGAAAATGAAGAAATAATATACCTAAATGAGAATATGAGATATGTAGAAGAACAAACGTAAAATCAAAGCAAATGAGAGCAGAAACTTTCACAAAATCACCTTTAGAGTTTTTCGCACAGAGCAACGGCCGTAAGAACTAAAAAGTCAAGGTAAAAACTAAAATTTATGGCTCACGATTTAAAGTAGATAGCATAGACAATGATTTTTACAAAACCCGCTGTCTATTCTAGAGTTCAGGGTAGAATAGACAACGGTTTTTATATAAACTGTTGTCTATTCTAAGGTTCAGGGTAGAATAGACAACGGTTTATATAAAACTATTGTCTATTTTAAGGTTCAGGGTAGAATAAACAACAGTTTATATGTTAACCGCTGTCTATTCCCATATTTTTTTTAAAAAAATAAGGCGCCCAACGACTTGTTTACAATTGGGTGTCTGGACGTCTAGGTGACTCCATGATAAGAATGTTTGTTGCTGGGGTTGTTAGCAGGTTTATGCATGCTCCACGAACTTCTCATCTCCAGGCAGTTGAGCGCATTCTCTGATACCTTAAGTTTTCTACCGGACAAGGGCTCGTATATAAGTCCTCCTCGTCTCTATCTCTCATTGCTTACTCTGATGTTGATTATGTTGGATCCATTGATGATCGTCGTTATACAAGTTGTTTCATAATTTGGTGGACATCTTGTTACCTGGCAAACCAAGAAGCAATCTGTCGTCGCACGCTCATCTGCAAAAGCTGAGTATCGATAAATGACCTCTGTCGTCTCTGAACTCACATGGCTAGAAAGCATTCTGAGAGACATGTGTGTCAAACTCTCTTCTTCTGCCACTTTGTTCTGCGATAGTCAAGCTGTCATTCATATTGCCAAAAATCTTATGTTCCATGAACATACCAAGCATATAGAGATTAATTGTCACTTTATTCGGGAAAAGATTCAACTCAGGAAATTGGACTTGAGACATGTTCCTACTGCAGAACAAGTAGCTGATATTGTTACAAAAGTTCTACCAAGACCTTTATATTTTTAGTTCTTGTCCAAGCTTGGTTCCTACGACTTGTATGCTCCAGCTTGCGGGAGAGTGTTGAAAAAAGTATAAAGAAATCCCATCTTGAAGACTCATGTAAAACTCTCTTAGGAATTAGTCTCACATCTTGGGATAGAGTTTTTGGCTCTTCCTTCTCCTATTCATATGATGTATCAAGAGAATTAATTGACAAATTATTAAAATCTGATTTTTATTTCTCCTTTTTGGTGTGTTTCTACAATAACAATAATGATTCTATTTGTATTAAGTCGATGTGTGCGTGAATGTATTGTGCTAATGTAATGATAATCAGTCTTTGCGTGATCAACTTAAGTAATATTTTGTTTATGAGCCATGAATGTACTGACGAGTTGCTTATAATTGTATATTGTAATCTAATTGTTTGAGCTGATTGATTTGCGTTCAATTGTACTCTTGATAGTAGTATGTGACTTGTTAAGCTTTATTTTGAAGACGTGGTAAGTGTTATTGTTACTTAATGTTCATAACATAATTGCTGTACCCTGTGATGATGTGTATAGAATGTTCATAACATGCAATATGATTGAACTTTTGATTCTAGTTGTGCAAATAAGTGTGGGGAATGACCCCCCCTGGTGACGGTAGTAAAGATATAACATACTTGAAAGTATTGAACAAGTGATTATATTTATAATAAATTTTATTTGGAAATTGATATATTTGCTAAAGTTTCGTTCAACAATATATAAAAATGAATAATTTTAGTGATTAAAATCAATCATTCCTTGTTTCTGCCATTCCAGCCTTATTTGGAAATTGGTAATCAATGTAGAATGAGGAATTATAAAGCCGACCTCAAATAATTTTTATAAGGCTATTGGAAATTAGCATTACGTTAACATAAAACTACGGAAACCCTGCGTTGAAAACAACACATGTAGCGCTCCATTGCTATGTCTGCTGTTATGTTGAAGGAAACCTTTTTTTTTTCAAAAACCACCTGGGCATTTTCTGTTATTATATAAAAAGATTGAAGACATCCTAGTTGATTATGAAGATTCATCAGTACAATTTATAGATAGAATTAATGTTGAAGGATTACGAGAAAAAAGAGTTGTAGGTAGAACTTGTGAAAAATGGTTGACTCAAAATAGATTTCAAATGTCTGTGTAACACATTATAAAATGAAAATGAAGTTGGGATATAAATTGTGAGGAATAGTATTTTCTGGGTATCGAACTGATTAGATCTGAGCGGGGTATCTTTATATCCCAACGGAAGTGCATATTGGATCTCCTAAAGGAAACTGGTATGCTTGGTTGTATTCCTGCGAACACCTCTATGGAGGAAAATCACAAGATTGATGAAGATGGTGATGGTGATCACGCGGATGTATCACGTTACCAAAGATTGGTCGGAAAACTTATATATCTATCCTACACACGTCCCGACATTACGTATGCAGTTGGTATTCTCAGCAATATATGCATTCTCCTAGAATCAAACATCAAGAAGCGGCGTATCGTCTACTGAGGTATTTAAAGAAAGCTCCTGATCACGAGCTCTTATTCTCTAGGAACAACTGGAGATTGAGGTTTTTACTGACACTAATTAGGCTGGTTGTCAGGATGACAGAAAGTCCACAACAAGATACTGCTCCTTTGATGGTGTTAACCTCGTAACGTGGCAGAGCAAGAAGCAGAATGTGGTGGCCAGGTCAAGTGCAGAGGCAGAATATCGTGGCATGTCCCAAGGCTTATGTGAGGGATTATGGCTGCGTACTGTGTTACAGGATCTGGGTTTCTCTGTGACAGTCCCTTTCTCCTTATTCTGTGACAATAAGGCCGCCATTAATATTGCTCATAACCCGGTCCAACATGGCAGATTGACAGGACAAAGCATGTTGAAGTGGATCAACACTTTATTAAAGATCACTTGGATAAGAAAACAGTTGTTACTCCGTTTGTTCATTCCAGACCAGCTGGCTGATGTGTTCACCAAAAGCTTGAGGTGTGAATGTGTGATGTGTTTACTGATGATATTCAAAAACTTGGGATGACTGATATCTTCTGTCCGACTTGAGGGGGAGAGTTGTGAAATGTTATTATCAAGTCATTTTAGGTTTTCCCCCCAGGTTGGGGTGATTTTGTCTTTTCCCTTGTTTTAGGTTTTCCCTTACTCAAGTATATGTATGAGTAAGGGATATGTACGAGTAAGGGATATGTACGAGTAAGGGACCGGTGTTTTTCATTAATCACAATATCATTTTCTCGCCACTCTTACATGACAAGCTGAGGAGTATTAGTGCGGTGGATAGTTGAGTTTGGAGCCATCTGGTCAAGCCAATCAGTATACAGTAAGTGTTGGCATAATTACGTCAAGATGAGATTAAGAATATGAAAATTATATTGTGAATAATTATATGGCCTGCAATTAGGATTGTTATGGTATGTATGCTTCAGTTCTAGATATGGAGTACCATTTCTATATGGTACATTGGTACTTGAGTTTCCATCTGTCCGCTTTCGTGGTGTGTGCTGTGGACCTGTGGTGAGGTGTGTGCTGTAGTTAATGAGATTGAGGCTTGTGGGTCTCAGTTGTTATTCAGTTTTTGAGCGAGTATACTATTTAAGATTGCGATTACTTGTTAAAAGTTATGAGTATGATAATATTTTGATATATTCCTGCAATGATTACACTTGTACCATATCAAGTAATGTGTTTGTGTATATATTAAATATTAATATTGTGAATGTGAATAACTTTACTAATATGTGGGCCTTGAATTATTGAGGTTACTGTGCCAACATCATTTCGGTTGTTGAGTATCATATTTGAGATGGTGATCTAATTTTTAGAGGTATGATTTCGGTAATGGTTATTATACCTGTTGAAGAAAGTATAAAGAAAATCTATCTTGAAGGCCCATGTAAAGCTCTCTTAGGAATTAGTCACATATCTTGGGATAGAGTTTTGGCTCTCCCTTCTCTCCTATATATGTGTACAAATACATATGATGTATCAAGAGAAATAATTGAGAAATTAATAAAATCTTATTTTTATTTCTCCCCCTTTTGGTGTGTTTCTACATGGTATCTGAGCCAACGATCCTAAAAATATATTTTTTTAAGTCGTGCTCTCGCCCACTCTCCTTTTTATAGTATTTTTTCCCTCCGACCACTAAGCCCTATTGTCTGCCGACCTCGCAGGACTCTTGTCTTTAACAAGTTCAGTAAAGTTGTCCGTGATGTTGGATTCACCCGGAGCTCGGCTGACTTCTCTCTCTTTACTCGTCATCAACCGACAGACATCGTGATACTCCTGGTTTATGTTGATGATATCTTAATTACTAGAGATGATTCAAAATCCATTCAT
Source organism: Platanthera zijinensis (assembly GCA_039513925.1). Classification (NCBI taxonomy): domain Eukaryota; kingdom Viridiplantae; phylum Streptophyta; class Magnoliopsida; order Asparagales; family Orchidaceae; genus Platanthera; species Platanthera zijinensis. The sequence goes on along the minus strand of CM077081.1, from coordinate 242,539,310 downwards.
ATGATCGAAGAACACTTGGTCTCCGTGTTCCAGACCAAAGATTTGGGAAATCTTCGATACTTTCTTGGCATCGAGGTAGCCCGTTGACCCGATGGTCTTGTCCTATTTTAAAGAAAGTACTATTTTGATCTTTTTCATGATGCGGCATACTCTTGTTGCAAACCAACTGACACACCCATGGATGCCAACCACAATCTTTGTGCATTCTCCTCCGACTCTGATACACTCCTACCAAACCCAGAATACTATCGTCGTTTTGTGGGAAAGTTGATTTATCTGACAGTTACAAGACCTTATATATCGTTTGTTGCTGGGGTTGTTAGTAGGTTTATGCATGCTTCACGAACTTCTCATCTCCAGACACTTGAGCGCATTCTCTGATACTTAAAGTCTGCTACCGGACAAGGGCTCGTATATAAGTCCTCCTCGTCTCTATCTCTCTTTGCTTACTCTGATGTTGATTATGCTGGATCCATTGATGATCGTCGTTATACTAGTTATTTCTGCACATACTTTGGTGGACATCTTGTAACCTGACAAAGCAAGAAGCAATCTGTCGTCGCACGCTCATCTGCAGAAGCTGAGTATCGATAAATGGTCTCTGTCGTCTCTGAACTCACATGGCTAGAAAGCCTTCTGAGAGACCTGTGTCAAACTCTCCTCTTCTGCCACCTTGTTCTTAGATAGTCAAGCTGCCATTCATATTACCAAAAATCTTGTGTTCCATGAACATACCAAGCATGTAGAGATTGATTGTCACTTTATTTGGGAAAAAGGTTCAACTCAGGAAATTGGACTTGAGACATGTTCCTGCTGCAGAACAAGTAGCTGATATTCTTACAAAAGTTCTACCAAGACCTTTATATTTTCAGTTCTTGTCCAAACTTGGCTCCTACGGCTTGTATGCTCCAGCTTGCGGGAGAGTGGTGAAAAAAGTATAAAGAAAGCTCATCTTGAAAGTCCATCTTGAAGGCCCATCTTGAAGGCCCATGTAAAGCTCTCTTAGGAATTAGTCCCACGTGTTGAGATAGAGTTTTGGCTCTCCCTTCTCCTCCTATACATATGTATAAATATATATGATGTATCAAGAGAATTAATTGAGAAATTATTAAAATCTTATTTTTATTTCTCCCTTTTGGTATGTTTCTACAATAACAATCATGATTCTATTTGTATTGAGTCGATGTGTGCGTGAATGTATTGTGTTAATGTAATGATAATCAGTCTTTGCGTGATCAACTTAAGTAATATTTTGTTTATGAGCCATGAATGTACTGACAAGTTGCTTATAATTGTACAATGTACTGACGAGTTGTGTGATCAACTTAAGTAATCAGTCTTTGCGTGATCAACTTAAGTAATATTTTGTTTATGAGCCGTGAATGTACTGACGAGTTGCTTGTAATTGTATGTTGTAATCTAATTGTTTGAGCTGATTGATTTGCGTTCAGTTGTACTCTTGATAGTAGTATGTGACTTGTTAAGCTTTATTTTGAAGACGTGGTAAGTGTTATTGTTACTTAATGTTCATAACATAATTGCTGTACCCTGTGATGATGTGTATAGAATGTTCATAACATGCAATATGATTGAACTTTTGATTCTAGTTGTGCAAATAAGAGTGGGGAATGACCCCCCCTGGTGACGGTAGTAAAGATATAACATACTTGAAAGTATTGAACAAGTGATTATATTTATAATAAATTTTATTTGGAAATTGATATATTTGCTAAAGTTTTGTGCAACAATATATAAAAATGAAGAACTTTAGTGATTAAAATCAATCATTCCTTGTTTCTGCCATTCCAGCCTTATTAATGTGTTTCTGGGTCAGGATAAGATCAATGATGATGATAATCAATGTAGAATGAGGAATTATAAAGCCGACCTCAAATAATTTCTATAAGGCTATTGGAAATTAGCATTACGTTAACATAAAACTACGGAAACCCTGCGTTGAAAACAACACATGTAGCGCTCCATTGCTATGTCTGCTGTTATGTTGAAGGAAACCTTTTTTTTTTTTTCAAAAACCACCTGGGCATTTTCTGTTATTATATAAAAAGATTGAAGGCATCCTAGTTGATTATGAAGATTCATCAGTACAATTTATAGATAGAATCAATGTTGAAGGATTAAGAGAAAAAAGAGTTGTAGGTAGAACTTGTGAAAAATGGTTGACTCAAAATAGATTTCAAATGTCTGTGTAACACATTATAAAATGAAAATGAAGTTGGGATATAAATTGTGAGGAATAGTTTTTTCTCCTTACCTTGGTTTCTTTCATCAACTAAATGATGGTTGCTAAACCTTGTAGTTACTATTTTTTACCAATTTTTAGCATTCATGGTGTATTCAATATCATGTCATTTATAGGGGAACTACCAAAACAGTTAATGTCATAATTTTAAAGCTTTTAGATGAAGTGATTTGGTCACACATACTGCCTTTAGTTACACTTTCATTTTGATGGTACATCTTCAGCAAGGTTATTACCTTAACATTAAATTTGATATTATATATCTATATATCTATATATATATATAATTCTTATTTATCTATCTTATCCTTATTCCTCATGTATTTGAATCCAAAGCTTATATTATGAAGCTATCCACCTCAATAAACTTTTCATTCAATACCAGAGAAAAGTGCATTGTTGAATAATTTTTCAAACTTATATTCTTTAGTACTTGTATTCACACTATGTTATGAAGTAGGAAGACAATTTGCATTACATATGCTATGGGGCATTGCTGGATTCATATAGCATGAATGTCAGAAGAGATTTATGTTGGCTTACACTTTTTTGTTGAATTGATACTTATTTTTTGCTTGTTGCTTTTTTTCTCATTTTATATGCTCTTTCCAGTTTCAGGTCCTTGAGTAAGAATTTCAGAAAAGCTTATTGAGATGTCCTTTTCATGGCTACCGTTACTTACTAACCTTTCAAAGCTGTTGAGGTAGTCTGAACTCAGATATCACACTGGCCTTTTTTCTTTCAGCTCTCTTCCTTCTTCATCAACATTTATGGGTTTCTAGAGAAATTTGAACAGTTATGTTACTTTAATTGATAGCACTTGGAGGTTCAAACATGTATGCCATTAATAGCACTGGTGGTTCAAATCAAACAATTTGGTTTACATTTATAAATTTTCACCAAACCATACAGACAGATAAAGCATGCTGTGAAAACTTTCAACTTTAACTACATTATTTGGGTGCTATGTAATCGACGTGTGAGGAATGCCCGAGTTGAGCGAGACCCAAATGTAAAAGTAAGAATCCTCCTTTGAAATTGAGAGCCCTGGAGAGGACCGTTGCAATGAGGGTTTAGGTGATCAGGTTTGTTGTGCGTGGCCCACTGTCAATGGCCCCTGAACAAGGGGCGCATCATGCCCAACTCAACGCAATTCATGTTTAATGTTGTACCCCGCTCGCATAACTTTGCGTTTATATTTTAGCTTTAAACTTGCAATCGGTTATATTAGGTTTGGTTGCACAGGCAGACGGAGCGTGATGTGGAAACTGTAGCTAATGTGCTGCGGCCTGGTCCTTTGGGCATCATTGAGCACAGATTTACAGCCGAGGAAGTGCGGAGGGCAAAGGCCACAGTAGACAAAGCCATCAACAACTGGAAAAGCAATGTCTCCCTTGGGAAAAAACTGTAGTTATTAATAATATATATATGAAGGCTGCACAAAGTATGCTTTCCTCTGCATCATTTATTGAGTGTTATCTTTATGTTGTCTCTTGTCAACACACTATTTTTTGTCTCTCTGTTATATTCTTGTCTGTGAAGAAATTCTTTGGCAATGTTGTAGTCCTGCTTGCTTTAACAAAGGGTCTATGTAGATTCAAAGGTGAAATGAGCTGCTGTTTAGAGCTTATATGGTTTGTTTGGCCTGGTATTTTTATTATTATTCCCCGTGCTCCATTTCTCGCAAACTTTTTTTTTTGTTTTTCTGCTAATGACAATCCTTGCGCATTTGAGATACATGAGTTAAGCTACTTGCCAATAAGTGAGTTGTATTTGAGATAAATCTATATATTTTTGAGATAATCCAGTTGTATTTGAGATAGTGAGTTTACATTTAAATTTGTTGCTCGGTGTCAAAATCCTGCAGGAGCCTAAAGCTATCACAGTAGTTTTTTCTTAAAAAAAAAGTTTAAATTATTCAATAAAGAAATCACAGAATCTTATGTTCATATGCATTTGAAGTGCTAATGCCATTTGTAATACTGATGTCCCCTATACATCCAAATCATTATGATATATGCTGGTGACTATTTGCCACAACTTTCTCGCCCTCTCAAAGTGGCAAAATTTTTGGGACTGGTATCTGCAGTTTTTTCTGCCCAGAGGATCTCTTATCTCCAGGGCAAACATTCAATCTCCTCCTATGTGACTGATTTCACTTCTTCGGCCCCAAACGCAAAAATGCATGCTAAATGACCACTCGTCATTAGTTCCAGACGAAAATTTGGAAACGAAGAATGGTCCCAAAATTTTCTCCTCAAAGCGAGATAGTGTCTGGTTTTGATTTTGAGATCATTGAAAGATTTCCAACTCTACATCTATCCACTCTGCAAACAACTCAACTCCAAAAGAAAATTCTTTTTTATGAGGGTGCCCTCCAAATCATTTTCGCATATCATGACATTTTAGAACCCTTAGCTGACTGAATTTTTTTTCTTGCAATTCTTTGCGTGCACATGGAGCCAATATATCATCAATTGCCTAAAAGAACAGCAAACCATACAAAAACATAGTACATAATCATCATCAAACAACCATTCAACAAGAAAGATAATCTAATAATATATTCAAGCCATTATACTTTAATAAGCTTAATACAGCACCGACACTATCCAGAAACAGCTTAAAACACCACTACCAATTCTTACTCAAATCGGCATCAAACCGGCATCAAATCTACTCAGATCGACATCAAATCGATCAACACCATCACAATATAAAAACATAATCACAGTGCAAATATCTACCCAGAATCCAGATTAGCAGCATATATTGACACTTGAAATGTAAAATTGTACTATTCCTTTCCATGTATATATTACATTGAAACTTCCCTCTTTATACAGAGTACAGGGTTTACAACAATTTCCATTAGGAGTAGGACTAAAAATGAGTAAGATATTAATGGGGCTATAACACTTACACTCAAGCTAGAGAATGACTATAGATCGTGCTCAGTTTGGTATACAAATTGCTGAAAAAGAAGTAACATGAGCTTTAGTGAAGATGCCTGTCAGTATATAACAAATGAAGTACATATTCTGTCCAATATTAATAATTTCTTCCCAAATGAAATGACAAACAATCTCTGTATGTTTAATTCTTTCATGAAAGATAGATATGTAAGTAGCGGCTTTATTTTCATAGTACATGGACAATGGTCTACAATAAGTCTCCAAAATCCTTTTATCAATGTTCTCAGCTATTTTAGTTCACAAACAATCAAAGTCATACATTGACCCATAGTGTCATAGTATTATTTCTTTAACATAAACCATTTTCTTAATATATCTGCCAGAAGTTTGTATTCTTCTGAAAAGAACATGACCTTGAAGTTAGAGGATTGATAACAACATAGAGGTGATACTTATTTGTCCCTCCTTTCACCATATATAGCATTCAATTTTTGTGTTTTATTGAATTAGAGATGGATTTACAGATTGTTGATTTACTTTGGTTAAATGACTTGAGAAAGGAGTACTTGGGAGCTAAATATAGCTTAATGGAGCTAAATTAGACATATTAAATGTGGAGTCATGTACAAAGACATCGAGGCACAATGCAAAAAACACATGGCCCAAAGTATGTTTGTGTTTCTAAACACACGTCCTACAAAAAGGAGTGCGCCCAAACACAGGGCATGTGTGCCATACGCACGCCAGAAAGCAGCCTCTTGCAAAATGCAAGGTGAGGTTTGCCTACATTTCACCCTTGTGGTGGGACCCTTTCTGGGACCCTCACTGCGCGGGGATACTTTGTGCATTGGGTCCCCCCCCATTAAAGTTTTAGTAGCACTCTAGACATGTTCGGTTTATGACGTGCCATCTGTAAGCGAAATATAATCGATTCACTCAAACCATAGAGTTTCAAGGTACTTAGAAAATCTCGCGGTCAATTACACAAAAACCTTTTAAAAAACAATCATTTCACTCATTATTAATCTTAATTAACAATGGTATTATGAACAATAACCCTAACTCTTAATCGTAATAGTTATCAAATTTAGATTTTAATTATATCTTTAATTATATTTTTAATTCATTAGTTACTTTTCATTGACTACCCTAAACCCTAAACAATTCAACTTTATTGAATATCTAAATAATCGATTCACTCACACCAAAGAGTTTCGACGTACTTAGAAAATCTCACGGTCAATTACACAAAAACCTCTTCAAAAACAATCATTTCACTCATTATTAATCTTACTTAACAATTGTATTATGAAACAATCACCCTAACTCTTAATCCTAGTAGTTATCAAATTTAGATTTTAATTGTTATTTTTAATTATATTTTTTAATTCATTAGTTGCTTTTCATTGATTTTAATTGTTATTCTGCCATACACAATGAATCTCTGTGGAGACGATACATTCTCACTACTTTTATTGCTTGAGCGATTGATGCACTTGCCAATATATATATGTTTATATTTTCGTATGTGCATGCAGGAACACGCACCGAGGGTTTTTTAACCAGCATACATCATGATGGTTTTGGCTTCATCTACATTAGATGTGGTAACTTCCTCCTACTCATGCATTGTTGTTACTAATTGTGAATCAATTCTTGAGAAATTTGTGGTAAGGGTAATCTCAGATCAAGTGACTGAACATGTCATAGTGGTTCCTTGAACTTTGACAGAAAAGAAGAATTGTACAACATGATGCAATCCGCGTCGCTTCGTTTTTATTATTATTATTGCACGTGCCTTTTATTATTGTAGCGCACGCTTTTACGTATTTTTTGGATTATTGTATAGCGTCGAGTTGTAATGCGCGTGTTATGAGCGCTTGGATGTTAATTTTGTATTGCGCACGCTTTCGCGCAATTTTTGTTTGGCTTGTAGGTGTGACCGGCCAACGAGACCCTAAATGTATAGGTCCGGTAATTTAGGGTGTAGGTTAATTCGGGCAAGCAAATTTAATTAACTATTTTATTTTGTGGCGTCCCCTATGCCTACAATCGGCCCGTGTCCTGAAATCCCCAACATTTACAATTGCCAAAGCCTTCAAGTTAAGTCTGATTTCATAACATTCTGCCAGCCCACTCCAAAAGCCCATCTATTGAAAGCCCACTTAACCTCTAAAGTTAAAAACCCTAATCTCCCCTGCTATAACAAGCCATCCCCTCCCATTGAAACCGGCTGGAATAGAACGAACGGGAATTTATTTTCCTGTTGTCGTTCTCCCAGCGCCGCTCTCAACCCGCGACAACACCCCGCCTGCTTGCTCGACGGAAGGCCCGACACCGACTTTCCTTCCCTTTCCCCACCCCATCTAGTTCCAGCGCTGCCTTTGGTGGTCCTTTTCGGGACCGGCCCGTGTCCTGAAATCCCCAACATTTACAATTGCCAAAGCCTTCAAGTTAAGTCTGATTTCATAACATTCTGCCAGCCCACTCCAAAAGCCCATCTATTGAAAGCCCATCTATTGAAAGCCCACTTAACCTCTAAAGTTAAAAACCCTAATCTCCCCTGCTATAACAAGCCATCCCCTCCCATTGAAACCGGCTGGAATAGAACGAACGAGAATTTATTTTCCTGTTGTCGTTCTCCCAGCGCCGCTCTCAACCCGCGACAACACCCCGCCTGCTTGCTCGACGGAAGGCCCGACACCGACTTTCCTTCCCTTTCCCCACCCCATCTAGTTCCAGCGCTGCCTTTGGTGGTCCTTTTCGGGACCGATGAGATCTCCTGTTGCTTTCCCCTTCCCCGGCGGCAACCTCCGACGACCAGCACCATTCCAGATCCCCTCTTCGTTGACGTCGCCGCCTGTGGAGCCACCCCCAGCCTTCGACGACCTCGCCTGAGCATACCTAGGCGTCGACGACTAGAGCTGTCACTTAAAACCGAAAACCGCAAACCGAACCGGAACCGCAAAGAACCGGACCGAACCGTTCGCAAATTATTCGGGTTCCGGTTTGAATTTTGGAACCGTGAACAACATTGGTACATGTGTGGTTCTTACATTTTATTATCTGAACCGGAACCGGAACCGCAACATACAAGTCCCAAGCGGTTTCAAGATTTTTAGACCCGATCCGAACCGGACCGAAGTAGAACCGAACTGCAACCCGTTTATTATTATTATTATTATTATTATAATATTGTTATTATTTTATAATTTATCTATAATATTTATACTTACTATCACGAGTGAAGCTGATGTAGTTTGAACTCAAACCGTAATCATACTAAAGGGGGTCAATTTTGGACCGAACAAAACTTCACCGCATAAAAACCGTGTGGTATGGTTTGACATTGGTGCGGTTTGGAGTAAATTTTTGCAGTGTATTTTTTATTTTTATACAATTATATAATGTATTTTAAATTTTAATTACATATTTTTTTGAAATATTTAATTTAAAAAATATAGAAGATATACAATTACTATTCATTAGTAATCATGAAAGTCAACTAATTGTAGTCGATTGTTACGGTTGAGCATGTCGACGAGACGTGCGCAAGCCAACTAGACGTCGTGACAAGTCTACACGCATAGGAAGTCGATGGATACTAATCCCATCGATCATGGAAATGCACAACATAATTATTTATATTTCGATGTTGGTTTGAGTTTTACTATTTACAACCCGTTTTTTATTTCATTCCACCAAATTTGATTTTGGTTTTAGTTGGTACCGATTGGAACCAGACCGAACCGCATGGAACCAGACCGAACCGTTAGTGGTCTGTTTGGTTTTGGTTCTTGCTGAACTGGAACCGGAACCGTTGACACAACGGTTCCAAAAATTAAGCTGGAACCGGAACCAGAACCAGAACCGGTCAAACCAAATAAGGTTTTGGTTCTAATTTGAAGAACCGTTACCTTAGTGGTTCGGTTCATGGTTTTAGTAGAATCGGAACCGAACCGGAACCGTGACAGCTCTATCGACGACCCTTCCTCCGTCCTCTGCCAAATCTAGTGGGCTCCAGTGCCCTCCCGCGACCTCCTCCAAAGACTCCGACGGGAACACGCCTTCCTTCTTCCTCCAGCCGCCGACTCCACCTCTCCCTACCTCACTTCTGCCGCCAGAGCCTTTATCCACTCCCAACGACTCTTCTACGGCCAGTCACTTTTTCGGCAACCTCCAGGCAACCCAACTCCCTCCAGCTGCCCTTTCTTTATCCTTCCAGGAGACCCCTCCGTTGTTATCATTCTGTTCTGTGGTAACCTCTCAAACTCCTCGTTGTCCTACAGTTCATTTTTATGCTTAAACTTAAATGAATAGTTAATTGTTGGAGCTTTCCCTAGTTAATCGGCATCTCCTAATTACCGTTATTCTCATATCTGGAATAGCTGCCACCTAATTGCTATGTCTGTGGATTTAGTATTTGTGACGTTATCGTGCACGTGCGGTAGCCTTATGTTCGCTAGCAACGCCTACGTCGTTTTATTCGTTAGAAATATCCCACGAAGTCCCCGTGCATCACATTTATTTTAAAAGATCACAATTATTATATTTCAAAAGTACAGCCCTAGAGATCGGTTCACATCACTACATCTGAGTGATGGATTTTTGTCCTCTTTTGAAGTATAACTCGAGTCCATCATCCTTTACAAGTTGAAAAACTTGTTGAAATCATTCTCACAGGTGTCCAAAGATTTCAAATAGATTTTGAACTCAGGGTCAAGCTTCTTCATTGCTTGAAGGATCAGGTAGTTAGAGAGAGGGAAAGAGAGTTTGAATGTGGAAGTTTGCACAAAAGGAATGATAAAAAAAAGTGCAAGGTGTCATCTAATGGTGAATGATTTATATAGAAAAAGGTAAAGCAAGCTTACTAAGTGAAGAGTGTTGTAATAGACTTGTAAGTCTAATTGGAGCAACCAAATCGAAGTGGATGGTGGGCGGAGGATAATGAAATGTCATACTCTTCATTACTCAAAGGTTACCAGTGGTCGGTGATCAATTGACTCACTAAGTGATCGGCAATCGATGACTGGGTTCGATTAGAGGTTGATCGTGTATAGTTTGTAGATAGGGTCAGTCATTGATTTAGAGGAATAGATCAATGATCGGTGATCGACTGGTTGACAATTGTAGAATAGATTTATTTTGAGAATGATATTGTTTTTGTCTAAGTTTGATTTTGCAAAATTTTAAGGTTATATGTGGTTAGTTTTTAGTTAATGTTAGGAGGGTGTTTGTTATTACACAATGTTATTATAATTATTTCTTATGAAGAGTGTTAGATTGATATTTCACTGAGTTTTATAAGGGCTTATCCAGTAACATCTAGCATGCCTAATTCATGTTAGAAATAATTTAGTTTTGCTTCGTCAAGTGGTTTTGTGAAGATGTCAGGCCTTTGCTTGACCGTGGAAATGTATTCCATGAAAATGTCTTTTCTTCACATTATTTCCAATGATGCAGATTATGGGAAGTACGGTGCTGTCCTTTTTTCCTTTTCTTTTCCTTGAAATGGTGGCTGATGGAGGATTATAATAATGGGCCCATGAACTAAGTGATGAATTGTTTATGTCATGAGACTTTAGTTGAACTCATGGGGCTGTATTTGAACCTTAAACTCCCATGTTTTAACTCTCTGGATTGCTGACTGCTTCCAGCAAATATGGCCAACCCTGACCCTATCTTGATTCTTTAGTTTAGGAAAATAAAATAAAAGGGCAGATTTTAGCTGGGCTGCTGTGTGTGGTTTTAAAGACTATAATGAAATATTTCGCTCTTTTAAGCCTAATATACTGGCTTGAGTAATGTGATACATCATTAAAGAGGGATTTTCTATGGTTAAAATACTTTTAAAATGTGTCATTTTGGGGGCTGTTTTAATGGCTATAAACTGAAGGGTTGCTATCCTATCCTCCCTCTTTTCTATCCCCAGCTATATTCTTAATTCCTCTTTTCTATCCCCAGCTATATTCTTAATTCCTTGAATGCTAGTGTGATATGGGAGGGCTTCCGTTTACTGATATAAGAAATAAATTTGGAGTTATCAGTTATTAAAGGGAATCATTCTGAAATTTTAAAATTTCACTCTTTAGATTATTAAGGTCCTCTCTGATAGGGTGTAACCTTTTCCTCTCATATCGCAACTCGCGTAAGAATTAATTGCCCCTCAAGAAATAAAATAATTGTGATTTACAATGAGAATTCCTCCACCTAATTATGCCAGAAATGATGGAAGACAGGACTTCAAAAGATGTTTGATGATCCGAAACATTGGAGAGTTGGTTAATTTAGTTAAAAGGCCTATGGGATCCTCAAAGATGGAGGGGCAAAATTGACTATTAAAACATGAACAAACGAATGTCAATCCGCATATAATCCATCGCACACCAAACCTTGATACCATCTTGATGCGAGTTTGTCAAGCGCAAAGAAGCAATAATCATAAATTCATTTGGTTAAACTGAATATACCTCATACACTCACCTTGAAAAATCCAATCGGAAGAGCCTCCAGAAGCAAAAAGAGTTAATGACAGTTTTATAGCCGATTATGATCAAGTAAGGAATTCCCCGGCAATGTAGCTCGATGACGTTCATAGGTGAAGAGCATGAGGATTCACCCTCATATCTTTGTGGTTAGAACCGGGGCTTGCTAAGATCCAAATAATTGGCAAGATCTAACAACTTACAATAGCCTCAATTGCAAGCACAATGAACCAATTCACTAACAAGAACAATCAGAATTACAAGCAATAGAAGACAGGGGTTAACAAGTGCAGACAGACATATACAATCCTAAGGGCAAGCCCTTGAACAGATCGCGTTTTCAACTCACCGGAGTGAGAGCACTAAACAGAATGAGAAATCACAATGTTTTCATACCAAGCCCAATCTCCTGCTCAGTATTTATACAAAATGAGAGTAGCCCAAAAGACAAAACTACACCCGCCCAACAAATATTACTCCAGCTCATCCACCCGCTAAAGCTATTTCAAATTTTGCACGCATCAGTGCCGCTCTCCTTCCATATAGCGAAACTGAGGTTTTCTGCTAGAAGAATCTTGCATTGCCTTAAATTCTTGGAAATCGGCGTCGTGTTGTTTCATTTCTTAGGCTATTTCTCGTGTTTGCTCCATGCACAGTGATGTTTGGTTCTGCTTAGCATCATGCACTCTAGTGTCATAATGGTAAGAATTGCCGTTTGACTTAGGCTGCGTTTGGCGTGGCTTATTTGCTCCGGTGAGGTTGGACAAAAATGTCATTGCCATACCAAAATCTTATGCCCCAAACTAGCTTTTTTTTGATAATGGTAGTAACATTTGTCATACCAAACATACATTCTACGACAATGACGTTTTTTCCAACCTCATCGGAGCAAATAAACTGCGATAAGCTACGCCAAATGCATCCTTAATATATAGGCTTTGTTGGCACAGTGGTAACGGTCATGAGCACGGTGGTCATGAACTGTGATTTGTGAATGCCCGACCTCGCCTAAAAAAATCAAGGTTGTCAGGATTGAAATCCTAGATGAGATCATTTCGAGGTAGAATCAGATCTGATAGTAGGGTTGGATCGAGGATCGGTTTACAAAATCAGGATCGATTTACAAAATCTGGATTGTAGGATCTTAAGATCCTATGATCTGGATCGAGATCCTGACAACCTTGAAACAAATCATGCATTTTATGCTCAAAACTAGTTTATTTTCTTAGTAGAGGTCATAACCTTTGTCTTGCCAAACATACATTCTATGATAACGATGTTTTTAATCAAATTCACCGGAGCAAATAAGCCGCGCCAAAGGAAGCCATAGTATGACATGAACACCCAAAGAGAGAGAGAGAACTAAACGAAAGCACCATTAATGCATTGGGTTTCTACCTAGGCGGGGGAAAGAAGGAAGGTGAGGAGAGAAGGAAGATATGGTTTCAGAAAGAACGGCAAGCTAATCACATAATGAATGTTCAATGTGGTAATCAGATTGCCAAGCTGTCGGATTCTTGCTTCTAGGTGGCTTATCAGTTCAACACACATGTTTACATGGCTTCCCGGTTGTTTTGTAAACCCTAATAATACATGAAAAGAATACTGAAGGTCGAAGGTGAAGATGCGATGTGAGAAAATGCCAATTTAGAATTCAATACAGTATTATTTGCATTCAGCAGAAGAAATAAAGAACAGAGGTTCACTTTCTCACCTTCATTACTTCTCTGTCTGTAGAAGGAGGAGGTTTCGGAAATGTGAAATTCCGTCTAGGACGAGGAATTCGAGCTGCTGAAGAAGGCGACGGATCCGAAAATGAATAGCAGCACGGAGAAAAACCCTAGAACGAAGACGAGAGAAATCGCGGCCACTGATACGTCGGCGAGGGGCTGCAGCAGGGAAAATGAGAAGAAATTCATGATGGCTTTTAGGGTTTGTGCTCCTCCGGCGACACGACGGAGGAAGAAACAAGAAGATCATGCAGATCTGAACAGCCGCGGCTCGGGGACGAAGAAAAAGCGCGAGATCGCATTTTTCAGCTCCGCAAACGCTGCTGAAAGCCTGATCTTATAAAAAAAAAAATTAACAAGGCGGTTGTTATTTATAGACCTTAAACGTCTATCCGCAGATCAGAGGTCTAATGCTCCATTTGGGAGGACTTATTTTCACCGATTAAGCGGTTACGACCGCATGAATCAGACCATAATTATGAACATAAGTCCTCCCAAACGGAGCCTAAACCTACCTCTTTTGACTAGTGTCTGTCTGATAACAATAACGGAGAAACTTATCTGGCGACCTTCTGACGAAGAAACACTTGTGTTTGCTCTTCGTGAAAATCCAAAGATGAAAGCATGTGTCTTGTCTTTATCGAATACATATTCGCTCTGTTACATCAAGAAAATTAAGTCGCTACGTCTCTCAAATTCTAATCGGAAAGATTAAAAAAAAAGAATAGAATCAAAACCAAAAACCCTAAAGGACCCAATGATTGTCCTCTTTAGAGTTGGATACTTCAATTTTATATTTTTTTTGTACTGGTTTACGAATAACAAAATTATCAAATCATAGTATAAACCTTAAAAGTACCTGTATAAACCACCCTTATTTTCTCACCAAAATCCATATTCACATAATATTTAAAAATAAATGCTCTAGTCAATAATAACTCTCAGTCTTTACAAATCATTGTATAACTCTATTAATCTAATATTAGATATACATAGTTTGATAATTAATAAAAATATGCATTATAATTTTTTTAATTCATATTTTTTTAAAAAAATAGAACTAAATTTAAATATTTACCTGCATATTATTTAACTAAAATACATTTCAACTAAATAAACCGTATAAATGAATAAATCTCACCACCATGCCCTAGTCAAACAATCCAGTATATGTAATATTCAAATTGATATATAACACTTTCAAATTTAATAATAATAATTTTAAAAAAATATTAAATAGTTCATATTATTGAATCAAAATTTATGAAAAACAAAATGCATATAATAATACCCATACAATCTAATCATTTATTAACAGCCTAGGCTGCTTTTTACAAACCAGCTCGGGCGCGCCGGGAAGGAGAGAAATCGGCCATCGACAATAACGGTGGATTGGTGCTCACAGGGCCAGCGGCAAAACCGCCGGTTTGCTCCTTTTCACGTTGGCTATCGTTAAAGGGAGCTCGCACTGATTTTCCAAACACCTCGCCTCCGGATCGGCCCTGCTGGAACAGGGTCACACTTAGTTGTTTCAGAACTTGACGGGACGCCGTTCCGGCGGGACGCTGTTTGGGAAGCTAGCGCGAGCTCCCTTTGAGGACGGCCAGGGTGAAAGGGGGGCAAACCCAGCGATTTGCCACTGGCATGCCGAGCACCAGTAGACCGTTGCAGACGGACGTTTTCTCTCTCCTTCCCGACGTGCCACCGGGCCGGGTTCTCAAACAGTGCCTTTTTAATCCTCCTCATCAAACTCAAACATCTGTCTCCGGCGCAACGAATCCAGCACATGAGCTTTTTGAGGGTCAGCCGGAATGCGATCTCCCCCCGTCCTAATCACGGGCACGCTCTTTGATTGCAGGCCGCCGCCGCTCCGATTAGCTTCCCGGAGCACCGATTTCGCGGTGATCGCCGCCGCCGCATTGGCCACGGCCGAACCGATCTTCCCGTGGCTTCCCAGCTTCTCCGACAGCTTCGCCAAGACGGCAGCCGGCGACGAGAAGGCCTGATGCTGCTGCTTGGCGTGAGCCATGGCCTCCGATACGGCGGATTTGGCCTTGGCGGCGTCGTACTTCTCCATGTCGTAGATGAGCTCCTTCCGCAGCTGCTTATCGGCGACGAGGATCTCTTCGATTTCGTTCCGGTAGTCCTTGAGAATCACGCGGAGGCAATCCATGAGGCTGCCGATCAGAGGGCTGTTTTTGCCCTCGAGGAGGCGCTTGAGCTCGATGAAGATTGGGATGGCGTGCTGGACGAGGTTCTTCTTGGCCACCTGGGTCACCACTCTGCCTTTGGAAGCAAGAAGAGCGGCGGCGCCTTCGCCGCCTTCGTCATCCATGTCCGCAGCGGCGGCGGCGGCGGCATCGGAAGCTTTGCTGGACTGGATCTTCATCTCTTTGCAAGCCAAGATGTTTAAAGAGTCCTGTAGCAGGTATTCATTCAAGCATGAGCTGTTTTTGAGTGTTCTGACTTGCAGAGAGACTCTACTAATTATAAGATGCATTTTTGTAAGGCATACACATATGAGGTGAAATCATCAATTAAGAATCCTTCTGGAAGGGCTGTGCTGTTGGCTCTGGTGGAAAATGATGCTCAGGCGAAAAATAGAGCTAAAAATTGAGTTTGTTTTTGTCTTCTACACCATGTTGAAGCTCCAAAATATAGGTTTATCTAACACACCTAGTGTTTTTATCTCACCGAAATGGAGTTAGAATGCTCAATCAAGTAGAGCGAGCGTGGCGGCGGCCAATGGAGAACGGAGCACAACCCCAATCTTGTTCTGGTCCATCGCCGCCTTGTTGATGGAGATCATGCGATCCAAGTAACTAACATTCAATTGCCCGAAGCCGCACTTTTTCCGGGTTGAGGTAGAAATTGTGTTGTTGGAGGGTGACCAAGGTGGCGTCCACATGGAGAAGGTGGTCCTGCTAAGTTAGGCTGTAAACCATAATATCATCAAAAAAACACCAATATCTACTTGCGGAGCACCTAGCGAAACACAAAGTACATGGTAGCTTGGGAAGGTGGCTGAAGCAATCGTGAGGCCGAAAGGCATGACGAGGAACCTGTAATGACCGTCATGGGTGCGGAACACGGTCTTGGCAATGTCAACCTCGCAGACCCAAACCTGGTTGTAACTATTCTGAATGGCGGACTTGGTAAAGAACACCCCCACGGAGCTCGTTCTGAAGCTCTTGAATCATCAGAATCGAGTACTTGTTCGCCACGGTGGTTTTGTTAAGTTGGCGATAGTTGGTGCAAAACCGCCAGCTCTCGTTCTTTTTGCGCACGAGAAGGACCGGGCTGGAACTCAGGTAGATAAACCCCCCAATAAGCATATCGTGCATGAGACACTCGATCTTGTCTTTCTGAATGTGGTAGTAGCGATAGGAGCGAATGGAAATAGCTCGGATGCCTGATTGCAACAAATGACATGGTTAGTGCGACATCCCACGAGAAACGACATGATGGCGTAAAATACCGTGGGAAAACCATCAATCACTGCGACATATGCGGGAGGTGTCTGGTGCGTCGGTAAGTGCAATTATAACTAGCCACAAAAGGACGGAGAACTCCACGACGGGTCTTGTAGATCGCTCGTTATGGAGGTAGGAGTTCAAAGAAGAGGGCTTCACTGCTCAGGAGCAAGGATCGTCTCAATTGCAGAAAAGTCATAGTTATGCAACCCCAATTGACGTGAGCATCACCAAAAATGTGGAGCCAAGCAAATCTTGAAATAACAGCAATGCATCCCATTCCGAAGGCATAAAAATTGATGGTGACTTAACACGGCCGCACCAAAAGTAACAATGCAGAAGAGACTCGTCACAGGGTGTCGTTGAGGCAAAACACGAAGGACGGAGCCTGGGTTGTCCAAAGGTGTTGGTTGGTCAAGAGTTTGTGAGAAATAAAGTTACAACTCGTGCCACTATCGATCATGATGAAGTGTGTACCAACTTGCCGAGAAGTTTCTTGCTTTGGGGTCACAAAATGGCCCAACCAAATAGCAAGGGAGGTCTAATTGATGGAAGGTCTCCTCGATGATTTTCAATGCCTTAAAGTTCGCATATGTCTATGGTGTTCAATATATAAGCTTATTCTTCTGTATAGTTTTTTTTCTTCTGTATAGTTTTTTTTTGTCTATGGTGTTCAATATATAAGCTTATTCTTCTGTATAGTCTATGGTGTTCAATTATATAGACTTCTTCTGTATAGTTTTTTTTCTTCTATATAAGCTTATTCTTCTTCTATATAAGTTCGCAAACTCAAGGGAATAAGAAGAACCCTTTTGTGTCTATGGTGTTCAATTGAGGACAAAAAATGCTTGGTCTTGGCAAGCCATCCATTGAGATCCGATTCATCGAAATGGGGGACCACAAGCGCTCGTTGTGCATGGGAGAAAAGTACGACCACTGTCTGTAGGCCACACAAGTGGTCTAGGGGACGACAGCAAAGGGAAAGCGGCTTGGCGGTGGTGGAAGTGGCGGTCGGAGCCAAAATAATTAGAGGAGAGGAGCTTTAGTCGTGCGAAGATGGAAAAAAGAGAAGCATTGATGGAGGTGAGGCTGTCGACTTGGGGGTTGAAGCAATAATCTTGAGCGTCATGGTGGAGGGATAGCGCATACTTGGCGACATCAGTGTCTGTCATGGTGCTGGTGTTAGACGTGCACCAAAAGGGAGAAAATAGGAGGTGGTCGGTATCGAATTGGGACAAGATCGCAGTTGTGGACCGGAAAAAGGTAGCAACAGGCGAGGCGAGGAGGCATAACGGCAACTAGACGATAGAAGATGGCACCCGATAGCGGAAGGAAGGCGGTCACAGCATGTTGGACCAAATGACACGCTTAGGGTACCACAAAATCAACACAGAAGTATAGAGGGGGAAGAAGAAAAGGAGGTAATAGAGATGAAAACAGCCCTAGGGTTCGAGATAATACTAAGGGTAAACAACAGATATGTTTACCCTAAGGGTAAACAACAGAAAACAAGAATAATTAAAGAGTAGAATACGCCACATTGAGCCTCAATCAGCTATCGGGGGACCAATTCAATCAAACACACGGTTTTCGTCTTCCCGCTCAACAGGGCCCCAGTTCCACCAGATACTCCATTCCCCCCATCCAAATCCATGTTCGGGATCATACCTCCCACCGTAGGCCTGACCCGGCACATGTACACCTTCCAAACACGATTGAAGGGACCCTCCTCCTCTGGTCTGTGACGCTAATCTATGATTTGTGATGCCAAATGATACTATTTAGATGAAGATTTATGATGATGAAGCATACCTGCACAACACATTGTCCTTTGACATCATCAATGTTGAGCAAGCCATCAGAAGCAGCTGCCAAGACCTCTGCACATAACTTGGCCGAAGTAGCTAAAAGATGCTCCGGCGCCATTTGTTTTAACAAAGAAACATATATGTGCATCCGCTGTGATCTTGCTTTTTCATCACTGCCACTGCACCAAGAAAGCATCTCAAGCATAGTTCCATAACCAAATAGAAGATAAGTGAAAGATGAAGTAGAGCAGCCTTTGAGGGATATATATATATGCATGAAGAGATGATACCTTAATGAGAAAAGACGAGATCCCTTTTCGGAAGCCTCGCTTAGTCCAGAATGGTCATTAGAACCATTAAGGAAAAATATAGCTTCTATAAAGCTGTTATATGCAAGAAGTGGTGCCTTAACTGCAAAAATATATCAATCAGGAAAAGTGCTCTGGAGTCTGAACTGGTTATGAAGTGATATCATTGAGAATATCACCTTTAAGAATGTTTCCAAATAGATAATCTGCGAGATTCCTTATCTTCTCAGAATCATCAACAAGTGACAAGAGGAATCTGAGGAACAGAACACCTCTCCACTTCACATAATCTCTCTGTACCAAAGCTTGTTTTTTTGTGAGAGGTGACAAAAGCATTTAAATTAACCGAGCAGAGCAGAGAATGTGTATGAGTTCCATTCAATCAGGAGAGACAGACCTGGAGTAATCTTGAAAGCAAGATGAATGTCTGTCTTCTCACAACTTCGCAAGGATCACGCAATGTCATGGTTATCTTTGGAATGTAACTGCCACGAAATAGCATAATACAATTTTTTCAGAAACCAACCAAAAAAATCCTATAAATGATGTACTGCCGCTTACATCATGAAACAAAGTCAAAATAATAAGATGGGAAGCCTGCAGTGATCTTGAAAGTAAGATAACATTCATGCACTCCCCTGAAGATTTAGTCCAAAGGGGTACTCATATGCATGAATGTTATGAAATGTAAACTTACATGAGAGGTTTTTGTAAATTCAAAAATAAGACGGGGTGCAACCTGTAATTATGCCAACTTCCGGGGAAAGTTTTAGTAATTGTGTGGGGGTGTGCGCGCACGTGCGGTCATGTTGGAAATGATTGTAAGCAAAGTTTATGACAGACTATGAAGCACAGATACTTTCCCGAGGGCCGCGTACCTGTATCGGGAACGTTTCGGGTAACGGTACGTACCCGATACTCCGGAGACACCTGCTATTCTAGTCTGAGGATCAACTTAGATTTGATAGATCTTTATGCATTTTGTAATATGACTGTTTTTCTAAAGTAAACAAAAAACTTCTCCATGTATTTTAGAAAAGAAAAAATGACTCATAAATGTAACTAGCGGTGTTTGTTTACCATAGTAACAAAATGTGGTTCTGACTTAAGTTTCTTTTTATCGTTAAAACTACGAAGAATTTGATTTAAATTTGATTATTTTGTTAATTTATTATGTATTTGAGGATTAGATATTTTTTCGACTTGCTCAATATGAATTTTTTTATGTTTGATATTCTCCTTTTTTTAAAAAAAAGTGGCATATATACATGTATATATATAAAACAATTTTATTAACATCATGCCCAAAAGTACCAATATACTTATTTTTTGACCTCCACGTATCACCGTACCGAATACGCATTGTACCTGGTACTTATACATGTATCGGTACTCCATAGATGACAACTTTACTATCAAAATAAAGTCTCAATGGGCCCTTGTTTTTCATGACAAGATCATTCAAAAGAGACCTAATCCACAATCTTTCACAAATCTCATAGGTCATAGCTCTGAATTCTACCTCCGCACTTGATCTGGCAACCACATAATTTTTACTTCTCCAAGTTACCAAATTACCACAGACTAGAGAACAATATCGAAAGGTGGTTCTCCGGTCATCAAAAGAGTCAGCCTAGTCAGCATCTGTATAGACTTCAACAGTTAATTCTTTACTCAGGGAGAACATGATACTCTTTCCATGAGAGGACTTGAGATACTGAAGGATTATGTGTTGCCTTTAAATGATGCGTTTTTGGTGAGGGCATGAACTGACTAATGACACAAACTACGTAAGAAATATCCGGGCAGTATAAGATAAATTGGAAAGACGACCAACCAGTCGTTGGAATCCAGCGATATATGCTATCGCTTCCCCACCATCTCTTCTCAATCTATGGTTGATTTCAATTGGGGTGGCAGCATGTCTACACCCACTCATCCCAGATGACTAAAGCAAGTTTAGACTGTACTTCCTCTGATATATGAATATCTCATGCTTTGACCGAGCGACCTCAATGCCTAGGAAGTGCCCGAGATTTCCCAAGTTCTTTACTTCAAATTCCCCTGCCAATCTTTGTTTTAGTGTTTGGATTTCTCCTATGTCATCTCCCGTTATAATGATATCATCTACATAAACAACGAGAGCAATTAATCTCCCAAGCTTGTGCCTTACAAATAAAGTATGACCAACATTGCTCTGTGAGTATCCAAAAGTCACCATAGCTCTATGGAATTTCCCAAATCAGGCACGAGGGAATTGCTTTAGGCCATATAAGACCTTCAACTTGCACACCTTTCCTCTAGATCCTTCCGGGGTAAGACCCGGTGATAAAGACATGTATATTTCTTCTTCTAAGTCTCCATGGAGGAAGACATTTTTCACATCCTACTGGTTCAAGATCCACTCTTTGCAGACAGCACACGAGAGCAAAACTCTTATTATACAATTCATCTTTGTCACATGAGCAAAGGTTTCTCCCCATGGTCTGGGTATAGCCCCTAACCATCAATTGAGTCTTGCATCATTCAACAACACCTTGAGAGTTTGACTTGACAGAGAACACCCACTTACACCCAACCACTGTCTTTCCTGGAGGTAGAGGAACTAAGTACCATGTGCTTTTTCAGTGCCAACATTTCCTCATGCATGACATCCTACCACTTTTGGTGCTCAATAGATTCCTACGAGGTTGAGGGGATAAAAATAGAGGAGAGAGATGCAAAAAAAAGTTTTATGTGGACGGGATAATAAGTCATAGAACACAAAGTATGACAACGGATGTTGGGTAGAGATACGATTACCTTGAGTCCCCGAAGATGGATACGATGTTGGAGCGGGTAGCCTAAGCGAAGCAGATGTGTCTGGACCCCTATTCCTCCGAGTATACACCTATAAAGGAGGAGCAGGCAAAGGGGTAGGAGTAGCAAACATAGACATGGAGATAAGAGGAGGATAGGAAGGACTGAAGGAGGAATGGGTGGAGAAAGAGAAGGAGAGCTCACTTCTATAGGAGAGGACTCCCCCTGAAGTGAGGGCTCATAGTATGACTCAAACTCCCGAGACGTGACATACATAGTAACAAAGGTCTTTTTGGAAGCAGAGTGAAATCATTTGTACCCTTTCTGGGTAGGGGAATACCCAATAAAGATACACTTAAGGACACGAGGATCAAACTTGGACTTGGGGTGCACATGGACAAAGCACACACGTCCAAAGATCCGAGGGAGAAGTTGAGTGGGGGAAACATGAATAGCATCAAGAGGGAATTTGTTGCCAAGGACATGTGTAGGCATGCAATTAATAAGGAAAGCAACAGTATGAACCGTATCTCCCCAATAATGCTTAGGAAGGTGCATCTTCAGGAGGAGGCAATGAGCTACTTCAAAGAGGTGACAATTCTTGCGCTCGGCTTTTCCAACCCGCCGACGGCGTTTGCACCCGCCGCAAGAAGAAAAAGATCCTCAAACGCTGCTTTTCCAACCCCGCCTCCCCCCCTCCGGTTCCAACTCTCCATTTTGACCCGCCGGGAGCAAACGCCACCGCCGTACCAAATAAACCCTAAGTACACCCAAGTACAACGATGAAAGTAACAAACCAGTGAAAATCAGAAATAGAAGCAATATAGCAAGGACCCCAAACATCAGTATAGACAACAACAAAAAAGAATCACTAGGTTGCGCACGTGATTAAGAGAGACACGATGATGTTTATTGAGGGCACACACATCACATTTAAACTCATTCAAAGATATAATTGACATATTACAAAATAAAAGGAGCTAGTAGAGATAGAGAGATGACCCAGGCGACAGTGCCAGGAGTTCACAGTAGAAGTTTGATCTGTAAAAAGAGCACGCGGAGAAGAGACAAAGCTGGGGGGTCAAATAGGTAGAGGTCATCGCACAGTCTACCATATTCAATCACTGTCCCCAGCTTCAGGTCCCGAAAGATACAAAATGAGATAAAATAGTTACCAAGCAGTTCATGGAATTAGTCAGGTGACTAATAGAAAATGAGTTGTGAGAAAACTTAAGAACATGAAAAACATAGGAAAGAGTGAGGGAGGAGAAAGGTATGGATCCTTTCCCTGTAATGGGAGAAAGAGATCCATCGGCAATGCTCACTTTGTCATGTGGTCTGTCATCGGCAATGCTCACTTTGTCATGTGGTCTGTGGCAACGGAGTTAAGAATACACTGAGTGAAAGAGCGGGTGGTGGCAGAGTGAGTACCTGGAAGCCCCTAGTGAGCATATGGAGAGCTAGCAAATTCGGATGAGTGGTCAAACATGAAGCAACGGAAGACTTGAATCCCCTTAGCAAAGAGAGCAGAAGGAACCTCAGGGGCATCAGGTCCACAGTAAGGAGCGAATCATCCACAACATCATAGAGGTGAGCAGAGCGAGAAGGAGATGATCAACTTAGGGAAAGACCAAAGTCACGGCCTCCGCGAGGATTTTCCTGATGTTTTTTCCGAAAAGCTACCTGGATTGCACCCGCTTAGGGAAGTAGATTTCCAGATTAGGCTAGTGTCGGGTGCCAAGCCCATCTCGCGAACCCCTTACATGATGGCTCCAGAGGAACTGGGAGAGTTTAGGGTCCAGTTGCAAGAGTTAGTTGAATTAGGGTTTGTTCTTCCCAATTCGTCACTCTGGGGAGCTCCTGTTTTGTTTGTTAAGAAGAAGAGGGGAAGTCATGAAGCTTAAAACAAGTGTTCCTAGTATGACAGACTTTCCCACAATAATCACACGTCAAATGTTCCTTATCCGTACACTTGGATCTAGTGTCATGGGCGGAGGCCACCGGGGCTGAACCGAGTAACTAGAGCAGAGCCCTCTGCAACAGTGTATGATAGAAGAGTTTGTCTGCAATCATATTCTTGTTGCACCAAGTTGAATTAGGGTTTGTTCTTCCCAATTCGTCACTCTGGGGAGCTCCTGTTTTGTTTGTTAAGAAGAAGAGGGGAAGTCATGAAGCTTAAAACAAGTGTTCCTAGTATGACAGACTTTCCCACAATAATCACACGTCAAATGTTCCTTATCCGTACACTTGGATCTAGTGTCATGGGCGGAGGCCACCGGGGCTGAACCGAGTAACTAGAGCAGAGCCCTCTGCAACAGTGTATGATAGAAGAGTTTGTCTGCAATCATATTCTTGTTGCACCAAGTTGTACACCTCAGGTGAGGAAGGAAAAGGAGAACGTCTAAGAATCTGAACACTAATGGGATCAAAGTTGCGATGGAGACCGTGAAGGAATTCGAATATCCAGTTGTGCTACTCTCTTGCATGAACCAACACTTAATCCTACGGGGAAACAAGAGTAAGCAAGTCGAAATGGTCATACTCCCGGTAAAGTTAGGTAAACTCCAAGTTGTAGGCCGCAAGGGGACGGTCCCCTTGGCGCAAAAGGAATATCCGTCGCTGCAATTGAAAAAATTGAGCGGCGTTTCCACGACAAGAATAGGTGATCTCTACCAAATGGTAACTACAGTTCCTAGAAAAAGATAGTTATGTGCAATTGATTCCAGCAAGGAGTTGATCAGCCACGACATCACTAAGGAGTTCTCAAACTCCCATTGAGACCAATCCAAGGACATGATGGCTTGGTGCCGATTCTCTGGTGGTGCCACTGATGTATCCAAACATACGGCGTCTCTTTAGAGCAAGAGTGATAGAACGAGCCCAAGGGAGATAATTGGTTTAATCCAATTTAATAGTAGTGATTTGAGGAGTCCCGTGATCATATGAGGTACGGATAGAGCCAATAGAAAGCATAGGATCGGGAGGGGCACTCCCACCAGAGGAGACATTCGTAGAGTCAACACTACCGGGCATATCAACCCTAGAATAGAAATCGCGGGGCTGCTGAAAAAAGGGTCTCACTTATAGAAAGGAGAGAAACTGGGACTTAACCCGACAACGGAACCAACTGTAGATCACAATCACGCATGGAAATGAGAGGGAGAAAGCATTCCCGCAAGAGAAGGGAAGAGCAGACGCCATAAGAGCAACTACAGACTCAAGCCAACATAAATCCGGCGTTGGAAGAGAGAGGCGGGAAAATCGTGGATGTGGAGAGACCTTCGACTGCGGAAAGACAAGGGAGGCTGGGGGAGAGGTGGTGGCAGGCGGAAGCGGAGTGGAGAACGCGGGCAAGCTTGCTGGAAAACGAGCGAGGAAGGGTGGAGGTCACGTGAGCGAGAAGAGGAGGCGGGAGCGGGATCGAGTGGCGCGAGCGGGAAGATGAGGCGGCTAGGGCACGCCCGACTTTGATACCATGTTGGAGAGTTGAGAAATGATCGTAATTTTCACAAGGAGGCTCTCTCCTAAATATAGGAGGGAGATATTGTTAGGCAAAGGGTGTCCGAAGATAACGACAACACCCACCGATCAATAGAGCACAAGCAATAATAAGAAACAAAAAGTATCAACACAAGTGAACACCAAGATATACGTGGAAAACCTTCACCACTTGAAGGTCAAAAACCACGGGGCACGGCACAAAGAAAATCCACTATAATAAATAAGGATTACAGAAAATATCTAGGTTTGCCCAAACCTAGAATGCCCTCCGGATTTGACACACAAATCCACTCCTCTCTACCACCAAGACAAGTCCACAACTTCTCTACAACAAGATAAAATCCTACTCTCTCTTCAAGCACAATAGCAAACGAAGACAAGAAAGGGTACACCTGAAAACGTAGACGAAGAAGCCCTTTGAAACGGTAGAGAAACCTCCTCCAACAGCACGGAGGAAACACCTCCTTCAAGCGGCAAAACTCCGCCTACAGCAGCGGCAAAACTGAAGATCCAGCGGCGGCGGCGAACGGCGCTGGCGCGGCGCTGGCGCGGAGACGGCGGGCGGCGCGGGGCTGGCGGACGGCACGGGGGCGGCGGAAGAAAACTTCCTTCTTCTCCAAAATAACCCTAACGCCTCTTTTTAATCGGGAGTGGTCAGATGAGATATTAAAGCCACGCCACTTTAATAGAAACTTTCCGTACAGTTTTTCATTATAAAAACTGACTGAACAGTTTTTATTTAATTAAAAAAACTGTTCACAATTTTCAATATAACTGTCCGCTGAAGTCAGTAAAAAGAAAACTGCAACGCCGAAAAACCATGTTGCAATATCTGGATTTCTTCACACAGATTTTTGCCTTTAGGGGCTGAACCCCAACAAACTCCCCCTTCAGACCATAAAGGGGAGTATCCCACCGCGACTCCTTCAGGTGGGAATCATGCCGATCAACCGCCGGCAGAGATCATGCTTTTCCCTTGGGACGACCTTCGTCATCATGTCCGAAGGATTTTCATCCGTGTGGATCTTCTCCACCACCAACAGCTTCTCCTCCACAGCATCCTGAATCCAATGATACTTCACGTCGATATGCTTCGTCCTGGAGTG
This sequence comes from Platanthera zijinensis, assembly GCA_039513925.1. Classification (NCBI taxonomy): domain Eukaryota; kingdom Viridiplantae; phylum Streptophyta; class Magnoliopsida; order Asparagales; family Orchidaceae; genus Platanthera; species Platanthera zijinensis. The sequence goes on along the minus strand of CM077081.1, from coordinate 242,512,925 downwards.
AAAGGCGGGATTCTTGGCCAAAAATATAGCACTCTGACTGTCACAGAAAACCGTGTACACGTCCTGTCGGAGATCAAGCTCTAGCATGAACTTCTTCATCCAAATAAGCTCCTTCGACGCCTCAGTCAACGCAATATATTCAGCCTCCGTCGTCGACAATGCCACGCACTTCTGAAGCCTTGACTGCCACGACACTGCTCCCCCTCCAAAAGTGACCACGAATCCAGAAGTGGATCTCCTCGTGTCAACATCTCCTGACATATCCGAATCCGAGTACCCGATGAGTTCTGGTGGACCTCCACCAAACTGTAAACAAAGATCTGAGGTACCTCGGAGATAGCGAAATATCCATTTCACAGCACTCCAGTGAACTTTTCCTGGGTGTGCCAAGTAACGGCTCACAGTCCCCACAGCATGAGCTATGTCTGGCCTAGTGCAAACCATAGCATACATCAGGCTCCCCACTGCGGATGCATAAGGTATTTGGCTCATCTCTTCCACCTCCTCCTCAGATGAGGGGCTTTGAGAACTGGAAAGTCTGAAGTGCCCGGCCAGAGGAGTAGCAACGGGTTTTACCTTGTCCATCATGAACCTCTTCAGCACTTTCTCCACATACTCAGACTGAGATAGCCATAGTTGACCAGCACTCCTGTCCCTGGTAATTTTCATTCCAAGAATCTTCCTTGCCGGTCCCAAATCCTTCATCTCAAAAGACTCACTGAGCTCCTTCTTCAACTCAGCTATGCTGGCCTTGTCATCCCCAACAATCAGCATATCATCTACGTACAACAGCAAAATAGTGAACGTCTTCTCAGTCCTCTTCACATACACACAGTGATCAGCCCTGGTCCGTTGGAATTTGCTCTTCATCATGAAAGAGTCAAATTTTCTATATCACTGCCTGGGTGCCTGCTTCAACCCATAAAGGCTCTTCTTGAGCCGGCAGACCAGATGATGCTTCCCCTTAGCCACAAAGCCTTCGGGCTGCTCCATATATAACTCTTCCTCCAAATCGCCATGTAGAAATGCCGTCTTGACGTCCATCTGCTCGACTTCAAGATCCATGGAGGCAGCCATACCCAACACCAGTCTGATAGAGGACATTTTCACCACTGGGGAAAAGATCTCGTCGAAATCGACACCTTGTTTCTGACTGAAACCTTTCACCACAAGTCTCGCCTTGTACCTTGGCTGAGAGCGATTTTCATCCAACTTTAGCTTGAAGACCCACTTGTTCTTCAAGGCTCTCTTCCCTTTAGGCAATGGGACTAAATCATACGTCTCGTTCTTCTGAAGGGAGTACAACTCCTCTTCCATAGCAGTTGTCCAAGCCTCACGATCTTCAGCACTCTGAGCCTCCACATAGGACTCAGGCTCTCCACTATCTGTAAGCAAAATATACTCATGAGAGGAATACCTGGTATTGGGCCTTCTGACTCTCTCAGATCTGACAAAAGGAACGTCCACCACAGGTGGTACATCAACTGGCAGAGCTCCCCCTCCATCCGGAATCATCTCCTCATCAGGAATAAGCTCACCAACTTCCTCCTCAGCATGCCCATCATCAGCAGCAGTCTCTACTGGCCCATCATCAGTATAGAGTCTCTCCTCCGCAGGTGGAAACTGTGGAACCTGTGACTCCGCAGCATTCTGCTCACCAACCACTTGATCTTCAACAAAGATCACATCTCTGCTTCTGATCATTTTCTTGTTCACAGGATCCCAGAGTCTATAGCCAAACTCCTCATGGGGAAATCCCATCAAGATGCACTCCCGGGACTTCTCATCAAGCTTCGATCTCTCTTCCTTGGGGACATGAACATGAACTTTGCACCCAAACACCCGCACATGTCCGTATGACACTTCCTTCCCGGACCAAACACGCTCTGGAATATCACCATTCAGAGGTGCAGAAGGAGACAGATTTATCAGATGTACAGCAGTTTGCACAGCCTCAGCCCAAAACTGTTTACCAATGCCAGCTTGAGAAATCATACATTTGATCTTCTCAATAATCGTCCTGTTCATCCTTTCTGCTAGCCCATTCTGTTGCGGCGTCCTCGGGATTGTCCTTTCATGTACTATGCCATGCCTTCTGCAGTAAGCGTCAAAGGCACCAATGTACTCTCCCCCGTTATCAGATCGAACTCGCTTTATTTCTTTCCCGGTCATCTTTTCCACCTTCGCTCTGAACTCTTCAAACTTTGCTAGAACATCACTCTTCTGCTTCACAGAATATGCCCAGACTTTCCTGGAGTGATCGTCAATGAACGTGACAAAGTAAGCGGCTCCGCCCACAGACTTGGGCTCAATAGGACCACACACATCAGTGTGTATCAAGTATAGTAACTCCGCCTTCCTCTTTGGTTCAGAATCAGCAAAGGAAACACGTTTCTGCTTACCGGCCAAGCAGTGCGCACACGTATCAGGAAGCCCTCCTGATAGCTCCGGAAGGACCTTGTTCTTCACCAAGATCTTCAAGTTCTTCTCGCTTATATGCCCAAGTCTGCGATGCCATAACTCCATAGAGTCGCCCTCTGCCGCATTCACACTTGGACCACAGATCTTGGCTTTAGTACGATAAAGGCCACAACACTTCCTTCCTTTGGCTACCACCAAAGAGCCCTTCATCAACCTCCAGGTCCCTCCACCTTCAATGCTTGTGAAACCACCATCATCAAGCCTACCAACGGAAATTAGATTCATTCTCAAGTCAGGAATATGCCTGACGCCCTTGAGAACAATCTTCCCCAATTCAGTCTCCAAGTGGACATCACCACTGCCAACAATCAACGACTCACCGGAATTTGCCATCCGGATCACACCATGATCTCCTGCAGAATAGGTGTAGAAGTAATCTCTGTGAGGAGTGCAATGATAGGATGCACCTCCGTCCACGATCCAGTCTGTATCAACGCAGTCCTGGCAAGACGACCCACTGCAGTGCAAGCATAACGGATCAGCCTCCACAATCGAAGTCGTCGCATCACCACTGGATTCTCCTACCTCCTTGGTCTTTCCCTTCAGGTCTCTTTTCATTTGGAAGCAATCCTTCTTGAAATGACCCTTCTTCTTACAATAGTAGCACTCAATGTCCTTCTTAGACTTGCCCCTGGACTTACTCCTGGAACTGTCCCTGTGCTTCACATCCTTCTTCACAGACCGGCCTCTTCCCTCCATGAGAAAAACACCCGAAGTGGAAGATCCAGAATCCTTCCTTCTCAGCTCTTCGTTCAGGAGACAACTAGACACCATCTCCATGGTTACCACACCATCAGGTGCTGAGTTGCTCAACGACACTACTAGAGTCTCCCAACTCTCGGGTAAAGAACTAAGGATCATCAGAGCTTGGAGTTCATCTTCCAAAGTGATCTTCATGGACTCCAACTGATTAATAATACTTTGAGCAAGGTTCAGATGCTCAGTCATCTGGGAACCTTCCCGGTACTTCAAATTGACAAGCTTCCTAATCAGAAATGCCTTGTTACCTGCAGTCTTCCGCTCGTACAAGGCTTCAAGCTTTTTCCATAAGGCCTGAGCCGAGGTCTCCGTGGAAACATGATGAAAAACAGAGTCATCGAGCCACTGTCTAATGAACCCTACTGCCTTTCGATCCATTTTCTTCCACTCTTCATCATCCTTAACTGAAGCAGGTCTCCCCGTCAACGGAGCATGGAGATCTTTACAATATAAGAGATCCTCCATCCGAGGCTTCCATATGCTCCAATTCTTGCCATTCATACTGACCATCCTTGTGTTTTGTTCCATTGCTTTCTCAAACAGTAGCTCTATTACGGTCCACAAGTCGATTTATTTCAAGGGATTAACACGAGAGGATAGGGAGCGGACCGATGGTCGTCACCTACCGCACCGAGTTAGAAACCGAGAAATAAAAACGACTAGCCAAAGAACCTGACCCTCTGATACCACTTGTTAGGCAAAGGGTGTCCGAAGATAACGACAACACCCACCGATCAATAGAGCACAAGCAATAATAAGAAACAAAAAGTATCAACACAAGTGAACACCAAGATATACGTGGAAAACCTTCACCACTTGAAGGTCAAAAACCACGGGGCACGGCACAAAGAAAATCCACTATAATAAATAAGGATTACAGAAAATACGAATGCCCTCCGGATTTGACACATAAATCCACTCCTCTCTACCACCAAGACAAGTCCACAACTTCTCTACAACAAGATAAAATCCTACTCTCTCTTCAAGCACAATAGCAAACGAAGACAAGAAAGGGTACACCTGAAAACGTAGACGAAGAAGCCCTTTGAAACGGTAGAGAAACCTCCTCCAACAGCACGGAGGAAACACCTCCTTCAAGCGGCAAAACTCCGCCTACAGCAGCGGCAAAACTGAAGATCCAGCGGCGGCGGCGAACGGCGCTGGCGCGGCGCTGGCGCGGAGACGGCGGGCGGCGCGGGGCTGGCGGACGGCACGGGGGCGGCGGAAGAAAACTTCCTTCTTCTCCAAAATAACCCTAACGCCTCTTTTTAATCGGGAGTGGTCAGATGAGATATTAAAGCCACGCCACTTTAATAGAAACTTTCCGTACAGTTTTTCATTATAAAAACTGACTGAACAGTTTTTATTTAATTAAAAAAACTGTTCACAATTTTCAATATAACTGTCCGCTGAAGTCAGTAAAAAGAAAACTGCAACGCCGAAAAACCATGTTGCAATATCTGGATTTCTTCACACAGATTTTTGCCTTTAGGGGCTGAACCCCAACAGATATTACAGAGGACAAGAGCGGAAAAATAAAATACGAAAAATACAAAATACAACACAATTTCATATATATATATATATATATATATATATATATATATATATATATATATATATATATATATATATATATATATAGTTGTACACAGGTAAGTATATTTATGACTGATTGGGATAATGATATTATTTAGTTTATATGCTAAATATGTAATGTAATAGATTAAAAGACAAGTTATTTATTCTAGGATGGCAAATGCACATATTAGAGGGGTAGATTAAAATAGTGTTAGAGGATTAGTGTAGAAAACACACCGATTGGACATGGTTAGAAGTTCAAACTATTTTACGAAGAATAACTTCAGAACCAATAAACAAGAAAAAATAGAAAATGATTCTTAAACCACCAACCATAAAATAGTTAATTGAATTAGTGTGTGAGGTACCAGTCGACTAAAGCCGTGTACCGAACACAAAAATCAACCATCAAAACCAAGATATTGTTGCGAAGAGCTGCAGAATCACTCTTCTCAAGTTCCTAAAAAGTCAATAAAAAATTCTCAGGAATCTGAGTAAAAAGAAAGCAAGCCATCAATTTGAATTGAAGTTGGATGAACCAACCTGCACAAACAGTGGAATGTAGCGCTTCGCCAATTTATCATCAACAAGGCATATCTTCCCCATGGTGACCCATGATTGAATATAAAGAGAAGGCGACATTTCTTTCAAAGAGACAGAAAGGCCCACGAGTTTTGTTATCTCGGTTCCAGGCTTAGCAGATGTTATCATTGTATGTAATAGAGGGAGAATACCATGCAAATCAGCTGAGGGGAAAATCAAAACTACCGAACCGATGGTAAAAACTGCAGTTATGGCTTGAGACAACAACTTTGATGAGGTCACTTCATCTTTCCCTTTCCTTCTACCACTTGGTGGAGTGAGAAAGCTATCAGTCTTCAAAGAACCAGAGAGTTCTGAAATGTAGCTTTCGAGAATGTTGAGAGCCCCGGAGAGTAATTGATGCACCCATTTTCCTATAAGCACATCTCCCTCTTTTGGAGATGCAGCTTTTTGTTTGCATAGAGTTCTGAGAGCTTTCACATGGGCATCAACCTAAAAGATTGTGAAATAAGAAGAAAAACAGGAGTATTAATTGAAGAAATTTTAGTTGAAATTATGGAATTGCTGTATACATTCAGCTCTTATTTCCTAACATGCTAATGCTGTCGAATTGAGAATGATAATTACCTTGACTCTCTCATTTATCGCTTGTGATAACTTTCTTACACCACCCTCTCAATACATTCACTCCTCTTCATCAAAGCTTCTTCTTCTTATTTTACTTCGAGTCTCCCTTCATACTAGATTATTTCATTATCATAAAAATTATTCTCTTTGTCTACCGCATTCTTGTCGTAAAAATTTGAGAGTATCATCGATAGTAGGAGATAGTAGGAAATTATCATGTGATAGTCCTCTGCTCTTTGTTGCAAAAGCATGGTGGTGCAAGGCATGTTTTTTTTTTCTTTCTAACCCTTGAGAATCTATTTAAATTTGGAATTGACTCAAATATTGAACCATCAGTTATTAGGGTGGGCAAGAGCAAATATGTTAATCGGTAGTTCGTGGAGGAGGTGATCGAGTGGAAGGAGAAAGGAAATAAATAAACTACAGGCAAGAGCAAATAATGGAACTTGGAATAGTCACATAATCCACGATGCAAGGGGAAGTACCCTTGATCAATAATCCATCTCAGATTTAAAATTGGTCAACATGAGGTCAACTATTTGGGTTATACTATCTCGCGCAAAGTGTATGCATTGACCGAGACAAAGCCACGGGGATCCTTCAATGACAGATTTTGCGGTTTTTGCTTGATAATTGATACACACGGCTTCATCAGCTTCATTGGTTAATACCATCAATTAATTCATGATTATGGTAGTGATCATCCAATAGGCCCTCTTCAGAAAGAGCGAAGGCACCACTTTTCATTGGTCCTCCAAGGCCTCCATGATTTTCACTGAATCTCCAGGATTTAGTGGCCAACTCAATTACACTTGATTTTTCTCAATTATTCATTATCAAGAGTGATGTCTCAGAAGGGTATTGGATTTGGCACAGTCCCCATGCAGAGCTCCCTTCTTGTCACTCCTCCACAGCCATCTGGTCGCATTAGGTTTACGAAATTAAGCCGATAGCCCTCATCCTCGCCATGCAGCTCTGACGACCATATCTTTTGTCTCATCACTTCACCATCTACAAAAATCATCAGCCTACGTTACCTCTTTGGTCAGAAGATCCCTATCTCAGTCAAGCAAGTGTGGGTGGCAAAAATCCTTGGGTATGATTTCACAGTCGAGTTCAAAGCAAGGAACACCAATAGGGCAACTGACACTCTCTCTGGACAGTCTAGGACAACATCTCAGATGGCAGTCAGTGTGGGAGTCAAGAGTCAACCCTCATTCACGAGGAGATTGAGGCGGATCTGGCACTCTGTGGCATCATAGAAGTCATGTCAGACAACCTAGACAAATAACAACCTTAACCTTGTGTGTGTGTGTGTGTGTGTGTGTGTGTGTGGGGGGGGGGGGGGGGGGGGGGGGGGGGGGGGGGATCCAGCATCAAGGCTGACTGGTCAGGTCGACGACATCAACTTGAATTCCTAGATATTTGACAAGATTTCATAACACTCTAATTTTTGTCGACGTGCTGGTGGGGGTAGGGGTGTATTCTGACATCACTTTAATTGGTTTGGCATGCTTTGTGGAACAATTTGTGTCAATCTGCTTGTCATGCTAGCATGTCAAGTCAGAGGCAACATTTATAGGGAGACTACTTCAACCTCTGTGTACTCAAATGAGCAAGATACAATTGTATTTTGATGATGGTGGATCAACTCTCAAAGTACATGACTCTCATTCAACTATGCACCCTTTCACGGCTCCGACAATGGTCAACATCTTCGCCCACAGTTTAGCCCGCCTACATAGGTTTTTGAGATCCATAGTCAGCGATCATAACTCCGCCTTCATGAGTAACTTATGGAAAGAGTTCAAAGTATAAAACACACAACTCTACATGCACAAACGGACAACTACACGATTGAGATGAGATTTTGCAACAACTGAAAAATCATTTTTATCGCGTGTAGCAATGATTCTCTATCAACCCCAAAAGCGGCCACGCAGAGTTAAAATCCATGTGGGGAAGCTGTGAAATTCCGTCCTCATCGTCAGAAATCCATAGCCACATGTGCTCATCTGAAGTAAGCAGTCTGTTCCTTCATGCCATTCATGTTGGAAAACCCACATTGGCAAGGTTGTGTGCTCTTAGCGCCTCCCTCCCCTCAAAGAGCCACCTACATATGTGTCACTTGTGAAACAAGTGCTTGGGGATCACACTATGGAGGATACTATATACTGGCGTACATGGAGGTCCATCCATCATTGATATATACTCCAGCCTCCATCATTAAATGTCTCCCAGAGGTGCATGTGGGCAACACTGTTAACCAAGTTCTTCTGCCTATAGAGGCCACATGAGTCAACAAAGATGATTTTTGCTGCCAATTTCAGGAGTTTTGCCTTGAGGTCAGGACATTTTTTTCCAAATGAGTGTACAATCATGGAAGTGAGGCAATGGATGGAAAGAGGAGACAGAAATGCAGACTTGGCCTATGCACTAACAGCGAGCCATAACTCATAAGGGAGGCCCCGATAACTACAGAGAACGATGGTGAATAGCCCCAGATGTGAGCTTTATGCTATTTTTGGCTTTGAGTATTTAATTCCCGCACTTGTCATTTTAGTCACCTTTCCTTATTTACAATTAAGCCCTAGAAGTTATGGATTATGTATAGAGTTTATTATGAAACTCATTATGCCTGGTGACTTGAAAATTAGAGCCAAGGGATGGCAACTCCTTGGTGCTTATCTGCTTCCCCTCTTCTCCTCTCCCCTTCCCCTAACCAGCCAAGCTTCCTTTAAGGGAGTTACATCAATGGACACATATATCTTTAAATATGATCTTTACTTCCATAGTTTAGGTATGCAAGCAGTAAATTCTAATGAAAGAGGTAAAGTCTTGTCCAAAATGGTTACTCAACAAAATATGCTAGTTATCCACACTCAAAGGTAGAATTGACATGACGATCAAAAACTTATCATGTTACCTCGCTTAAGTGCATATTAAAAGCATCAACCCGGTCAAGTAAGTCCGCAGCCAATTCTGAAGCATTCACAGCCGGCAAGAGAAGTGATACATTTGAAATAGTTTGTAGGAGAGAGACGCGATCTCTAGCCCATGAGATGGAGCTAGGTTCCTGTCCATCAACTGTTACACCCTCCCCTTCCTTAGCCTTGTTGAGAAGCTTCCAATGATGATGGAGAAACTTCCAATCAACTGCCTTCGCCGTGAACAAAGAAACCTCCGACAGAAGCTGCCAAGCACCAACTGGGGCTGTCCACCTCTCTACAGACATGCAATTTCTCATACACAAGGATTCAGACATCGATATGATGTTCATAAGTGAAGTAGCAATTGAAGTCTTAAGCTTCTTCTTCTTTCCCAGGCTAGTGCATATCTTCTTCAAACTGGGAAGAACTTCCCCATCACATATCCCTTCCAACAAAGCCAACACTCCTTCAGGAAGTACTGATTTCAAATCTTCTGTTGTCTCACTAACACTGATATGTGAAACACTGCATATTCGATCCAGCACCAATTCAAGAAATAAATTCTCGCATTCTTCTTGTATGCTCGTCTCGTTGTCAGTAATCAATCGCGGCACAGAATGAAGCCATTCGGTGATAACCCCCTCATCTGGAAACTGTTTATAGACCTGCTCAAAGTCAACCCAACAGAGATGATCAACGCAAATTAAACACTATAATAAAGGCTTTTTGACACTTTGCACCCACAAAATACATTATTTTTGACATTTTGCATCTCTGGCCGAAATTTCAGGGGTACTTTTGTCCCCCGCACCATCCTTCTACCACGATTCACTACTCGGTGTTGTCGGAATCATGGAGCAGTTTCCCAACAGAATAATGTTCCTCGGTGTGGACGACTTAGACATATGGAAAGCAATCAGCCTCAAGCTTCTCGCCATGGAACAACTCCTCGCCTCGCACTCGAAATGACGAGGAAAAGCCATCCTCGTTCTGATTGTGAATCCCGCACGAGATAGCGACAAGTGTGTGAAGGAGGTGCATGCTTGTGATGAAGTTTGGTGCAAAACCGTCATCGTTAAGATTTTTGGTGCTTCCCGGACGAAAACACCACTAAAATTTCGGTCTGTGATGCAAAGTGCCAAATTTAAACTTTCATGGTGCAAAGTGCTAAAACCCCGTATATTTCGGGGGTGGGCGACTTAGACATATTTTAGTCAATCGCCTCAAGATTCTCGCCATGAAACAACTCCTCACCTCGCACTCGAAATAGTGATGCAAAGCCGTCCTCGTTCAGATTGCGAATCCCGCACAAGAGAGCAATAAGGTTGTGGATGAGGTGCATGCTTGGGATGAAGCTTACTGCAAAACCGTCCTCATTCAGATTTTTGGCGCTTTCCAAACAAAAATACCCCTAAAATCTCGACCTGGGGGGCAAAGTGCCAAAATTTAATGCATTTTGAGGATGCAAACTGCGAAATTTAAATTTTCATGTATTTCGGAGCGCAAAGTGCCAAAAAACGAAAAAAAAAGTAAGCACGGACTAGAAATGGCAGATCGACGCAGGCGGTTACCTCTGATATGGCAGATAGAGCAGCTTTGCGGATGCTAACAAGAGGATCAAAGCATGAAGATCCTACAGTCTTCAAAACCAGCACATCCATTGGTCTTCCAATCAAAGCTATGGACTTGGTGATTAGAAACAGTGCTGCCTTCCTCACAGCAGCTTTCTCATCTGAACATCTCCTTCTAAGAAGCTCATTAAACTCAGTATCCCCAATCTCCATCCCTTCCTTCAACCTCGCATAATTCCCCAAATCCCCTGATAAAAACTCAACCAGGTGAGCGAAATTCATGAGCGCCCGAGCCCTAACCCCTCCCATGGAATCCGAACAGCGAAGCAGCAAAATCTTCATGCATCTCATTCCCCAGCAGCTACTAATATCACATGATTCTGAAACTCCAAGAGGATCAGGCAATGAAGTAAGCAAACCAAGAATCAGATCAGCAGCCAGAAATCTCAGCTGCCATTTTCCCTGCGCCATCTTCATCACATACTCAGCAAAACCAATTTGATCCTCCTTCTGAAACGCGATAACAACCTCCAGTATGGCCGCCACCGCCGCCGCTCTCGGCTCCGCCCTCTCCGGCGCCTTCCCGGCCAGATATCTCGGAAAATAAACCAAAGCCTTCCTGACATCACCACTCTCCTGAGCCAGCGGCCCGATTTTCCGACCAACGAAACTCAATGCGGCGGCTCTAACAGCTGATTTTGGCGGCGAGGAGAGCACGACCCGGGCGAGAGCTCTGAGGATTTCCACGGAGGTCGCGGTCTGATCGCCGTGATCACGGCGAGATATGACGGAGAAGAGAATTTGAAAGCATACGCCGGAGAGGCGATGGTGATCGGTGACGGAGGAGGAGAGTATGGCGGTGAGGGTTTCGACGAGGGATTTTACGCCGTCAGGCGAGGAATCGAGGCGGACGAGATGGAGCACGGATTCAAGGAGATCGAGCACGAGCGGGAGGAGATCATCGCGAGAAGAGGGGATTTGCCTTCGCTTCCGGTGGCGGCGGTCGGGGGAAGATGAGGAGGGGTAGGGTTTGATGGCTTGCCGGAGGGAGCTTAGGAGGGAAATGAAGGAGACGGGGGAGAAAAGGGAGACGACGGGGGCGGAAGGGGTAAGGAGGAGGGAGAGATAAACGCGGGCGGCGGCGAGGGAGAAGCTCGGGATGGGAAGATCCATGGCGGCGGAGAGAGGACGAAGGAAAGAAGAAGGGGAAATGCCTGCGGCGGCGAGTCGAGGCCAGAGAGGAAATCCGGCATCCTCGCTAAGGGCACCGGAGTTGCCGGAGGAGAAAGAGGGCAGGAGGGATTCGAGATCAAGAAGGGAGGACTCGGAGAGGGGTTCTTCAGGAGGAATGGATTCTAGGTCTGAGATGAAGCGAGAGATCGTCTCCTCGAATTCGTCGCCGCCGGTCATTTTGCCGCCGCCGCCGCCTGAATTTGAGCACTGCGCAGAAGTGCGGTTTCCCGCTATCGGGAGAGAAGAAGTGGAATCTGAGTGGGATTTTGGTTGCCTTTTTTTCCCGCTATTCCTAACCTCAATTTTTTTTAACAAAAAATTCGGAATCGGCAGTTTACATTTGTCGGGATGCAATTCACCGGTGCAACATTTGTCGTGGGGACGACATTGCAAATTTGCCGTGGGCGGCGATTTGTCGTGGGCGGCGACATTGAAATTTTTTACCCGACCCGCTCCCGGCGGGCTTCGCCCGTCCGCAGACGACCGCCAACATATACATATGAGTACTCAAAATGAACAATATAATTTTTATTTTGTAAAACAAATTATATTTTAACGTTAACATTAATTTTTCTCTTATTCCTAGCTAGAGACAATAGGGAATCTAGATTTTTGGTATTTTAATAGCAAAGTTGTGTATTTTACTAAAAAGATCAATATACTAATATAAAGTTTGGTATAATTGTGTAATTATGAATACTTCTTTTTCACCAAAGTCATAATAGTAGAGATGAAGGAGTTTAGATGCAAACTAATTATTGCGAAATTTTGTTTATACCATGAATTTCTACAATCTCTTCTTTGTCACTAATTCGTATAGATTTCTACAAAAAAAATGCGTGTTTGATTCTAAGTTGTTTTAATTTCTAATTTCTATCACTTTTAGAAACAAGCAAACCAATTTACTATGTACAAATCATTTTTTAGATACGTGCACTTATAAGTTTTTGATATGCACGAAAAATTAGTTTGTACGTATTCAAAACTTATTTGCACGTTAAAATTATCTTATTTTAACCATAAATGAGCAATTTGTTAACCCCCATTCTTCGCCCACGGCAAAAGTTGTCCCTCTCATTTCGCTCACGCACGGAAACCTTCGCTTGTCTGTCACCCTTGCGCCGCCTCCTTGCTGGTTTTCAGCCGCCTAGTCCTCCATTTCTGATGGTTTCGACTATGTAGACTTTCTCACCCTCTCATGTGAGTTCTTTTTACATTTTTCTCTCAAATTTTCTCCAACCTAAAACTGTAGATTACTCAAATTTATTTGAAGTCGTTATTTTTTTGGGAAACAGCTACACCAAACATCTACTAATTGGATATTATAGATCAAAATTATGTTAGTCGAATATATTTTAGATCTGAGAGGAAGCGAGAGAGCGTGCCCTCAAATTCGGTGCCGCTGTTCATGTTGCCGTCGTCGGAATTTCAGCACTGCGCACAGGTGAGGTTTCCAGAGAAGGTGTGGAACCTGAGTGAGCTGTTTAGGGTTTGCTCGCGCACATGTGTTTATTAATAAAATTGTAATTTGTAAATCAGTTTAAATTCAACTTCTTTTAAAAAATGTTTTATAAAGTACATAAATTTTGAAGGAAGCAAGCTTTTCAAACTGTATCTATCTTTTATCTAGTGCTCCTTGTTTATAAAAATTGGTAATTCATATTTAATTTTTTTGGATTGGGAAAGAAATTAGAGTGTTTTAAAAAAATTCATACAAAAAGAAAAAAACTATTTAGAACATCAAAAATTAAATGATTTTGTACATGTTTGATTTAATCTTAATATGAAAAAGTGATTTAATAAAGTTTTATTATTTTTAAATTTCATATAACAATGTTTATGTATGACAATGTTTGTGTATGTTTATTTAAACTATTTAGAACATCAAAGAATAAATGATTTTGTATAACAATGTTTATGTATGTTTAATCATTAGCATATATATAATTAGTTTAAATGTATTATGTTTGAATATATATATATATATATATATACATATATAGATTAATGCAAAAACGCGCAGCGCGTTTTTGCTCTAAAAAACGCGCTCCCCAGAAATACGGAAAAAGCACCCCCTAAACAGCATTTTTAGAAAAAGTGATCAACATGAAAGTTGTAGATCTCGACGAGATCTACAACTTCATGTTGACACTTTTTCTAAAAATGCTGTTTAAGGGGTCTATTTTCAAAAGGCGCGAAGGGGGTTCCGCCCGTAAATAATATACGAATTTTTTTTGCGCGGACCTCCCTTCGCGCCTTTTGAAAATAGACCCCTAAACAGCATTTTTAGAAAAAGTGGTCAACATGAAAGTTGTAGATATCGTCGAGATCTACAACTTTCATGTTGACCACTTTTCTAAAAATGCTGTTTAGGGGGTGTGTTTTTTTCATTTTACCGAGGAGCACGTTTTTTTGTTCCAAAAAGCGCTGCGCGAAATTCAGTGCCCACATAATATATATATATATATATTATATATATATATATATATATATATATATATATATATATATATATATATATTATATATATATATATATATATACTACGAGTGACAGGCACGGGCCTCCGGCCCGATGGCTACGCGCCACAGTACCCGGCCAACAACCGCGGGCTTCGGCCGCACGCGGTGGGCTTCGCAAAGAGCCGAACCACCTCCTTTTTAAAATTAATAAAAAAATAAATTAATTCGTCTGGCGCTCGGGATTACTTCGTCGACCCATACGATAATTTAAGAAAAAGATAGTATTACTTATACATAATAATGAATTATATTATACATATATTTATAAAATTTCTTTTATAAAAATACATAAATTATAACATTATAAGTATAAATTATTTGAAATGTTAGCATAATTGCTTACTTGGCTCATTGGTTTGAGTTGTTCTTGTTGTCCTTGAGGTCCTGGGATCAAAACCGGACAACTGCATTTAAATTAAAATTTAATTTTAATAGCTGGCTCCTCTCCCCAATTTTTAAGATTTATAGGGATAAAATCGTAATTTCACATAGGTTTAGGACACCCTAGTGGTAGGTTTAGGAGACCTATAAAAAAGTAACGGACGGCCATGATTGATCCGATGATCGGACGGCTGAGATTTCATGATCGTCCAGATCGGATATTTGATCAGACGGCTGCTGAATAATGCATTCATATCGGACGGTCCATGAATTATAAATTCATTACTATCGAGAGACCACGATACTTCTTTATTATATAGTATAGATATATCTATATATATATATATATAATATATATATATATATATAGATAATATATATATAATATATATATATCTATACACACACACACGAGCATCTTCGCACGGGCTACGCCCGTGCCCGATGCTCTCGGGCGGCCTTCGGCCGCATCTAGGCGGGCTTCGCCCGCCTCCGAACGGGCTTCTCCCATGTTCGATGCGTCGTTGCAGTCCGCACCCACATCAAAGCGCGATGCCCCCGCATCAAAGCGGGATGCACCCATATCAAGACGGACAGTTCCGCAATATATACATATGAGTACTCAAAATAACCGTAAAAAAGTGTAAATCAATATTACAATTTTATTTTAAAAAAAAAAATTACGTTTTGTCGTAAAAATATTAATTTCACGCAATCTCTCTCTCTTCTTTCTCACCCTTACTCATCTCTCTCCATTTCTCTCTCCCTCCTCTCTCCGCCCCCTTTCTCCTCTCCCTTCCCCCATCTCTCTCTCTCTTCTCTCTCCCTCCTCTCTCTCCCAACTCTCTCTCCCCATCTCATCCTCTCTCTCTCTCATGATTCAATGACTCTTATTTGATCTATGATGTGCCTCCAATATAAATATATATTATTATATATATATAATGATATATATATTTTTTTTTTTTTGATCATTCAAATTTTGAACAAATTGAAATTACTGAACCATTTGTAGAGCACATCAACTTTAATATTTTTGAAGATGTGCGCGATGTAGATTTCGATGGTTTTGCAATGACAACGACGAATGATTTGACTCATTATGTTATGATTTGAATTTGTGATAAATAATTAAATAATAATCACAAAACATTATTATCTAATAGTATATATTCATGATAAGTAATATGTTAGGACTTATGATTTTAACTCAAATGACCCTCAACAAAACTCAGAGGCAGCCCGATGCACAAAGTATCCCCACACATTGAGAGTCTGGGCAAGGGTCTTACTGCAAGGGTGAAATGTAGGCAAACCTTATCCTGCATTAATGCAACGCGAACCATCAACATAACTCAAATCACATAAAATAGTGAGGCCTTAATAGGGCTTTGATTAGCAGATGAGATAACCAAAAAAAAAACTCAAGTCTTTCTCAAGTAGTATAAAAAAGCTGCAAAACTAGCTCGAAAATAGCTAGAAGAGATGGCAATGGAGGCTCTAATTCAATACTTGAAGGCGGGTTTTGTGCTGTCTCGGCTTCTCATTTCTTCTTCCCTTGATTCTTTGATTTCTTGCCTGCGGGTGCTTTTGCCGCCTTCGCTGATGCATCCTGATTATGAGAACATGACCAAAATAAATTCATCATAAATGTACATTAACAAACATGCCTTGGATAGGAAAATATAACCCTTTTATATATTTAAAAAAAGGAATAATTACCAAAACTTCCCCTCGAAGTTCGTATAATTACAGGTTGCATCCCATTTACTTTTGAAATTACAAGGGGGTATTTTTGTTCATAGATGTTATGATATATAATCTTACAGAGGATGTTTTTGCAATTTCAAAAGTAAGAGGGGTGCAACCTGTAATTTATCAAACTTAGAGGGGAGGTCCTGATAAATGTCCCTACTAAAAATGGTTAAAAAAACATATCTATTTTACAAAATAATCCATGACAGCTGCACAAACAGCAATCCTTTTTTAAGGTGTCCTCTTTAAGCAGTTCATAATTTTGAACACAGCTTCAAGATGTTTGTCCTTGAGAGAACGCGGAAAATTAACTTAAAATAGCTTGCTACAAATGCGATATCTCGTCTCTGTATGTAGCACATTACTACGTTCGTTTGACAGCGCATTTTTGCTCGTGTTTGGACAAAAACTTCGTTTGGCACAACTCAGCAGAAAAAATTCATTTTGAACCCAAATGTGAATGCAGTTTTAAGAGCGAGGTCGGGCGTTCACAGATGACAGCTGTTGATCACTTCATTCATGACAGCAACTGTAAATCCCAACCACAAGCAACACTATCCATCTTTGCTACTAGTACAAAACCTAGGTTGGAGAAAACTAATTTATTTGATCTACAATAGAATAAACCCCCCACAACATATAAATAAAGTGGCCCACATATACTCATAGACAATGTGGGACAAATCATACCCATCTTTGCATACATGTGAGAAAAAGAAGATATCTATTTCAATCATACCACCCATCTTTGCATACATGTGAGAAAAAGAGGAAGGGAGGGGTTTGATGAAGAGGTCAACAATCTCCTTGTCAAAAGCAACAAACAAAGTGTACTAATAACTTCTTTGATAAAGTTGTGACAGTTCCACCTCTATATGTTTGCTCTCATGGGGGCACTTGGTAATTGTTAAAAAGGCAGCCCGGTGCACGAAGGATCCATGCGCAACGAGGGTCTGGGAAAGGGTCCCACCACAAGGGTGAAATGTAGGTAAACCTTACCATGCATTTTTGCAAGAGGTTGCTTCCAGGACTCGAACCCGTGACCTCAAGGTCACACGACAACACCTCAACCGGTGCGCTAAGGCTCCCCTTCGCGTTTGGTAATTGTTAAGAGAAAAAATTGTGTTATATATTAAGGACTAGATCATTCATCAAGGAGCGTAACCATAACATTCACAAAACTCATTGCTAATGGCTCTAAACTCAACCGTTGCGCTTAATCATGCCACGTATTATGTTTTATTTTTCTAGGTAATAAGATCCCCCCCCCCCAGAACTTTGAAGGTAACCATGACTCTAAACTCATTGCTAATGTCTCTAATAGCCGACTCAGCCGCTGCGCTTAATCATGTCACGTGTTATGTTTTACTTTTCTAGGTAATAAGATCCCCCCCCCCCCTAGAACAATATCCTAAAGTAGATCTTCGATCCTCAGTAAACCCAGCCCAGTCTGCATCAATGTAAACTTCAATCTTCCAAGTGAGGACTAGAGATACCTTAGAATTCTATGAGCAACATCAACATGGAGGGTCTTTGATAAGTGCATGTACTGACTGATTACTCTCATTGCATAAGTGATATCAGAGCGCGTATGAGACAAATAGATCAGTCTTCCTACCGATCTCTGAAATTCAGTGATTTGCTTCACTGTCATCTCTCCCGAATTTGTGGTTTACTGCAATCAAGGTGTGGGTCGGTCTACACCCACGCATCCTATCTTTCTCAAGAAGGTCCATAATATATTTTCTTTGAGAAATAAAAATATCATGTTTTAACCTCGCAACTTCAATACCCAAGAAGTAGCTTAATTTTCCCAAATCTTTTGCCTCACACTATTAGCTAATTTTTGTTTCATTATATTTATCTGTTTCGCAGCATTCCCATTATAACAATGTCATCAACATAGACAATGACGGTAGTAAATTTATTTGCCTCGTGCTTGATGAACAGTATATGTTACATTGCTCTAATAATATCCAAAGGACATCAAAGCCTTAAGGAATCTCCAAACCATTCTAGGAGACTGCCTTAGCTCGTAATTCCCTAGAACCCATTAGGGGCAAGGGCAGGCGGAAGAGCCATGCAGACCTCCTCTTCTAAGCTTTCATGGAGAAACACATTCTTCAAATCTAGCTTGATGTGGTCTCATCCCTTGCAAGTAGCACATGACAAAAAAACCTTATACAGTTCATCTTTGCTACATGGGAGAAGGTTTTCTAATAATCAATCCCTTGAGAGTTCTATTTGACAAAGAATACCCACTTATGCCCAAAAAAATTCCCTTGAGAAAGATGCATCGGATCCCATGTGCACTTCCTTCAAGAGGCATAATCTCCTCATGCATCACTTCTTGCCACTTGAAATTCGAAGGGCATCTTGCCAAGATGAGGGGATGGAAATGGAAGTCAGGGAAGACACGAAGATCTTATAGGAAAAAGAGAAAAAGATGTAACTAACATAATGAGATAGAGGATGTTAGGTACATGATCTAATATCTTTCCTGAGAGCAATGGATAGATAAGTAGCCCCTAAAATAGGATGTGGTATTGTGGTGGTTGTTCTGAAATCATGGAATGACCCTGCCTTTTGGTCCCTTATTACCCTGGTATAAACCTGCAAGGTAGGAGGAGGAGTATATGCAACCAGAGTAGGAGCGGGAATACTGTGAACCATAAGAATATAAGGTGGAGGAATAGGTAGACGAATAGCATGGAAGCTCACTTCCAAAGGTACAAACTTCCCTTGAAGTGAGGGACTATAGTAAACATTGGATTAATGAAAAGTGATATCCATAGTAGGGGTGAGCATAATAATCAAAACTTGATAGTCGCTTGAAAAATGCTCGAGTTTTTATTCGAATCATCCTCGGGAAATTTTTTTTGAATCGAATCAAAATTGACTCAA
Organism: Platanthera zijinensis; assembly: GCA_039513925.1. Classification (NCBI taxonomy): domain Eukaryota; kingdom Viridiplantae; phylum Streptophyta; class Magnoliopsida; order Asparagales; family Orchidaceae; genus Platanthera; species Platanthera zijinensis. Next base: position 242,493,638 of record CM077081.1, on the reverse strand, counting down.
AATCAATTTCAAGTCGATTTCGAGCCTCATATGAATCGTTCGATTTTGTAATCAAGTCGGCTCGATTTATGATTTTATTTAAAATTTTAAATTTCCCGATAATTTTCATAAAACCACTTTCCTAGATATCTTATTTGTTTACTCCATTACTGCTACACCTAGAGCAGCACGCCATCACACATAAACCTCGCATCACAAAGAACAGTCTAGAGCAGCACGCCATCACACCTAGAGCAGCACGCCATCACACCTAGAGCAGCATCGTATTGGGAAATGAGAATTTCATTTCTCAAATTCTTTTTTTCCATCATTTGCATTTATCTCGATTAGAATCAATAGGAGATCTATTTTATTGACTTCCAGTTTTTTAGGAATTTAAAAAACAGTTAATTTCGAGTCGGCTCGAAATTAATTCGAGCAGACTCAAAATCGAGCCGATTTTGAGTCGAGCCAGGTTGACTCAAAATGGATATCAATTTCGAGCCAGATCTGACTCGATATCACCCCTAATCCATAGTAACAAAGAACTTCTTGGTAGGCAGATGGAAACATTTGCACCATTACTGTGTGGGTCAGTAACCTATGAAAACAAACTTGAAAGCACGGTGCTCAAGTGCTCCTTCAAAAAATACACTCAAATACATCGAACAAAATCATCAATAAACGTTACAAAATACAGACTTCCTCCACCAACAGACTTGGTGGGAAGAGGACCCCAGATGTCTGAATGAACAAGGTAAAAGACGAACAAAAACCTCAAAAAATTTAGCAGAAAAATAGTACGATGATGGTAGACATATTGACAAGCCTCAGTTTCTACAGTAGAAAATGACTTTAAAGATGGCAGGAGATGTCGAGTTGGTGGAGGGGGCATAATGGAGGAAGACCAAGACAATCATATCACTGAAGAAGAGAAGTGGAGAGGGCAAATGCAAAAAAGTGGGTAGATCGTCAAGGTAGTATAGTTCGTCACATTCAATACCAAAAGCAATTGTCTTCTTTTGTTAGAAACTAGGTCGGGGCAACACAACGCAGTTCCAATTGGAGAATAGAGGTGGTGGTAACAATCCAGTTCCACAAAATGGAATAAGAAAGTCATCAACCACAAATGCAAGTGGTAACTAATTATACTTCTCGAGATGAGAGAAGACAAGATAGTTCCAAGTCATATGACTAACAGCATCGGAGTCGATAAGTCACTTATCCTGAGTAGCAACACAGATTGCTTGGAATCACAGATGAGAGCCACAATATCTGCCAGAGAGAACCATCGATCGGACTCTGGCTGCGAAGTGGAAGGGGCGGAGAAGGTCAAACTCGGCAGTACTGACATGAGCCTGAGAATGGAGGTGATAATGCCTTTCAAAGCATCACTCAATTAGATGATCAAGTCTCCCACAATGTGACCAAAGATGGTGATTCCTCTCATGACCCCCCCTCCCAGTGCTGCCACCAAAGCCACAATGAGCTCCATGACCAGCCAAATGGGCAAAATTGGAGGATGGAAGGGATAAAATAGAAGGTCGGCGCAAAAGGTTGGTAACAACAAAAATGTGAGTGGCAGGGGAATCGAAGGTGGGAGTGTCAAGCTCTTCCAAAATCTGTTGACGTATCAGCTCATAGGTATCCAGAAGGCGAAGAAAATAACACACCACAAGGAGTTCTTGAAAATGTTTCTGATAAGTTGCAAGGTCAACAAAAAAGGGTTGGTGTTGGAGAAGTTCTATGTCAAGAGATTGAACTTCTTGATCTGCAGCATCAGGAGAGACTGTTATTCGAGCAAAGAGATTAGAATAGAGGGCACATATGCGAGATATTTTTGCATACTTAAAGAGTAAAGGGCAACAAGATGATTTCATACTTCCTTCATAGTGTCATCATGACGGATGATTGACAAACATAAATTTAAAAGAATGTTTGAAAGTCAAGTCCGAACAAAAGCATCATTGGCGTCCCAATCAACAAAAATAAGAGACGCGGGATCAGGCATAACGTCAAAGAGATGATGTCGCTAGTGTTGAGAACACAAAAGAAAGGCAAAGCAGACTCCAATCAAAATAATTTGGTCTGCTTAAGTTAGAAGTCGTCCCGTGATTTCAAGACATACTGAAATAATTGTGGGTGTAGGAGCAATGACAATGATAGCAGGAGATAGCGGTGGAGTCACAATAGCCCGATTCAAGGAATAATTGTGGGATGATTACGGTGAGGAGAAATCGTGTGAAAACTGAGGAGAACTCGCAGATATAATCATATGCAACCATTGCCACATCTGAGAACGCATGATATCGTGATGCTCAAGTTATACTTTATTATTTATTGTTTTATTTGTTTTTTCAATTTTTTCATGCACCGATGTATTGAATTCCGGCTCATCGGTTTGACCACCCGAAAAGACCCTAAATAAAAGGACTGGATGCCCGGTAATTTAGTAATAAGGACGGTAGAGGCAAACTTAAATTATTTAAAGAAAATAAGTTTAAATTGGAGAAAATTACTCAAAAAAACACCCCCACAAAGAAATCAAATCATAAATTGTTATTTGGAAATATCCTAATTGGAAATTATTCAAACCAAAGACACGTTAATAAGGCTAGAAATTATATGGGAAAATCTTATGATAACTAATTAGAAATAGAGGAAAATCTGATTGGCAGCTAATTGGAAAGAAAGCTCCAATTGAAAACCTCTTTCACGTGCCTTGCTCCACTATTTTAAGCCCATGGTGAAAAAAAAGAAAACCAGAAGAGAGAAACGTTCCATTGGTTTCTTTGTTCCGCCGGTCAAGCCCCTGTTCGAAACCCCCGTTTCCTTCATCGTCCCTTCCTCGAAACCCCCGTTTTCTTCATCGTCCCTTCCGAACACTACTGCTCTGAGTCCAGAATCCCCTGCAAATTGTCCCTGTTGAGCGCCTGCAAATCGTCCCTATCAAGCGTCTGCAACTAGTTGATGAGACCTACGTCGCATCTCATAATGTTATTTTTGTACTTGTTTTATTTGCGTAGCTCATGACTTGACGTGTTTGGTTTCATTACGTTGTGTTGAGTTGTACGCGCATGTTATTAGCGCTTTTGGGTAATTTTGTTTCGCGCAATTTTGTTTAGCTCGTTGGTGTGACCGGCTAACGAGACCCTAAATACATAGGCCCGGTAGTTTAGGAGATAGGTTAATTTAGAGCAAACAAATTTAATTAACTATTTTATAATATAATATTTTGTCTTTTCCTACAACCAGTCCCGCTGTGAAATCCCCTCCACAGTTTCTCCATTTTTGCCACGATTGCATTCCTACCGTTATTAGAGGAACTCCATTTTTATAACAATCGCTATATTAAATGTGTGCCAATATCAAAAGAAAACTCAAACCCTAAACCCCACTTGCTATAAAAGAAATTCCCCTCCCATATGAACAATCAGCTGGAAATTAGACTGAACGAACTGATTTGGTTTCGTTCGGTTTCTCCAGCGCCGCTCCCGCCGTTCCCTGCTTCTTTCGCCAGTTCATCCCTCGAGCGACCGAATCGACACTTCGTCGGCCTCCCTTCAGCTCTTCGGCACTCTGCGGCTCTGTCGCCCCTTCCTTCAGTGCGGGCGTCCTTCGTCGTCGACCTCGACAACTCTTCCGACACTTCCTGCTCGACGGAGCCTTGGACGCCACTTTTCCCTCCCCGTCCAGCTTTGGCGCCGCCTGGAAGGCCTCGTCTGCCTCTTATGCCGGCGCTGCAGTGTTCCTAGGCTCCGGCAACAGCACTGGCCACTCCTACAGCCGGCTCCTGCAGCACTTCCGTCTTTCCCCTTCTTTCAGCAGCACGATCCTACTTCTCCAGTCCTCGCCACTGTCGTCAGCACTGCTCTGTTTTCCCGACGACCTCGCCTCTGCCAGCCCCAACATTTACAACAACCTCCGACAGTCCTGAGCATAACAACGGCTTGTGGTTTCTCCTTCCACCTCCTGGAGATCCTCAGTCATTGCTACTCGTCCCATGGTATACCTCTCCATTCTCCAGCTCTCAATCCAAGGTTTATTTTGTTGTGCTAACATTTAAAATGAACGGTTAATTAATAGAGCTTGCCTTGACTGATTTCATTCCCTAACTATCGTAATTTCCCAACGCGTGATTGCCACCGCCTTGTTCCCCCGTCTGTGGAATTATGGCTTCTGACGTTATTACGTTTGTGCGGTAGTCTTGCGCTCACGAGCGACGCCTAGGTCGTTTTATCCGTTTAAAATAGCCCGTGAAGTCTGCTCGTGCCAAAATTATTTGAAGCGTTTGCAATTTTATTCATTGAAAATCTACAGCCCCCACTTTGGTTCACATCACTCGTCGATCGCTTCTATTCCAGAGGGAGCTCCTGCAGCTCGCACGCCAACGAATGAACGTCGTCGACTCCACCTCCATCTCCAGTGACCAAACAAGGTTGTTGCAAGCAGGATGTTGTCGACCTTTGACTTCCTATTCTGGCAACTCGTCTGAGGTCTTTTCAGCCCATAAGTCGGTGGTCATTTCAGCCTTTTCCTCGACACACTCCTTGCACGACAAATTTGAACAAGACCGACTCTCCTTTGGCGTACCCTTTGCATGTATCCTTGCTCCGATTAATAGTTCTATATTTTTTGCATTCCAACTAAAGTATAAGTTTGCCTTTGTGTTCTTGTTATTTCTTTATTACCGTTTATCCATAAATTATTACATGTGATTTTGCAAAGGATTTTCAGATCTCGCAACGGCTCAACTCATTAAATGCTAAAGAGTACAACCTCAAACCGAAATTAATGATTTTATTCAAAGTTCATAACGACGAGAGTGATTTCACGTGCAAAACTCAATTTTGGCCCGCCCGACCTACAGCATAATCAATCTATGGGATCGACATGCTTGCAACAAACAGTGATCAACGAGCTTACAATGGACAAGGATCGACGCGAGACACGCGCTGAGATCAGTGAGCTTGCGGTAATGGAGAGTCGCATACGGTCTCTGAAAGAAGACTGTTCGCAAAAAGAGATCGCAAGAGGAGCTCGCGGGAAGAGATCGTAGGAGGGACTCGCAGATATCGCAGTCGCATGACACGCAGGAGGTGCTCGCTGGACCGGAGATTGCGCGCGGTGGTGGTCAAGCAAAAACCTATAAATATCTCGTGGGAGGGAGGGGATTAGAGTGAGTATCGATTATGCAAGAATGGTGAGTTTCGTGACAACGCTGATCGCGGGCAGCGAGCTCTGTGTGGGATGGAATAGGAGAGTTATGTGAGAGCAGAAACTTCGCACCAGATGGTTGTTGGGATACGTGACCAGATAGCGAGAGCTTTCGTGTGAGGCCAGGAGCGTTTACGCAAGATCGTAAAGGTTCGTACGAGACTGGGAGTATTCGCACGAGACATTTCGATAGGTTCTAATACCACATGACAATATGAAATATTAAAGAATTATTATGCTGAAATTTCTAATTATTATGTGAAAACTCCTCTTTTTATATAGAGTATAGGACGAGGGAGAATTTACACTTAAAAGATGTGTAACTAAATACAAGAGAAAATGTACAATGTACCCCTTTCTGGGGCTTTTATTTTGGGCTTTAACAAAAACCAAATATTAATGTAGAAGGAAAACATGGTGTGGGATTTTGTAAATAACAGTACCTTCCGTTTAAGAGGTTCAGATGCATTCATCACCGGCTTAAAGAATGATTCCAGCCTAAGAATATACATAATATTTCAGCAGCAATATAATATCTTCATCAAAATAATACAAGATGATTCTTACCTCCCTTGATTGCCCTTATCCTTAGCTACCCTAATCTTTTCTATCGCCTGTGAGGAATTCAAAGATATTAAAAGTTGCATGCTAATAATACACTGAAATTCTTCGCTCGATTGCTTAGATGAATGAAATACAAACCTTAACAATGCGGTCTTGGTTGAAACCATTTTCTTTAACCAAGAAGGTCACTAAACCCTGAAGGAGGATGAAAAAGTAGGATGTGTGAAATTAAATTATTAGGCAAAACATTAGACCAAGAAAATATACTAAGATTTATAAATACTGATTTAATAAATTATGGGGATACTATAGTGATTTGGTTGATAACTTTATGGACTCAGATTTTTTTGAGATTAAGAGGATGTTGGTGCCTACTAATAGAAAAACGGAGTAGAGAAAGTAGCTTCATACAATTTTATGGACCTTGAAAAGCATGTAATTGAGTTACATGAGATGTGAATTGGTGTGCATTAATAAAGAAATGTGTTTCAAGGTTGAATTATATACATCATGAAGCACTGCAAATATTAGTAGCTATAGAGTTACTGGGCAGCTTGATAAAATAGGAGTACGTGAATGATCAACACTGAATTGGTATCTTCTTGCACTGATTATTCGTACATTTTTCTTATGATAGCTCTAATCAGTGAAGTAATATCTATTGAAATAACAAGAAATTCAGAATTAAAATTATATACACACACACACACAAGTAAAACACACACAGAGAGAAAGGGAAGATAGAGGGCCTAAAACTATTCGAATAGAGACTAATCATATGATATTCAACCTTCATGGCGATGCAAAAAATTATTCATTAATATTAACTGATAAAATGATGCTAAAACATGTAAGGTTTAATTATCATGGGTATAATATAACAAAGACTAAAGATATAAACAATACCACAAATTCTAGGAAAAAAGTTATCTTATCCAGCTGAGTTCAGAAGCCACAACATAACCATTGACTCATTGATGTCTAATTTATCCTATGTAAGGTCATCTCGTGAAGGCCCAACTAACACACCATCAATGTGACCCAGCAATCAACATTGTCGAAGAGCTGGATGAATAGATGGGACCAATAAAGGCAGCTCGTGCCGTTAGAGGAATCATAGTGATGGTAACATGATTGGAGAGGTGTTCCAATCGAGAAGTGGTTCCCCCAATGCACAAGGCAGAAGAAGCTCCAACGTTTTCTGGCACTGTTCTGAAATGGCCCAGATGAAGGCTGGACAAAAAATGGGTTGTTGTTGATGGAAAAGTCAGGATGAACTTAAAGATGATATAAATGTCTATAGCAAGCTAAAACGGGAGATTTCTGCACATAGAACACTGGGGAGATACTTCCAGTGGAAATGAAATTATGTTTTACATACACTTTGAACTTCTGAAACGTGAAATCATTTTCTGGAGAACAAAAGTATGGATTTGGATCAATGGAGATTGGTTGGAAGAAGCTGCACATTCAATGTTGAAGGTAATAATTGAGCAAGTAATAAAATATGCAGAACAGTCACACGCTCAGGTCGTTGTTGCAAAGGAGTCAATCAATCAAATCAACAACCCGGAACAATAGTGAAAGAGGCTTCTGTGATGGGGAAGTTGTCACACCGGAGCAAGTGCATCAAGGAGTTTTGAATGAAATCACAAGATTCACAACTCAACGATTAAGCTGATCGGATTCAGAGGCTCACTTATGCAGATATGCGTACGGGTGAACATACGCACACAGGAGCAGAAGTTTCTACGACAAGAAGATGACTATTGCCAAGAAGATCTGAACAGGTAAAAACAAGGAAGAGCGGGGAAAAATTGCAACTCAACAATCAAGCTTGATCGAGGAGGGATAGGAGGCGTACATTGCTCTAATACAAAGTAAAAAAGGAGAATCTTTTGTTCTCCTCATGTATTTTTTGCAATTAGGGTAGGAATTCTTCAAGTATTAATCTTTTAACATGTATAATTTCATACCACCATCGTACCCACAACCTATTATGAAGCTTTTTGTATACCCTATTATGAAGCTTTTTGTATACCATGTTGGAAAGAGACTACGAACGAGGAAATCTCTGCTTTGACATCACGAGGTAGCTGGACACTTGTGCCCACCCCATCTGGAGGCGATGTTGCTAGTTATTGGGTCTGTAATCAAGTTTCTCCTAAACGACATTGTGGACCGTTACAAGGCTTGTCTGGTTGCCAAGGGGTTCACCCAAACAAATGGTGTTGATTTCGTTGGTATGTTCTCTCTGATTTCCCGTATCAGTACTATCTAGATACTCTTCTTTGTTGTTGTCATCAAGAATGGGCAAGTGTCTCAGGTTGATGTCAAAAACGCCTTTCTTTATTATGTAATGGAGAAATCTCTACCATTGATTATGGAGCAATCTCTTTATTATGTTGCTCAGGGGGAGTTTGCGGTGTGTAAACTTTAGACGGTCATTTATAGTCTTAAATAGGCCCCTTGAGCATGGTTTGACAAATTCGGCTAGGATGTCTTTACCATTGATTTCTCCAGAAGCAATGTTGATCACTTTCTCACTTTATACGAAAGACCAACCATGGACTGGTTATTCTTATTGTATACATAGACGAAATTCATCTTACCAGAGATGACCCCTCTAGAATAGAGAAAATAAAGAAATATCTCGGAAATATTTTGTTATAAAAGACATGGTCCTCCAATATACTTGCTGGGAATTGAAATTGTGGACTCAATAACTATATAGTTCTTTCCTATTGCAAGTGTGTCCTAGATCTACTAAACGAGACTAGTCTCCATGGCACAAAACCTTCTTGGAATCCTATGCTTGTGGGCGCTGATAAACATTGACATGAGACATCCCCTCTTCTACATGAAGGGGAGCCTTGGCACACTGATTGTGGTGTTGCCATGTGACCACTCCTGAACTGGTTCCTTTAAGAGTTGAAATGTTTTTTTATTACATTAACAATGTTAATGGCTAGTAATGTGATCATTATTAATCCATTATTGTATGTTTGCTTCCAATCTGAAAATGTTATGTTTGTCGAGGGCATTTAATATGATCCCGGAGAGGAATCCGGCAAGTGGGGGGGTCGGCGGTGGTGAGGGAGAGGAAAGAGGAGGGAACGAGAAGAAAAGCAAGGGAGCAACCCTAAATTTCATACATCCAAGCATAATGAAAAAGAGTACAGCACAACCCATTATAAATGCGGGATGCGGATAACGAAAAAGCAGTGTGAATAATAAAGCATACACATAACAGAATATAACATAACATAATGCAAATAAGATAATCATGTCGATGACGCATCTTCGGTCTCTCCTCCTCCAGACAGACATGTCATCGTCTTCCTCCGTGTGTGGGCTCGCCACGACGTCACGTCGGCATGTGCGTGTCTCATCGGTATGTGCAATTGTAACAATGCTGCCGTTTGGAAAATATGTCTTGACCTCAAGGCAGTAGTCGGAGGATTGGAGGCAGAAGTGATCTTGGGTAAGCCACAGAGCTTCGGACTCCAAATGGTAAGACCCAGCAACAGGTACCGCCTGCGAGCCAGAATCCCCCTAAAGGTGATAGCGGCAATCAAGTAGCTTAGCTGGGTGGTACGACGCCAACTGTCGTCTTTATTTCAGAGAAGAACCGGGCTAGGAAATAGGCATGCACCAAAACGGGTAAGGCCCCCGTCAGCATCCCCTGCCTCAGAGGCTCGAGTTCATCCTTCTGCACATGGTCGGAACGGAATGGCTGCGCCGACGCTGTTGTGGTCCTAGGCTGGAGGGAATTGGCGCGGTCGGTCGACAGGGATGGTGGCAATCCTACTAGAGGCTTGATGACATCGGCGAGCACAATAGAAAGCTCTTGGTGGTCCATCGGAAAAGGGAAAGGCGCATAGGGAAGACCCAAGAGGGCCCACGGACACGCAGAGAGGCTGATGTCCATGGTCCGCTAGATCGTACAGAGGGAGATCGGAGAACGGAGGAAAGCGGAGTGACCGTCGAGGCGAGATGGATGTCCCTCATGGAGGAACTGCATGGTCATAGTCGCCCAATTGACGCGTACATCGCCGAGCGTGCAGGGCCAAGCCGCCACCAAAATGGCGTCGACGTCGCCTAGGCCGAATGCATAGAAGTCCGCGGTCACAAAACAGGGCCCCACTGAGAGAGACACTGCAGTGTAACGACCCTAGTTGGTCGGCGATGGCAATCGCCCAGGCAGACTGCAACATCTGGGGAGGGAATTGAAGGAAGGAGTTGCTACACTAGACACTCCAAGATGAGGTTGTGGCTTGCGTCGCTGTCCACCATGATGATGATCAGGCGATCTCGCATCGTGCACGAGAGTTACATGGTATGTATTCAGAGATCCCGCCCGTCGAGGCACGGGATAACTCCAGGTTGTGGAACGTAGTCGCGGTGGGGTCGAGAGGTTTATCCCTCGCAGAGAGCTTCAGGGCCTCAAAGTTGATCAGGGTAACCTCAGGGTTGACGTCGTTGATGATAGCGTGGAACTCCTTCACGTAGCACTCATGGTTGGGGGAGTAGGGTTGGCGGCACCAAAAACAGAGACCCTTGCTACGAAGCTCGTTGTAATCACTATTCGAGAAGTGTTGAAGAGTCGGTGGGCGGCCGCGGTGGAGGAACCATGGCTGGTGGTCGCCAAGGCGGCCGAGGCTGGTGGGGGTCAGCCGTAGGAGCAGGTGGATGGGGGGAGAGGTCGGCTTCCACCAGACACGCCAAGTCCATGGCGTCGGAGACTGTGGGGGTGGTGCGTGAGGACACAAGAGTGGATATGTGGCAGTAGACCATGCATGAAGAAATTCAAGTAATGATCGGGAGGTAGCCCGGGGACGTGGGAGACCAGGGCGACGAACTCATCAACATAGTCGTCCAGGCTAGCAATCTGGCAGATGTCGTAAAGACGCTCGATAGCGGAGGAGCCGGAGTAACGGGTGTCATACCGCGGAGGAGCAGGTGGCTCGTCCAGGCCAACCACAGCCTTAAACATCTTGTCGTGCTCTAGTGTGTAATTGAGGTCGAAATATTGCTCCGCTTTGGCGATCCAACACATCGGGTCAACGCAGGCAAAAGAGGGAATGTCAATGGAGAGGACGGACCGGCTTGGAATGGGTAGAGGAGCGGTCAATGAAGGAATGGGCGGCGCCGAGGGGAGAGCGTCACTGCGGTTTCCGCTGCGTCCGGCTACGGTTCACACGCGGGCGGTGGCGGTAATGTGGTAGTCGGCGAAGAAGGAGCGCCTGAAGGAAGTCAATCTTGGAGTGGAGAAGAAGGGAGGCGTGCAAGGAGGCGATAAGTTGTTCTTAAGCCTCCACAGGACGGCTAAGGGCTTCGGATGCGGTATCTAGAGCGAGGTCACTTGAGGAGCGAGTGTTGGGAGTCATGTGGCTGGAAATGTCGAATTTCGGTCGGGAGTGGGCGGATTTGACTGTGGATGGCCAAAACAGAGGCCCGACGGCCTTCGTGTGTCAGATCTGGGAGCAAATTTGTGGATCAGCAAACGGCGGAAGGCCAGGCGCTGGGAGTGATGAATGGCGTTGACGCAGACACCGGCGGTATCTGGATCATGCGACCCCGACGCCGGAAGCGAGGGATCGAGACACGACAGACCGGCGGACGCTTCACGTGTAAAAACAATCACTGCAGCGAATCGGAAGTCGGGATCGGCGCGAAAAAGGGAGTCGCGAAGTAGCGCCTAATCGAACACTGGCAGCTAGATGGCGGGCGGTGAGGCAGGTCGAACAAAAATGATACGATCCCCGAGATGAATCCGACAAGGGGGAGGACTGGTGGTGATGACGAAAGAGGGAACGAGAATAAAAGCTAGGAAGCAACCCCAAATTCCATACATCCAAGCATAATGAAAAATATTACAGTACAACCCCTTATAGGTGCGGGGTGCGGATAATGAAAAGGCAGAGCGGATAATAGAGCGTACACATAACAGAATATAACATAACATAATGCAAATAAGATAATCATATCAACGGCGCATCTTCGGTCTCTCCTCCTCCAGACGGACCCTTCATCATCTTCCTTTGCGTGTGGACTCGCCACGACGTCTTGTCAGTGTGTGCGTGTCTTATCGGCATGCGCAACCGTAACAGCATCAGTAGTAGATATCAGGACTAGGTTGGAATATGTGAAATATTTGTTCACGGGCATGACCCTTAGTGAACTTTGTAGTGCTCAGAGTGAGTTTTATTAACGGTTAGAGCCCCTAAGAAATATATTGTCTAAAATCTTTGTTCACTGGCATGACCCGTGGTGAACTTTGTAGTACTCAGAGTGACATTTTTATTAAAGGTTTAAGCCCCTAAGAAATCAATTGTCTAAATGCTTATTGAATTGAGGAAAATGAATAGCAAAAGCACATTGACATGGAACGAGAGAATTATTGCTGATGATTAGGCATGAAGTAATTGAAGGACATCATGCTTTAAACTTTATGATGTGTCTCACTTGTGTATAGCTCAAATATGTGTCCTCACGTTTCTTTTATTGATGATAACTAGTGCAGGAAATCTCAGGGACTATTATTATAGTCTTACATTTATGGTAGAGTTATTTGGGAAGTTTGGTGCATTGCTCGGTCCTTACAGCTGACCTCTTTTCTTTATAAATCCTTGCAGGGAAGCCTGCATAATAAGTATTATGAAATTGATGATGGTACTTTCATTTTTGTGTACCTTGGAAACAACAAACTTCATCCTCGATTATGCTAATTCTGTTTGATGTTCTAGTTTATGTTCTATTTTATTCCTTTAGCTTCGAATGATGAAGGAACTATGCAATATTTGAGCATTGAGCTTTCACGGTTAATGAACCGAAACCAAATCAAATCATTCAGTTAAGTATAAAATTGGTTTGGTTTGAGTGGTTTGAGTGCTTTTGGCAGTTTGGGTGCTTTTGGCAGTTTGGGTTTAGAGTTGTTTAGTCGGTTTTTCAAGCACACTCTTATCCATGATGGGTTTACAAGGTTTCCCAACTCCAAAACATTTCAAATTCTATATGTAAAGCCGTTGCAAGTATTACAGTTTCATAGCAGAGAATAACTTGCCTCTTCATCTGGAGCAGTCCATTTGAGTTCTGGTATTTCCAAGTTGACCAAGGGGTCTTTAAAGAGACGGCGTGCTTCTTGATATGGCCAATCTTCTGGTATATAATACCTGATAATAGTGATAAATGTTTAAGTGCAACTTTCAGGAAAAAGAACAAACCCCTTGATGAAAAAAAAATGATCTTCTTTAAGTAATCAAGCATGTGAAGAACAGGTCAATTTTTTAATGTTCAGAAAACTGTTCTCTGTGAGAGCTTATAAGTACCACGAGAGTTATAATAAGAAATGAGCAGCTATAGGTATGAAGTTATATAAGAATTTAACAAGTCACATTAGAAAATTGAATTGAAAGCAAGAGTGAATGCCAAAAATATGAGGTGCAATTTGTTACGGATCCGCCGTCGGTTATCTTGTATTATTATTATTATTTATATGTTGAAGCATGTTGTATGGAGTCGTGTCGTAGCGTTTAAGTGTTTTAATATTTGTTGTGTGTTTGTGTTATTTATGGTTATGTCATCGGCGTCTATATATTTAGGGTATGCATGAAATCAATCAAAAGCTTATCTTCTCTCCCTTCTTGGGCCTACTCTCTCCCTCTTCAAGGTTCTTCTCTCCACGCCCCTCCCTTCTAGGGTTCGTCTTCTCTCATCTCCTCCGTCATTTCTAGGGTTAACACCCTTGTATCCTCCACCCGCCGCTTTCCGATAAACCACCAAAAGAGACATGTAACATATTTAGTATCAAAGCCCTCCTTCCTCGACTCAACTCTTCCTCTGTTCCACACCCGCCGCCTCGGCTGTTTCCACAACTTCTTCATCGTCTTCTCCGTCCAGCACGAGCCCGACATCAACCAAGAAGTGCCGACAGGTTCCGCCGACCCAAGCATTGCTCTTCTTCGCCGTTTCTGCAAGCAAACTGTTTCAGAGCCTCCAGCTCCGCCGCCGTCAGTCGCAGCTGTCGCTGCTCCCGCTATTTCCGCAACTCAGAGCCGCAGCGGAATCTCCAGAGAGATCATCTCCATCCGGCGCAGACTTCGCTCACTCCTCGCCGCCCAGACCGACACGTCGCTGCTTCGGTGACCAGTGGTTGCTCGGCCACCTCCCGTCTCCGCGTATTTTCCCTCAAGCCACACACTCAGACTCCCCTACATCATCGAGTCGCACGCGCCAACTTCCAATCTCCATCGAGCCAGACGGGCAGATCTCCATTTTTATTACTTTTCCCTCACGCCTCTTTCCGCCTGCTGCCCCTATATTTATTTTTAACCTTGGACTGCCTTGGATTTATCTTCCTTTTACATTATTAGTCACATCATTGGTTACTTTATTAAGTTATTAAATCATATTCTAGCTATATTTAATTTTCCCGGTCCTCATATCCCATCCGCCTCTCTATCGATTTTTTGTTTATTTTTTAAACCTCTTGCATTCCAACCCTCGGGCAGCCCACTTTTCTTTAATCATGTCACTTAGCACCACCCACCGCCTTGAGCTCCTCGCCACCCTTGCTAAGCTGGACCGTCGTATTGCTCATCGGGAGGCTCGACTCGGCCACCTCGACGCTTAACTCGACCTCAAACTCGCCGCCCTCCGCATGTCTCGCGTCTCGCAGATTATTTTTCTTTTGCCGCCAACACCGGCGCTGGAATCGTCTCCTCCCCCTCCAATGCTGGTGCCACCACCGTCCTCCGTCACTCATGACACACCGCCACCGCCATCGTCACCACTGCCACCTTCGCCACCTCCATCGTCGTCGCCGCCACTGGCCGCTAATGTACCACCTCTCGTCATAGTGGTCATCCTTTCACCGCTTCCGCCACCTCTCCAATCACCCGCTCCGCCGCCTCTGGTCAACTCGCCGCCGCCTCTACCGGCTCTTCCTCTGCCAGCCCCAGCATTGCCTCCTCCATCGGCCATCTCACCGCCTCCTCCCCCGGCTCTTGCTCCGCTTGTCGCTCCCACCGGACACATCGCCGCCTCTTCTGCCGGCCCGTGCCCCGGTGACCCCGACGGATCCATTCTTGTTGCAAGTCGTCGCTCCTCCGACTTCCTTGCGATTGCTGCTCACCACCGCTCCATCGACCATGCGAAAGCCATTACTTCCGCCGCGTGTCTTTCCCACGGAGCCGCCGCTACTCGCTGACACCGCCACCGCCGCTACATGCTATCGAGCCTTGCTCTGGCGGGAGATCAAGCTGCCAGATGATCCGACCATCCAGGCGGAGTTCGAGCTTGGGGTCAAGCTCGATGTCAAGGACGGATGGAGTGTTACGGATTCATCGTCAGTTATCTTGTATTATTATTATTTATATGTTAAGTTGTGTTGTATCGAGTCGTGTCGTAGCGTTTTAAGTGTTTTAAAATTTGTTGTATGTTTGTGTTATTTACGGTTATGTCATCGGTGTCTATATATAGGGCCCTTGGGGTCATGTATTGGGTATGCAAGAAATCAATCAAAAGCTTCTCTTCTCTCCCTTCTCGGGTCTCCTCTCTCCCTCTTCAAAGTTCTTCTCTCCCCACCTCTCTCTTCTAGGGTTCGTCTTCTCTCATCTCCTCTGCCATTTCTAGGGTTAACACCCTTGTATCTTCCACTCGCCGCTCTCCGACAAACCACCAAAAGAGGCACGTAACACAATTATATTAAGCGAGTGTCGAATAAGTCAAGCAAATCAAATATTTCACGGGAATTAAAGCATATAATATCACATCCACCAAACTATAGTCCAAGTATACAAAATAGGAGACAATAACATCAAAATATGACTCGCATATGCAGGAAGTGGCGTATTATGGCAAGTGGCAGACATCCGGGGTTGTTGGCTCCACGTTGGTGATGACTGTTGATGGTGGTTGGTACTAGAATGGGTTGGGAGTGTGTAGGAATGGTTTAGGAAGGTTGGTGGGGGTGTGGGTAGCGATAGGCTTGCTGGAATATGGATTCCTGAGTGCTGGAAAGAAGTTCCAAAATCCAGAGTGGAAGATTCAGGGCTGGAACAGGGAACATAAAGGGGGAAGATGGCTCTGGAGTTGTTCTGGAGGGCGTTTGTAGGCTGTTTAAAGTGTTGGAAGCTTGCTGGTAGGATTTTGAAAGAGGGGATGGATGGGAGTCCTCGAGGGATGAGGGTTGGGTAAGGGTTAGGGGACTGCTGGGAGGGACTTTTCCGGTAGCTAGAGAGAATTCTGGAGCCTTGTGCGGAAGTGGTGAGGAGGGAAAGAGGGAGCAGCAAGTATGACGGGATCCAAAACCTGTGGAAGCGGGCTGAAAGAGGCACATACAAGGGAGATCGAAGGCTGGAATGGCTAAATCGACAGTTAAGTGGGGGACTATGGCATAGGAGGACGAAAGGGGATGTTACCTTAGAGTCACGCCAAGGATTTTCGCTCGGCGTCGCGCCGAGGGAGAGGACCGTCAGTTCCCAAAACTGGAATCAAACCCACGATGCCCAAAACTGCCGCCTACAACATGTATATATAGAATATAATTAAAATAGGGCACCCCAATCGAATGGCTCATATTGTCTGAGCCGATCGGGTGTCAAATACAGGTTGAAATAAATAAAAATATACATGAAAAAGACTCAGACCAACCATCTGGACGCATCTGTGGACTCGGATCGTCCGAACAGGTGGCGGATTACATCAATCTCCATCAGCAGGAACGTGACTAGAGGACAGATTATTGCAAGTTTATCGTGGAGTCGATGGGCTAGCATCAAAGCGTGGCGACGAAGGAACGTCAAGGCTATTGTTTGAGAGAGTGAGGATCGATGTTGATGTTTGACGAGGTGTCGTTGGATCATGTGCAGAAGAGAGGACGAGGACCGAATGCTCTGATACCAAATTGTTACGGGCCTATCCTGCAAGGCCTTGTTATCTTTTCAGAAGTGGTGGTGGAGGAGATACAATAGAATCAAGCTCAACCTACGAAGAATCCAAGGAGAAGGAAGGGAATCCTGACCCTAGGAGGAGGAGAGGAAAAGAACTAGAGAAGAAATTGTTAAGGGCTTCCGTAGGGTTTTGAACCCCAATCTTCTCCATGACATGGGTCATGGCCCATATACCCCAACCAACTCTCTGCACTGTCGAGTGGCTAAAGCCTAAATCCAGTGCAGAGAGCTGGTTGGGGTTTATGGGCTGCGACCCATGTTAAGGAGAAGCTCGGGATTCAAAACCTTACAGAAGCCCTTAACAAAGACTTTCATAATTTCTTTCACGCCTCATTTATGATCCACAGGGTCTATATATATATAGAATTACAAGATGACAAATTATAATAAGTCCAAACATTAGAAAGCGCGACATGCGTTGACACAAACATAAATTTAAAAAAGGGAAGCCTGGTGCACTAAGCATCCCCAGTTCCCCACGCAGCGAGGGTCCGGGGAAGGGTCCCACCATAAGGGTGAAATGTAGGCAAACCTTACCTTGCATTTTTGCAAGGGGCTGCTTCCAGGACTCGAAACCGTGACCTCAAGGTCACGCAATGACACCTTAACCGGTGCGACAAGTCTCCCCTTTGACACGAACATAAATTAAAACATACAAAAATCAAATGAATAACAACTTGGGTGGGACCATAACAATTACATGCTTCAGGATTTAATCATACTTGATTGAATCAATGCAAAGACGAGCATTAAACACAGATCCTAATCATTTTGTTGTATGCACCTGTCCTTGCTCAAGTTCTCCAATACTTTTTCAATAGAACCATGTTGACGAATAAGCTTCAATGCAGTTTGCCCCCCAATACCTGCATAACCCGCATGAAATGAATTAGCTGTAATAGAACCAATTTCGAATAACAATAACTTAAGGATAAGCAGAAAGTTGCAATGATGCAATTAACCAACCTAACTATTGAATTCAAACAAATTTAAGCAGTACTGAATAGCTTTAGAAGTAGTAATTTGATGAATATTTAGAAATATCAACTCGAAAACATATGAAATCATGTGTACACACTGTACAGTACCATTTTAAACACCAAATAACATCAACTGCACTAAGAAAAGGGAAAAAGTTGCATAGATCAGGACCTTATAATGGTTACATAGATCAAAAAACTTATAATCGTTTCATGGCATAGATAAAAAACTTATAATCATTGAATAGATCAAAAATTTTTTACTCACAAGTGAGGACGACTTCAGTTCCAACTATAAGAACTGTGATATTCTCATAATGAACTTAACAAGAACTTGCATGTTGGGACTTTTTAGGATGTTTTAGTGCCCTTGGAAGTTCCATGAGTTAAAACTGAGAACTCAGCTCGCTAAAAGTTCTGACTATGAAAGGTGAAGGTTTACTAGATCACAAGAGATCGTTGAGGCATAAGACAAGGAAGAGATAAAACGAGATGGTCGTGTTACAATGTGGAGGTTTTGTCGCTTACTCGGGAGTGTATAATAACTCCCCTCTCTCGAACCAAGTATTGTGCGAGGTCGGAGGGAAGGTAAGAGAGATCACCAAATCTTCAAATGGGTGACTCTTTGTGATGCCATCCTCCCTGTACCATGCAACGGGGACCCCCTAGTCTGAGTACGAAGCACGGATACTTAAAAATGGTCTACGTATCGACTCGAACGCGTACCGGATACGGGAAACGCCCGGAAACGCGCGGAAACGCGTTTCCGAAACTCCAGGAAACGCATTTTTAAAAATATATATTTTTTATTTTCGGAAACGCGTTTCCGAAACTCCAGGAAACGCGTTTCCGAAACTCCAGGAAACGAAGCCGACCCCTTCGCTTCAAACTATTGCATTGAAGTTATTAGTACAACCATCATCTTCTTCATGCGCCGAGAGAATTGGAGTACTTACTCATTTATTCATTCAATGAAAAGGAATAGAATGACACCGCAACATGCAAAAGATTTAATCAATATCCATAGCAATCTTCGTCTTCTTTCTAGAAGAGATCAAAAATACAATAAAGGAGAGTCTACATTGTGGGATATTGCAGGCGATGACCTCGAGTCATTCGAAGATGTAGGTACACTTGAGATAGCTAATCTATCGCTAGATGAACCAAGGTTGGAGCTCTCGATTATTGAAGAAGATGATGAAGTTGATACTATTGGAGAGAATGTTTAATTTTTATACTTAATATTTTGCATGTGAATGTAACAAAACAATGCTCTCAATTGATGTAATGATGTATTGATGTGAACATGTGATAAATTGTTCTTTATGGTGCTTGTTTTCTTGAATGTTATTTATAACATTATATGAAATGTCAATGATATATAATATAGTCTTATTAATTTTTTTCGTTATAATTCAAGATATGTACAAATAGTTTGCTAGCTGTCTTATTCTTATATTAATTAATACTTATATTAAAATAATTAAAAACGCTTCCCGTATCCTAATTTTTTTAAAAATCACGTTTCCCGTATCCGTTTCGTATCGTATCCCGTATCCCGTTTCCGTCCCCGTGCTACATAGAGTCTGACAATGTAGTTGTCACCTCATGAGGCACCATGTAGGAGCTTGCCAGGTATTGATCTTGGATAGATAGGGCGAGGTCCTCCTGCGATGTCTTCCAGGATGAGATGAGCTAGAACTGTGGCGAAGAAACCTAGACTCGCGTCGAGATGAATCAAGCTTGTCTCAATACAAGTCAAATTCATTGCAAGGCCTTTGCCACTCCTTTTTGCACCCTTTTTTCCTTTTTTTGGACTCTTGTTTTGTAAGTGAGGTCCTCCTACACCTAATGTTTGTAATGATAGTGAACTTTTTTTACTAACTTTGAAAGTTGTTGACCTATCTGTTGGGGTTAAATCGAAATGCAGTGTTGTTGATGTGAGCGAGGTTGGACTAAGCGAGATATATTCTTTGTAGGGGCGACGTGTTATGGGTCGCTCTCTCACGGGCCAGCATCTGTTAATCCCGCCGGTCGAGCCACACAACATGGGTCGCGGCCCATCACACCCAACCCTTCTCAGCGCGTGTTCTCGGCGCTGCGGGTTGTTGGGGACGGGGGCTCGATCCCCCGACCCCCTTGATGTAAGCTCTTAACGCTAGCTCACATCACCAATTGATCCGGGGATGTGAGAGAATGTGATATATAATGATTAAAAATGAAGTGCAATGTCGCACGTGTCTAGAGATGCAAATTTAGCCTGAGCCTGTTTGCTCGGCCCAGGTCTGAGCCCGGACCAAGCCCAGGCCGGGCCTAAGGGGGCTCAACAGGCCCCCTTATTTAGCAAAGGCTTGGCCTGAGTTGGGCCCAAGCGTAAAGCCCGTTTACATTTAGGGGCAGGCGGGGTTGCCCAGCTATTTAAATGGTCGGGCTTCCGCCCAGCTATTAAAATATAGCTGGGCGGCCCTCCGTCCAGCTATATTTTAATAGTTGGGTACCGCTCAGCTATTAAAATATAGTTGGGCGGGGCTGCCCAATCATATTTTAATTGATGGGGCCGCCCAACTATTTATTTTATAGGTTTTTATTTATTATTTTAATAAAAAAAACAAAAATAGCCTTATTTATCATGCCCAGACCTGGCCCGCCTTGCTTGGGTCCGACCTGACAGCTCAGGAAGGCCTCCATTTTTAAAAAGAGACCGGGCCCGGTTTGATTGAGGCCCCACCTGGGCCCGGTTTGCCTGGAGACCGGACCGGGCCCAGTTTGACTGGGTCCCAACCTGGGCCTGATTTGACTGGAGCCCGATTGAGTCCGACAGAAAAAAATCTTGGGCCCTGAGGGCCTGGGCCTGCCAAGCTTTATTTGCACCTCTACACATGTCTTCATATTAATTTATATTTATATATTTCAATAATAAAATAATAAAAAAGTATCAAGCATCCTAGGGCTTTTAAAAATCATGAATCTTGTATGTGTGGCATAATGGATTTTGTATCCCGCCCCTATCCTTGTGTAGTATAGGTCAAGGGATTCTACCAAGCAGCATAGAAAATTTTGGAAAATTTTGTATAATTAACTCAAGATTATCTTTTAGTACGAATTGACTCTTTTATAGCATCATTATCAACAAGAAGGGGATTATTGTCTATTTTAGGATTTGTGAAATTCAGTTGATGAGTGATGTTAGGAGACTAGGGACCATCAGCAATGTAGACTGGAAGAACAAAGGGAAGGAGCATGTTGGAACTCACCCAAGCTGCCTATCCGCGAGATGCAAAGGGAACTCGCTTGACCCCGAGGACTCGACGAACACTGCCTCAAGAGCATGCTCGGTCGGTGACAACACAAAGCACAAGGTATGTAACGCTGGCTAGATCACCAGAGGGCAATCCCAAGGGTTCCAACCAAATTTGCCTGAATACTATTTTAGGCAGCCTGGGAGATCCCATAGGGTATCGGTGGGCAGTTGTTGAGGCCTATAAATAAGACCGATCAGAAGAGAGAAGGTGATTGTTTGGAGCATTCTTTGTGGACCCATCTCCTCTTACGAACATCTATTGTTGGGTTTTATAGAGGAAGTAGTTGCACTTAAAACATTATTAACCGCATAATAGTACTTGTGCATCCTTTTGTATCGGTCTAGACATTCCCTATTTGTGTCTCGAGTCGAGTAACTTTGAATCAGTTCAGGGTCTCGGGGAAGATGTCTGAGAGGCAGCATTTGGCATTGACATAACAAATATGTGGTCTTCAATTCTTGGCAAGGAAGAAAAAAGACCAAGATGACCAAGTAGGATGACAACGACATGTCCATGGCTCTGAACTCGCTGAGTAAGCTACTCGACAAGACTTCTTGGAGATGAAATAAAAATGGAAGGGATCATGCTGATAGTCGTCACTCTAGTCAGGGTTGGTACAAGCTCTCTTGAACCCCAACCAACCTCAACACCCCGTCGGCAATCCTCCACGAGGACGACAAGATCAACCAAAGGGAGCGCCAGCAGCAAACTCATGCAACCACCCTAGCGGCACCGACAGGGCAATTTTCTTTCATCTACAACAATAACGCTGACCCCTATGAAAATTGAAAATGGAGAGAAACGACGCACTTCAGCGACAACTGACAAGATCAGATATAATCAAACCCAATTGGATTAGCCCCAATTGTCCCATTTCTCATAGAGGGCGGACCGAGTCCACCACTTCAAATACTAAATAAGAAAACATAATCTAAAGTTGGATGTCCCACGCATTGATAGCTTGGAACAAAGGTTGTGTCCACAATGATCACCCTACACATGCTTGATAAGCAATTTGTTTTACAAATAGCATGCCTAAAGCAACTTTAAATGATAGTTGAAAGTTGGCAATAAAAAAACAACTTTCATCATGTGGTAGTAATGTTGATTAAGATGAAAGAATAGCCATCTATTTGGATGCCTCGGGGAAGTAAAGTGCATTATGACAAAAGATAAAATTAGAATATTTGATGATAAAATAAAATTTGAACATATTTATGACAATTTTTCACCTTAAGGCGTCACAGATAGAAAAACACTGCCAAAAATAATACAAGATGCATAAAATCTTTCATAAATGTTTTACTCACTGAGCCACTACTTCATTTAAAAATAATAATGAGAAACAAGAACCTTTATATATAGGATGGCACATAATTGCAACTATCTTATCAGAGGATTCAGATTCTCTCCAATTACCAGGGTAATAGCATATGTTCACTACCCCATCCCAACTATGCATGCCATCATAGATAGGATTGAACCGCCAAACTACTTCAAAAGCACTCCAGTTTTGGTAAATTCAATCAATCGTTCATATTGGATACATGGTTCATGGTTGTGATGGGAAATAAGTATCTTTCTCAAGTTAGGATACCTTTAATGCTGTCACAATAGTCACACCCACACAGAATGCACAAGTCTATAAATTGATCCATGGTGAAATCAAGCTCTTGTAGAACCTGGACAGTAATTATTGACTTATTGTCAGAATAGTTAAATTAGACATCAACGATGAAGCCATATGTATAAACAAACCTTTCCAACTTCAAATTCCATAACAGGGATCTTTTTAGAGCTTGGATCCATCAAGTGACGGAGAAATCTCGGGGCTGCAAAAGTAAGTGAATCCATGTCCTCAGAAGCCACTGCATAAACCTAAATTCAAAAAAGAAATATAACAATGATCAGAAATTCCTAAAAGGATTTCTGGGGTAGTTTAGCTAAAACCTTATCGCTTTTGCAAAGAGCAGCACATTGAGCCTCTGCTTCCGAGGGTGCCTGAAAGAACCCAAGTTTGAAAGTCAACATCCACTATATAGTAAAAGAGGCAATTGATGACTCATAAACTCGTGCTCATTCCTCAACAGAGTTACATATACATCATGGAAGCCAACAACTATGAAGAAGGATTTAGAGTCATAAGAATTGTAATGATAGTGCAGCTTTTCTATACAACCGAGGCAAGAGATTGAGTAATCGCACTTATATCATGCACTTACATAGCTAAATGATGCTGATATAATGGAGTTAGATGGATATTTTCCCTTGGATAATAATTTCCAAACCCTACCAGGTTTCCAGTTGTTAGATTTGGTAAAGCTTCCGCAAACATCTGTCCATTTGGGGGTACGTCCCTTTGGATGATGTAAAATATGAAGTTGTACCTATGTGTTAACTCTAGGTGTGTTGTAAACAACGAATTGTTCTATCTGTCCATACCTTCGTTCCCGTGAGTAATTTTGTGTGCTTACAGAATTGGTACATTTACGCACATTTAAACTCTCCGTGTGGAAAACGGATGTATAGAGAGAAAAAAATTCACAGGATTTAAACTACTCCACTCATTAATACGTAGCACATTCACATTGCATATATAAGATATCAATATATACAAGTACATAATATATCACCTCAACTACTGGAACCCCCATCAGTCTTAAGAGTCGTTTGCAATCTTCATTATGTTGCCTTGTTACCTGCAATAGAAGGAACAAAAATGAAGTAACAAACAAAGTACTATAAAAAAATAAATATAAAAAGACAAGCATCCTTAAACAAAAGAGTATTTGAATACATATGTTAAAGAAAATAACTAAACCAGAGAGAGAGAAGGAAAAAGGAAACCTACTGCAAAATGAATCGATTTCCTAATTAAAGAAGCTATTGTTCCATCTGATGATAAAAATTTGCAAACATCATTAGTAGCTACACTAGTAAAATTGAAGGATGACATCATACGATATTACAATGTTGTGTACTCGAACTCTCAAATTTGAAGGGTCTACGGAGGAGACGTTGCATACAACCTTCCCCGGCATATCAAAGATAGTATGCTTTCTTGGCCCCCAAGATTTGGTCATATAACCTAAGCATTTCTCCGAGCCTGTCGTCCATACATACAAGATTATAAAGTTTATAGAAATGTTTCTTAGAGCTTAATGATATACCGGGTCATATTACTACGTGAAGAAGTTTATTCATGATACACAAATAGTAGATAAGAATGAAATAATTACCGGAACGGAAAATGTTATGTTCGTGATGGATTCATGAAAAAATAAAAACTTCCAACTATTTGAATCTAAGGCAATAATTTCAAGGAATAGTTAACACAAGAGGGGATCTAAACACTACAAAACTTCTTCTTCAATGTAAAATGAGATTTTGCATCCCCAGGTTCGCAGACATGTTAAATCTCAAATGTCATACATCTTCTAAATTCTATCATTTGGAAACTCACGATGCATAAGGGCATAGAACTACCTTGACCGTTCTCTTGCTAAACTTTTCAATATCATCTTTATTCCCCTCCTGCATCACCAGAAGCAACCTGCTTAATGAAGCTTATTTGCAGTAGAACAAAAGGCACTCCCAAATGGAAAAAACAACTCTTTTATACCTCTACTGCAGTGGCTAATTCCTTGGTGGCATCGTCCCTCTTTGAGTATCTGCAGAATAATTACCAAAAATTTGAATTTCCATTCCATTAAATAAAAGATTGGTATTAAGGTCATACCTTTTGGCAAGCTCCTGTTTCTTTAGATCAGGTGGCTGACCATCAAAGACATACCTAGTAAGAACCATAACTAAAAATGGTTAGAACAGGCAACAAAAAGGGCAGCCTGATGCACAAAGCATCCCCGCGCAGTGAGGGTCCGGGGAAGGGTCCCACCAAAAGGGTGAAAAGTAGGCAAACCTAACTTGCATTTTTGCAAGAGGCTGCTTCCAGGACTCGAACCCGTGACCCCAAGATCACACGGTGACACCTTAACCGATGAGTCAGGGCTCCCCTACTTAGCACAAGCAACAGTTTTAAAAATGTAAGTATTTGATTTCATTCATAACATGGAAGAATTACACAGGTTTAATTCCCGCTTCGAGCAATCGGATTGTGCGGCTGAACATTCCTTGCAAATGGCTACAAATTTAAGTTTTGTACATGTAAACAAAACTTGTGTCAGCTAAAGCAGCAGAATGCTGTATATTCAGGAAGTATCAACAGTTTAAAACGCCCCCTCTAGTCTAACCTGGTGACTTCACCAGCCTCGTTTGTAAGCGTCTCTGCGCCGACCCTTCCCACCACAATCTATCCAAACGAAAAAGCAGAAAATAAATCAAACAAAAAGGACCGTGGAAATTATTAAAAAAATGCAGCTTTTTGGCACTGTGCACTCTAAATCTTTAAAATTGGCACTTTGCACCCGTAATTATAGATTTCTGGCACTTTGCACCCCCATGCCGAAATTTCAGGGGTATTTAGGTTCGGGGCCTCCAGATAGCCGCAACACCAAAAATGCTCATTTTGACACTTTACACCCCAAATTATTGGTGCTGCCCGGACCTAAATATTCTTGAATGATCATTTTTGGTGTTGCCCTAACCTAAATACCATTGAATGAGCATTTTTTGTGCTGCCCGGACCTACCCTTGAGATTTTGGTATCGAGCTGTAAAGTGCCTGAATTCGGTAATTGAGGGTTGAAAATGGCCAATTTTAAAGATTCCGGGTGCAAAGTGCCCAAAAAAACTACAAAATTGCTGAAAATAATGCCAGAGGAAATCCAAAACCCAAATAACTCTTTCTAGCATACCAGAGACAGTTACTAAAAGTGGAGAATACTGATAAGTAGACCAAATCTTCTTTAGCGGGCAACAAATTAACAGTGTAAAAAGAGATCAAAATGGGCTAATATACGAACAAGGAACTGGTAGATGCTCATACTGGCATCTACGGCGATCTTTCGGCCAAAATAGCCCTCGAGCTTCTGCTCCTTCATGGCCCTGGGAGCGGTGTCGGCCAAAAGCTTCGTTAAACCCTTGGAAACGGGAAAGAGAGGCCATCAGTTCAGAAGGAATCATCGGCAAACACAGAGAGAACTCAATTTGCGGATCGAACTCTAACCTTTATGCCCATGGTGAGGAAGAGAGAGCAGTCGACGCTGGAGCGAGCCGAAGAAAATGAAGCTTCCGGTGAAGAAAAATGGCGAGGTTTTCGCGGCCTTTTAAAATGTGGATTCTTTGGATTTGGAATCCGGGATTTGAAATCATTTTGAGCGTTCGGTGGAATTAGCTCGGAAATGGAATTTGTTGGTTTGTTTCGCGCAGCGTTTTTGCCGGCCGTTTGGGACAAATGTCGTCGGACGGCGGGTAAACAAATGCTTTCCGGCGGCGTTTGTCGCGTTTGAGCCCGCAGCGCAGTAGAAAACGGAGGAAAACGGCCCTATTTGAACCGCGACCACTCCCCTCCGTTTCGATCAGCAGCTCTTCTCCTCCTGCCGGCGACTCCAAGCACCGAAGCAAACGAACCCTTAAAGTAGAATGGTATCCGCATTTCTAGAGGTATTCATATGAACGTCGTAAATATTAGTCAGTTCATCCAACGAGTTCGGGTTAGAAGATGGTCATTTTTCTCTCCTTTGAAATATTAGTTCTGAGCTGGTAGAGATGTGTTCTTGATGATGGTATAGTATGAAGAACTACGAATAAGTCATGATTATTTAGGATAAGTTGGTGTATTTATAGGCATAAGTCGGTGCGTGAAATTCGGGGTGCACATGCACTTGGCACAAATGAAAAATCACACGCGCTCTTGACACACAGGCGTTTGCCTTCAAAAACGGTGCCATAAAAAGTTCTAATCGGAGGGTTTGTAAGTACTTCATTTTTCAACTATTTCTTTATGATCCGATGAATTTAACAGAGTGCCAGAAATGCGAAGTCGAGGAGCTTCTTGGAGAAGAAAACTCCCACTATTTTTTTTAATATTTGTTAATATTCTTGTTGTGGGTCCCACATTATCTTAATCTTTTCGGCACTCGCAAACCCTTATGCACACGAAAAAAATGAGTGACGGACGGAAAATAGTGCTCGGGGGTATGCGAGTGGCGAAAACGCCATCGCATCGGGGTAATGTAATGACTGAAGTACTGTCGCGCAGGGCACTTTGTCCCCGATCCATTGTCACAGTTGGTGATACGGGCAAAGACTCATGTCTGTCACTCGTATGTATATGTATACGAGTGAAGGCACGGGGCTCCGCCCTTACGGCCAACCGTGACAGTACACGGGGCTCTCAATGCCCCACGCGATAATACTCCAGCAATGACATTGCCCTGACGTGACAACGATTACGCCAATCACAAACCCTTGAGCGATATACTCCGTCCGTCACTCTTTTTTTTTGTATGCACGGGAGTTTGCGAGCAGCGGGGAGAGGAAATTTGTTATTGTTGGTAACTGGTAAGAGACTTTGTCTATATTAGAGCACATTTTTAAAAATTAAAAAACATAAATTTAAAAAAATGAAAATTTATAATAAAAATAGATAAAATCAAAAAGTTGAATGTTTAACCAAATAATATTTTCTCCCATTTAAAATAATAATATAGATATATATAGAGCATTGTTAATAGCACATCTCATCTCGCTAATAGCAACCCTACGATAACAGCTCCTCCCGAATTGGGGAAGAAGAAGTGATTCGCGAAATGAAGATAAAGTGGGGAAGAAGTGGAAGAGCCACTCGCAAACCCTAGCAGGCGATTCACGCAATTCGCAAAATGGTGATGAAGTGGGGAAGAAGCAGAGAGCCACTCACGACTCGCAATGGGAGAAGCGAACCCTAGCTGCTTGCATTCAGTTCACGGGAAATAAAGAGGGGTGCGACTATACCTGTATATGAAAGGTATAATCCTTATTTTAAAGTGTGTTAATAGAGTAATGGGGTGTGCTATTAACAATGCTCTCTCTATATATATACATATAAACATGGGAGAAGACTGATTTCCATCATTTCTTCCACACAAAATCTTTAGGGCAATATCTATAGCTTTGCAAGCAAATACAAAATATTACAACCCACTAATTTGTTAAATCTTATCAAAACATCCTGAGAACTGATAAACTAAATCTTTATACATAAAATATATGACACAAAAATACTCTTTTATATAAAACATAATTTGTTATGTGCAAGCAAATAGAGCTTTACCTAAACAATCTTCAGTAAATACTATTGGAATGGAGCATGAGCCATGGAATGAAATAAAAGAAGAAAAACCACAGAGAGGAGGAAACAGGGGCATCTTTCCAAGAAAAAATCATAGAAACTGAACAAGTGTGTGTTTACATGAACAACATTATTCAAACTGCTATACAAAAAAAAACCTGTTGCTTCCCTTCTGCTTTGGGGAGAGAAAAGAAAAAGGACCAACTCACCATCCTGCTAAAGAAAGAATCTTCTTTTGTTGCCCCCCCCCCCCCCCCCACACACACACACACCTGGGAAGAATTTGTATCAGAGTTCAGGCGGCGGCCGTGGTCGCTTTAAAAGGGAATCCATTGATCTAATAATGTGTGCTGTCAGGAGAGGTCCGCCCTTAAAGCCTGTTCTGCTTCCAGCATTGTCGGAAGAGGATTGTTAACGTTTTGCCAAGGCCTAGCCCAGACCTTGATGTGCCCTTCCCTGCAGACCGTGAGAACCGACTCGCTTGTAAATATTACGCCAGAGAGAGGCTCCGTGTGCACGCGCTGGGCCATTACCGGTGAGAGTTTCAGCACGTCTCTAATGCTCGGGGAAGGGTGGAGGGTTCCAAGGGGACAAATGCTGTTCCAGTTGCCGGAATGGCCTCCGCCGCTGCTCAGAGTAGGTGATCCCCCGGGAGGGCAGCGCAGCGGGGCTGCAATTTCCTCCAATGCAAGGTCCCAAAGGAGCAATTGAGTGTCCTGCCACCAGTGCTTCAAATCAGAGCTTTAGAACAGGTATGTAGCCATTTAAAAACAGCATAAGTGTGTGCGCGCGCGCGGGCAGAACTCAAGCAAGGACCATTTCCAACGTGTTCCTTAGCACGGACCCATAATTACAAAAATATGGAAATAAGCTAATAATATTGTACAGGAGGGATTTGCCAATGTTATCCTCTTATGGCAGCACTTCAACATTTTAACTACCCAAACTTAACTCTTGTATACTCATACAATTTTTTAACTATTTTATATCGATTAATACATTCAAGAAATTTTAAAGTATCATAGACTGGAGCTAAGCATAAAAATTGAAACTGAAAAGTCACTAAAGTATTGCTCCTTATTTGTCTTGACTTGAAATTTAAGTAAATGATCCGAGTCAATTTGAGTAAGCATCAAAACAACTAGAATCCAATTTCAAGCTAAGGCTCGCTCGCACAAAATTTGACTTGAATCGGCTCAAATCATAGCAATCTGTTATGGGTCAATATTGAGGCACTACTGTTACTTCCGACATTGAGGCGCTATGCACTTGTGAAGCGTGAGGGCGCAAAGAGTTTAAATTGTGGATGTGTATCTTTATTTCATATTTTAATTGTCTAAGTCTTGTGAGGCGCGTTCTGGAAATTGTGGCATGGGGGCTCATCCTACTTTTGGGATGAGAGGAATTTGAAAATTAAGCATTTAGTATTATTAATATTGCTAGCTAGGGCCCTCTCTATATTGTTCAAGAAGGTGTCTAGCCACGGCTCGACATCCCTCCAACTAATCCACCCCCAAAGCCACCAATCAGCCTTCCACCTTCCACCGGAGCCTCCATTGCCCCACTTGTTCTCCCCTTTGCATCCTACCGCAGCCATAGATCTGCCCGGGTCAAGAAAAGGGGAAGTCCAATCCTCTCTGGGACTTCATCCACACCCACCCTTGCACAAGACCTCAATCAGGAGCCCACATCAACTTGGCATTAGAACCAAAAAGAGTTGCCGACCTTCTAATGCAACCTCTGACCGTTTGCGCACTCCCACCTACTCGAGCGACCTCGCTTGACACCAACAACGAGCCGCGGGATCACCTTCCTGCGCACATGAGCCACCCAGCCACGGTTACCTGTAGGGCTCCTCCTCACCCGGCACCAACCTCCCCTCAAGCAGCTCCGGTCACCTACTCACTCCAAGCCTCGATCCACCGCAACCGACGGTTCCCCCCATGGAAGAAGGCAGTCTCACGCCCGAGTTATAAAGACGTTCTAGAAAATGATGTAGGACAACACCGACCATGAAGCCCTCACAATGGGTCCTAACGTCAAGTTGTCGCCACTGCCTCTGCAAGCCGCCTCTGGCTCCTCAGACCATAGTCATCGCTTGAAAGGGAGTGACATTCCCGCTACGTGAAGATGGGCATCCCTCTCTTCGACAGTTGCGAGGACCCCTTGGTGTGGCTTACACACTGCGAACAATTTTTTTGAATCAACAAACACCATGGGAAGAGTGGACTAGCGTGCCATCCTTTCAACTCATGGGCTCTGCTTAATTATGGTTATCGTAGTTGTAGCGGGAAATCACATTTGACGTAGGAAGCATTCAAGGCCAACTGTAACCTCCGCTTTGGGTTGCCTCTTCACAACAACCACATTGACGATTTTGTATCCCTCAAACAGACAGGGTCCATCGATGACTACTCGGATAGGCTTCAACTTATGCTCGCACAAGCTCCATCCACTTCCCCAGAGCATTGGGTTACCATCTTTATAGCAGGCCTACACAGCGTCTACATTTGGACGTGGAATTTGAAACACGTACATATTTCACCTCCATCGTGAGTCTCACGTGGGGCTGCGAGAAGAGTTTGTTGATGGATCAGCCCTACAACGGTCATCGTAGAGGTGAAGGGTCTTCCAAAGAATTTGGAGTCCCCCACTCACCAACTCAGTGATGGCCCTGCCAAGGACAACGAAGGCGACTGCTCAAAGTTCATCTGTCGTCTTTCAATCCCTAAGATAGTTGATCACCGCGTCAAGGGCTTATGTTTTAACTGCAACTAGCTGAATGTACGCGGACACGTGTGCAGGCGCCTCTTTTGAATTGAGGTGGATTCCCCGCAACTCCACCTGCCGAGGGTGATGAAAAGGATGACTGAGAAGACCCGTAGATTTCGATACATGCCATATAGGGCAATCATCATAGGGTGACATCCAAATGCTCATTATCATTGCGGCCCACATGATTGTTCCCCCAATGGACTCGGGAAGCGCGCACAATTGTATCAACAAGAATTCCACAAAATATTTTTGGCTGGCAAAATAGGTCACACATATCGATGGGCAGTGTGAGCCAGATCGACAACCTGAGCGCCTATTGAGTCATACCACTAAGGGTGGAGGGACCCCATTTCATGGTTGACTTCCACGTGAATGCTCTCCAGAAAGTTAAGGCGGTATTGGGAATCAAGTGATTGCACACCTTAGGACAGTTGACGCGGGACTTTGATCGTATAACGATGCGAATGCAGTTGGGCTCTAAGACAGTAAAGTAGCAGGGTTGCACGCTTAAGACACCGCCAAGGACCTTTTAATTGAAAGTGGATCATACAAACTGGGTGGGTATTGAACCTATATTGCTACTTCGGGGGCTCCCACAAACCCTGACAGGGTCGTTGGTGCCATTGATGCCCCTATCTCCACAATTCAAAGATATGATTACCACACGTGCCAACACAGATTTTGCGCATTTGAAACAACGACAACCTCCTCGAGGCTATGAAACATTGGGAAGGTAATGATGTAGCTAACACCACCGAAGGAGTACTTTGTCCTTTGTGTCGTCCTTTTGACCCTCAAACTTGAGGGCAAGCTCGATCACAATGGGGGAAGGCATATTACGGGTTGATGTTGAGCACTACTGTTACGGATGACGCTGAGACACTATGCACCAGTGACATGAGAGGACGCAAAGAGTTTAAGGGAGGTCATGTATCTTTATTTCATATTTTTACATGTTCCGTATTTTTTATATTTATCGGACTGTCGTATCTTTAATCACAATTGTCTAAGCCTTCTTAGGGTGTTTTGGATACTGTGGCAAGGGGGACTCATCCCTCCCCCGATTCCACGCCAAAAGCTGCCGATCAATATTCCCCCTTCCAACGAAGCCTTCACCTTCGCATCCTACCGCGGCCATAGATCCACCCAGATCAAGGAAGGAAGGGGAATCTCCGGAACTTCATCCTCACCACCCTTGCTCGAAATCTCAATCGGGAGCCCATATCACAATCACCCGATCTTTATGTCATTTATTTAGATCTTTCACACATCAACTTTTTTAAAATATGAAAACGTAATTACAAATTACAAATTACAAAGCCCTTGAATTGGTTTCGAGAAAGCTAAAAAATAACTATATATAAAACCTATCATAGACAATCGATAAATCAAATTCAAATTGATCCAGGAGACTCTACACTATAAGATCTGAATCCTTGTCTAATAAGATGCAAACCATCAATTTCAAAGTTTTGATGCAATGTTGGATGAACAAATAATCTATAATAAGATCCAAACAATAAATATATGAATTTTTGATCCATATAATGGACAAAAAATAAAAAATATATAAAAATCATGATATCACAAATTTAAATGATGTTGAAGAGGTTGGACAGGTGGAAAATAGACAAGAATGGGCATTCCTAACTTAGAATAAACTTTGTATTATGTATATAGCCCAGAAAACCAATGTGACATTTATGATTAACGGTCATACTAGCATGCAGAGTAAATTGATAGGTCACTAGCATTTTACCTGTCCAACAGACGCAAAACGATACATCACATTTTCTCCTGCTTCATTTGAATCTGGTTGTGGCCAATATAAGTCAAAAGCAACTCCGCTGACCTGGTAATAAAAACATTTAAAATAAAATGCTGATGATTTGTAAAAGGTATCTCCTGAAAACTCACCCATGAATTATGACCCTCACCCCATGCAACTAACTTCCGTTCTTCCATGCTCCAAACCTGAACAAGGTCATCCTCTCCGCCAGTCAATACATACTTTCCATCCGAACTGAATCAAAAGCATTGCCAAATCAGATAGTAAACTGCTCTATAAATTTGGAATTTCAAGCCTTCAGAACATTAAAAAATACAAAATAAGATGTTCGACAGTTTGTAGAAAACAAACTTTGAAAATGTAAGAGACAGTAATGTGTGCACAATACTAAAGACAAACAAAATGAACACCAAGGATTTTTTCTAAGAATAAGGTACAAAAATACAATTTCAAAACATGATGGTAAGATGTGTAGAAAGTACAAGAATTTAAACCACATTTTGACAATTGGCATGAACCAGGAAAAATATAAAATTTGAAAAATGCAAATAAGTTTATAATGCATAAAGCTAAGTAGCTCCAAAAGATGTGTTAATAATTTTTTAAGGATCCCAAGGTGTTGCTGATATGTTAAAATCCACAAGGACACAAGGTAACTATGCCGATCATGTCAAAATAAAAAGTATTCAGGGGCTTGAGCTCTGAACAGAGAAACTTGTAAAAAAGCAACATAGAATCACATGTTGATTAACAACGGATCTCTCATACCTCCAAGCACAACATAATAAAGCACCATAGTAGCTTTTTCCACCACATATTAATTGCTCATTTGCAAAGTCAAATACTCTCAAGTAACCTGCCAAGATTTAAAAAAAACTTAGTCAATATCAAAAAATACTACAGGTTATTAATAAACAATGATCCTAACTAAGAGATTCAGAAATATTATCAGGGGACTTCAAAAAATAAGTACCGTCTCTCCCAACTGTTGCCAAATATTGCCCATTTGAAGAGAAAGACATGTTGTTGATTGAACCATGGCAAATATGCCATCGAGCAACAGGATTGGTCTGCAACATTTCAAGAAACCTGAACTTTTAAAATATTTCTCATTCGGGGCCACGCCACAAGAACTACACAATCACATAAAACATTCTAAGCTGGAACTATTTAGCTAAATTTATAAGATATATTAGAAATGCTCCATCCCTCTAAAAGGCAAGAAACAAGCTTGCATGCCAGACTAAAAGCACTACATTCTATAGTACTGCTCTTAAATGATTGTTACAATAAACTTGAGGGAACTTCATTCATAAAGACACGATATGATTCAGAACAGAAACATCACTATATGATACAACTCAAGACATGGCATTTAACAATATGGCAAAAATAAGGTAAAATGATATTAGATGAAAAATCTAAACCAGTAATTAATCTACTATCGGACTCCATTGAAAATTTTGAAGCCTAGATTGAAGAATGAGTATGTGACCCATGGTGAATCTATAAGTGAAAGACATTGTTATGGGCCTTCGAATGTTGTCAGAGGAGTGGACGGAAGTGGCGATGACGGTGGAGATACAATGGAGCTTTGACCGTGGTTGCCTAAGCGGGACTTGCTCGTTGGAGGAGAGAGCTACCAAGACCTCACACAAGAGAGAATAAGAAAACAGATTGATTTCATTCCTGCCATAAGCAAGACCCCAAGGGTCCCTTAAATAGACACATACATGGCATTACTGTAATTTGCCAGACACTAATAATAAAATGAACATTATACAACTTAATAATAAAATGAACATTATACAACTTGATAATATAATATAAAGATAACGCTGTCATAATAACATGACCATAACATCAGATGTTATGGGCCATCGAATGTTGTCAGAAGAGTGGTTGGATGTGGCGATGATGGCGGAGATACAATGGAGCTTTGATTACGGCTGTCTAAGCGGGGATTGCTCGTTGGAGGAGAGAGCTACTAAGACCTCACACAAGATAGAATAAGAAAACGGATTGATTTCATTCCTGCCATAAACAACACCCCAAGGGTCACTTAAATAGACATGTATAGGGCATTACCGTAATTTGCCCGACGGCCACAACAGCCGCGTTACCACCCAATGATGACACAAATTATGTGTCAAGCAGTCGTGCTCCCCTGTGTTGGAGGTAGCAGAAAGTAGACACTCGATGGGTAATTGATGTTGTCGGACTTATAGGAGAGTCATTTGTTTTTTTAAAAGAAATTTATATTTATATTAATAATAAGGTTGCAGATAGAAGGAGAGCATTTGCTGCTGGGAGGGGCTCAAGACAGAATAGAATAGCGAGCAGGTCATAAATTAAAGCCGTGTATGATAAAATTAATAAAAGGTGATACGGAGAAGGGGCTCAAGGAAGGAAATACGCATGAAGGAGGCTCGATGATAGCGATGCACGGCTTGAGAAGGAAGTAAGCGTGAAGGAGGCGCGAGGAAAATAACATGAGGCGGATTAGACGGGCGGACGCGGAAGAAGCGGGAACAGCGGAAACAAATGCGTCGTTTACGAGCAGTCGAAGCGGAAAGAACGGATTTTGCGGAGATGAGGGAATACGGCAACAACGGATTTCTCGTAATTGATGTTGAAGGCCTTGAAGCCTGAAGGCGTCGAAGCTGTCGAGCGGAGGTGGTGCAGCTGTTGTTGGAAGCGATTTGAACGTGGAGGCTTGTTGTGGGGAGGGGCTTGCTGGAGATTTCGACAGGAGAGGGGGAAGTGTTGGCGTGCGACGGGGAAGGACCGAGACCTCTGATACCAGATGTTATGGGTTTTCGAATATTGTCGGAGGAGTGGCCAGAGGTAGCGATGATGCCAGAGATAAAATGGAACCTTGACCGCGACTGCCTAAGCGGGGCTTGCTCGTTGGAGGATAGACCTACCAAGACCTCACACAAGGGAGAATAAGAAAACAGATTGATTTCATTCCTGCCATAAACAAGACCGCAAGGGTCCCTTAAATAGACACATACAAGACATTACTGTAATTTGCCCGACACGCTAATAATAAACCGAACATTATACAACTTGATAATATAATATAAAGATAACGCAGTCATAATAACAGGGCCATAACATCAGATGTTATGGACTTTCAAATGTTGTCGGAGGAGTGGCCAGAGGTGGCGATGATGGCGGAGATACAATGGAGCCTTGACCGCGGCTGGCTAAGCGGGGCTTGCTCGTTGGAGAAGAGAGCTACAAATACCCCACACAAGAGAGAATAAGAAAACAGATTGATTTCATTCATGCCATAAACAAGACCCCAAGGGTCCCTTAAATAGACACATACAGGACATTACTGTGATTTGCCCGACACTAATAATAAATCGAACATTATACAACTTGATAATATAATATAAAGATAACGTTGTCATAATAACATGACTATAACAACGCATGATACCCTAATCCTAAATGAAATGCAAGCAGCCACGACAAATGCAATGGAACCAACATTGATCCTAAAGATGCGCAAGAAATGCAGGCACGCACAATCCAACGAGCAGGATACCTATGACATAAACCCCAACCCTAATGTGAATGCGAAATTTCAATCATACAATTACTTTCAACATGCAATTGATTAAATAATGTTTATTTTAAAATATTGGCTAATGTCACAATTGATCGCAAGTATATCAGTGTAATTACGCGGATAATAATTGCAATTAAGAGAGAGTGCACGAAAAATTAAATTTGGTTGAATAAGTAATGCACGTCAATAGAGAAATCTAATAATCAAATCAATTTGTGCAAAATATTACTAGCAATAATTTAAAGTACTCGTATAATGCAAAGGTAAATGAAACTAAAATGAAAACTCACTGAGTGATCAATGCCAAGGGACAAGGTGAAGATCTGTTGGTGGTGGTGGATGTCCTATAGGGCGAATGTTGAAGTGCATGAGCCGTCGGGGGAAGGAGAGTTGGCCTTAGTGGACTAGTGTTAGTTGAGACGGGGTTTGGAGGAGGTCGGGTAGGCTGGGGAATGTGGGTGAGTGTATGAAGATGGAATGGGGGCTGTAAGGGAGGGGATGGTCGGTAGGATGCAGGCAAAGGGGCGAGGGTGACTGGAGTTGGCTGTTTGGAGGGCGGTATGGTGCTGGAAGGATGGAGGGAGGGTTAAGTGATTTGTCCAAGGGTGGAGGAAAACTTGGGGAGGGTTGACGGTAGATGAAGAGGGTGCACGAAGGAGGTGCGGTGGTGAAAGATGACTATAGGGAAGTCAGCGACGGCGAGAAGGGATCCCATGGACAAGGAAGGTGGAAGGAGGCGGATTTGAAGAGGGGCTCAGTGACTGGAAGGGTTCCCGTGGACGGGGAAGGTGATTGTCAGCATTGAGGAGAACGGGGAAGATGACAGGACGCTCGAAACTGCAGGAGAAAGGTTGGAGAAGGCTCATCGAAGGCTGTACGGGTAGCGGGAGGCAGCAGACGAGGGCATCGGCATCCCCAAAGATGGAAACCTTCAACACTGCACCACAAGTGGATTTCGGCATCGCACTGAGAGCAATGATCGAGCGACCTTCTCCTGACAGAATCATGGACTCCGGCGTCTATCTGAAGGTCCAAAAATGTTCGCTCCAATC
Organism: Platanthera zijinensis; assembly: GCA_039513925.1. Classification (NCBI taxonomy): domain Eukaryota; kingdom Viridiplantae; phylum Streptophyta; class Magnoliopsida; order Asparagales; family Orchidaceae; genus Platanthera; species Platanthera zijinensis. Next base: position 242,456,212 of record CM077081.1, on the reverse strand, counting down.
ATCGTTTTCAATGTCGCGCGAACGATCTCCATCAATCTCCCCGGTTCAGAATTATTCATCTCTGGTGAATGGAGGCTACATGTTGTCGAAGCAAACCATGCAAGACTCTTTGCTGCTCCTGGTAAGAACTATCTCCGCATAAGGTCAATAAGTCTCGAGGGTTTCAAGCTAAGAAGCACTGGTACGGGTAGCGGGTACGATATGTACCCGATACGTCGGTATGACAAAATTTAAAAACAAGGATATAGGTACGGCATGATACGTTATAACAAATATAATTTATATATATATATATATCACAAGTGCAATAAATAATTCCCAAAATATAGAAACATTAAACACAAATCATAACTTGAAGTACAAGTCCACAAATCAATGAAACATAACATGAAGTTTTCAAACATTAAGCATTCATAAATATTACAAAATTTATCATCTTATATGTTTAACCGAAAGAAAAAAAAATTAAACATAAGTTTATTCATCAATCTTTTTCTTCTTCTTCTTCATTGTTGGAGATCAACTTCATTGTTGGAGATCAACATTTTCAATCTCCGGTTAGTCTAGAGACAAGGTAGTTGTTTTGTTAATAACTTGTGTCACATCAACACGTTCAATACACGTACTTGTAACAGAAATGTACCAGTACCAAAAACATACTCGGTACAGATACACAATTTAATTGGACATACCAACGCTTTTTAGCATAGAGCCAACTTTTGTTTACTCTAGAAAAACAGACTCTCATCACAATATGGAGAATGATGTGTTAAGTCCAAGTGTGTCCACATAGGTGTATCCGTCAAGTATCCGGTACGTATCGGTACCGGATACGCATCCGAAACGGGTACGCTGCCTTCAGGGAAGCATCTGTGCTTCATAGGTTCCAAGCACCAAGCAAGACGTTGTATGGGGATACAATGGTGACGGGTAGGGCTGTAGTGGAAGCTAGAGGTATAGGAGAGTCTGTAATTATAGTGAAAATTGAATAAAAAAAAGGATGAAGGTCCAAAAATATGTGGCCCCGCGTCTAAAGTCAAATCTTCTACATTAAGTACAAGATGAACACACATATTCCTAGTAATATCAAGCTCAAAGAAATATGACTCACTCTCTTATGACAGTCTAAAAACCATTCGGCTAGCACTCAAATTCAAAATTGTCCCCAATGGGAACCTCTCAAATACTATGCAAATCATCGCCTAATCACCTCATTGAACATTTGCTCTTTCATGTGATTATCCGCGCAAGTTTTAAAATTCTCATTATTTAATATAATTTTATGTCAAAGTATGTCATACAAAATATGCAACATATGCAAATGAGCAATGATGAATCTAATACAGACAAAACACAGACTTCATGCAGTGATGAAGGCTCTGAAGGATGGGTGGTTTATCGGGAGGTTCTTTGGGTGAGATATAGAAATATTTGTCGAGTGTACGAACACCCAAATGACTATCTACGACTTTAGCACTGAGTTGTAATATCATGACATACCAAATGTCTCCTAAAGAATGTAAATCATCGAGATACTCACTGGGTGGCCGACAGAAAAATTCGTCGTAGGCGATGCGATCTCTTAAAAGGATGTCGAGGAACTCAAAGATGAGTCGAATATCTCTCTCAAGGGTAAAACTCATCAGGTGACTCTCCCGGAGGTGTATAAAAATGCTCTTCGTGAATGTGATGATCGCTCATAAGAATACCTAAGAGATCCACAATAGGGAAATTGCTACTTAGAGAGGATTCATCAATAGGCTCTTATAGGGCTCGTCAAAGAATTAAATCGTAGAAGGATGATCTTTGATATGAGTGTAGTGGAAAATAGTAGTGTCCTCGAGAGCAAAAGATACAATCACTACCAAGTCAATACTATGCTTTTGATCCTCGCTCGGGACTCGCCACCACAATGTGGGTAAACTCAGATGAACCTGCATGCAAGGGCAAGTCTATGATCGGAACAATAATTAAGTCAACGCAGGGGTAGAGGAATGACACATCACTATAGGATCACCTGGTTGTTCGTACTCTCTCTTTTGATGCCATAGGGTCTGATTCAAGCTCAAGTGGCAGACAACTCCTCGGACAATGTGTCTCATCGGGGTAACAGAAATCAGTATCAAGTATCTCATTTATCGTGTCCGACAGAACAAGGGTAGGCATAATGATGGCCTCGGGCGTGCTAGGTCGCTCATGATCGCTCTCTGTCAGTTCCATACTGTCAGGATAAAACTCAATCCCATCGTTAAGTGGTATATCACTCATCAAACATCGTACCTCACTAGGGTGAGAGGGCTCCCTATCAAGACTCCCATCTTTTGCATCCATTACGCCACGAATAAGCATGGTGGTAGCCTGGGGATGTAGAGGACTCTTTATGATGCGGCAATCAGAGTGCGAGTCTACTCGAGTAACTTTAGTGGATCTTAAGGACTACTCATAGTGGAGGGTGAGCTGAAGTACCATATGGATCGCAGATCGAAGACGTAATCTAGCAGCGGCTACGACTAGCTCATCATGAATGTCACTCCTCACCACTCATGGATAGTGTTTACTAGTACCTTCGAACAATGATTTACCATATTTGTTGACATGATCTCTAAATCTGAACATAAACTTTAGATTTGATCATAGAAGGTTGTGCCTTTTAGAATAACCATTGGATCATCATATTTGATAGGAAGCAACACAAGTAACTACTCAACTTCCTCAAAATCACAAGATCATACCCTTTTTTTTTGTTGGCTCAAATGATAGATCAAAATGGGATCACATAACTATTGATCTAGTTAGCCATCTACTCCCCAAGTCCCCATCACCCAATTGTCCACATATTCAGATGTCAATGCACATTTTGGAGCATGGAAAAAAAATTTAATTGAGAATGTTCTCCATCAAAGGGCAAGGATGCAACTTGACCAAGGAAAATTATGCCCACGGGAAATATTAATCTAAAATTTAAAAATAAACCATGTCCTATCAGTTAGGAAAATCAGATTTGCTACATCAATCTTCCTTTAGGTAATTCTTTCATCATCCAAAAAATTAAGAGCTGTGAGTGAGCATCTCCCTCAAAAGTTCAAATGCTTATGGCAATAGCATGGGGCCATTGAAACATCAACACTTTAAATGCATCCTCTCTTAGTATATCCATCACATTATCTCCGGCAGGCATATCCATAGGAATCCCTATTATTTTAGTTCACTGTCCTCCAATTCATGGACCTTTGCCTAAACCAATAGAGCTAAAATGTGGTCAATAGTTGTCCTATATTTCAGCACCAAAGAATACAAATAGGAATTCACTTAGAGATCAGACGTCTCCATCATTTACAGACCGTTTACAAAGCTTTAGTCAGGAAAGAAGATGACCACATAGCAAGCATCGCTGACTCCAACACTATGCCAAAGCAAGATAAAAAAAATAAATGCCAATTGGAGGGAAAAAAGCTAATATCACAAGCGATAATGAACATGCAAGTACCGATTAGTCACAAAACAAATACACGAACATAGATTGACATCCATAAAAATATAGGTAAATCAGTCCATACAAGAACGTTGAAAACAGTAAATTCAAACAATAAAATTCATGAGATAGAGGTCGTAGGCAGGTGATTGGAAGCACTGAAGTTAAAAATCCATGAGTCAGCAGACGTGATGTGAGAAAAACAAACCGTAGAACTACACGCAGAAATTGTAGAGTAAGGACGTGGTCTGGAGCCCGGTCTTACATTGAAGACTCATTGAACACGTTGCCGCTCAGAATATTTTGAGAAGCATGTCCGTGATCAAATGGATGCACATGAATGACATTCGCATATCTAATCAAGGAATCCAACAAGTGAGTAGAATTTGCCTTGAATATGTCTCATGTGTTTGCAATAAGTGCATTGTGATCGATCGTCAGGGTTGCGGCCACCTCATCCACGACCACGGCCCTGGTTGTCCCGAGTGGACATGAGAGCGGAAGAGTCAAGATATGATTGAGTATTGGCATCTGATGTGTTATTGGGAGAGGTAACCCGTAGCAAATGATCAATGAGAGTCTCAGTAGTAAGAACACTAGGGTTCATCCGAATTTGATTGCGAGCAGAGTTCGAAACTTTATGCAAGCCATGAAAAAATTTTACAAATATCAATTTTCATCAGAGTGTTGGCCAGATCTTTTATCAATGAAGAGTAATTTCACATCCTCCATAATAGGTTGGGCTTTAGAGAGATAGGAGGGAAGATCATGATCTGTCATTTGAAGTGACAATTAGTGGATGATATCATAAAGACGTTGCACATCATTTGAGTATATAGTGTGTGTCTTTTTCCAGATGTCGTAACATGTCTTGTAGGTTCTGAAATGAACCAATAACTTGGGTTTCAAATTTTCAATAGATTGGCACAAGAGAGACACCGGTTGATAGTCCACCTTCGTCCATTGATCTTTGTCCTCAGTAGGTATCTCCTCGACTTGCTTGATTAGGTGGTCATATAATCCTTAACCAAATTTTGGCGAACATTTGTCGATCCATATAAAGTTTGTTTGTGAGTTCCTCTATCGTGATGGAAGGATTGCCAGATAAAGTGAGAGACATTATCCATTTGTTGGGAGGTGCATAAGAAACACTAGATTTGTCAAGTGGAATGGTCATAATCCAATGATGGTCATAATCCAATGACATGAGCTCAGAAAACAAAGAGAAGCAAGCTAAGGGGAAGCAGTTGGACAGAACAACCACTGGACAGCACGAATCAGGATGGCAAAGAATCCTTCAATATAGTGAGGACAGCAGCTAGAAGGAATGACCACCGGACAGTGAAAGTGCAGGATAGCGTGATGAGGAGATCAGGCTTTGGACTGCAGAAGGGAGACAGGGAGAGTAGATCGACGTCGAAGATGTTGGATGTGAGAACGACACCTGGGTGATGAGTCGACGATCGTTGGATGAGTCATCGTCATCGAAAAGGTTGTATGACGGAACAACGCATGGGCGATGCACCGACAGGCGTTGGACGACTCGTCGGCGGAAGTTGGACGACTCGTCGACTGAAGTTGGACGACTCGTCAACGGAAGCTGGACGAGTCATCGATGAAAGTTAGATGACGAGACGACGAGTTGACGAGTTCGGGGAGGTCAACGAGAGGTGTAGGCAGACAAGGGGCTCGAAACGACGAAGGAGTGAGTAGTTAGTTCACCAGCACTGATACCATATGAATTTGAAGAAGTTCCGATTTCATTCACTATTGATTCATTACAAAAATACAATATCTCTCCTATATACATAGAAGAAGGGGAGACCGAAAAATAAATACTCCCAAGGTGGGTCAAAAACATAAATATAAAACTACGAAATATCAGTAATCTCAATCAATGATTTGTATCACTATAGAAAATATATCTCTAGAAAACTCACTACAACTCTCTATCAAAAAATTTATTTCTTGGTTGTTTTATCTTAATATGATTCTCACTCTAGAAAATATCTATCAAAAAGTTTCTCCAAAAATTTCATTAGAATTTTCTCTCTAGATATCTATTTCTCAAAGGTTCTACTTTGCTAAGTTTCTCTCACTCAAATACTTGCTAGAAAATTTCCCTCTAATTTTCTCTCTAGAAATCTCGTTCTTCGATGCTCATACTAAATGATTTTTTTACCAATTATTTTTTCTCAAGAAAATTTCTAAACAAATCTCATTAAGAGTCTCTCTCTAAAAATTTGTTTCTCAATTATTTTTATCTCATTTTGCAAGATCTTAAGAACCAACAGAATTCTTCAGTTCCTTCCTTTCGGGAAAAGAAGGGAAGAATTGAGTTTGTCCATACTTTAATTCTCATGGAATTGGAATGGAATTCCAATTCCAAATTTGTTTGGGCAACCAAACAATGGAATTGGAATTGAACCTCTCAATTACGTGTTCACATAACATACTTCAAGTGACCAACAAACTTATTAGTTATTAATTGGTGGTGGAATGGCCAAAATATTCAAACCATAAATTTGTTTCAAAAAAATGCTCTATTATTCAATTACTCCATCCTGATAGAGGTGTTTCATTTGAACTTTAAATATTAATGCATAATCATTAGTAGGACAATATTAGCATAAAAATCCAAGTTCAACGATATAATTCAAACAATACCTTGTTTGAGCGGGAGTGTGCAACACTAAAATGAGTTTGATCCTTGATGTAAGGAAATGAACAATCAGCAGCAGCATCCTTACCCTAAAAAACAAAATAAATTTATTACATCCAATATAAGCTCCAATGACCAAAAGAAAATGTTTCAAGAGTCCTGGACTACTTCCGGACACACTTTTTCATACACATAAATGCTTCCATCAGCATGTGCAGCAACAAAAACACCATCACCTTCAGGAACCCAGCAGATGCAAGTGCACTGACTGTAGAAAGTATAATTAGTACATCTTCAATAAAAAGATCGTATATTTATACATAAAGAATATAGTTAAAACATAAAATAAGAAAAACACGCAAAACCAATAGACTTCAAAAGAAAAACAAGTTTTTCTTCTTCAACAAGTATAGAAAGTTTGGTTAGTATGCCATAATGCAAAAATAACAATATCACCTAACAAATTACATCTTGTAACAAAATAAGCTAAGTGGCTTCAATCAGATGGATAAAAAAAGGAACAGCCAAAAAACGGAGAAACAGCATTGTCTTAAGTGACCATTCCTGTGAAGTAACAAGAGCTCTGTAGACATTCTCCAACAACAAAAAAGTGCAAGTAAGAGAGCATGCACAAGAACCACATAGGATACTCTATTACTGATATTGAACGGTGCAGTATGAGATGCCTGCTTCACCCATTATTGATGAATCCAGTTTGTGTGCAGTTATCAATATTTAGACTTGTGTTCAAACTATCAGTATGGAATCTTAATTGTGATAGTATATCCATGTTTGGCTGCTTGTCTTAGCTCATTTTCCCTTGTAAATTAATCAATCATTATTCGTTAGTGATACTACGTCCATGTTTGGTTATTTATCTTACCTCATTTGTCCTTGTAAAGTAATCAATTGTCAGTGATGAAATAGTCATCTAGTACTCTGAACATTTGTTTGTTTCTCCCAGGAATCGCTAGTCGCACACAAACTTTGGACAATGGATACAATCAGATATATATCAATGAGACATACTCGCTCCAACTCTTGAGGGAAGGTTCCCTCTAAGAATCTCTCTCCAAGAAAAACTAAACTCCAAGATGATATAACTCTCAAACAAGGGACTCCTTATATGTATGAAGACCCATTTCTAAACAAATGTTTTACTAAAATACTTAACTAATATCCACGAAGGCAACAATGTCTCTGAGAGCACTCTCGCGAAGTGAGGCCGATCATCCAAGTGTGAATGTCACATGTTCACACGTGCATATATGTATCAATACATCCTCTATGAAAATCAACCTTGTCCCCAAGGTCGAGTCAGTAAGGATCTCATAAACGCGTTGTCGAGTTCAATAGTCTCTTATGGTGGGCAGGTCATGTGAAACATCAAGACTTTGGATGAGACATACCTAACTAATTGCGACAAGTCAGCGGACATATCATCCAAAACGAGTGCACAATTCTTTATGGCACTACACAGTGGGGGAAAAGCGAGTGTGGTAATAAGTTGTGGGTCGTAAGTTCCAAAAGCAGAGTGTATTAGGTCGTGTTATCCGGATTCTGAATGAATTTGGCGATGGAGAGAATCTATGAGATGAGGCATGTTGGGAGCATCGGAATGCAGGCTGGTGGGAGGAAAACAAGAAAAAATGATGAATGGGAAAACAAAAAATGTGATGACCGCATGCATTTGTCTGGAACTTTACTAATTCGGGAAGGGAAAATAATCGTTGCAAAGAGAGGGTTGACATGGTCATGGGGGATGAGGAGTGCAGACAATTAGAATATGCAAGGAGGTCATAGTGTTGGTCGCAAGTTAATAGCAAGGTGAACTTAGGTGCAAGAGAGAGATAATGTGTGCATATGGGTGATAAGTTGGGAGAAGAAAAGAAAATGAAAAAAGCAAAGGGCCGCCACTTTTCATGTAATATGCGTTTAGTAGGGGTGCGTGAAGTTGTGATTTGTTGGTCCGAGAGTGGAAGAAAAGCAATAAAAACAATAATCTGTGGCATTTGCAGGCCCAAAGGAGGGTAAGAAGACACTAACCCATGTGATGTAAGTGTGTAATACAAGGTTTAGTTGCCCATCATCTGAGACCTACGATGGCATGAAGCAAGGGTGGAGGTTCTTGGTATGTAGCGGCTATTTGGAGAGCGATGAATCGGAAAGACGCGGTCCGACTGTTGTGGGCTGAAACAGTGGTTGTGTCAGGGTGTGTTGTTGCAGGGGTTGTGGGGTATTTTCAGCAGAACATGGTGTTAATGAAAAGAGGTCCCAAGAGGTGGGCAGGCTGATTTCGTGGTAGAACCGCTCGGATGAGGCTCAGAACGAAGACGGCAAGGGCGGTAAGGGCGGATCTGTAGGATGGGGTCATTGATGATTGTGCAGCAAGTCGTGAGAGATGATGCGGCTAGCCGGAGCTAATAGTTGATTGACAGCCGGGTAGAACAAAATGGTAGTAGGATCTGACGCTTTGAGAGATGGATGAAGTGGTGGTATTACAGGGCATAGGACCCGAGTGTCTGTTTGAGTGGCGTTGTGAACGGACTAACTGGCTGGTTGAACATGACTACTAGCGAAAGTGGGGTTGGAGGTAGGGTTGTGTGTTTGATAAGCCAGTCGTGCCTTGCGGTGAGGGGCATGGAGATGGTGAAGGGCGCAATGAACGAAGGCAAGTCTTGTTAAATACAAGGTGAGGAGTCAATTTTGAAGAACGCGTGCCATTGTGAAGATGTCGGTCATGGTGGCATTTATCCTATCAAAGAGGGCGTGCAGCTTTGTGATAACCACGACGGAGGCAAAGGGGATAGTTGGTTCCTAGCGGTCAATTGATGGAGGCAGGACGAACTAGTTGACACGAACAAGCGGCAATGTATCAACAACACAAATACAAACTAGTAATCTTGTACCAGAAAGGAACAAAAATACATATCAACAAACAAGCTCGCTCCTAACTCTTAAGGACATGTTCCCTCTAAGAATCCTTCTCTCCTAAGAGAGAGCCAATATAAGACTCCAAGATGATCTAACTCTCAAACAAGGGGCTCCTTATAAAGACCCCAGTACAAGACAACTTATGTTAAAACACAAAGCACTTAACTAATTGCCAATATAATATTATCCACGAAGGTAACCTTGTCTTGGAGAGAACTCTCGTGGAGTAAGGTCGATTGTCCGAGTGCAAATATCACATGTTCGCACAAGCTTATATGTATCACTAGGAGTGTAAAAGTACTCTTCCAAAACGAAATATAGGTATCATGAGAGATCAAAGGATTTGAAGAGATCTCAAAGATCTGATCCACATCCCTTTGGCGTTGGTGTGATATTTATACGCTCAAGTATTCTGAGTTCCGTGAAACTACCTAAAATCTTGGTCAGTCTAATGACGACAGGCAGATCTACTCATTGTATAGAAAAAGGGAATTACATAGACATATGCGAGATTTCACAATTGGGCGAGTGAAGCTTGGGTCTCCTGCAAAGAACCTCAGAGGTTCCACCCATATAGACTTAGTCGCCCACCCCGTTGATGGGTTGCAGGGAAATCTGGGTGAAATTCCCATACTTGGAGAATCGGGTGCGACCCCTCCATCCTCATTGTCTGTCATTGAATCCTTTACATGTCATTTTTTCTTGGGCACGCATCTGAGTCACTGATGCCTGTAGCCGCAAACTTTGAGGCCGACAAGATACCTGCATTTTCTAGATTCTGCGATAACCTCGGAAAAACAATGAACCCTTGTCAATTGATGGACTAACGTCCAAGCTATAAAAAGATGGGTGGACGTCCTCGAGCTAGCCTCACATTTTTGTCTTTCATCTAGCTCCCTACCGCTTGCAAGACCCTACATCTGATGCATCATCCTTGTGCGTCTAGGGATCCCAAGAACCCCAACATGTCATGCACTGAGATGATGGTAGGGAATTGGAGGTTGTACGAGCTCGAGAAATGCCTCTAGCGAGAAGAGAGAAAAGTGTCAAGAGGTCGCCCACAAAAGAACTCGTGACTGGTGAAGGGCCCACTTCAAAGAGACCTTTGGGTGATTTTGAGGCCCCGTACATCCTCGCCTCCAACTGCAAATGGCCAGACGGGTCATCGCTCTTATTGCCCAGAAAAACGTCCCCTGTCAGAATCGTATGTGACCCCCTCCCCCAAAGTTGTGATGAATACCACTACAGAGACGTGATTGGTGAGGCCCGACAACGAGTTGAGGTCATTACAACCACCCTCTAACCCTTAAGGGAAGCCCTCCTCAGAGAAGGCCCTAGTGAAGCCCCGGATGGAGAAGTTGTCGGTATCTTCAAAATTGCCAAGGGGTCAGGTGTCATCCCGGCTCCACCAATCGTTCTTGCATACTCTAAACATGTGATTTAACTCATTTTTCCTAGATAGCTCCTCACCTGATTTTGAGTTGGCGTCAAAAGGCGCCCATACATGGGATCGGGAACGCAACCCTTGCTAGTCTGGAGAGTAGTTATGATCCTTCCCTCATCACGAGCCTCCAGAACTCGTCAGGTAAATTGTGGGGGGAGGCTATTTAGTGGGTTCCTTCTAATCCTTCTAATTTTTTGGTCTAATGTGATATCTTCCCTCTTTTTTAAGTCCAACATTGCCCCCTTTATACTACCATAAAAGATAAAATTCCTCCTCCTTGGTCGTCGGGGCCATCATATTGCGTCATTTTCAAGACCACTGATCGCATCTTATAGCTATGAGCATATGATCACATCTAATTCTATTATATTAGTGGGTAATCGGGAGCATCTCCATGTAGATATTGCAAATAGTTATTTCACCTCAAAAAATGGTATCTTCGACATCATATTTTAGCAATGCTTTATTGTTTTACGCTTTGATTAGTTATCTAATTAAATTAGCATTTAAGTAGATTGGTCAATATACTTAAAACTAAATGGTTGCAGTGAACTACAATCCTTGCAATCATTTGTGATATAAGTTCATCAATCTTATTTGATCGAAGTTAGTAGTGCTTTTATGCTCTTTGAACCACTTGTGATCGCATTGTTTGTATAATCAAATGTTCCTCTTGAGATATTGATTGGTCTCTCATTCCAGAGTTTTGTGTTCCACTTTTCCTCCTTTTAATGTATAGTTCTAAGGGACTGAGTTTGTTGTATTGTTGACCTAGTGATAAATAAATTAACAAGTATTTCACGCATCCTATTTGCCAGGGCGAGCTTCTCTACCGACGACTTCTCTGTGTCGCTGGATTGACAAGAAGTTGTGTTCGTTTTTTCAACTTATTGCTTTCCTGAAGGGGTCCTCCAGTCATTTTGCCAAAATCTCCACATGTGTCAAGGTCTTTACACCAACAGATTATGGGCAATCACCCCTAAAAAAGTGGTTTGTTCTTGTACAAAAGGTAAGCATGCGAGCTACTAATAAACCTTACATTTTATATTGCATATAAGCAACATAATTATCACAAAATATCTATCAACAGACATTTTTATGCACCCTGTGGGGCATCTTATTGAGTCTTTATTTTTCATAATGTTTCATTCCACAAAACTATTTTCAATTACATGTTATTTACACATTTTGTTCCAAGTGAAATCAAGTTGTATGAAGCATGCGCGAATGTTATATTTTGATCTCGGCCTATTGGTTTGACCAATCAATAGAACCTTAAACAAATTGGTCCGTCATTGCATGTATGGGTGAGCCACAAGTAAGCTGGGTTATTTTTAAAATTAAAAATAAACAAGCTAAATTAATTTTTTATATATATTGAAAGCTCGAGCATTTTATTTCTGAAAGTTACTATCAAGAGTTAAAGAGACTTTTGTTGTTCCTTTTGGAATACAATGATGAGGAGAATACTAAGGGCTGAACTAGTTTCATAACTCTTAGCATTCTCCCCGAATTTATTTTCGAAATAAATACATTCAATTCTTTTTATTGTCCGTTCACGAGTGTAAGCACATTGGACAACCTTTCAAAATCGAGAATTCTTCCTTGTTTCAAAGGGGTGTGCCAGTTGATGTCTCCTCCTGTTTTGCAACTGATGATCTCATCAGCGAGATCGAGCGACCTCCTTAATAGAGCAAAATGATGATCGGCGTCCCTCCCCGTTCCTCCTCCGAAGAGCCCCTGTTTCCAGCGACTGGCACATTAGCTTTGTGCGGGCCTGACCGCTGCACGTTCCCCTTGGTTCTCACTTCCCTGAAGTCACAGATTCTTAAACGCTCTCGTTTCCCTCCTCGGAAGCCCTACCTTGCCTCATCTCCCTCCTATGAAGTTCCAACCATAATTATTAAAGGCATAAAGCACACCAAGGCGCAGCGGGGTATTGAAGCCTAGGCACAGGCGCGCGCTTGACGATGCCTAGGCACAATCACATTCATTTTAAATAATGAGCATCAAACATCAGTTCATCATCTTGATCAGATTCTTTATCTATTCTGCTCATTAATTATTCATTAATACCAATTATATCTCTTAAAATAGAATCAATGTGGTCAATTGCATCATATCTAAGTCTCAATGCTCGATTATCTTTCACAGACACTAAATCATGCAAAAATTATTGAGTTTTTGCTTTATTTATTTATTTTGTAAAAGAAAATATTACAATAGAAATCACACTAAGGTGTGTCTTTTATGCTCCAAAGGCGCAAAAAAGACGCACGAAAGCGCAAAACTTTGAGCCTAGTGAGCCTTGAGACTTAGGCGCGCCTTTAACAACATAGGTCTTAACCCGCCTCAACTCCCTCCTTTGAAGCCAAAGTCTGCCTCGTCTCCTTCCTTTGAAGCCCTAGCCTGCATCATTTTGCGTTACTGAAGTCCCGCCCACATCTGAATCCTTCCAACCTCCATTTCTTGCATCCACTACCCCCCCCCACCCCACCCCCGATTCCACTGCCTTACTAGAAACTCCACTCAACCTAAGACACCTCTTCTGTATTGCTCTACAGTCATCACACCGTAGAAACCTATTGTACTCATCCCCTATTTCAAAAACCCAACCTAAGTCTTGCCCTTATTTGTATTCCCCGGCCCCAGACAACGCCTGAGCTAGGCCCTCTTTCAAAATTTTGGATGCCATGGAAGTGCTCTCTTGTGATGTCTCATACACGTTCACCTTTTATTGCAATATTTTTATGCAAAAAAAAGAACAACTAAGCGTGAATTTGAAAAGCAATTTGAATCTTTAAATTTAGTGTACTTCACTTCTTTTCTTAAAGGCTGATAAAGGGCAAATTGAATTTAAAATTAAAGCCAACATTTTAATTTAATAAAATTAAATTAAATTAAACAACAAGCAATACAATTTGACATGTCATTAAGAATGTTAACTGTGGGCAGTAAATAATAAAATCAATAATAGGAGCACACCTGCTAGTGATCACACCATCTTTGTTATAATGCTGACCTCCAGCAAGCCTCTTTCCAACATCATGCAGCTGCTGTCTCAATGACACTGAATAAACTGCATAGCAAAGAATATAGAAATTGTTTCTCATCAACAACAAAAACTAGAGATCTGTAACAAAAAGCTAATTAGAACTGGTTGAACTAACTCTCTCCACTCTGCATTCCAATCAACAAATCATGCCCATCCTTAATCTCTGGACCAAATGCATGGCACACCGGGTTCGAATTTCCAAACTGAATTGTTTTTACAGGATCCTGGAGAAGAAACCTAATGCAAATCAAAAAGCAGCAAATGCCAACAGAACAAATGCGAACAAGAACTGGTAATTAAACGACCTTGTCTGATGAATTAAGGTCGCTAATGTAAAGCGTATCTCCGGCATTGAAGATCAGATACGTGCCTCTGCCGTCATAATTAGAATTCGAAGAATAACTACTCCAACCCATGGAAGACGGCACCGATCCTGCAATCTTGCTGCCACTGAAGCTTCCCTTGCTCGCGCCATTCCCGCTGGAAAAGCCGAGCGCCTTGGCCCCGCTTCCTGCTCCTCCAAGAAACCTCGACGCCACTGTCCTCATTGAACTAGCGGAGCTAGCGGGGGTCATTCCGGTGGGGGTCTGAGAAGCCGACTTCTCCTTGAGATCAGCAATCGTCAACTGTGGAATTCTTCCGATTTTACTTCAAACTCGCCAAGAAAGCATGCGAGAATCATCGAGAACACTACCTGCGAGACGGTCTTGCCGTGCGAGAACTGCAGGAGACTCGCGGGGTGAGTCTTCTCGTTGTAGAGCTTGAAGCGTCCCTCGGGGGTCTTGAAGTACGTCTTCAGCGCCGGCGTTTGGTTGTTCCTGGAAGGAGACGGTGATGCCATGATCGGAATCTTGCAACTTCCGGCGACGGAGGGATTGCACGTGACGGCTTGCTGATCCCCACAAAATCTCGAGTGATGGAGATGGATTTTAGAGAGGAGGACGGAGGAGCGAATGCTATCTCTGGAAGCAGTTGAGGGTATTTTAGGCTCCGTTTGGCGCCGTGGCTGTGTTCATCAACATGGTGGTCATCAACAAACTAGTTTTCTTTTTTGTGGGTGGTAGTTCTAATTGTTGATAATTTGTGATACGACATTTGCGGGTGGGGGGCCTACAACGTAGGGCAACTTGCCTGGGAAGTCGGGCAACTTGCCCGGACCGTCCGGGGGGTATGATGGTTATTTCGAGAAATTTGGTGATCCAGGTGATCGAAACGGAGCAACATCATTCCACAAATCAAGATTTAGCCTGACGCAATTACCAACGTCCAACGCGTCCCTTCAAGAAAGTTATAAAATGACTTATGTACCTTCTTTTGAAAAGTAGAAGCTGGAGAGACCAGAAAGAGCTCTGAGGTTTTCCGACGAGGACGTGGGACTCGGATCGTTACATCGCTCGAAATTCGTTATGTTTCCTTTCTAGTTTGCTCACGCTCAATGCTTTTGCAGGCACAGCAGCAGGCACTAGAACATACTTAGAAGAATGCGTTTGGTGTTCTCGTCAGATTCACAGAAGGGGACTCGTCTCGCCGGGACACTCTCCACACATGACTTGCACGTCACAGGCTAGCCGGCCGACCACAGAGACAAACCACGTCTTCGCACATCAATCAACAAACATAGTATTTCCTGCTCTAATCCATCATTCGTTCTCGCACGAAATAAGTAGGCAAACATCACAAACGGCTTCTTGCCGCAAACGGATTTCTAGCAAAATCCTTCAGGCTCGTTATGCAACATCACCGAGTCTGACTAGCGGTCGCGACTACAGTTTCACCCACAATGTCTAATCCACTAGCGGAGCGGATTTCTAATGCAACATCATGTCGGGGACGGACACAATCAACCCGGTGGCTCCTCTTGAACAATGGCAGACCGAACCTCACTCATTTGAGAGATCTGGTGTCTAAATGCTTGAAAGAAAGCAAGAATAAAACGAATGGCATGCACGCATTCTAAAGACCGGGAGGAGAAATGACGTTACCTTACGACTCCTCTTCCTAGACATGGAGATCTTGCTTTGCACGAATGAAAATGTGCGTCTTCAAGTCCTCTCCACGAATCTGGCCTCGGATCGACGAACGGAGGCTCAAAGCTTCGCTAATGGCAGAGAAAGTCCTTCTTCCTCCTCCAAATCCTCTCTCCCAAACCCTAACTCCAACTCAAACTGAGAAGAATGAGGAAAAACAACCTTTCAGCCCTACTTAAGTCTCTTGGACGGAGTGTCCTGGGTTACAGGATTACATCCCAAGAAGGATCAAACGGCTTAAACTCAGCCGTTACGAAACTGCTCCGCATGCTACCTCTGGGCGGTAGCTACCTACCGCGTCGCGATAACTTCCCGAGTCGTCGATCAAAAATAATGCAGCGCTACCACCGACAGTAGTAATACCGCTGCACGGTAGCTCACTCAACGCTTCCGTCTCAACGCAGGAAGGCAACCGCCAAGCGATAATTAGTTAATGTCGCGCGCTACCACTCGACGCACTCAACGTCTGCCACTCAACGCCCCCACTCAACGCCTAAAGGCTACCGTCGAGTGGTAACTAGCTAACGTCGTGCGCTACCACTCGATGCACTCAACGCCTACTACTCAACGCACTCAACGTCTACCACTCAACGCCTTCCACTCAACGCAAGAAGGCTACCGCCGGGCGATAGTGACCTACAGTCGCGCGGTAACGCCCTGAGCCTCGAGTCCAGCAAACTGGAGTGTTACAACTCCTCCCCCCTTAAAAGAATTTCGTCCTCGAAATTAAGCATGCATTTAAACAGCAAAGCATACTTGATGAAAAGAGATCTGGAAAGTCTTTCTGCATCGCTTGCTCACGCTCCCAGTAGAATTCTTCTTGCCCGCAGTTATCCCGACGCACTTTTATGAGCTTAACCTCTTTATTTCGCAACTGTCGAACTTTTGAACCTCTATGCCGACTGGACGGACTTTCTTCCTCAAGTCCTCTTCTACCGGCACCGCTGTTGACTCAACCACAACACTTGTCTCCACCAAGGCTTTCCCTAAAACTAAAACATGGAAGACATCGTGTAATTCACTCAGAGCTGGGGATAATGCAAACTGATAGGCTGCTTCTCCAATTCATTCCATGACTTAGAACGACCCCAAAAACCTCGGACTCAACTTCTTGAGTAAGTGAATTCGTGAAACACCTTTGAACGACTTAATCTTTAGATACACACAGTCGTCTACCGCGAACTCCACGTTCCTATGACGCGCATTGAAATACTTCTCTTGCCGATCCTGAGTAACCTTCATGCGCTCCTGAATTGTGTGCACTAACTCGCACGCGACGACCACCACCTCTTTTCCCAAGAGTTTGGGGTCTCCCTCCTCCATCCATGACATCGGTGTTCGACACCGCCTTCCATACAAAGTCTCATATGGCGTCATCTTAATACTCACCTGGAAACTATTATTGTAGGCAAACTCCACCATGAAAAAGTGATCTTCCCACCTCTTGCCAAAATCAAGGGTACACATTCTCAGCATATCCACCATTATATAATTCGTCCTTTCTGTTTAACCATCAGTTTGAGGATGAAACGTCGTACTAAATTTGAGCTTTGTGCCCAGACTCTTATGTACCAATCTCCAGTCTTTGGATGTGAACCGTCCATCGCGATCACTAACAATACTCTTTGGAATTCCGTGCAATCGCACAATATTGTGGACGTACAGTTCTACCAGCTTCTCCGCGCTTTCCTCCTTCTGATTCGCGATGAAGTGAGCCACTTTGGTCAAGGGATCCACGATCACAGAAATCACATCGTTACCCTGCTGTGACCGAGGTAAGCCATGCACAAAATCCATGGACATGTCATCAAATTTCCACTCAAGGATAGGAAGAGACTTCAGGAACCCGCCCGACTTTTGACACTCAGCATTCACTAAGGCACAAGTTTGGCACCGACTTACATACAAAACTACATCCCGCTTCAAACAAGGCCACCAAAGGGATTTCTTCATATCCAAGTGCATCTTTGTACTGTCCGGATAAATGGAGTACTTCGTGAAATGGGCCTCAAACATTAACTCCTCACGGAGTCTGTCGAACTGTGGTACATATACCCTTCCATCCTTCTTTAAGATCCCCCAATCATCTCTCATGTATTACCCTCGCCTTTTTGAGCTTCCACCATAAATGGCTGGAACTCTACATCCACACGGGTCGCTTCCCAGATACGATCGGTCAAGTCGTTCTGCAACTCTATCAAGTTCAACCAAGTCATGCTAGACACGTCTCTTGCTATACAATCGATGTCAAGTGACTCAAAATCCTGCGCCAAACACTCATCAAGAGCTTCAATCCAATTCCCTTATCCAAAATATTTCCTACTCAAGGCATCGACCACCACGTTGGCCTTACCCGGTGCATACTGAATCGTCATGTCATAGTCTCCAAGGAACTCGTCCTGCATTGTCGCATGTTCAAGTATTTCTGGTCTAATAGATACTTCAGGCTTTTATGATCCGTGAAGATCTCAACCTTCGCACCGTACACATAATGCCGCCACAAATTCAATGCAAAAATTACCGTCGTCAACTCCAAGTCATGCACGGGGTAATTTCTCTCATGAGGTTTCAACTGTCTAGACCCAAAGGCTATCACATTGTCATGTTGCACTAGCACGCAACCCAAACCATAACCTGACGCGTCACTAAAATCTGAAATCCTTCAGTCCCTTTAGGAAGACTTATGATTGAAGCCAACATCAACCTTTCCTTCAAGGCATCAAACACTTGATTGCACTCCTGAGTCCATACAAACTTCTGGTCCTTACGAGTCAGAGTAGTGAGGGGCAGAGCTATCCGCAAAAAGTTTTCCACAATCCTTCTACAGTACCCCGCTAGTTTAAGGAAACTCCTGACTTCCGTCATGGTGCTCAAAACTGGCCAATCCCTGATGGCCTCAACTTTTTTTGGATCCACCGCCACTCCATCACCACTAATCATAGGGACTAAAAATGTCACCTTCTCCAACCAAAACTCATACTTAGAGAACTTTGCATAAAGATGGTTATCTCTCAAAGTTTGCAAGACTACTCTTAAATGAGCCTCATGCTCCACCTCCGATTTGGAGTATACAAAAATATCATCGATGAAAACCACCATAAACGGGTCTAAGTAATCCTGAAACACTCGGTTCATCAAATCCATGAATACCGAGGGCGCGTTCGTCAACCCGAACGACATCACCGATAACCCGAAGTAGCCATACCTTGTACCAAAAGCTGTCTTGGGTATGCTCTCATCTCGAATCTCTAACTGATAGTACCCTAACTTCAAGTCCAACTTAGAGTACACCACTGACCCCACCAACTGGTCAAACTGGTCATCTATAAGTAGAATCAGATACTTATTCTTGACGGTCGGTTTATTCAGTTCGCGGTAGTCTATGCACAACCACATACTGCCATTTTCTTCTTTACAGACAACACTGGCGTACTTCATGGAGATGGGCTTGGTCTGATATACCCCTGCTCCAACAGTTCCTACAACTGTACTTTGAGCTCGGATAACTCCTTCACTGCCATCCTAAAAGGAGGACGTGACACCGGTCTAGCTCATGGCACTAACTCAATCGAGAAATCGATCTCCCACCGAGGAGGTCCTCCAAAAAGCTCCTTAGTAAACACATCCTCAAATTTTGTCACTATTTACACTTCTCTGATTGATAACTTGGAAAGTTGAACTTTTAACAATGCTACAAAAGCTACTCCTCCCTGGTTAACTGCCCGCACCAATTGCATGGCCGAAATTAGGGAGCAGGCTACTCCACTGCGGCCCTCAAACTTGACTTCTCTCGTTCATTCGCTTCTCAGGGTCACCACCTTTGATAGACAATCAATACTAGCCCACTGCTCTGCAAGCCAGTCCATCCCCAAGATCACATCGAACTCGGCCAACGGTAGGATCGCTGCTACCAATACGAAGTCAACTCCATCTAAAATCCATCTAATGTGCCCTTTCGTCTCGGTGGTCATGAAAGACTCATTGGGCATGCGCATCCTAAGCTCCGCATTCGCCGAAAAAGGCTCGAATCCAATTCTCTGGATAAAGCTTTCCGCAAGAAAAGAGAGTGACGCTCCTGTGTCGAACAATACCCTAGCAGGGTACCCGGAAACTAGCACGAAGTCTAATACACAGGCAACACACATACAAGTCTTGAAATTCTAAAGCCAATAAACAAAATTAAACTTCCCCATACCTATCACCACATCGGGTTGTCAAATCGCTTCCTGCTGCCCAAGTTTGTAGGCCCTTGGCTGCACGGGTTGGAAACATGAAGCACTCGATTCTACCATTTTCTCTTTCTCCACGATGCTGGGACTGGAACGCACTGACTGTTCCTGCCTTGGCTCTTTCTCAGCACCACCCTTAGTACAAAAACAAGCTATGTGGCCTGACTTGCCACACTTATAACACGTTGGTGGTTCCTTGAAGCGAGATCCCCTCGACGTTGTACTTTTCTTCTCCCATGACCTAAAGGGATGATGCTTCTTCTTCCACTTACTCACTCCAGACTTCCCTTGTGATTGAGAAGGTTTTCCCTCTCCCTGCTTCCCTACAAGTCCCTTACGACATTGGGTTAACTCCAAATCACTTTCTAACGTCCTGACGGCCTTAACCAACTCATTGAAGCCAACATTCTTCATAGCTATAAGGGGTTGCCTCAAATTCTCTCTCAACCAATGGTAGAAGAGGTTATCATTGTCCTCATCATCAACCATGGTCGTTCTCGCATAACGACCCCAACAAGTAAATTCATGAACATACTCATCCACTATCTTATCATGTTGCACCAAGTGCAAAAACCTACTATGAAGGGCTAACCTCGTCGACAAAGGGATATAATTCTTTAAGAAGGCATTCCCGAACTCTTCCATGGACAGGGTACGTCCAGGAAACTGGTGGCCCCTATGGCTCACCCACCACAGCTTGGTGTCACCTTCTAACATGAAGGTCACGAATTGAGATTGCTTCTCTTCTGGCGTCTCTGCCTCCCTCAGAAGTTCCTGAATCCTCGCTAACCAGTCCTCCGCATCAGTGGGGGTGCCAACTCCCTTGAACATTGTAGGATGGAAACTTAAAAAGTACTTCATCTGTCGGTCTCCCTGTCCAACGAACACTCTCTTAGCCAATGGCTCTGCCGACCTAGCTCCTTCGTCCGGTATGATCGGTGTCGCATCTGGGGTAACGTGAGTCGTTATCTGTACAATAGGGGTCACAACTTGCGCTGCCGCTGCAGCTTGGGCCGCTATCATTGCCTCTGCAAGCATGCGACAGAAATCGATCGGGGTCACACTCATGCCCATAAGATCCGGAGTAGTAGCACTGCTCCCCGAAGGCTCCTCTTGCGGCCTCGACATCCCCGCATCGTTGCTTGCACCCTTAGAAAAAGCAAGGTAAAACGAGAATCAACTTCTATTCATAAAACTCAAACACTAGGAAACTCACGGTCCCGCGATACTCCTATGTGGATAAATTTTTTACGCGATCTGATATGCCAAATCGACCACTAAACCTTACCCTGTACACTAACCTGGCTCTAATACCAAATTGTAACACATCCCTTGTAATGACCATATAATATGGGTCCGATCGGGGCCCCACAACATATAGACGCCACAACTTTAGCATTATAAAGTGATATAAAAGAGCAACGCATCTCAAAACTCAGAATACAAACAGCGGAAACCAACAAACACTAGAAGTTATCCACTATCACAGGAGTATCAAAACGGCCTTAAGGCCTTACAACAATCATGAGTCCAAAAACTGAAACAATTACAAATAGAGCAACGTGCTTTAGCACTCTTAGGCTAGCTCGACATGCAAGCTGGATTACAGTTCATGGAGCAAAACATTCAACAAAACATAAGTAAATAAAAGAGTGTCCACTTCATGAGGCTTATGCCTTTTTGGCCATTGAGCTTGCTCCCGCTTGTGATTCCTGTCCTGTAAAAATTTATTGTGATGTGGGTTAGCAAAGGCTGACCTCAACTGTATAACCAACACATCCACATATCCTCCCAGCCGTCCCCAGCGGACCCTGGGACACTCCATCATCATGTAGGTCAACATTTCATATGCAAATATATATATATATAGAGTAAAGAAATATGTTAGGATGTCACATACATCAAACATGTTTATAGGTTGAGCAGTTAATAAAATTGGGCCTACAATGTAGCATGTATGCAAACCTGTGTTTCACCCAAGTCACCCTATAGTGTATGAATCTAACACATCATCGCGCATCATCAAATCACATCACACGGGTACTTTCATTTCTCCTAACGACATTCAAGTTATCACACTGAATTCTTGTCAAGGCCCCACCCGCTCGTGGGTCTCAAAACTCGGGCTTGCCTGCAAGCTCTGACTTCTCATGTTAGGATTCCATCTCACAAACAACAAACCGATGCTAAGAACCCTTGCTTGACCCCACCTGCTCATGGGCTTCATCGCCCGGGCTTGTCCAAAGCTTGGTGTTCTCGCCAGTTTCACATAAGGGGACTTGTCTCGCCGGGACACTCTCTACACACGAATTGCACGTCACAGGCTAGCTAGCTGACCACAAAGACAAACCACGCCCTTACACATCAATCAACAAACATAGCCTTTCCCGCTCTAATCCACGATTCGTTCTCGCACGAAATAAGGGGGGACAAATATCACAAACGACTTCTTGCCGCAAACAGATTTCTACCAAAATCCTTCAGGATCATTATGCAACATAACCGAGTCAGACTAACGGTCGCGACTACAGCTTCACCCACAATGCCTAATCCAATAGCGGGACGAATTTCTAATGCAACATCATGTCAGGGACGGACACAATCAACCCGATGGCTCCTCTTGAACCATGGCAACCCGAACCCCTCTCATTTGTGATATCATGTGCCTAAATGCTTGAAAGAAAGCAAGAATAAAACGGATGTCATGCACGCATCCTAAATACCGAAAGGAGAAATGTTGTTAGCTTACGACTCCTCTTACTAGCCATAAAGATCTTGCTTTGCACTGATGAAAATGTGTGCTTTCAAGTCCTCTCCACGGATCTGGCCTTGGATCGACGAACAGAGGCTCGGAGCTTCGCTAACGATGGAGAAAGTCCTTCTGCTTCCTCCTCCAAATCCTCTATACCAAACCCTAACTCCCACCCAAAATGAGAAGAATGAGGGAAAACAACCTTTCAGCCCTACTTAAGTCTCTTGGACGGAGTGTCCTGGGCCATAGGATTACATCCCAAGAAGGATCAGATGACATAAACTCAGCCGTTATGAAACTGCTCCTGCATGTTACCACCGGGCGGTAGCTACCTACCGCGCCGCGATAACTTCTCGAGCCGTCGATCAAAAATAATGCAGCGCTACTGCCGACGGTAGTAATACCGCTGCACGGTAGCTCACTCAACGCTTCTGTCTCATCGCAAGAAGGCTACCGCCAACCGGTAATTAGCTAACGTTGCGCGCTACCACTTGACGCACTCAATGCCTACCACTCAACGCCTCCACTTAACGCCTGAAGGCTACTGCCGAGCGGTACTTAGTTAACGCCACACACTACCACTCGACGCCTACTGCTCAACACACTCAACGCTTACCACTCAACGCAAAGAAGGCTATCGTCGGGCGATAGTGACCTACCATCGCGCGGTAACGCCCTGAGCCTTAAGTCTAGAAAACTGGGGTGTTACACGTTGTCTATGGAAATGTGTTTTCAACCCTACAACCAATTTCAGGAGTATTGTGCTTGCCCTATTCAAGCATCCCCAACAGACGACAATGATGAGAGGAGGTGTACACGCCGCAAAACAGACAACTTGCAAAGAAGTTTATAATCAAGCCTCCCAACAACTCACTTGTTAGCATCACGCTACATCTCGAGGAAATAATTATTGCACTGACATCTTCGGTGGAAGAGCAAATGCATTGGATGGAGGAACGTCAAGCTCAGGCGCTCTCCCTACTGAAGGACTTCTTGTGGCTACGGATGGGACATTGCTCTAATTGAGCCACATTTCGCTCAATGATGTGGCTGGTTCATACTACGCACCTCTCCACAAGGACGTATGCTCGGGGGGGGGGGGGGAACAAGCCGACAAAAACGTCGCCTGCAAGAGGAGAACCTCTCTAGCAGGGATCAGGAAAGTAAATGAGAAAGGAGCATAATCTTAGCTTAGCATCAAGAAAAGGGGAGAGCTTTTAGATGGTTCCCTGCTGGCTGGGAGGGGGGACGGGCAGCAGCACGGACAACACTTCACTCCCCTCAACAATTCCCACACGAAAGTTCTACAAGCCATCATGAACCACCCTTTACTACGGAGGTCCATGGTGGTCCCCCCAGGAAGGGGGATTAGTACAAATAATATTACTACTATCAAAGTCTTGAGCACGACAAAGAGAAGTGCAGATGACTAACAGAGGTAGTCAATTAGTTCGTACTGATTGGTCTACTCGAAGGGTTCCAAGGATAGAGGACGACAGCGCCGTCTACCCCGACTAAGCTGACAAAGGGCAAAAATTACGAAAGAGCTCTCTCTAAAGCATGACAAACGATTGCAAAGCCAACCTCTCCCATAACATAGGTATCTTTGTCAAACCCCTAACAAATTTGTATGATCATTAGATACTACCCCCCATGTGGAAGTTGGCAGGATATTGGACGACGACGATATGTCTGTCAACGCGTAGTTTCTATCAACCTTGCTTCATATTGGAACATCTGGAGAGAACACCCGGCTTGGGGCGGGGGTGTACGCATTACGGGCCACCCAACGATCCCCATCATAAGAAGCATCATCCAACCGACAACTTTAGGGACTCCCCCGACACAAGCTATCTATGATGTATAGTTTATCATCTTGCAGGCCAACTCAACATGCAATGTCATTCTTCTGGTACTGCTATTAAGGGCGCCCTAGGCTGATGCTCCCATGCAAGGCATTATGGTGGAGGTCTACTTACAAGACAACTCCCAAAGATGCCATTGATGTACAACCCCATATTCGCTGGGTAGGACCCAGAAGACTAAAACTTCAGAGGTCGGGGTTGGGCTACTCCAGGGTCAGCCCAAGGGCGGACTGGTAGAGTTCTCGCCCTTAGGGAGCTCTCGTCAACCCATAGACGAGATCGTTTGCGCTAGGACTCAGGCCTTCAGGCCGGCCTTAGACGTCGGGACAGTAGAGCTCCCGCCCGGAAGGGACTCCCCCTGTGGGCGGGCGAGAGCGAGAACCCTCTCGGCGGAAGGTCCCGCCAAGATGAGCCAAGTTGGGGCTCGGCGAGAGCCTTCTCGCCCGGGGTTCTCGCCAAGCAGGTCCATGTGGTGGGGCCCGGCGCCCAGGAAAAGATTATTTTATTATCCACGGGTAAGATTACCTGTTTACCCCCAGGATAATAGCGGGATTTGTCTATCGGCAGACCCATCAGGGGTATTTCAGTATTCTCAGGTCAGGAGAAGACTATAAAAAGATCCAGAGGGGCTCTTTGGAAAGCAGGCTATCATTATTCTCCAACTCCAGTGCTTTCTGAGGAGCTCCCAGTCCAGCTTTTGGTTTTGGAGGGGAAGCTCTCAGAGATCTTCCGGGAGTGAGGTGGGACCTCCCAGCTGGGTCTTTGGGTCGGTCTTAGGACCTTTGCAGCTAGTCAGGGGTCGAGATTTGAGAGAAGTAAGCGTCGGCTGCACTTTGGTTTGTGAACATTCGTTGGGGTCAATTTTGGCTTCAACAATTGAAATATGACGTACGGGGCTCAAGGAAGCATGTCAGGGTAAACTATGCCACCATTCACAGATTACTTCCCCGTATTTGTTAGAATAACAAGCCGCATGATAGTACCTGCACGCAATTGTACCTTCTTTTCAACAATAACGCAAATGGAATCTCAGACACATATGCGACAATCATCTTTGTGGACAGAACAGACCCCTTGCCCCTATATTGTCAAGGTAAGATGGACGAAAGCCCTTCTGCAACTCCTGAGGAACGAACCGGTTGTACAACCCTATATTCGCTGGAGGGGGCCCAGAGGCACCAACGATCGGGATTGGACTAGCTTCGGGCTTCAGACCGGAACCGCTCGCGCCTTGGAGGAGCTCCTGCCTATGAGCGGGCGAGATCGTTCGCGCCAAGCCTCAGCCAAGACCCACCAACGACCAGAGGCGGGCGAGAAGGCGTCGAGTCCACTCGACGCCAAAATCTAAGCGGTAAAGCCCACTCGACGTCACATTGAGTAAGCTCCACTCAACGCCGCATTCGGCAGCAAAGGCGTCGAGTCCACTCAACGCCGCGTTGAGTAAGCTCCACTCACTCAACACCGCGTTGAGTGGAGGAGGGAAGGTTCTCGGCTCAGGGTTCTCGTCGCGGCTCAGGGTTCTCGCCGCGGCTCAGGGTTCTTGCCGCGGCTCAGGGTTCTCGTCGAGTGGGGCCCAGGGCCCAGGGTAAAATTACCTAATTACCCTCGGGTAGAATTACCCATGTGCCCCCAGGGCCTGTATTTAGTATTTCAGGACAATGGGATTCGGCTATTGACAGGCCAGCCAAGGGTATTCCAGTAATTTCAGGTCAGCAAAGGCTATAAATAGACCCACAAGGTCTCCTTAGAAGGCAAGCTTTTCATTATTCTCTAACTCTCTAGTGCTTTCTAAGGAGCTCCTAGCCCAGCTTTTGGCTTTGGAGGGGAAGCTCTCAAAGATCTTCCGGGTGTGAGGTGAGACCTCCCTGTTGAGGCTTTAGGGTCAGTTCTAGGTCCTTTGCAATCAGTCGAAAGTCGGGGCTTGAGAGGAGTAGGTGTTGGCTGCACCCCTGTTTTTTGAACTCTCGTTGAGGTCAATTTTGGCTTCAACAGTTCTAGTGTAGTGAGCGTGGAAGACAGCCGGTACAAGAAAGTCTTGAGTTTAGTCCCATGACTAGAGGTGATGGTGATGGGTCTGGCTCAGGAGGTTCCCCCACCCGGGGAGAGGAAGAAACGAGGAAGATGTTGGAGGATTTCAGGCGAGAGGTCTTACAGACCATCAGCTTGGCCTTCTCGGCGAGGAGTGAGGGGACGACACCTCAGGTTCCGGTGAAAGTGATCCCGCTTTTGGGTGAGAACGCCCCTGGACAGTGTCCCGGGAAGGAGGTCCCGATAGAGGTCAGCGAGAGGGAGGTGGCTGCGCGGGAGCTCTTCTCAGGCCAGCGCCCTGGGAAGGAGGTTCTGACAGAGATGGGCGAGAGGGAGGCGGCAGTGCGAGAGCTCTTCCCTGAGCACGGTCCCGCGGATCGGGCAAGCTAGCCTAGGATGCGAGATAGGCCCTCTCGTCAGACAGGCGGCGAGAGCCCTTTCAACGAGCTCATCATCTCGGCTCCGGTGCCGGAGGGGTTCCGGGAGCCTGACATGTCCTATTACTCGAGAAAAGACGACCCTGTACAACATGTGCAGTGGTTTGAAGATGTGGTTTCAATAAGGCAGATGACGGATGCCTTCAAGTGTCGACTGTTTGCCATCACATTGAAAGAAAAGGCCCGGGACTGGTTTCATCAGTTGCCGACGAGCTCGATCTATAACTTTTGGGACCTTCGTCGAGGGTTCCTGTTGAGGTTCTCAACATCGAAGAAGCGGAAGAAGGAGGAAGAGTGCCTGTTTGCAGTGAGATAGAAGCAGGATGAGACGCTAGGTCATTACGTTGACCGGTTTCAGGAAGAGATCCTCCTGGTCCAGGAGGTCCCAGGGTACGCACTGATGCTCGCCTTTACCTTTGGCCTGAGACCAGGCTTATTTAGCATGGAGTTGAAGAGAGTGCCCCTCTCTTTTGAGGAGCTCATAGAGAGGGCGGCAAATGAGATAGATTTTGAAAGAGCCAATCCGTCTTTCGCCAGGAAGCTGGCCCGATTGGAAGAGGACGATGTGAAGGAACCAGCAGCAGGAAAGCAGAGGGAGCAGAGGGAGCCGAGAGAAGAGAGGAGAAGGGAAAAACCCTGAGGACAGAGGCAGCACCAGGGATGGGGGGCCCGGGAGCCGAACAACCGGTTGGGTTGGATGCCTCAGGAGGATCGCCCCTAGGGCCAAGGAGGATGCTTCCAGGGAAGAGACAACCTCCGGGAGGCGAGGAGGTTCGATCAGTCAGCGTGGAGGCAGGGACCGAGGGGTCACTTCCCGCCGCCGCAAGAAGCAATGGAAGTTGGTAGAGGAAGAGGAGGAAGAAGAGGAGTTCGAGGAGCCGGGAGAAGGGGAAGTGGAGAAGGAAGAGGGGGCAGGGTGGCGTTGCCCTTCTGTGGCTTCCAGCAGGAGGAAGGTCACGCGACAGCCACCTGCCCAGAGTTCTTAGAGATGAGAGAAGCTAGAGGAATGGGGAGGCAGGATCCGCCGGTAAGGATCATGGAAGTGCAACAAAGAGAGGGAAAAGATAGGTGTGAGGACAGAGCAGATGTGGGAACCCGAGGAGGGATCGGGGTGATCCACGGAGGAGTGGGGATTGAGTCAACTCGCAATGGTAGCCTACAGACCATGTTCCGAAGGGGGGTCGCCTCGACCTCCCTGCCCCCCCCCCCCCGGATGAAAAAAATCACCTTTTCATCAGCAAACATGTCGGACTACGAGGATCCGTTCTGCAATGCCCTCGTGATTCAGACGGTAGTGGAGAACTTAACGGTCTACAAGATACTGGTGGATAACGGGAGCTCTGTGAATGTGATCTTTAAGAAGGCTTTTGACGAGATGAAGGTTGAGTGGAAGTGGGTCCTGGCTTCAGATGGACCGTTGTTTGGGTTTTCAGGAGAGAGGAAGTAGAAGGGGGAGTAAGGCTACACGTAAAGTTGGGAGGCGTGTCACGGAACTGTAGGTTCGTGATCGTGGATGCCCCGAGCAGCTACAATGTCATCTTTGGGCATCCCCTCATCAGCGCCTTTCGCTGCGTCACCTCCTCATTTCACCAATGTCTTAAGTTCAACAACGGAGGGGTGCATGTCAGGATTAGGGGAGATCCGAAGGTGGCAAGACAGTGCTATGTGACGGCGGTCAACACCGTGTCTTGGATGGCCGAGGCAGAAGAGCTGGAAAGGGAGATGACAAAGCAAGAAGAGGATGTCGGAGAAGAGCATGAGAGCCTGTAGGAGGCGATGGAGGTAGAGGAGGAGTGAGCAACTGAAGGAGTGGAGAGGGATGCCCTGAGGGGCATGGAGGTCGAGCAGCAGCATGAGGAGGGGTAGGAGGAGGCGGCGGAGGTTTAAGAAGTAGGAAGGGAGGAGCTGGAGCTAGAAGAAGAAGCAAGAGTCAGCTGGGAGCAGTCGCGGCTGGAGCCGGCCGAAGAAGTGGTAGAGATGGAGATCTTCACCAGCACAGTATAGGTGCGGAGGGTGCGGGTCAGCGGGGGCTTAAGTCCCGAGGACCATGAGCGAGTGATAGCTTGCATCCAGAATAATGTCGACATCTTCACTTGGAGCGCGGCGGACATGTCAGGCATTGATGCGGACGTGGCTTGCCATCGCCTGAACCTGGACCCCCGGACTCGCCCCATACGCTAGAAGATGAGGGTCATCGCCACCAAGCTAGAGGAGTCTATCCGTGAGGAGGTCAGGAAGCTCCTGAAGGCCGGCTTCATCTCAGAGATCCAGTATCCAGGCTAGATCTCCAACGTGATAATGGTTAAAAAAGGGGGTGGGAATTGAAGAATGTGTATTGATTTCTCTTTGCTAAATAAATCATGCCCTAAGGATTGCTACCCCCTGCCTCGAATCGACACGCTGGTTGATTCAGCCATCCGTTTTTCTGTTATGAGTTTTTTGGATGCTTTTTTAGGTTATCACCAGATCTGGATGCACCCTCCCGATGTCAAAGATGTCTCCTTCATCACTAGGGAGGGGGTGTTTCAGTTATAAGATGATGCCCTTTGGGTTCAAAAACGTAGGGGCCACATACCAATGCATGATGGATCGAGTCTTCCAAGGGCAAAGGGGGAGGAACTTGGAGGTCTATGTCGACGACCTCATGGTCAAAAGCAAGAATGTAGACTCACACTTGAGGGACCTAGAAGAAACATTCGCCATACTGCGGAGGTTCAAGATGAGGTTGAACCCCTTGAAGTGTGTCTTTGGGGCCAGCCGCGGGAAGTTCCTTGGGCACCTCTTGACTCCGGCAGGGGTAGAGCCTAACCCAGATAAGGTGAAGGACATCCTAGACTTGGAATCACCTCGCGACGCCAAGGAGATCCAGCGCTTGACAAGCAAGTAGACCGGGCTAAGCAGGTTCCTCTCCAGATCAGGGAATAAGTATTCATCATTCTTCAAGGTGTTGAGGGGTAACCAAAGGTTTGAGTGGACCACCGAATGTGAAGAGGCCTTCCAAGGGCTGAAGAGGCAGCTTTCCCAGGCTCCTCTACTTCAAAGCCCGAAAGAAGGAGAGGACCTGACCTTATATCTCGGGGTGGGAGTGGAGGTCGTGAGCTCTATTCTAGTCAGGGAAGAGGGGAAGAAGCAGCTACTCATCTATTACATGAGCCGGATCTTGAAGAAGGCAGAGCTCCGCTACCCCATCCTGGAAAAGCTAGCATATGCTCTGATCCTCATGGCAAGGAAGCTTCGACCTTATTTTCAAGCGCACTCGATTAGGGTGGTGAACGACCATCCTCTTCGTAAGATTTTTGAAGGGGTAGAGCACTCGGGAAGGCTTGCCAAGTGGTCCATCGAACTAAGCGAGTTCGACATCTCTTTCATTCCAAAACTCTCCATTAAGGCGCAAGCGGTGGCGGATTTCCTAGCGGATTATGTTGTTGAAGTCGGGGAAGGGGAGCCGCAGCCATAGAGAGCGTGGAAGATGATGGTTGATGGGGCCTCGGGGAAGCATTCCCTTGGGGGAGGAGTGGTGCTGATAAGCCCCCAGGGGGTCGCTATAGAACAGGCGGTGGCCTACCACTTTCCAGTAACCAACAACCAAGCAGAGTATGAGGCCGTGATAGCCGGCTTTCGTTTGGAAAAGGAGCTTGAGATCCAGGACGTGGAGGCCTTCACAAACTCGATGGTGGTAGCATCACAGATCCAAGGAGAGTTTGAAGCTCGGGAACCTACCCTCGTAAAATACCTATCCAAGGTAAGGGCGATCATCGGAGGGTTCCGATCGTTCTCAATCCAGCATGTTCCCAGGGAGGAGAGCGCAGCTGCCGATCGATTGGCAAAGTTTAGACCTCGGGGAGGAGGGACCCTGACTGAACTGTTTCGACCAGTGATCGAGGAAGGGGAGTTAATGGAGGTAGGTCGGCGACCCTCGTGGGTGGATCCATTGGTAACCTTCCTGACCACTGGCGAGCTGATAGAGGAGGTTAAGGATGCAAAAAGCTTCAGGCGCAAGGCCGCTCACTACCTAATATTGGAAGGAGGCTTGCATCGTAAGATGTTGTCAGGGCTCCTGGCAAGATGTGCAATCGAAGAAGAGATCCCGAGGATCCTGGGGGAGGTACACTCGGGCGAGTAAGGCAGCCACTCGGGAGGAAGGATGTTAGAAGCAAGGGTGGTAAGGCAAGAGTACTTCTGGCAGACCCTGTAGAAGGATGCAACAGAATTCGTAAAGAGATGCCCAAAATGTCAGCTATTTGACCCCTCCATCTTTTGCCCGCTCAAAGACTAAGGAGCATTATGTCACCATGGCCTTTCGCCATCTAGGGGATGGACCTGGTTGGGCCTTTCCCTCCGGCCAACGGGCAGAGGAGGTTTCTCCTAGTCAGGATTGATTACTTCTCGAAGTGGCTGGAAGTTAAGGCGTTGGCCAAGGCCACCTCGCAAGTTATAAGGAACTTCGTCTGGGGGAAGATCATATGCAGACACGGGCTACCCCAAGCGATGGTGACCGATAACGACCCCTAGTTCGCCAGTGAAGAGTTCATCAGCTTCTGCGCCCAATTGGGGATAGACCTCAGATTTGCTTCTGTCCACCACCCCCGGAGCAACGACCAAGTGGAAGCGGCAAACAAAATCATTGTGAACTTACTCAAGAAAAAAGTGGAGAACTTGAGGGGAAATTGGGTGGAGCAGCTCCCCTCAGTCCTATGGGCCTTGCGAACAACCCCGAACACGGCCACCGGTGAGAATCCCTTCAAGCTTTCTCATGGGTGTGACGCGGTCCTGCCAGTGGAGTTTGAGGTCCGGTCCCCGCGGGTGAAGGAGATGAGACTTGAAGGTTGGAGAATGAGGAGGGGTTAAGCCTCTCGCTAAACATGGTTGAAGAACTACGGGATGTTGCAACCATCAGGCAAGAAGAGATCAAACGGCGGATGTCCAAGTATTTTGATAAGCATATAAGCAGTTCGCCGAAAGAGATCTGGTGCTGAAAAAGGTCAACGCGGTAGGAAGGTCAGCCCCCGTGGGCAAGCTCAACCCGAATCGGGAAGGGCCTTACATTGTGAAGGGGGTCCTTGGAACAAGAGGTTACCACCTCCAGGACGTGGAGGGTAAGACCTTGAGCCACACCTGGAGCGGCGATGACCTAAAGCGCTTCTACCCGTAAGAGGGGGAAGGTGATTGTGTTAATATTTTCAAGTAATATCATAATATGTCCCTTACTTTGATACATTGTCTACTTTTTCATCCTAAAGTTAGAGTGGGGTTTGGAAACTTCAGCAACACCCCGAGCTTGACTCGGTCCCAGGTAGACCCACTGTGTAGGCTCTCATCTAGCTGGCAGGTCCGAAAGCTCGCCTGTGAGGGAGAGGTCTTGTTTGTGAAAACTTCAGCAACACCCTGAGCTCGGCTCGGCCCCAGGTAGACCCGCTGCGTAGACTCTCATCTAACTGGCAGGTCTGAAGGCTCGCTTGTAGGGGGGAGGTTTGATTCTTGGTCCTTGGTTACTTTTGTACTACCCCGAGCTCGGCTCGGCCCCAGGTAGACCCGCTGCGCAGGCTCTTATGTAGCTGACAGGTCTGAAGGCTCGCCTGTGGGGGAGAAGTCTTGTTTGTGAAAATTTCAACAACACCCCGAGCTCGGCTCGGCCCCAGATAGACCCACTGCGCAGGCTCTCATCTAGCTGACAGGACCGAAGGCTCTCCTGTGGGGAAGAGGTCTTGTTTGTGAAAACTTTAGCAGCACCCCGAGCTCGGCTCGGCCCCAGGTAGACCCGCTGCACAGGCTCTCCTCTAGCTGACAGGTCCGAAGGCTCGCCTGTGGGGGAGAGGTTTGGTTCTTGGTCCTTGGTTACTTTTGCACTACCCCGAGCTCAGCTCGGCCCCAGGTAGACCCGCTGCGCAGACTCTCATCTAACTGACAGGTCCGATGGCTCGCTTGTGGGGAAGAGGTCTTGTTTTTGAAAACTTCAGTAACACCCCGAGCTCGGCTCGGCCCCAGGTAGACCCGCTGCGCAGGCTCTCATCTAACTGGCAGAACTGAAGGCTCACATGTGGGGGAGAGGTCTTGTTTGTGAAAACTTCAGCAATACCCCGAACTCAGCTCGGCCCCAGGTAGACCCGCTGCGCAGGCTCTCATCTAGCTGACAGGTCCGAAGGCTCGCCTGTGGGGGGGGGGGAGGTCTTGTTTGTGAAAACTTCAACAACACCCCGAGCTCGGCTCGTCCCTAGGTAGACCCGCTGCGCAGGCTCTCATCTAGCTGGCAGGTCCGAAGACTCGCCTGTGGGGGAGAGGTCTTGTTTATGAAAACTTCAGCAACACCCTAAGCTCGGCTCAGCCCCAGGTAGACCCGCTGCGTAGGCTCTCATCTAGCTGGCAGGTCTGAAGGCTCGCAAGTGGGGGAGAGGTATTTTTTGTGAAAACTTCAGCAACACCCCGAGCTCGGCTTGGCCCCAGGTAGACCTGCTGCGCAGGCTCTCATCTTACTGGCAGGTCCGAAGGCTCGCCTGTGGGGGAGAGGTCTTGTTTGTGAAAACTTCAGCAACACCCCGAGCTCGGCTCGACCCCAGGTAGACCCGCTACGCAGGATCTCATCTAGCTGATAAGTCCAAAGGCTCGCCTGTGGGGGAGAGGTCTTGTTTGTGAAAACTTCAGCAACACTCCGAGCTCAACTCGGCCCCAGGTAGACCCGTTGCGCAGGCTCTCATCTAGCTGACAGGTCTGAATGCTCGCCTATGGGGGAGAGGTCTTGTTTATGAAAACTTCAGCAACACCCCGAGTTCGGCTCGGCCCCAGGTAGACCCGCTGCGCAGGCTCTCATCTAGCTGGCAGGTCCGAAGGCTCGCCTGTGGGAGAGAGGTCTTGTTTGTGAAAACTTCAGCAACACCTCGAGCTCGGCTCGACCCCAGGTAGACCCGCTGCACAGGCTCTCATCTAGCTGGCAAGTCCGAAGGCTCGCCTGTGGGGGGAAGGTTTGGTCCTTGGAGATACTTCGACTTGGATGTTCTGAGCTGGACAAGAGACACACCTGGAAGGCAGAACAAAGTGGTTGAGGATCTCCTCAGGCGGGAGAGGTCTCGGCCAGGAGAGGTCTCGACCAGGAAAGGTCTCGGCCAGGAGGTCTCAGCTAAGGGGATCTCTCCAAAAGAAATTCCCCGCGGGAAGGCCTTTTGACGAGGGATCCTTGGCCAGACAGTGGGAAGATCTGGGCGAAAAGTTCCGCCCGTTCGCGCAAGGTAAAGAGGGGCGGTCTTCCCTTAAAGGGCCTACGAACAACGCTCCCGCCAAATGGTTCTCGGCAGAGCGCGAAAACGACACGTCCATGCCTTGAGCTCTCGGTTGGTTCCCACCTATTGATCGATAAGGGAGATTACCCTAAGGGGGGCCAAGGGCCTCAGCGGAAGCGTGCCTAAGAGGCATTCGACTTCAACAGTTAAAAAAAAGAGAAGAAAAGGAGGAAACCAAATACAAACACTTATAATATATATATTCTCAATGTAATTACAAAAGGAAAGCATCTCGCTCATTACAGACAAAAGCAAAGGGGGGGGGAGAAAAAGTCACGTCAGGGAGACGCGCTATATCCACTCGAGCTCTCGCTCGAGCTCCCGCGGGAGCTCTCGCCTGAGCCCTCCCCGGATGGCTCGCCAGCAGCAATGGGAGATTTCGGGACATCCGAGGGTGGGGAATCGGGTGCGCCTGGGGGCTTAGGGATGGGCTCGAAAAGCCAGGGGACGAGCTGGCGAGCAGTGATGGTCTTGCCACCCTCGTCCAAGCATCTTACATCTCGCAACGTCTCAATGGTCAGCTTGACTGTCGCTTGAGCGTTGGTCTGCAAAAGCTTGTCGATGTCGTACTCCAAGTAGTGGCGACTTTTCAACCTCTCGTCCAGCGAGGGAGGGGGTGGAACCGCAGCCGCAGCCGCCTCCATGCGCCGGAGTTGATCCTTTAATAGGACGTTCTCGCACTCCACCCCCGCCAGTTGCGCGCGGAGCACCATGCTCTGAGAAGAGTCCTGCGTAAAAGGTAAGTCAGCGCGGGAGGAAAATAGCGATGGTCCACAGTAGTGAAAGCAAATGTCTTAAAAGGTCTCGCTTACCTCTTCTGCTGGCCGCAAGGACTGTAGTCGCATAGAATCTGCCAACTCTATCTTCAAGGCCGTCGCCTGAGCCACTGCCTCCTCCCTCGCCTTGTACATGTCGAGGAAGTTACGGTCGATGGTGATGCTTCGGCGCGCGCACATGTGCGCAAGCTCGAACCTACGCATCAGGGCCCGGGTGGATTCGAAGGCCAGGAGCCATGTGGGCAGTTGATCGTAAAGGCCGGCATTCTCTCGGCTGTAAAGGTCATAGCCCAATGCGAAGGCCTCGCCGGTGACCTGGTCGCGCTCCGCTCAACTGGGGAGAAGGGTCGAGACAGAGACTCGGTTGGTCTCGGGGTCCCACTATAGCAGGGGTTTCCCTTCCGCGTCAAGGCACTTCACGCCGAGACCAAAATTCTGGTGCCCCTTTGGCACCTCCTTGGGCGGGGACTGAGTGGAGGTCTCGGCGGCTGCCCCCTCGCCACCAGCCCCGCTTGCGGCTGGAGGGTTCTCGGCAGGGGCCCCGGTGCTACCCCTGGAAGCAACGGTCATCTCGTTGGCCGCCTGCAGGACCTCTTCAAAGGACCGGCCTGGTGCGAGAGGTCGGACGGGTGCAGTCTCTACGGATTTCCCCTTATCGGCGGCGGTTGGTTTTGGTTTTTTCAGCGGCTGGGACGAAAAGGCACTGGGCTTTCGCTTCCCGACACCGGTCGAAGGAGGCGGGGTCAGCTCATCCCGGCAAGCTTGAGCCGCGGATTTCACGAAAGCCATCGAATCTCTCGCAGCCTGGCCCTCGGCAGCCTGAGTCTCGGCGAAGGGTTGGCGCAGGGGAATCTCTCGCTCTCCTGCGAAGGCGACAATACTCAGTGTTAAGTCTGAGAACGGGGATACCGAGTTAAAGGCGAGACCGAACCATCGCCAGGGGGGACGACAGTGAGAGAATCGACGTCTCTCCTGAGAAATTGGACGTCGAACTCCTTGGTCCCGAAGAACTTCAGAAGGGCGCTCTCGCGTGACCCCAGGGTGGGCGGCTTATAGGCGGCGTCCTCGTATTGAATGGGCGCGAGAGGGACGTTACCGAAGTCGCCAGAAACGAAGACGAACTTCTCGCCTCAATGGTGGTGCTTGTTGGCAAGACCGGTGATCTTAAGTAGCTGCCCGGAGAAGAAGACCACCCCCCCTCCCTTAGCGCGGAAAGTGAACAGCTTCTGAAAGATAGGGAGGCTGAACTCGATCCTCTCGGATTGCATATAGAAGATAAACGCCACCAGGATTGCGACCGAGTTAGGATTAAGTTGCGAGGGAACCACTCCATAGTACCGGAGCGCCTGACGCATCTCTGGACAGAGGGGGAGGCGGAAGCCCACCTCGAAGTGCTCGAGGGGGATGGCGATCTCCCCCTCTCCCGCGTTGTTCACCCTGTCATGGTTGCTAGGGTTTCTCGCGGTGAAGCCGGCGGGAACGTAGCGGGAGGTGATCAGCTGGTACTCGTCCATGGTTAGACGACAAAGGGGGAATTGGTGCTTTTGAAATGCTCCCGCACAATTGGAGCGTCCCTCGTTTTCGCCCGGCATCGTGTTTAAAGGGTTGAAGGCTAGATCTCCGGGAAGGAGGTAAGAACGAGAAAAGAAGGCGGAAGCAGGGGGAGTTCCCGGCAAGCCGCGAAAGCAACAAGGAGGAGAGCAAGGGTTCAGGATCGGGGGAAATAAATGCAGTTGGCGGACTCCTCTATTTATAGGAAACCGTAATAATGATGGCTTTTCCAAAAAAGGGCAGCGGTGGTACAACTGTCATGCCCCAAGTCAACGACGCCTCGGGTTCCGACCCAGGATGATAGCGACCGACCGGCAGTTCAGATTCACGCAAGCGTTTCGAGACGATAACCTGAAACAAAAAGGAAAACAGAAGCAGAGATCGCTCTCACCGGGCGAGAGCCAAATAATAAATAATAAATGCAGAGTTCAGAATTACAAATAAGCAGTCCGAAATAAAAAAGAAACGGGGTAAATTGCGTGAAGGGAAGGCCGAAGGGTGAGAGATGGCGAGACTTCTTTAATAAGTATGGCTCCCAGTGCCAATGTCATCGCTCTCATCGTCTAGTCCTCGGGGGGGGGCAGCGGGTTGAAGTAGGAAGACAGGGTGGTGCACCCTAGGTTGATCCGGCGAGCCTAGTCTCGAATCCGCGCGATGCACCTCCCGGGGGAAGACTCGGTGGTAGGCCCACCCGACCTCTCCGTCTTGCCTAAGAAATAGTCGCGCTCAAGGGCCTCCAGCCTCTGCTCCACCATCTCGCAAAATTCTTTCACCGCAGTAGCGCGGGCCCGCTCCTGCCGCACAAGCTTCGACAGGATGACAACAATCTTCTTCCCCCGTCTTTTCGCGCTCCCGGCGTCATTCAAGATCTCCTCCATCTCGTCAGACGAAGGGAAGGGGAGCTCTCGCCGTCTCTTCCCTCTCCGTCTTCGCCATCGTCTTCATCATCTTCGTCGGCTCCCGTCCGCGAGTCCGGATCCCCTGAGAAAACAGTTTCATGGTTACGGCGTGTAAAAGTAGAGAAAAAACGACTAGAAAACAAGCCGGAATTTTGAATAATGAAAATTTTATTATCCAAAAAGATATCATTTACAAAGGTATGGCCTCCCTTTTATAGAATGGAGGAGATAGAGGAGAGTACAAACTAACAATGTGGGACTAAATAAATGTACAAAGACTGGACGGTTTGATATGTACAGACCGCACAGTCCGCGCGGTTAGATAACAGGCTAACCGCCCGGACAGGCCAGAGGGAGATGCAGAAGGAGACCGTCAGACTGCCAGACCGCCAGACATCCAAGTCGTTGTAGACAAACCGCTAGACCGCCGAACCACAGCAGCAACCACCTGGATATGCAACTGCTGGAGAGAAACCGCTAGACCGCACGGTCAACAACTCGCCAGATCCAAACCGCTAGACCGCACAGTCAACAATCCGCCAGGTCCAAACCGCAGACCGCCCGGTCTCATGCTTCAACACTCCCCCTCAAGCTGGAGCATAGATATCAATCATGCCCAGCTTGTCACAGATGTGGAAGAATGAAGTAGAAACCGGCTTGGTAAAGATATCCGCCAGCTCTTTGTCAGAGGTGACGAACGGAGTGCAAATCTGTCCCTTCAAGACTTCTTCCCGGATGAAATGGCAGTCAACTTCTATATGCTTCGTTCTCTCATGGAAGACCGGATTTTTAGATATGTATATAGCAGCCTTGTTATCACAGAACATAGGAAGAGGATAGTCGTGGACCTCTCCTAGGTCAAACATGAGAGCCCTCATCCATTTTAGTTCACACGTGGTTGACGCCATACTCCGATATTCAGCTTCTGCACTCGACCTTGAGACAACAGACTGCTTCTTGCTCTTCCAACTCACAAGATTACCTCCAATAAAGGTGCAAAACCCAGATGTAGACTTCCGATCACCTTTATCATCCGCATAGCTTGAGTCTGAATAGGCTTCAACTCTCAGATGACCATGCTTCTGAAAGAGTAACCCTTTTCCTGGTGCTGCTTTGACATACTCTAATATCTTTAAGGCAGATTGAAGATGACATTCCCTGGGAGCCTGCATGAACTGACTAACCTTGCCTACAACATATGAGATGTCGGGTCTGGTCACTGTGAGATAAATGAGTTTGCCTACCAGACGTCTATACCTCGTGACATCAGATACAAGAGGTGAGTCATCTGTCCATGTCTTGTATTCTCCAGTAGCCATGGGATACCGAGCTGGTTTGGCACCGGTCAGTCCTGCATCTTGTAGAAGATCAAGAGCATACTTCCGTTGAGAGAGGACCAGC
Organism: Platanthera zijinensis; assembly: GCA_039513925.1. Lineage (NCBI taxonomy): Eukaryota > Viridiplantae > Streptophyta > Magnoliopsida > Asparagales > Orchidaceae > Platanthera > Platanthera zijinensis. Next base: position 242,417,409 of record CM077081.1, on the reverse strand, counting down.
GAGTCAGGCTTCCGAGAGATTTCTATCCCCAAAAAGTACTTTGGGGAGCCCATGTCCTTCGTAACAAGGTGTTGACGGAGGTGTTTCTTTGTTAAGTCCACCCCAGCTTGGTCATCGCCGGTCAGAAGAATATCGTCTACATAAACTGCCAAAACCACAAGGCCCGATGCGGTTTTGCGAATAAACAGAGAGTGATCAGCTGAACTTCTCGCAAAGCCAATAACAGCCACAATGCTACTGAACTTGTCGAACCATGCCCGAGGGCTCTGTTTTAGTCCGTAGATGGCCTTCTTCAACTGACATACACGTGTCTCCCCCTGAGCAACATACCCCGGAGGTTGCTCCATGTAAACATCCTCGTGAAGATCCTCATATAGAAAAGCATTTTTGACATCAAGCTGAGAAATAGGCCAATCCCGGTTGACGGCCACAGAGAGAAGAACACGGATGGTGCTGAGGCGAGCATCTGGGGAAAACGTATCAAAGTAGTCAACCCCATAAGTCTGAGTATAGCCTTTGGCCACCAGGCGGGCCTTGTAGCGTTCCACAGAGCCATCGGGGCGAAATTTCACAACAAACACCCAGCGACAGCCAACCACATCAGTGCCCACTGGTGGAGAAACAAGGGTCCAGGTACCTCGTTCAGTAAGAGTGGCGATTTCCTCATCCATGGCAGATTTCCAGTGAGGAATAGCAAGAGCCTCCTGGTAGGTGCGAGGAGTAGTAGTAGCCGAGATCGCCAAAGCAAAATGCCTGCGAGAAGGAGTAAGCTGATCATAGGAAACAACAGCCGCAAGCGGATGTTGGGTGCACGCCCGCACCCCTTTGCGAAGAGCAACAGGGAGATCTAGGTCGTCTTGAGCCTCAGGAACCGGAGCGTCCGTGGCGGAGAAAGCTGGCCCGGGACTTGAGAGAGACGGCGGTGGAGAAACGGGAGAAGGGGAAAGGGGTATAACAGGTAGAGGAGGCGGAGCAGACATGGGAGGGGAGACGTCGATATACGTGGAAGGAACACAAGGTAATGGTGGAGAGGAAGAGAGGTCAGGAGGAGGAGGAGATGGAGATGAGAAGTAGGAAGCATTTTCAAAGAAGGTGACGTCCGCGGAAACAAACTGTTTTCGCAGAATGGGGTCAAAGCAACAATAGCCTTTTTGAGTGGTGGAGTAACCCAAAAAGACACATTTGGTGGAGCGGGGGGAAAGTTTATCCCGGGTAGCGGACGGAGCATGCACAAATGCCGTACACCCAAAAATACGAAGGGGGAGAGGAAAGGGTTCCTTGCCGGGGTAGAGAATGGAGAAGGGAGTCTTGCCATGAAGGACAGTAGAGGGAATACGATTGATGAGATAGCAGGCAAGAACAATAGCATAGCCCCAATAGGAGCGAGGCACATGCATCTGTGTCATAAGAGTGCGAGCGACGTCGAGGAGATGACGGTTTTTACGTTCCGCCACCCCATTTTGTTGGGAGGTGTAAACACAGCTGGTCTGATGGAGAAGACCATGTTGCATACAAAAGGAGGAAAACTCATGACTAAGGTATTCTTTAGCATTGTCAGAGCGAAGAAATTTAATAGAAACCTCAAATTGAGTTTTAATCATATTATAAAAAGTTTGCCATACAGAAAAGAGTTCAGAGCGATCTTTTAACAGATACACCCAAGTACATCGAGAGAAATCATCAATAAAAGTTACAAAATAAGAGCTACCCCGACCAACGGTGAGAGTAGGAGCAGGTCCCCAGACATCAGAATGAATGAGATCAAAGGGGTGAGAGGAACCACGGCCTTGCTTTGGTGGGAAGGGGGAACGGTGATGTTTGCCCAACTGACATGCGTCACAGTCGAGCGGAGGACCCGTGGAAGGTAAGTGGGGAAGAAGCTGACGAAGAATCCGAGCTGGAGGATGGCCAAGGCGAAGATGCCATTGAAGCAGGTCGGTGGACGAGGAAGAGAAGGCGGACAGAGCAGAGACATTGTCGAGGAAGTAGAGGCCGCCGCTCTCAGTCCTAGTAGCAATCGTCCGCTGGGTCCTCGGGTCCTGAAAACAACAAGAAGAAGGAGTGAATAAGACGGAGCACTGAAGTTGCTTGCATAAGGTAGTAACAGAGAGTAAGTTGCAGGGAAATTTCGGGACATAGAGAGTGTCCATTAAACAAAGTGACGGGGTAACTTGCACCACGCCCGTCCCATGAACAGGGGAAGGAGAACCATCCGCAACAAGAACTGGGGGTAACCGATCATGTGTTTCAAGAAGAGAGAAACATTGAGGATTGCCGGTCATGTGATTTGTAGCACCAGAGTCAATCAGCCATTTACCTTGGGTAACGACGTGAGCACTACCTGAGGTCGTGGCCACAGAGGCAGAGGGCCGAGAGGAAGAATCAGCAGAGGGGCGAAGGTGAGGGTGTTTTTGCCAGCAGCGGTCAACAGTGTGGCCGGTACGACCACAATGAGAACAAAGAAACCTGGACAGTCCGCGCGGCCCGGTGTGACTACGGCCACTAGTGCCGCCCCGCTGAGTTTGGAGAGCATAGGTCTCTGGTGGAGGAGGGGAGGCCAACAGAGGGCGCTGGAGAAGCGAAGTAACGGCGGCGATGCGAGCCGCGGTGGCATCCAAGGTGGGAGATTCGGCTTCACCCAAGATCTGCTGGCGGATCATATCAAAGGACTCGGGAAGCCGCAGAAGATAACAAACAACCAGGAGTTCCTGGAAGTGTTTGTGTTGGGTGGCCACGTCCGCGGAGAAGGGCCGATTTTGAAGAATCTCGGTGCCAAGAGCCTGAACTTGCTGATAGGCTGCTGCAGGAGTCATGGAAGGACGGGCGAAGAGGTCGGCATAAAGGGTGTAGATCCGGGACGTCTGGGTCCCCTTAGAGTAAAGAGCGGCAAGGTGAAGCCAAGCGGCCTTGACCGTCTCATCATGGCGGATGACGGGAAGGCATTCATCAGAGAGGCTGTTAGCCAGCCAAGTGCGGACAAGAGCATCACTCGCATCCCATTCGTCAAATTGAGCAGAATCTGGAGGGGGAGGGTCATCGGTAAGGTGATGACGTTTGCGCTGAGAGCGAAGGAGAAAGGTGAAAGAAACGCTCCAATCCGGATAATTGGAGCCAAAAAGTTTAGAAACAGTGCCAAGATTTCCGGAAAGAGTAGGAGGAGGGGGGGAGCCGGATTGGCAACAGGAGTGGTGGCAGTAGAAGTCTCAGAGAGAGCCATAGAGGAAAACAAAGGGAAGCCGCGCGGTTAAGAAACAAGCCGCGGGAAGAAGAAGGGATGCAGCGGTCAAGATGTCAGACACCAGCGGCCAGAGAGGCCACGACCAAGCCGCAGAACAAGCAGAGGGAGAGAGGTCGGGCGGTAAGAGAGCAGACCGCGCGAACAGACGGGAAAGGTGATAAGGCAGGTCGCGGCGACTAAAGAAGAGAAGAAGAGCACAGCGACTAGAACAGGTCGCGGCAAAGGACAGGTCGCGGGCAGACAGAACAAGCCGCGCAGAAAGAGCGGACAGAATCAGGAGCCAGAAATCGAAGGCTCTGATACCATGTAAAAGTAGAGAAAAAACGACTAGAAAACAAGCCGGAATTTTGAATAATGAAAATTTTATTATCCAAAAAGATATCATTTACAAAGGTATGGCCTCCCTTTTATAGAATGGAGGAGATAGAGGAGAGTACAAACTAACAATGTGGGACTAAATAAATGTACAAAGACTGGGCGGTTTGATATGTACAGACCGCACAGTCCGCGCGGTTAGATAACAGGCTAACCGCCCGGACAGGCCAGAGGGAGATGCAGAAGGAGACCGCCAGACTGCCAGACCGCCAGACATCCAAGTCGTTGTAGACAAACCGCTAGACCGCCGAACCACAGCAGCAACCACCTGGATATGCAACTACTGGAGAGAAACCGCTAGACCGCACGGTCAACAACTCGCCAGATCCAAACCGCTAGACCGCACAGTCAACAATCCGCTAGGTCCAAACCGCAGACCGCCCGGTCTCATGCTTCAACACGGCGAGAGCTGAGTAAAAGCCATGGTAATGCTTCGCATACCTGTAGTATGGCGAGAGCCACCGGCCGGCGGCAGGCGAGAAGGCCCGCCCCCCCCAGTCCCATAGAGGAGGTGGAGTGGCTTTCCTCGCTCCGGGCGGAAGGTCTCTCACATAGTGATCCCGGCCTGGCCGGAAGTGGGGGGGGGAGTTTTCCTCTCTCACGGGGTGGATGGTCTCCTTTAGAGCTACAGAGGGGTCGATGGCCACCCCTCCCGCCAGTAGGGTGGGACTAGCCGCTTGGGCGAGCAAGTCAACAACCATTATCTCGTTCTCCCAGGTGGCGAGACCCGGGTTGACAGAAGCTGGTGCTGCGGGAAGTCAATTAAACAAATGGGGAGGCTATGATTGAAACGATTGGAAAGGAGTGACAAGGAGGAAAGTATACCTGCAGTTCTCGGAGGGATAGCTGGAGAAGCAGCCTCCGTGGCCCGTGGTCAATCCTCGGGAGGGGGAGACGATGAGTCCGGGGGCACCAGCGGGGACCTGGCGTCGTCATCTTGAGCCGCTTCCTGCGAGAAGTATTGCATCAGTTGCCGACTCTTTCGCGTAATCAGCTCGTAATTTTGATGATCAGCAAGTCGGAGAGACATACCTTCTACGGAGGAGAAGGATCACCCGTACGGTTTGGGGTCGGGGTAGGTGAGTCCCTGTTCTCACGAGAAAGGTCCCGCTGGACCACCTTCGCCCTCTTCTTCTCTTTCTTCTTCTTCTTCGGCTGGGAAGGCTCAGCGGCGGGCGACTTTCTCGCCAGCCAGGGAGCAACCAAAGCACTGTTCGCCAGATCTTGCGCCTGAGCCGCGTTGATACAGTCTTGGAGGTCTTGCCGGAGCGGCTTGTCAACACATTTGGAACGCATTGCGAAACCACGCGAGAACTCAGACAAGGAGCAGCAACTCAGGGGCAGACTTACGGTCGTCTATCAGCATATATATAGAGTCATGGGATGACCCACCAAAAGATTCTCTTTTCAAGAAGATGACACGTGCCCAACGAATATTTATGGGTTGGATGTGTCTTTTCGAGCGCAGAGCTAGCTCAAAAAGAGCGGGGATTGTGTACAACCCCATATTCGCTGGAGGGGACCCAGAGGCACCAACAGTCAGGATTGGACTAGCTTCAGGCTAGCTTCGGGCTTCAGACCGGAACCGCTCGCGCCTTGGAGGAGCTCCCGCCTATGAGCGGGCGAGATTGTTCGAGCTAAGCCTCAACCAAGACCCACCAACGACCAGAGGCGGGCGAGAAGGCGTCGAGTCCACTAGACGTCAAAATCTAAGCGGTAAGCCCACTCGACGCCGCGTTGAGTAAGCTCCACTCAACGGCGCGTTTAGCAGCGAAGGCGTCGAGTCCACTCAACGCCGCGTTGAGTAAGCTCCACTTACTCAACACCGCGTTGAGTGGAGGCGGGAAGGTTCTCAGCTCAGGGTTCTCTCCACGACTCAGGGTTCTCGCCGAGTGGGGCCCAGGGCCTAGGGTAAAATTACCTAATTACCCATGTGCCCCCAGGGCCTACATTTAGTATTTCAGGACAACGAGATTCGGCTATTGGCAGGCCAGGCAGGGGTATTTCAGTAATTTCAGGTCAACAAAGGTTATAAATAGACCAATAAGGGCTCCTTAGAAGGCAGGCTTTTCATTATTCTCTAACTCTCTAGTGCTTTCTCAGGAGCTCCTAGTCCAGCTTTTGACTTTGGAGGGGAAGCTCTCAGAGATCTTCCGGGTGTGAGGTGGGACCTCCCTGCTGAGTCTTTATGGTCAGTTCTAGGTTCTTTGCAACCAATCGAGGGTCGGGGCTTGAGAGGAGTAGGTGTTGGATGCACCCCTGTTTTTTGAACTCTCGTTGAGTTCAATTTTGGCTTCAACACCAGTAACCTTCTATTGTCAGGGCGAGATAGACAAAAGTCCTTATGCAACTCCAGAGAGAACGGACATATGTCCTACTGTTAAGGCGAGATGGACAAAGGTCCTTATGTACTCCTCCAACAAAATAGGATATGTGTCCTTCTGAGGCGCAAACGAGTAAAGAGCCTTCACCACCTTTGATAGAATGAGACACGCTTCCTTAGGATGAGCGAACGGACAAAGGTCCTTCGCCACATCCAATGGAATGGACCTCTTGTTCTGAGGCGCAAACGAACAATAGTACTTCGTCGCGTCCAATAGAATGGACCTCGTGTCCTTTTGAGGCGCGAATGAACAAAGGTCATTCACCACGTCCAAGAGAACAGACCACAGGTCCTTCTGAGGCGCGAACAGACAAAGGCCATTCGCCACCTGTAGAAGAATGGACCCCCGTGTCTTTCTGAGGCGCGAGAGGACAAAGGTCAGTAGCCTCCTCAAATAGAATGGACCACGCGTTCTTTTGAGATGTGGATGGACAAAGGTCATTCGTCGCCTCTAATAGAACAGACCTCGTGTCCTTCCAAGACCCGGACGGACAAAAGTCCTTCGCCATCTCCAATAGAACAGACTTCGAGTCCTTCTGTCGAAACATAAATGGACCAGAGTCTTTCAACACCTTCTATATGAATGGACCCCGAGTCTTTCCACTTACTAAATGGAAAACAAACATTGAATCCTCCTATAAGGCCTGGTGGGAAAATACCCCAAATTCATCTGTCTCAGCAAATGGGGGAAAACGTCTCCCCACACCGCGCTCAAACAACCATTCTCAAATATAACGCTTAACAACAACCGCTAAAGTTGATGTTTGATGTTACACACACGAGTCAAAGAAAAAGGAACGTGAAAAGCTAAACACTTCAAAACCATAACAAAAAATATTCATATAACCTCAAAAACATCAAAGAGATTAATCCAAAAACACACTACAGTGCAAAGTCACATATACAACAACAAACACAAAAGATAAACAACAGGATCATCATTCGAGACGTCGTCCATCCCAAGGTCAAACTGCTCCGACATCCTTTGTGCCAGCCGGAATCCCTTGCCAAATCTAGGGCGGGATACGCCACATGCTCATCCTTTAGCAGTAGATTGACCTATGTAGACATCATCTCGGTAAACGAGCCTCCTACGTGATCCAAACCCGCTCCACACTGAACTTATCAGACTCATTGTACTTAGTGATTGCGAAAGTTCGCGTAGCCTCAATGTCTTTCTGCGTCGCAGTCAGTTGTGCTCTCCCCCTTCAACTACGCCATACAAGCCTCCATCTTGGACATATCTGTCTAAGCTACCTATACACAGTGGAGTGCCTCTGAAAGGCTTATCTCAGCTATAACGAGCTTCCCCTGAAGTGCCTCATTCTCAACACTGGAAGCCGTAAGCTCATACTCTAACCCTTCTAGGTGGGAGATGGTCTTCTCCCTCCTCTTCCTAATAGAGGCCTCAGAATCCGATGAGGGAAGCTTATCCCAGAGAGAGAAAACTCATTCTTTATGACCACATAGTTGTCATTGTTAAGATAATTTCCTCATAAGCGTGAAAGAGGTTAGTCAGCTTTGACCATGCTTCCAAGCACGTGTTTCATGACAAGTGTGAAAAGGAGAAACCGTCTTGGACCATTAAACCAACATGTGTTTTTTTGACCAAAAGAAGCTTCATCCACATGCCATCTACCATATCTATCTCTTTGGTTTTGGCCCTATATGTAACACCCCGAAACTCAAAAGAGGGACGAGTGATGTTTTAAGCCCAGTTTGGATTTTTTGGAGCAGGTGTCACGGGCGTGACACGGGCGTGACACGGGCGTGTCACGGGCATGATACAGGCGTGTTCGGTCTCGGGTCGTGCGGTCGACGCTTTGGCGGTCGACGCTAGTCGAGTTGTAGAACACGGCCTAGGACACGGGCGTGTCCCAGGCCGTGTCACTCTAGGGATTCTGCAAGTGTGACACACGGGCCGTGATACGGGCACAAACACGGCCGTGTCAAATTTGACACGGGCGTATCGGATGCCGTGTCACAAGGCCGTGTACCTCTCTGACTGCGAAACGTTGGTCGATTGCACACGGGGGGCGTGACACGGGTCCCGACACGGGCGTGTCGCAGGTGACACGGGCGTGTCGGAGGCCGTGTCAAAGGCCGTGTGCTGGTTTTTCGACTCGATCGAGACGGCGAATGGGTGGCACGGCCAGGTACACGGCCGTGTTGCAACCCGTGTTCGGCGCAGATTTTGTATTTTTTGAGGTCTAATCGTGGCCGTTCGTTTCCTTGGCTTTGGATCCGACGGTGGGGGGCTGCTCCTGGGTGGTTTTAGCCGAGAATAGGGTTTTGAAACCCTTATTTCACTTGGGTACTCTCTCTCTAAAATCTAGAGAGAAGGGAGAGCTTGGAGGAGGAAGAAGGAGGTCAACTCCGGCGGCCGGTGGAGATTCGGAGCTCCAAATCGCGAGCCGTCTTCGGATCCGCGGAGGCAAGGAGATTGCAGTGCTTTTCATCTGCATAGATTTTCATGGTGCCGCGGAAGAACGCAAGGGTAACGATTTCTCATCCTTGGGCATGTGAAACCCTTTTTCCCTTTGCATAGGAAGCCCTCTCTCGCGAGTGAGCGAAGAGTTGGAGCGTTCCTTGGGGTAGATATGTAAAGTCCCCCTTGTGTAGAGTCCGTATGCGAAAACGGACATAGGCATTGTGTGTGAAGCCTATCCGGACAAGTAGAACCAGATCGGTGATGTTGCATTGCATAGGAACCGGGGAAGACTCCGGGTGTTTGGGTGTTTTCGGGTTTTCTACGTGATAGATTGCATCAGGGAGCCTTGGAGATTAACTCCAAGGTGCACCCGGAAAACTGGGCAAAAGCGGGTTTTGCCAACACGATGGTCGGGGAGCCAACGTGAACATAACTGGGTTATGTGATTATTGTGGTGGAAACGGGACTCGGTGAGTCTTGGCCTGCGCATATGGCTTAAATTGTCGTTGCGGTATGAGCACGGGTCAGGCGAAACCGTACCCGGTCTATGTCGTTCGATAGGACCGTTGGCATGGATGAGGGTCTTCGGCGGTCTATGGCTTAAATTGCCATGACCAAGGCCAATAAGACAAAATGCTCATATGGATGACCGTCCAAGAGGCGGTGGTGGATCGGGAACGTCTATGGCTTGAATTGACGTGACATTGGCCGGTTCGCCGAGAATGTGCCCTGAGTGCACGGGGTGTGTGGCCGTGCGAGCCTACGCCTGTGGTGAAGTGCAAATACTTTATATAAGTGCCTATGCTAGTAAAGTGCAGGGAAAGAGCATCGCCGCCCCGAATGTGGGGGCGGGATCGTTATAATTTGGTCAGCATTGCTGACCGTTGCTATTGTTTGCCACCGGGCGGTGGTTTATTGCTTGCAGGTGCTGCGGAGCCGAGCGGAAAATAGCGGGCTAAAGCCCAAGTTGCTGCGCCGGCCCTCGAATGCCAAATTTTGAGTGTTTTTATTGTATTCAAGTGTGACCGGCCTGCGAGCCGAAGTATGAAAACACTTCTTTTGTTAAGTGAACAGTGTAAGGCCTTAAGGCCATTTCTCTTTTGGTGTATGTATACATTCCTGAGTTTGTAGTGGACATTCATGCTGTTGTGGCTGGGTTCTTATTTCGTTTGCAACCTAATAAATTGCTTCCGCTAGGTGTTGTGTAGGACGACATGATTGGTTGAATGGTTTCAACGCGTAACCAACCGGTCTGTCCGTAGTATATGGCGTCGGGCCCCGACCGGACCTACTGCTATATGCTATGCGACGGATAGGGGTGTTACACTATAAATAGGGATGAAGGAGGAGGGGTAAGACATCCACTTCTCTCCAAACTCAAACATTGAAAGATTTCTAGAGAGCCCTTTGCGGCGATCGTCTTAGTTTGTGAGAGGTTTCGGGCGTCGTTGTACGACGTTGATGAGGAGTACTTCGTCTACACGGATTTGATCTGGAGCAGATTTGAGCAAAGATTCGAAGAGACATCTTGAAGAGGATTTGTGTAATCCATCTTGTCCGCCGCTGTCGGTAACTTGCAGTTTTTCTATTACTGTTTTATTGTATTGTGCAGTGTGAAGCTGGTAAAGATCTTATAAAGATCGATGAGAGAAAGTCTTGTAATTGCCTATTGTTTCATACATTTTAGTGGTGGCTTTCCGGGTTGGACTCCGATCGTCCCGTGGTTTTAACCCTATTGGGTTTTCACGTTAAATCTCTGTCTCTTTTACTATTCTTATTTTGTATTGTGTTTGTGTAACGACATACCACTAAGCGGTCTTACATGTACTTGCTTGAACTAATTTGTAGGTGCTTTGATCGGACTTGCGTGCTCTCTAGCCCAACAGTCATCCCACTTAAGCTTTGAAGGGAAATTTCTTACACATTTCCGAGCAAGCGATGAGATATCCACGCTGCAACTTGTGGTCCTATTTACGTGCAACCCAAGATGCTCACGCCTCTCTCATCCCCCCTAGTATAGGCTCATTCGTCCCAACCGTTAAACAAGTAGCACTGCTCACTCTCGTTCCGAACCTCTTATGAACTGAGATTTTACAGGTTCAGATTATCACCTCATTAGTTCATAATCAATGGGTCTTTGTGGAGTAAATTTAAATTTACTTCTCTTTCACATATTTGTATGCTTTTATATTGCAAATAAATTTGAAAATATCAAACACTGCAGCCAAATTAATGTGTATATCTTATGTAAAATTTTCATCAAATCCTATGTTTGATGAGAATAGGTATTACAATTTTACCCTACTATTTCCCCCCTAAAATTGGTCGCACTCTAAACGAGATTTTTTTTAGATGCATTTCTCTCACCTAATTTTAAGTGCGAGAGCAAATAAGATCGTACAATTTGATATCCTAGGACGGACGATTTTTTTTTTGTTGCAAAATTGTAGAATATTATATTATTATAAATCATCTTACTTTTGCTATTTACTCCTATCCATTATTTGCCCAAAATCCATGGCAATCATTTGTTTTATAGAGCAATGTTAAAAGCAGGTCAAAAATGATTGTGCACACAAATTTTATGTCCACACAGTGAATTGTTATTTGCAATCGTTTTTTGTATGGGCACACAAAGATGAATAATTAGTAGAAAATTCAAAATTTGAGTTAGAAAAATATTTTCAGTGAAAAATTCATTTCCAACATCAACTTGCATAGTTTTACTACAATCTGGAGATGTTTCCCTGAAAATAAACATTCACATAAACAAAAAATGCAGGCTCATACTCATTCACACAACTCATTAACTCATCAAAATCTGAAATCAATTGATGAGTTTATTTAAACAATCTACAGTGATTAAAATCTAATTTTTACAGTTTCAAGGGATAGAATGAGATTTACCGACCCGAGCGAAGGAGGAGGCGGGCGACAGGAACGAAGGAGGAGGCGTTGCGTCGTCGGGGTCGGCGTTGGAGCGAGCGAGCTTGGCCTCTTCGGAAGGGCGTCGGCGTGACGTCGTCTTCTCGGATCGTTGGCCACAGGAGAGGTGGACAACGGGAACGAAGGAGGATGCGTCTTCGGAAACCCTGAATTTCGCGTTTGATTTTTTGCCTGTGCTTAAGACGAGTATAATATTCTAAAATATACCGATATTGAGTTATTTTTGCCTACACATAACATTTTTTGACTGCCTGCACATAACATTTTTTGACTGCCTGCACATAGCTTTTTTTGACTGCCTGCACATAGTTTTTTTTTTACTGCCTTTTAACAGCGCTCGTTTTATATTCATCATGCACAGCCCAGTCAAAAACCGTGTGCAGGGTTTTTGGGGGTCTACGAATTCGAAAGCTCTGCAGGCGATATTGAGCGAGTCTGCAAGGAGGAAGAAGACAGGCCATGGCTTTCTCTTTCTCTCCTTCTTTACCGCAATTCCAAAGTCCACAAACCCTAACCCTAGCACCAGCCCAGCAGCCTCCATCTTTCTTCTCGCAGAGCCCGCAGATGACCTCCTTCCCCCAGCCCCAGTCACAGCCTCAACCGCAGCAGCAGCAGATGTACCTTTTTACCGCTGACAAGTCCCCCGCCGGCTACAACACGAAATTCGAAGATCTCCATGCCGATTCCCAGAAGTTCCTCCTTCAAATCGAGTAAATTTTCTTTTCTTTCTCTACCCCCTTGTTAGTGTCTTTCCTTTTTATTTCTTCTTCAAGATAAAATTTATGATTGGCAAGACAAAAGTTATGACGGCTACCAAGAAAATAACTAGTTTTGAGCATAAAATGCATGAATTTTCTTAGGTGAGGCCGGGCCTTCACGAACTACAATTCATGCCTGCTGCCACAGCGCCAAATGTAGCCTAAGGCTCCGTTTGGCACGGTGGTGGCGGTCATGAACTTAGTAGGGGTTAAATTGTCATTCATTAACGCCCACCTACGGAACTTCATCCACTTTTATGTTCGAACGGATGAAATTTTTTAGGCGGTCTTTAACGAATGACGGTTTAACGAAGAACGGGTTAACCCATGTGCTTCATTGGGAGAGCGGCTGCGGTTCTAAAGGAAGTTGTTGTAAATGCATGTTTGTAAATGGTACTGTTGAAAACTGGTTGCTGAAAATGAAGATTTGCTTGGATAATGAGTGTTTGCAGAGCTGTTCAGAATAAGGAATCATTTGACAAAACAACGGTTACAATTAATATATATATATATAATTAATTTTATATGTTATATTTTATTAATTATATACATATATTCTATTATATATATACTTATGACATTAGAAATTAATGTTTTTTTAATTAACCGGCACTGATCCTCCTGCACCACTGCATTAGGTGGATTGAATTTCCTCTGACACCGCCACCGCTCCTCCCCAAGCGCCAATTCCACTGCCCCTTCGCCGACGCCTCCCACTGCCCCTCCGCCGGCACCTTCCACCGCTTCTCCTCCCACAAACCCCGCCGCTCCACCTCCTCAGCCGGTCTCAACTTCTCTGCCTCCGCCAACACCTGCGACTCAACACCGATCCCAGTCCTGCCGGCGATCACCTACGTCCAACGCCTTAATGGGACGCACGACGATGTCCCGCCGGCGTTCGTGGCCCCTCCTTCGCCGGCCGGCCGTATCCCGCACGTCTCGCTTTCGCGTGACCTCTAGAAGCGCGGAAAGCTGGAGGTAAGAGCTCCAGTTTGAGAACAAGCTTCCAATTTTCCAAGATAGGACATAGTGCCACCAATAGCACAATAACTAGACTATAGCGTAAAACTCCTTGTTGTAATTTAAGTACTATTATCTAGTTGCATTCAGCTTCTCACTAAAGCAGGAATTTGGATGGCCTCCCTGGCTCAATACTTCACTAGTGAGAACGTCAGATGCATCGCATGCTACCTCAAAAGCATTAATGTTTAATGATTGCCGGCCGGCCGTATCCCGCACGTCTCGCCTTCGTGTGACCTCTAGAAGCGCGGAAAACTGGAGGTAAGAGCTCCAGTTTGAGGACTCAGAAAAATAGGCATGTGTTTTTTAGCGGTTCAAAATTACGGCGGAAAAACAAACATGAATTGAGGGCAGCGTTTCGTTTGATGAAAACACTCCGGAGCCAAAATCCTAACCAAATGAAGCCTAAGACTCCTTTTGGCGCAGCCGTGGTCATGAACGTGGAAGTGGTGAATGGGGTGGTTATGAACCGTGGTTCTTAAACGCCCGACCTCAGCTAAGGAATTTCATCCACTTTTATGTTCAAAATTAGTCTTTTTTTGGTGGCGGTCATAACCATTGTCATGCCAAACATGACGTTTTTGTCCAAACTCTCCTGAGCAAAAACATCGTAGGCTTAGTTTGGAACGACGGCGGTCGTGAATGGCATGGTTATGAACCGACCGCCCGACCTCACTTAATGAATTTTATCCACTTCCATGTTCAAAAGTTGTTTTTTTGTTTACTTGGTGGCGGTCATAATCATTTTCACGTCAAACATACATTCTATGATGGTGACATTTTTGTCCAAACTCACCAGAGCAAAAATGCCATGCCAAACAAACACTAAGTTTATAGTTGCTGCTGCTATTCATCCCACTCTTTCCACACAAATTTCCTCTATTAGTTACTTTTCATTTGCGCTTATTTGATATTTAGAATGGGATGCAATTAGGTTTTTTTTTCATCCAAGGAATAGCCAAGCTATTCTATGAGAAACATCTGTCTACTGCGTTAACATTAGCAAGGGGCTAATCTATAATAGAACTTCTTATAACATTCTAAAAGAAACTTTTTTATATGACCAGCTGTCATAGTAGCAATGCACCAGTCTATGTGCTTCTGTTTACATTTCTCTTTTTAAGTATTTCGTCAATGAACGGAAAAGATCAGTGATCTGAAATTTGGATGAAGTGTTTGGCGGACTCCTCCCATCAATCCGACCTCCAACTTTAGGAGAAGGGCTGGCACATTTCGTCAAGATTTTTTTGCAATTATCCGCGGGAGACAAATTAATGTTAATGGAGTGTTTATGAGAGATGGTTAAATCAGGTAGAAAAAGCAGTCTTTTGGGTAAAGCTAATATAGGTTTCAATGTTGTAGATTTAAGACGATGGGGTTCAATTTTGAGCTAGAAAAATTTGGGATTTTCATGGTATGCAGATAAATGTTAGGATTAGGCTTCCTATGAAATTTTTTAGGGATCGTTTGAAGTGATAGGATGAGGATCTTGGCCAACACAGATGAAGTTGGGTTTAGAAATTTTTGGTTCTTGCGAATATGGGTACAATCATACAATTTGCCAGATTAGCAATCACGAGAGCTAATATAAATTATATGTTTATGTTAGAATTTTATATTGCATTTGGTTTTAAAGGAGGATTTGCTTACCACTTGAAGGCCTTGATAATTTCTCAGTGAGATTGTGAGGGAGGTTGTTATCATCCTTTGGAACCAATCATGA